>JAODUD010000035.1:3068246-3085619 GCA_026784285.1 Stomatorhinus walkeri | reverse complement strand
CTTCGCGGCTCATCCCCACTGTCAAGGCTGCCACCTCCCAGATATGCTCTGACCTAATTGCTTACCTCCATCTATCCTTCGTCCCTCTGTTTCCCGCTGGCTTGCGGGATTTCTGTGTGGGACAGAGCCAAGGGGCGGGGCCTCACGGAGCCCTCACACCCACCACTTCAAATCTTCTTAAAGGGCCAAACATCAACAACACACCAATAATCCCAGTCTTCACCAGTTCCTGTCCCCTCTCGACTTCTTCACAGCAAGTCCTATAACTCATCAGCCACCTTATTCATAAACTGAACTCTCCCAAGTGCTTAGCATCTAAACCATTTACCAAATGCTTGGCTCTTTAAGCCACTAGTACAATTCCCTACTCTGTATGCAATACTTCATTGATGATTACTTCCGACTTACTCATATTTAACTTTAAGTCCAACAGACCCAACAGTAAATACATGTATATAGGAATTTGTTCTTTGAATGGACTACCTGTCCTGCAGACATTCTCTTTCATTCTGAGGCTGAGCACTACTTAAAGAAGGCTGCATCTGCAATCATTCAGCACATCAGAGTGCCCGGTCAATTTGATCAAAGACGGAACTTGTAATAAGCCTGAAAAGTTTTCTCTTTAAGGAACCTCAAAAGGCTCGAAGTTTAATTGCCTTATATAAGGCTTCAGACTTCATTTGATATATTTGCTCTCACTGCAAACTCTCCTGAAGTGCCGTTCATTAACCTTTTCAGTGTTTGGCTTCAGCATTAAATGGTTTCTCCGAAACATCTCAAACTTAGTGTTATTTTGGAGGAATAATCCATCAAACACTTGTGGCTACTTCATGTTCTGTGTAGCACGGCAACTTCATGTGCAGGAGATGTCGGAAGGGTAAACCAGCTTAATTCAAAATATATGTTTAGGCTTCCTATGCCAAATTCAAAAGAAATGATCTAATTATGATTGTACAAATTAAGTTTCTAAATCTGCACTAAGTCAGCGATTTAGTGGGCGGTTTAACCCACTTTTCACTGGTTTCTTAATGGCCCCCATTAGCTTAAACCTGGCAGCTACAGTGAGTTTCAAAGCATTCATCACTCATCAATAGGCTGAAGTACAGCAGCCTTCCAGAGTGCAGAAAAACTTAAATCTCTGCTTAAATCTCTTTCAGCAGTCGTAAATGAACAAAGAGGAATGATAAAAGAGGTATGAATCACTGTGTTTAATGTGTACCGGTGCCATTTTGGCTGGTATCTTAGCCGCCACATTCATCACGGTCATATCAATAATCACATGTTCAGCATGAGCAGCCATTATATATAACTGTGATGAGTCAGTCATTGAGGCTTTGCCGTGTTGGGATGATAAAACACGCCCAATTATAATTATGTTCTTGTTTGATAAATGTCGGTCATTGCCATGATCAGAGCGCCAAACTTTCCCCGCTAATCGCCGCAGTAGACAAAGCCTCATTACCAGGGCACGCCTTTTCCTGCAAGTGTCACGAATCGGCTAATTAAAGCCTGATTAGTGACATCGTCGTAAGAAACATGCAGTGCAGAGTAGGAAACATCCTGGCTTGGGGTGAATCTCAAAACCAAAAATGCAAAGATCATACTTGTGGTCTTGGCAAGAACGATCTTGCTAACTTGCCGTCCAAGAACAAACTTTGGATACAATGAATCAACTGCAACTGATGTATCCATTACATTTGGGGTGGAGCAAGACCAACATCCAGGGATTTTTACCACCCTCTGTACTTCTGCTACTAGTATTGGAACTGGTCTTCGGAGATGGAAAATGATGGATAACGGATACATGAGAACACAAGTACAGTCAAGTAGGCATATTGAGATTCACCCTCTGAAAGGCAAGGGTAACGCTGACACAGTGTGCACTGTCACACACAGAAAGCACCATTTTTTTCCTTGACCCCCCCCCACCCCACACACACACACACACTCTCATACACAGCAAATTGTTCACATGACACAGGAGAGCAAAGGGGCTGTTTCATGGATCTACGACTGCCCACCTCATTACATCCTGACATTGTTTTTCTTCGCTGCTATTCCCTCGGAGGACACTTGACCCGCCTGCCGTTCTGACAGCGAGTCCCCCAGGGATCTAGATGGGTCAGGAATGGTCGGGACAAGCGCCACCGGCATCGATATACGATCCTGCCACAAATGGCTGTCGCGCAGTGCCCTGGTGCTGACATTATCGAGTGCTGGTGTGCAGGGGACCTGCCGGAACACCCTGAGGGTGAGCACAGGCCCCCTGCAGAACTTCCGGGGTAGCCTCAGAATCCTCATCGGTCTGCGATGTTCAAAATTCAAAAACACTTAATTGCCTATTACAAAGTAACAAAAAGTCCTTTTAGATACGATACATACATTACACAACATCAGACAGCACGACAAAAATGGAATATAGACAGAAGCATATTAACATGGTGCCTGGGCCATTTCAGGTGTTGGTAAGCCAGCTACCATTTTCTTTGACTTTAAATACAGAATGGATGGCAATTCTAGGTTCAAAATATTAATTAAAAAGTATATTGGAGACCCCTTTTTAGCAGAGACCCTGGCACTTCAGCCTGGGTGCATTTAAAGTGCCTTTGTACAGTACATACAGCAACATAACAATAAACAATATTCAAATTAAAAGCAAATACAATGAACAGCCATATAAATGAGTATGGCTGTGTTTAGTGGACACAGTGACAGGAAAGGACGTCGACTCGTACTGCCTAATGTGTGTAACACTGTTTAAAGACGCTCCCAAGTCCCGTGAGATCGGATTGGTGCCGCACCCTGGGTTATTCCCTGCCTTGCACCCATTGATTCCAGCATGAGCTCTGCCCCCCCCCCCCCCAACCCTGCACAGAACAAGCAAGTATGGAAAAAAGAATGGCTGAGTTAATGAATTACAACCAACCTTGAGATTTGTGCCTTGGAGAACCGTATCGTAATGTTAATGAATAAACTAATCATCACATATAAAATCTAATGCGTCATATCCTGACGCTGGCTGCAATAACTGAATAACACCAGTCCTAAATCACATTGCATTTTGAATATGCAGCAAGCGTATTAAGTTCAAATGCTCACGATAAATCACACAGCAGATGAAATTAAAGGTTATTATCATACACAATAATCCAATCGAGTCACAATGAATGGGCCCTCTTATTTATACGGACTGCATTTGCATGGAGTGATTCCCTACATATCTTCGGGGGCCGACAATGAAACGTTATGCTATTCAACCTAAATGTCACCCCTATTTGGGACACCAAGACACGCCACCTCCCAGGGCAGCTTTGGCCAAAAACATACATATCGATATGTATGAGCAATTTCCCAACCACAATATAATTATGAACTCCTGTTTGTATTAACTAATGTATCTATCCACAGAAACACATACGTATATAAAACGCCCACTTACCGTGCCAGTAATAAATACATGGTATGGTATGTTTAATCTCTAACCCAGTTGGAGCCATATTTTCTCTTTATCTTCATTACAAACAGCACGACATGTTTATGTTATGGACAAGTTCATCACATGAAATTCATTGCTATCCCCGCAATAATCATTAGTGTACTCACAAATAAGACAGTAGGTTTTACCGATATCCTCTAACTGTCCAGTTTGTCATTTAAGTCTCCCTACAAATGATGAAAGCTTTCACTCACTTGCCAATTTTATTGTATAAATGAAAGAAGAGGGAACAAGACAAAAAAAATATACATGCAATCAAAAAGACAACTAATTGCAAAGAATTACTAATTACTAATCCAGTAATCCACTAATTCTGCAATATTTATTTAGCTCTCAAGTAATTCTCCACTATGGACAACTCATTTAAAGCGAATTGTGCAAAAAAGCAAGACGACTTTCTGCTGAATACTTGCAGCCTTTTATACCCTCCGTATTAATCAGTGAATAAATGGAATAAAAAATAATGACCAGAGTCTATCTAATTAAGTGCATCTTACCAGGATCATATGATTAATTCCACTCAGTAAAAATAAATACAGATGCAAATATACAACCCCACTTAAATTAATTTTAAACCTGCCATTTCCCAAGTCTAAAAGATGACAGAACTCTGTACTCTGTTACAAATGGTTGCTAATCAGTCTGGGGTCAATGAAGTGGGAACATTTCTATTTGTACGCATTGATGCAAAGGTCTGTGTTCCCTAATAAATATCCCTAAAGACTTACCAAGGAATCTGGCTATTTAACATGAATGAAAATGCTCACTGTGACACAAGTAACAGATTTAATGTGCAGTGAGATGGGGAACAACTCGAAAACGCTGGAAAAAAAACAAACTTTCTGTCTTGTACCCCTGTCCCTTTGAATGTTGCAGGGCAACACCCCCCACACCCCCCCCTGCCCCCCCACCCTGTTGGTGGTGGGGGGTTAGGGTCTCCATTCTCCATGGTGGTGGAAATGATTGCCGTACCCTGCAGGAGTCCTGATCCATATCATTTGAGGTACTGAATCATGTATGGCTGGGCTGGATTACCTGCGTAACCACATGAGAAGGTAAAGGACCAGGACCCATACTTCCATCCTAATCTTTCTAATCTCATCCTAATCTTAATGCCAATTCTTATTTTGCACAACACTAAAAGAGGTCAGTTCTAAACACCAGGAGAATCAGAAAATCACATACAATAATGTTTTACTTTGTACTATTAAGGTATTCATTCTTTGCATTTTATGTTTTCAAGTAGATCTGGAGAATCAAAGTAATTTTACTGTCGTGACAGGTCAACTCATGGATGGATTGCCAGATTACGAGCAATGCTTGATACGATAATAAAGTCAAGACATCAGCCTTTACTTCACATTCAGGTACAAAAGCTAGTAAGATCAGGATCTCCCTCAGCCAGCCAATCAAATTAAGCACTGCTGCCCCAGTGAATTTGTCAAGTTGATAAAAGACAGACACCCCATGCAACCTCATTCAGAGGGGCATGGAGTCGCAGCCACACCAAGCAGCTCAAAAGCTATTGCTAAATTAGGGGTTCGAGTGCACTAATGACTAAAACAGGACCTCTCCCCTTACCCTCCACGCTGCAGCCAGAGCTGATACTAGACAGTGTACACACAGGCAAGGAGGACTTCCACTGTGTGTAAAGATGCCCAGGCTAATCCTGTGCTGCCGCGTCTATCAGAGCAAGGGCTCCTTTCCATAATGTCAGCAAATTCACTGAAACCGCAGAACAGTCCAAAATAAAACTACACTGGCTTTAAATTTGAAATCAAATTAAAATTAACACGCCATAATATGACCCTTAGGCTACATATATATCCAGCGAAATGGAACAAGAGCTTCCCATTGTCACACCTGAAAACTCGCAAAAGTGAACAGTACAAAAATGGACGGATCTATGGATTATACCCCCCTCCCAATTTTAAACGCCACCCATATTTCAGACAGATGTGCAGTATGGAAGCAATATTTTTCAACATGAATTCTTCTGATTTTATAACTTCTTTTAATCTTCAAATTAACTTTCTGTTCTTATATTGCACTGCCCCATCTCCATTACATCTCTGTGTGTCCCCGCCCCCGCAACCTGTCCCCTCCCCATTAACTGTGACATAAGAATTCCACTGTGTGACGAATAAAAATGCGAATCTAAAACAAGAGCATGATTTGTAATCATGTGTGTTGTGTTTCACCCATGCAGTCGGATGAACCCAAAAAGGGGTAGTGAGTGGGATTAGTCTTATTGCCTGTCAGAAGATAACCAGGTCAAGTCCCAGCCTCTTCAGAACAGTCACATGTCCATAGGCCCTTGAGCAAGGTCCTTAAACCCCAGGGGTGCTTCATGTTAGCTGACCATGCAAGCTGACCCCCCCCCGCCCCCCCAAGCTATAGAGAGCAAGATGGGGTCGGCAAAGATAAGCCTTCCAATGTACCGGGACTTGTACGAATGGCAAAATCATATTTGTTGGTTGAAAGTGAAAGATATTCATTCGGAAAATTTGGTAGGCTACATTTTTCTTTAGCCTTAGAGCAGGTAGTTTCTTCTGAAGGAGTTCCCAACACAGCAAGCCACACAAAGTGAATCAGCTGGACCGCGCTTTTCCTTTGTTTTGACTGCTTGTTCATTCCCAAGCAGATGGCCGCAGCCACGGGAAGTGAAAGAGCCTTTTGACGCAGATGACTGGTGGTCTTCGAGCACAAGGGATATTTTCAAAGCCCCGTGTGTCACTGTAAAAGGGTCCATCCTGCATTCAGACGGCTATAAATTCGCTAACAGACCAGCAGACATTCCGGTTAGAATGATGCCACTATATACGTACAGAGAATGGTCAATCACTGACGGATCAAAGCTTTATGTGGAATGTCCTCAAACTTATGAGAACGGATGAAAGCAGGCGATAACAATGTATTAAGTCTCAAGCTATGCTACTCTTTTTCTGAATATTAAACAATGAGTCGGGAAATTAAATAATATGGCACTCGAATAATTATTCATGCAAATCACAAATTAATCAATGGTTACCACACCCAGTGATTTTCATCTCAGAGACAACTCAAAGTAATTGTAAGCAAAGGCATTTTTCTTCAGCTAAATACATAAACATTCGAAATTGAAGGGGAGGACGAGGGAGCCTCTATCTCTCTCTGTCCAGCAGCAAACACAGGAAAACACAGGAAAATCCATTCCTCACACCGTCGAGCAGCTTCAAAGACTCAATGCCACCCATATAGTAACATTCACACTGCCACCCCAGGCTTCAACAGTTTTACAAATGCCAAAAAATGTGCCCTTAAAAATATTTAATACAGGAAACAGAATTAAGAATTGCATTTGGTTTTATGCAGCTGCTGTTGCTGTTGGCAACATTTGAATCTCCATGGCTACTTCAGTCCAACTAATCAGTTTTAATTAAGTATTCAAGTAGCAATTATTGGTATCAGAGTAAAAAGTGATTTTAAATCCATCCATCTTTTATAAAGGCTTACCAATTTCAAGGCTGTTGTGTGCAATTTTTAAATAAAAAATGTAAATGTTTTCCAGTCCAAAACATAAAATTCAGTAGTCATCCTCATAGCTGATTAACAACAGGAATTAGGGCATCATTTAAATATCGTCTTATTCCAGATGAATGTGTATTATATAAAGAACTTGAGGAAAATATCAGTAATTGGCAGATTGCTAGGCCACGCCCCCCTTGCGTCTCCAATCAGATTCACCTAATTGTTATCTAGTTTGTCCAGCCAGGCTGAAACTTACAGCTAGAGACCACTGGTGTAAGAGGTTAAAAGATTATAGTTGAGAATATTTCGGAAAATTGTGCTTTTTCTGAAAGAATAACAAGTCAGAAAGTGTTACATGGGGCAAAGCCTTCTGAGATCCTACCAAGAAAGAAGGATATTAACTGTCCTCCAGAATCACATGTAATGTTAGGGCTTTATAGACTATTATATGCCGATGTGTACTGGGAGCTGTAAGCTGGCGACCTTTCTTAGGCGCCACCATTTTCCACAGTGAATACGATGGTAGTAAATAGATTTCTATTCTTCATACATTCCAGGGCCCTGGAGGAGGCATGAATGTAGTTTATTCCTCATATTGAGCCTCCTAAGTGTATAACAAATATGAATGACTTATCATTACCTCTGCACCGAAGTAGTGTCCGAGCGGAGAGACGCTTGTGGGGAGAGGGGTAAATTAATAAATAAAATGAATACTACCCGCCATTATGAAGAAGAATAGTCTATATAGTTCTTATGGGCAAACATTTTCTCAGGTAGTAACAAAAATACTGAGGAGAAGTTATGAATGCCCTTGGAAATGCCTCTAAAAGAGTACTAGTCTATGTCTCTTCAGGTGGACCAGGTGGCTATAGAGATGAAGTTATGTTACATAAGCATTTCTGCACTATACAGGCATGCCAAGCTTAAGACAAGGACTGTGTTTATTGCTCTACTGTTTCCCTTGGTGATGATAGCGATGGCAATATGCTGAATAGGTCAAATAGTACCTCTCCATCTTAGGCCACAGGGTGTCCTGAGGGTCCACATATGACCCCAAACAGGCTGGGAAATATAACCGTTCCAGTTGGCCTGCTCCAGTTACTCCACCGAGTAATGTCATCTGTACATTTGGGGCCCACTTTATTATGGACCCCTTTGTAGTTCCAGGCAGAACCCTCTTTTGTCTTCAGAAGCATGTCAACTGTTGACAAGTAGTATGTCTGAGATGCCTCTTTTGCACTTGTGACCTTCCTGTCAACTTTGACAAGTCTGGCCTCTCACCTCTCTCAGCAACAGGACTACTTCTCACTGGAAGTTTCTTGATTATTGCACCATTCTCTGCAACCCCAAACAGTGTAAGAAGTGAAGATCTCAGGAGGAAGGCTGTTACTGAGATGCTGGATCCACCTAATCTGGCACCAGCAACTACATCATGTTTACAATCACGTTGGTTACCCAACTAGGACACCTGGTTGGCATAGAGTATGAGCCCGGTTTACTCCCTGGATAAGATGCCAGTCCATCATGGGGCACAGGGTTAGTCATTATGGGAATTTAGGGACACTTACTAGCCAAAGTGCATGGCTTTCTGCTGAGTAAGGAGACCAGAATACCTGGAGGAAATCCATATAACCCAGAAAGAATGTGCAAACACACACAGAGACACACACAGACACAGGTGGGGACTCTATATTCATTTCTATAGGGAAAACTCAAACATGACGACCTTAACCCCTACCCAGCCCTAACCTTAACCACAAGTAATCAAACAAAATACCGGACTTTTGGCATTTTCCGTTTTTTGATTGGATTCACTGATTGGGATCTGAAAAATTGTCCCAACAACTTAAAAATAACGGGTTTTCATTATATTGTGGGGAATATTTGGTCCTCAAAATGTAACATAAACATAATCCACATACACACATATACACACACACCCAGTGAATTTGAACCCACGACCAGGAAGCTGTAAAGCTAATGTGCCACCCACAATGTTTTTATTCACTTTAAATGTTAGGTATTATTGAGAAAAGAAATTTCCTTTGAATGTTTTTTTCCAGTGTGCATAAATTGGCTAAATGCAGACACTTTTGTAAACAGGAAAAAAAATCATTGCTCTGATTATAATTACTTAATTAAGGTATAATTGTGGAGACTAATGGCTTCCAAAATCCAGAACACAAGAGAAGGATGAATTAAGAGATTACTTATTGCTTGACCTATAAGGACATTGTACCTGAAAAGGGATCCCATAATCCAGAATCCTGCTTCATTTTAGGGCTTTTTGCAGGTCTTTTATTATATTCCCTGAATGGTGAATACATATTGCTTTGGGGCTCCTCCACTGCCACTGCACACTTTCTCATTAGCCTGATAACTCACAAAGTGTATGATGGATCTTTTTCAAATTTTGCAGAAGCCTTGCATGGGCTATAAACTGAAACTGATTAAATTTTCAGATAGATTGTCCAAAAATTCAAGTAGTACTGCATAGGGCTAGCAATGAAATTGGCAGTTTTGACGCTTGATACCATTAGAGCAATAACTCAGAAAGTATTTAACAGATCTAACCTTTGCAAACACATTGTATGGATGATGATCTGTACAAATTTTGAGACAAATTGCTTCAAAACTTAATCAACATCACTTAATGAGCAGAGGGAGGGGTGACTGCAGAAGATGCTTGACCTTGTCACCTGGTCAGGGTCAAATGATGTCCATAGCCATGATCTCCAGGTCAGTAATAAAAATTTAGGGATCTCAGGAAAAGAACTAAATCAGTGACCAACATGGCAAGAGGCTGGAAGAACAGTCCCTTCTGTAACAGCTCCACAAACCCTGACAAAAAGAATCTACCACCATAAAATTGTCTACTGTACACAAAGCGGGGGGTTGTGAAAAAGTACAGCTGGAAAAAAAACAGTCAAAGACCATTACAGTTTAGAGTTGAGTTTGAAGGCATACTCCTGTATCCCAGCATGATTATCAAGGAACAGTAAGAAAGACACTCTTTGAAAAAAATGTGAATCTCAAAGCATCAGAGATGAATGTCTGTTTGGCTTGACCTCGCACCATTGTAATGGCCACAACTTTGATATTGGCCCGACCCTCTCAAAACCATGGGGGCTGATGAATCGATGCAGAAAATCCAAAGGAAAGCCTCAGTTTGAGTTCCCCTGTCAATGCCCGATAAGAAAACACTCTCACCCACTGACAGGGTCAGAAGGCTGAAACTATAAAAACAAAATAATGGCACAAAAACAGTCTGAGTGAATAACAAGCCGGCGTTTACACTGAATACCTCCAGCTGTCCTCTTTTCTGAGATTTCAGACAAGACATTCGCAAAAGTACGAAAATCCTTTTCAAACACATACTGCGATGTTCGACAATGCTCCAGAAATGTAAACACCTATAGATGGAGGGGATTCAGTCACACTCTGCAGATGCATCCGCCTGGCAAGTTAACCGTACAAGGGATATCTCATTATCGGAGGTTAGATAACGCAGCCACAAACGGCAATGCTTGACACAATACAGGATGTAGTTGGGCAGAGGGTGGTGGGATCATGCAGAAGTGCATACTATCTCCACCATTGCAGGAAAGGGGGTTATTTATCAGACCGCGCAGTGACACTCCCAACCTCCCCCACCTGCCTACCTAGATGGTACCTGGGGAACTCCTGTGGAAGGAGCGAGCTGCTCCCCCATGATCGAGAAGCAAACTGGCCCACCTCTCCAGAGAGCTCCACATTGGTGATTACGCATTCGATGGACAAGGTTTGCAGACTTCCTAAAAAAAGGGGAGGGTAAAACTGGAACTGCTCAAAACCATAGTATCTAGAATAGAGGTTTCTAAAAAGCATAACATTCATTTTGAATTAAGCTACGCCTTAAAAGATTCATTCAGTTCGAATGCTGTCCCTGAAAATGGCCGCCATGCATTATTTGTACAGATAAAAGTTCATAACATGAAGTCAAGCCTTCATTTTAATGTAACCTGGCACTGCGTGGAAAAGCAGGCAGCACACTGTCATCATTATGGTCCCCTTATTAAGCATTAGCGTTGCAGGTGCTGTGTAGGCTTCTGCTATGAAAACAGCAATTATGCTTAATACAGGTGACATGGTGAAGGGAGAAGGAGTGTCATTTCGGTTGAAAGATTCCTGAACCTGAAGATATACTCTGTAATTATCTTTTTTAAGTGTTTTTCAGCTTAAATTTTGCTGTGAAAAGAAACACACGACTTAATTGGCTTAGTAATAGGAGGGCTCTTCCATCAAACACAAAGCTGTTAACGCCTATGCTCAGAATTTCATTTATCACAGCTGTTTTCGTTGCAGATGGAGTGACATTCGGTGAAATCATTAGCATATCAATGTCATACTTAACTTGTCTCTCTGTGAGCTTGGTCTTGCTTCAGAGGCGGCATCAGAGTTTAAGCGCAGAAACTCTCTTCCCTAACAGAATGACTCAGGCCCTTTGACATGCTGAGGACTCCATCCTTACTAATACTTCAGAGCTAAAGCCCACAGAACCTTGTCTAATTGTTGCAGGCAGTTCCACAGCAGGGTTGTCAACACTCACACATCTGATGTGACCCTCACGCTTTCAGATTCTCATGCCCACCCAAGAAATCTTACTGCAAATCTGAGTTATTCCATTATAAACCTAAAATTAGCTACAGACTATTTACAAGGAAATAAAACTGCTACAAGGAAATAAAACTGCTACATACATGTAAATGTGTCCACAGATTTGTTTCAAATTGAAAATCTCACGCCATCCAGTTCTCCACAGTTGACATTCCTGCCCCACTGACGTACATAATCCATTACACCAGGGGCAGGTGACCCTGATCCTGGATTGCCGATATTCGGCAGGTTTTCTATCCTCCCTAGTCTCTGGTGAACCACACCCTGGGCCTGTACTATGAAGTGGAGTTACTGGCTTATCGGGGTAACTTGTCGGATTTAAGGTAGTCTGGGCAAAATGTAAGCCAATGAATATGAAGTCCATTTAAACTGTGGTACCATAAATCCGACAAGTTACCCCAGATAAGCCAGTGACCCCACTTCGTAGTATAGGCCACAGATCTCAGGTAGGCAGTAACTTATCAGGTAGGATAGAAAACCTGCTGCAACCTGGGGCTCCAGGATCAGGGCTGCCAACGTCAGCATCGTACAAACTGATAAGCAAGTGATAATTTGTGCTTCTTACATTCCCATATCATTTAAAACACCTTATAGGAAAACACACATAAGCCAAGAAAATACTAGTAATTCCAAAGACACGTGAAATAAATGAAAATATAATGCATACTTACTTATCGTCACCTTTTTGTGTTTGTGCTTGCGTGAAATCTGTCTCATGGATAGTTTTACTTAAGTCGAGAGCTCCATGTATATTAAATGAGGGAAGTAAAGAAACACAGACTAATGGCAAATCTGGAGGAGCAGAGCTGACAAGGCAGAGTCTCACACGTGAGAGCTTGCTGTCTATAAAGACCAGTTTCCAATAAGGTGGTGAGCAGGGGCGGCTGTGTCATTTCTGAGCCACCACTCAAAAAGTCACTAACACCCCCTCCAGATGTTTTAAAAATGTAATAAGTAGCGAGTAAGTGCTGTCAGAAGATCCTAGCTAGCTAGCATAACATAGAGCTTCATAGTCTCAAAAATAAGGAATGTGTTTATTTAATATTTGGTGTAGTGACAGTTTGTAGCCAACAGGGAGCCCCAATGGGGGATTGAATGGTAAATACCGCCATTGAAGGAGCTGACTTTAAGCGGGGCTATCCAGAGGCCTAACTCCTCCTGAATGGGGCTATCCAGAGGCCTAGCTCCTCCTGAATGGGGCTATCCAGAGGCCTAGCTCCTCCTGAATGGGGCTATCCAGAGGCCTAGCTCCTCCTGAATAGGGCTATCCAGAGGCCTAGCTCCTCCTAAAAGGGGCTATCCAGAGGCCTAGCTCCTCCTGAATGAGGTTATCCAGAGGCCTAGCTCCTCCTGAAACCGATTTGTCGGCTCATCCCCCAGCAGGCCTCTTGACATCTTTTTAAAAATTAGACGGGCTACAGCTGAATCCACTGCTTAGCAAAGCTAACAGTGTGAAGTTGGAAACACCATCAAAATACTGAAGGGTGAGCGGAAGCCGTGGCACCTCTGTGTGCCCTCTGTTCTCAGTCATGCCATGATAAATACGGAAAGTGACATTTTATAGAGAAGTGTCTAGAAAAGGATCTAAAGTTTGAGCAACAGATTAGCTTCTTTAACTTTAGTATAAAAGGTTTTGGTAACACTTTACTTATGGTCATGCTTATTGTAATTCATAAACATATTCAAACACAAATAATAGTGAAATTATAAAGCCTTATAAACATGGTTCTAAATATTTATCCAAAGGCATGACACATTACAGCCATGTTTATTATGCATTATGAATGCTTTGTGAAGCTCTCATCTATAATGCAGGATAGATACTTTTATAATGCATTATAATGGTTGGTAAAACCATTAAAGATGCTCTGAACTGCATTATAAAGGTATATATAATGCATTATGGATGTGTTTATAAATTATTACAAATATGGCTGTAAGTTTTACGAAAGTTTAAAATTTCAAATATTACCATTTAGTATAACTACTACTTATTAGTAGAACTGTCACGTTTTCATTCAAGGATTTTCAATAGCGCAGAGCTTTCTGGAGTTCATCCTTTATTTATCAAAGATTTAGATGGCACTCTGACTTCATACATGTTGAATTCTGCCCTGGATGCTTTAGAATTACATTTCTTGAAAGTAAAAAAAAATGACTGTCCACTTTTTTCTGGTCATTTGTAGTGTAAGGTGTACAGAACTGCAAAAATAGTAACAGCAATAAACAAAAATGCCTCCCTCTAAAGAAATAATTATAAATAATGTGTCAAAAACTGATTTATTTCCCATTTAATTTGCACATACTTTCGAATGTATCTACATGAAAGCACCCCATTCTTTCATAAGTCTGACATGATAGAATAAATTTTTCCTTGCCAACATTATGCTATGGGCTGCGGTAATGGATTATCCTTGTATATACATATATTTTAATATTTCGCAAATGCGACATTGGGTGTCATATTTCGGTACGTCTCACTAAAAAAGGTTTTCAGTAACGTGTCTTGACCCAAACATTATAACAACAGAGCAAACAAGACATTTATCTGTGTAGCTCTTCTCCTAACTACATAATTCAGTCCTCTGTCCTTAGATAATCCACGTTAATGAGATGCCCCACAATAATTCCTTAATAAATATGCATTGCAATTTGAAGACACATTACAAAGAAAATGGAGTCTGGCGGTCATCTAATGAAAGAGCTTGCAGAGAAGATGAGACGTCGCCGGTCGTTGCGAGGGCTTAGCACACGGGCTGCTCGCAGCCATGAAAGTGCGGTGTCACTGGCTTCGTAATTAAAGGGGATGAAGTGCAGCGTCTGCCTTTCTATTGTGATGTGCTGACAACCCCAGAGATTCTGCGTTTACAGTACCAACTGCACGTACCAGATTACTTAGTAAATCTGTAGTTTTGCATGAACTGCACATCATGTAAATGATCAAGTGACTGCAGCATGAGATATTTATTTACCCATCCATCTCCTAACCATATCCTGGTCAGGGTTGCAGTGAATATCTTGTTTGGAACTTATTTTGATCTACCTAAGTGTTTATATACTGGACAGTATCTCCATTATGATGCAGGATAGGTAACAACTTTACATGGATTATATTTTATAAATATAAACACATATCGGCTCTTTACTCATTATAATCTTCATGTAAGATCGCTGATTAATATTCCTCATGGTGTAGTCAACGTGCCTTGATTATAACTCGTTAAGCTGAATGTATTCTAACACACCAGTTATGTTAATTACTGTTTCCATTCAGGAGAAACGGAAAAAACATTCATAATGGTTGTCTCTGCAGCCGGGCTGGAAACCACACTGAGACGGAGCCAATGTGACGTCATTAAGAGGCTCCGTCCCGGACGCACGCCCAGCATGATGGACCATGACGATCACCCCGCCCTTCACACTCTTGGCATATAAAGTGCCCCCAGTATAACCAGAATTTTCTGCTGCTAGCCATTAAACCAGTTTATTGGATAATTACACGACACATATTCACGCATGGCGATCATGACGGATGATGGCCCCCTGTTTTATTCGCGGAAAATAAACAAATAAAACATTTGCTGAATAGGTGCTCCAAACGTATGACGGCCACAGTTTTGCATGAGAAAATCAGTCAAGATGATAATAAAAAGAAACAATTGTACTGGATAAGTACAAAGGGATGGGCCGATGGACATTGTTTCAGTTCCGATCAATTTTCGAACTGTCGACACAACAGCTCTTTTTACTTTAATATATGAATAGAGAGAATATATATATATGGATTCTATATACTGTGACTATATATATACTGTGGATTCTACACACAGACATAAACATGCACACAATGAATTTATGAAATACCAATGTCCCAAATTCTGAATTGCAACCATTCAGTTTGACAATAATGCTATGACGATAATCTCGGACATTTCAGAAAATCTGCCCAAGTCAATCGTATCACTCTGAACTGAATTAGAAGTGGCTCGAGGGACAGCTTACAATAGCCTATTAAAATTAAAGTACCCATTAACTAGATTTTGAAGGGGAGACATAAGTTCACCCCAAAACTTTACAAGGTATGTTTTAGATGGGCTTTAATGCTGACTATCCATCTATGTTGTTCTTCTGGGAGCTGCCTAGATTTGGAGATACCGGTAGAAATATCGGCAGGCCTATTATCTTGACAGGGTACTAGTGCTCATATCTCCTACGCAGTGATACGATCAGTGTGTAAAGCTTGGTAGAAGAAAATTTTTCATACATTAAACTGCTCATTACAACGTCTGTGGATTATCTCGAGCAACCAAGTTATGATTTCTGGTAAGAGACGTCGCCGTCGAATTTTTCAAAAGTCTTCTTCTGGCACTTTAATGACCACAGAAGGAATGCTATTCACTCCCATTCAATTAGAGATGCCTACATTCCTACAACGATATCTCCAATACTGGCCTACTGCCAGCAGAACAATCTATACGGAAACAGAGTACTAAAGCTCATCTAAACATTACTTTTTCAGTTTTGGGGTGAACTGCCATATTAACAGGTTATAGAAATTGCATAGTGTTAACTGTGTATATAAGAGAATTAATGGATTCTGATTCCATTAATCATCCAGCTCCAGGTTTTTCATATTACTTGCAATATCTCGCAATACTGTGTACGATTTGTTTAGTGGGATTTTCCATTAAACACTACTCCCACCTCTCAAACTTTGTTTTTTGCAAAGATTGTCATTCTTACGCTCCTCCTACTGCAAAGGGAAT
Organism: Stomatorhinus walkeri; assembly: GCA_026784285.1. Lineage (NCBI taxonomy): Eukaryota > Metazoa > Chordata > Actinopteri > Osteoglossiformes > Mormyridae > Stomatorhinus > Stomatorhinus walkeri. Next base: position 3,069,191 of record JAODUD010000035.1, on the reverse strand, counting down.
GTACGTGACATCACCACAGGCGGAAGTCACTGCATTCACACCCACTGAGTGGCAAAAACTGAGTGGCAGTATATGGATTCATAGCAGCAAAGTTCAGCTTCAACGCCACAAAAAACATAATTAAAATGGGAAAAAGCTGTCATGCAATTGATTGTACAAACAGATATAACAAGAAACCGCAGCTATCCTTTCAGACACTGCCAAAAACTCAATAAGTAAGTATTGGATATGGATCGGTCACGTATGGCCGACACGAGAATTGTAAAATAGGAATGCATTGGTGCTGAATATTGGATTTGTTGCAACAAAATCTGTGCAGTAAACTAATTTTCAGTCTTACAAATGACCATACAATTAATTTTTATTAGATATAACGTTCTTCATCAATTCCTCATTGTTATCGAATGCCCTGATAATTACAATTGTATTCGTCCATCCATCCATCCATCCATCCATCCGTTCATCCATCCTCCAGTTACTTATCCTGCCCAGGGACACAGGGCAGAGCATGGCATATAAGGCTATGGTACACATGCACACACTCAGACATACAGTCACTCGCCAGGGAATTTAAAGACACGATTTAACCTAAATCCATGTATTTCAACTAAAGGAGTATCTGGAGAAAATCCACATGATGTTGGAAGGCAATGGAAATACAGTTGAGAGGAATGGTCTGGGCGTCAGGTCAGTGATCAGAAGCAGCAGCCTGGGTACCTGAGGAGCAGCAGGGTCCCTCGTGATGTGCCTCACACTCCTCACACGCTTCACCAAGCGCCTTCTCAGCGTACTTACATCTGTCCAGAGTTTCGTCGGAACCATCCGGACAGTCGGGCTCTCCGTCACAGAGCCAGCCCTCAGACACACAGGCGAGCTGGTCATGGCACAGGAAATTCCCCGCGTGGCACACGAGCGGCCCTGGAAAAGTGGGCAGGAGATGGAGGG
>JAODUD010000035.1:3056315-3068217 GCA_026784285.1 Stomatorhinus walkeri | reverse complement strand
GAAGGGCCATGGGGTGAGCAATGAGATGACTGGAGCACCGTGGACTGGCACGACGGCAGTGTTAGAAGAACAGAGGGAGAATAGCAAGGATCAGTGTGGATGGGCTGCCCGGAAGCATTTCTGGACCCCATATCGGCAGGTTATGCAGCCATGTTAATGCGTGACTGTATGATACATGGAGAATGTGCTGGAAGAAGCTAGCATTGGTCCCTGCAAGCACTGTGACACCCGATGACTCTGAAGCGAGGTGAGACCCGTGTGCACTCCAGAAAAAGCTTCATACTAAGTAACACAGGATTCTCTGAAAAAACCATCTGTCTTCAGCTTTTTAATTAGGTTATAAGAAGCAGAGCAAAACATAAGTACAAGATGGCATGAAACTGCAGCAAACACAGCACAGTATGTCTAAAGTGGTCTGTCAATCAAAGAGCAATACCCAGTGTAGATGTTACAAAATGAAAGACAGATGAGGCCATTCCATTAACCACTGGCTCATGACTGTCCACAGGGTCTACTGAACTACTCCTGAAGGAACATAACCATATTATACAGTATTATGCAAAAAGTGTAGCTTTTTAAAAGTTAACAGGCTTATGTAGGGAACCTTATTGCAAGAGACTGGACCAGAAGATGCTAGTTCATTGTGTTTATGACTTGTGGTGCCAGTGCATTGTGCAATAAAATAAGCTACATTAAAAGCCATTTTAAAAGCCGTAGTTTTCTCATTCAGCATCTTAGGGGGTCTCCATCCGGTTCGGCCAGGGGTCTATCTGCCAGCTCTATATTTATCCTTGACTGAAGGAGACCCACTCAAGGAGAACCTTTAAAGAACTTCGCTGTCCTGATCTTCAAAGGCAGCTTCTGCGTCTGTCCTGACAGCGCAGCCAGTAGCAGCCGCCAGAGGAGGACCACGTCTGTTTAGGACGTGCAGCATACGCTTTCTTGAAGACTTGGCACCGTTTTGCACCTCTTCTCTCCATGCCTGGGGAGAATTTAAAGTGCTAGCTTCAGATATTTTATTTTTCTTGAGCTCCTACAAGCCTTGCTCCATGTCATTCTGTACCGCGTGTGCTATGTCTGCGTGAAACGGTTTGGATAATTCAAGGAACCACTTCCATCTCACCCTGGTGCCCTCGAGCTAATTCGCAGCTGAGAGACTATTCAGGGAGGGGCTAAAGGAAACACATTCCTTTTCTTTGTGCCTGAAAATTCTCACACTCTTTTTCTGCATGTAGAATCCTAGCTCTTGTTCGATGTATAAGCGAAACGAACACGGCGGCAGTTTTGCAATTTCAATCGGGTTCAACTTGCTTAAAGTCCAGCCACTTGGCACATTTTCCAGTGAGTTAAAATCACGCCTTTGATTTCCTTTGAAGGCCACAGATCATATAGTCCATTTATAACAGGCCAGATCCGCAAAAATAATCTACACCTCTGATCTCCTATCCCAGGCTGCACTGCAAGGTGAGAATAAATGGATACAAAGCAGCATTAATCCTTTTTGTCAACAGTCACCTGCAATATATCAAGCTGGAAGGTGTTTATGGTAAAGCTTACATTAAAAATTATGCTACAAGACCAGGTAAAACAGGGTTGCCAACTCACGCAGCTGGTGTAACACTCATGCTTTCAGACTCTCATGCTCACGTAAGAAATCTTATGGCAAATCTAAATTATTCAGTTATAAACCTAAAATTAGTTATGTCGAAAGCGTTGCAGTAGTTTGCAAACCCTACAGATTATTAACAAAGTAATAAAACTGTTATATACATGAAAATACATATGCATGTGTGTGCAAGACTTGTCTCAATTGAAAATTTCATGCCAGCCAGCTTATCAAAGTAGGCGACCCTGGTGAAATTCAGAGATGCATCTTGGGATTCTCTGCTACGCACCAAAATGCTGCTAGATCTCATGCCAAAATAAAGTCTTTCCTTTCATTCCCATGTGCCACGTGTTATATTCATACTAAATCAACGCCTCAAAGGATGAGGTGAGCAGGGGTCACGGCCTTAGGCACACCTGCCATCTCTTTGATGTAAACATCTTTCAAATGATTCTGGGCTCCTCTAAATTCATCATAAAACACAGATGAACAATGTTTTGCACAGAGCCCCGACCTGCATGATTACGTCTTGTACCGGTTCCTAAAACACGCCCCCCTGGAAGCAAACAGAGGGCTGCACAAAGTGGGGACACACTGCACCCGTGTGTAATCCTGGCATCGCTGCAGGGACGGACTTGAAGCCCGTCCAGTAGCCGTGTTCCAGGCACCAATCGCCAGAGACCCCGGAGACCCCAGCTACGTGCAGACCCCGAATTTCACTTCGTACTTAGCGCTGCGACTCTCTGCCATCTAATGGTCTTATTATGGCAGCATGACACCTGAGGGAAAAAATATCAAGGAGCAAAAGTGTCTTTTATATTAAAAATAGTATAACAAGGCCAACGGAAAATTACAATACAGTTATGCAACCGCACAAATAAGTTTCAGGTGGCTGTTTATCGTGCTGAAGCTACCAGAATTGTATCCTGTAAACATTTCCAGAGAACTTGAATAGTCAAGTGGATTAAAAAGCGGTAAACACCAGTCTATAGCTAACAAAAGTGTCCGGAAATTTATCTTCGGAATTGTACTTTGTGATGAAACCATATCTCTGTATTTATGAAAATCCCTTTTCTTTGGTGTCAGAAAAGTAGTTTTAAAAAAACTTCTTAACGGGATTTCTTCCTAGTGAACTTACTTCAATAGAGTATGTGCCTGAAATTTGAAAGCACAGTCCCAAAAATGTAAAGGTGGTGTGGTGTGATGTAGACAGGAAGACAATGGTGCTCCAGGCCTGAAAGGCAGTCTGATCGCAATGGCAGCTCGGGCTGCGAGCTTCTTTGTCACGCCGGAGATCATCGCCACGTAAGACGAAGGATTGTTTATTGTTCGGCAGCCGGGATTGTCCTCAATTAATTTTGCCTCGTTTTTGCAAAAGGGAAGCCGGTGCTTGTTGGGTAAATCTGCTCAGCTCCAATTCAGCACCAGCAACTCGCCAGTCAGGGAACAACAATGGAGTACGTGATGACCCCCCCCCTTCCTGACCAGCAGGCTCAATAGGGGAATGCGCACCCATTATTATGTGTCCGCCCATCACCGGGGAAGAACAAAAATGGCCCGTCGGCATTGTTTCACGCAATTAGAGGAAGGCAGTTTTGTTGGAAACCTGCTTTTGTTTCGGAATGGCATTAATTACGACAAATGGAGACAAAATAAATAAAGAAAAACTTGAGCGGTTTGCCAACTGGTGTGAATTATATGAATACAAAGATTAAAAGTGAGTCGTAACAATACAAAATGCAAACTAATAGAGGTAAAGCCGCGCACCCCGCCAGGGAGACGTGTGTGGGGTGTACGTGATCACCGCGGCAGCGCGGCTGATCTCCATTTAAAGAGGAAAAAGAGGAACAGTGCTGCCTAAAGGGAAGCCTCCACTGCCGCCACTGAGGAGGTCAGGGGTCGGCTCTGCGGCCCCCAGAGCCCCCGTAACGGCACATTGATGCCCCTCCGCTTTCATGTTGGCTAGCTTGAAAGCGGACGGCCACATGAAAGTCGCCACGGCCCTTAATTCGAATTTAACTCTTCTCCCGAACTCCCGACTGGTTTCTTGTATTTTTTATTTTTTTTTTTAGGGACAGTGTTTGATGTTTTCCTGGGGCAATGACAGAAATCCTCTGGGTGTTTCCCCGGATGACGGGATGTAAGTGAAGGGCAACAAAACCAAATAAATGAATTATTAATCGGCGGGAACAGCATATAGGACACATGAGCGTGTAGTGCGAGCTCGGGGAGCAGAGCCCAGCGGGACGCCATACTCAGGCCGAACCGAGCTGTAAGATGAGGTTAAGCCACCTTCAGACCAATAAAAATCAAACAAGCACAGGAGATGGGGGAGGGCTTATTTTTTACAAAGGCTATCTTAACAAAACAGAGAAAATCCACTGCAAAAAAAAAATAATAATAAAAAAAGCAAACGCTGAATTTATTATAAACAGACAGCTCTGACTTTCAGGAGGAGAAACGGAGAGACTCCATTAGCCGATAGTCTCAAACATCCAGAGACGTGCGGTGAAGCTTCAGCGTGCATCCACACCCCCGGCAAACCCAGATCGACAGGACATTGCCTCATAAAAGCAGGAGTCTTTGTAATTCCTGAGCTTTAAATTCATAATCTAATCTCGCAGAGAAAGCAGACAGGAGAGCCAGCTTATAAAATCCATGCAGTCAGGGTTCAAAGGGCCGCTCCTCTTGGCCCGGACCGGCATTTGTGATTTTTTCCAGGGATCAAACGGTGAGACTACTTTGGTACTCCAGCAAAGCGCATCTTTCATGATGCACAGAAACAAACTTCCTCCACGGAAGAAAGCATGTTCCTACAGTACATTCAGGAGATAAAAAGACATATAAAAAGATATACATACAATTTCACCAGAGCATCATAAATCCAAGTAATACTCTCTATTTAGCGCCATAATTATAAGACAGGAAGCAGATTATATTTTGTTGCCAGGCTTAAATGGATGATTTTCATTATATTTATTTAACAAACACTTCTATCCAAAGTAACGTTTGGGGTCAGACAGTCCCTGGAGCAACTGAGCATTAAGGGCCTTGCTCAGGGACCCAATGGTGACATCACTCTGCTGACCCAGGGATATGAATTGGTGACCTTCTGATCAGAGCCACACATCAGCCCCATAATCCAACTAATATATGGATGGATGGATGGATGGATAGATGGATGACAGAATATACCTACAGCTTTGTTTAGATAGTAGGTGATCTGGTGGAATATGAGTCACTGATTATGAGAATATGTCCTGCTGATATTGAGTGAAGAAAGGTTTTCAGCGATGCCTCATTTGCTATCTGAGAGAGAGGAGACCTGGCAGAGCAGCACCCATGTTCATCTGAATCACTGAGCCCCAGGCCCCTGTGTACGTCGCTGCAACTCTGCAAGGCTTGCTGATCAAGTGCATCACACTGGGTGTTTCATCGGTGCTGAAACCGTGTGCAGTCTCATTATCTCTCCAAGTATTCTCCATCATATGGCATGTCCTGGTTCTCTGCCATACGTTGCCATGACGAACGTCACACATGCACATCTGTATGGCTGAGACCCCAAGCGATCCTCTCTGTATCTATGAGACTTGCACTCAGATTATACATTATTAGCATGGTTTAAAATCATCACACAGCAGCACAGCACAAAACCCCAGGTTCGTCCTGCGAAGCTGCTCGCCTCTGTGTTGCTGCCAAACAACACATCAAAAACCAGCACGCTTTACTGCACAACCGCCCCTGCATCGCGGCCCTGCATCATGTGACCTGACGCCCATGGTCCCCATAAATGACAGCATTACCTTAATTTCCCTGACAGGAAGAAGATGGCAAGGGAGCACTCCCACGATCCAGAAGACTGATAGACAGAAGACTGCCCCCTAGCTGCACAAGGCAGCACTGCAAGTGATCATTTTAGGTTTTAATACATTATACTACATATATCAAAGGAGCCTGAATGAGACAGTTGCTGAGCTCCTGATGCCTGTGTATGGATATCTTCCCTCAGTCGCTGGTGATTTCTTTTGCCTGCTCTGTATTCTGCCTATAGTTCTGTGGATCGCTATGTAGATCGCCCATAATCAACGTGTGCTCCGCAATTGACCGGCATCCTATCCAGGGTGTCCGGCTTTCTAACAAAGGCTCCAAGATCACTGTGATCCTGCTTAGGACAAGTGCTTACAGAATATGGGTGAATTAACTTCGATAACACAAGCTTTGCATCTGCAAAATTACCTTAATTACCATAGCTAACACCATAGCGATGATTATTCTATTTTTTTTTTTTAACTTTGTTCTGGGTCATTCAGTTCAAATACAGTCTACACATCTTCTCCACTGCACCTCACCCATGATTAGCTAATGCAAAAAAAAAAATAGTACCACTTATTTTAAACAAAATAAAGGACATCAAAGACCACACATTTACCTGCTAGTCTTCATCAAACTTAGCATACACCTGATGTGAAACTGACAGGGTAACAATGAAGACATTATCTACTGGATCGATTTGCTATTTCACTAATGACCTTGTATTACAAATATAAGACAGTTATGGTATGCCAAGCAATTTCTAATTTCCATGAAGTACCCCATGCAGAAAGGTCTGAATCCATGCCAGTGTCCAAGTGTGCATGACAAGCCGGAACATGCAGAATTCAGCAGCCCGACTTAACGGGCCGGAAACCAGGGGGAAAATATCCTGCACACCTGCGGCCTTCAGTCCTACGTAAGGTCATTCATTTGCGAAGGTCTATAGGATTATTAGCATTAGGGCTGTTAGCAGTGATGCTCGCCAATGGTTGATGCTAAAGGAGCCTGAGTGAGCAATGACTGCTGAGTACAAAAAGAGTTCCGGAAACACAGCCCAGTCGGGCAGGATGGTGCCCACTGCCATGCAGATCCTTCCCACAGTTTCTATTCACAAGTATCTGTGGCACGTCCACTAGTAATAAACAGCTCTCACCATTACAGGCAGGGCATTCGCGAATTGCTGAACGTCCGCTGGTCACATGGAACTCAGCTCCCGAATCTTTGCAATATCCCCCTCTCTCGGACTCTTTTTGGGCCACTCTCCTCGATTTAGTTCTGAATCCCCCAGCGGGGAGACACTGTAGGGACCCGGTTGGATCGTCTGCAAACTTGCCCACCATAATGATGTCCCTCCGGACCGCCGCGCTTCTTCACTCTTGACACACCGTCTTACGGGTATATTGGGGTCTGCTGTAAACGCCTTTGACAAATCTGGGCTGAGCACACCACTGGTACAGTACCTCACGCTTATGGCTACACTGAGATACACCTCTCACTTCATTTGCACACGCTTCATTTGAACACGCTTGCACAAACTGCAATTTAAAAAGCACCGGGCATCCTCTCTGCCACCTAAAACCTTTATTGTTAGATACTGTCCAGAATATATTTATTTTGTTTTAACTTTTTGGACCAGGTAATCCATTCAGATTTTATAGAGGACCAAACCTTCCGTCATGAAATGCGGAGTAACTGGAAACCATGGCACCTGTCAGCAAGACGGGCAGTTTCGGGGTTAATGTCGATGTGCCTTTCTCCATTTATGCTTATTATGACATTCCCCAGAGAACCGGAGAGACAAGTCGTCTGACAAAGCAGGAAACGGGAGTCTTTACGCCTGCAACTGCAATAAACAGACGTGTTTCTGGGCAAGCCACAGCTCTACTGGAAAGACAGCTAGATTTCCTTTTCCTCTTATCACCGGGAAAGATTCGGAAATGGGATGAACGGAGTGGATCTTTCAGCTTTCAGACAGTTCTGAAGCATGAGGACTTTGTAGATATTCCTGCTGTCCTGTTGATCAAAAGGAAGTATCTCAAGGTATGCCAAAAAATAATGAACAAACACAGTGTAAAACAAATAAAAGGATATATCTGTACTGGCACTACAAGCGCAGGTTGAGAGGAGAAAAGCGAAGCTGGGAACATGCTGACAGTGGTAGATTCTCCCCTGAAGTAGTGAATCCATCTATGTGTACTTTACTTCCTATTTTAAAGAGGCAACTATTGTTCTCCACAAGACTTTCCTTCTAATTCACACACCGAGAAACCCAGAAACTGCTCTCATAGAAACTATGCTCCTGGTGAGTGTTATAAAGACACCCATCCATCCATCCGTCCATCATCCATCCATACAATAAGCACTAGTCCAGATCAGAGGAATGTGGTGAAGTTTATCCCCAACTCCCAGACAGCATGGGGTACAAGGCAGGGGGCAGCTTGTATAGGCATGCTGGTCCATTACAGCACACACACATACACACACAGACACACACATACATACAAACACACACCTACATGCACACACACACACACACACACACCTACATACACACACACACAGGCACAAGAGGAGAACCTCCCCACCCCTGCCTTACACATGCGTAACCCCCCCCCCATTCCATTCCACCCCCATCCCCGAAGAGGAGTCAGCAGAGACAGGCGGATAAGGGATTCTGGCCTCCTGTCCCACCTTCTTCCAGCAGGAACATAGGCCTAAGGCTGCAGACAAAAATGTATCCAGGGGCTAAACCTGGCAGAACAAAACGGGTCTTTCTCCCCCTGCAGGGCTCACCCCCAGTTCAGCCAAATTGGGGCCATACAAATACAGAAATGAGCCCAAAAGGCTTCCGTGCCTTTCCGCAAGCGCAGTGATGTAACAGACAGTCATCTCGTGCCCACGCGGGACAGCCAATAACACTCTGGTGATAGTCTGGCTACTCCACGGAGTGTGATTAGCACAGATGTTATGCAGTAATCATGCCTGCAGATAACCGAAGGCTAACAACATGGGGGGGGGCGGACAGACTGGAGGCCTGTTTGCCTTCAAAGGCCATCGAGTTCCCACTAGGTGTCTAGGACCCGGGCCAGCACGTGGAAATCCACTGAGTACTGAGTTATGTGATCTACGGGAAGCAGAGTGTAAAACTCTACATCAGTGTCCTGGATCATGTGACAAGGTGATAATGAGTCTGCGGGAGGCGGCTCTGGCTTGAACCTGCGATGGATCCTGTCCCCCGAGGGCGACAACGCGAGGCTGTTGAAATTCCTGACATTAACATCACCTACATATGGACTGAAAAAGCATCAGAGCTACAGCAGCAGGAGTCTTTTATTCAGGAGCCGCCCCCCCGACCGGAACTCAGCTCGCCTACCACCGCAGGTGCCTGCCACCCACCCAGCTTCAAAGGATGAGAGCCCCCATGTCTGCCAAAAAGTGAGTTTTCGACAAGAAATGCTATTCTTTACTCTTAGTAGTAATTAGGCCTAATATTTACTTGAATATTGAATAATGCCTGCATTTATCTGGGACAAAGATGTACTCGACTTCACAAACTAGTAGTTTATTTAAGAAAACGAGAGGACACTTGTTACGGTCCATCCGGAATGCACTCAGAGTAAAGTTTCCCTTTCAACACAAAGCTGAATAAAAGCGTAACGGGACACACCCCCCAGGGTCAGTGGGGGTCAGGCACTGTGGCTTTAGGAACAGAGTTTTAGACAGAGCCTTCTCAAAACAGTGCAGCTTGCACATATTTTGAAGGCGACGCACGTGGATCAATGTGCCTTATGTAACACCAATGGCTAACACTTATCACATGGAGAACGCGCGCAGGGGAGTCGGCAGGATCATGGAAAAGCAGGAAAACGCTATGACAGCTTCGATGGGGGGAGAAAAGGGGGGAAAAGAGGCAATCAGCTGGTAATACAAACGGCCAGGAAGGAGGAGGAATGTCTGGGGGGGGGAGTCTGTCAGCTGACCCTTTGCCCCCGGGGCCTCGTGAGGTTTCAACTGACATTTGAAGGAGATGAAGTGACATAACTGACAGAAACATCCTGTGGATACGTAGAGCTACAACCGTGCCTGCCCCACCCAAACCAGCGCACCGCCTGTCATCATTCCCAGCATTGCAGGTAGAGTATGAGCCTCCACTGAGGCTCCGCCCTGCCACATGCAGCAATGATTCGTACTGATGACCAAGTAATGGTCATCTCCATATGGAAGTGGGAAGTGAAGACCAGGTCAGACGCGTCATGCTTCGGGGTTTGGGGCTTATTTTATTTTCCACCATTCCTTAGTCCTGAGGAGAGATGATATCAAGTGACGCAGAGAGGGAACGCTGATGCCGCATAGAAAGGCTCACTGCAGGGGGAGAATGGGGGGGGGGGGGGAGAGATTCAATCGGCATGAAGATGAGGTCATGCCCTCGGCAGGGAGAAAAGATATGCAGGAACAAAGGCCCTGGCGATTGTGCATTTAAGCACACGACTCATAAACCCTCTGCTTTGGCAAATGGTCGGCACACCCTGACCTATACTTCGGTATCGTCAGGACAAGGCTCTTTTGAAGTTCTGCACCTTGGAGCTATAGCAAAGCAAAATGATTTTTTTTCTGAAGACATTTTTATCGATCATTAGGTACCGTAAAGCCAATGGCCACTCTGACAAGCCGTACACGTGGAATATCTGCTCTACCGTCTGCTTCAAGCTTCCAGACAGCACACTGCAGTGTCGATCAGGTCTGGAAGCATTCTTCAAGAAAATTAATACCAGAGCAGAATATCTGATTCAGCAGGTTTCAGGAGAGAAGAAATAACAGAATGTGATCGGGGCCGAAGGAAATGGACGCATGTTTCAGGGGGGTGAAAACCTCAGCTTCTGCAGAACTCGCTTTCACCAAATTGTACTGTTCATTCCCAGTGGCCATGGAATCAGGAAATCACCCCCACTAATCCAAACAACTGATAAAACAGCTACAGTGGACCCATGTGGCACCAGGTACATATCAAAGAAGCATGCCTGCAGACAATGGGAAAACGATGGAGCACAAGACTACACACAGGTGTTGTGGAAAAGGCAGAGCACCTCTGTAATTTCCCCATTTAAAGCATCCTTAGAAGAATATCCTTAGATATCCATCTTCCAGAAGGAACCGCAAGATGAGCCATGGCAGAGTGGAAGGCCCAATGGGAGTCTCCCAATTGAGAGAATGGCACCGTTAGTGTACAAACCAGCTTTATACTGGAGTTAATAAGACAGGCAGAAAATGTCAGCTGATGACCTCAGGTCCCATGTTAGAGTTCAGCCTGGGATGTCGCCTCATGTGGCGCGCTTTGGTGCCCTGTAGAGGGCGTGCCGCTTCATCAATAATCAACAGACAATGGAGAAAAAAAAAAAAAAACTGAGCAAAAAATAAATACATATGTTCCACGGTCTATGAAGTGTCTGCAATAAAATGCTTTTCCCAGCATCTTAATAAGGTCCCCAGCTGGGGGGTCGGGGTACTCGTAGTAAATATGTATCCACCCATGCTGCTACAAATAATAAGAATGCATTACACTGTTTTCCATGCATCATTTTTATTTCATAGAAGTCGCTGTGTGGCGTGGCCCCACCCCCATGCATATAACAGGCCCCCCAGACAGTCACCCTAAATATGTCCTCATGTGAAAAATGCAGAAGCTGGCCAGGTGGATTTACACCGACATTAACGGCAAAGTGAAAAGCCAAGCCCTGATCAGCCACTTGGATCTGAGAAAAATATAATCCGATGACCAGCAAGACCAAGCTGTTTGACAATGAGCAATTTGTGCTGCTATGTTTAAGGTAGACTCATTTAGGTGGGGGCACAGGAAGAGAAAAGGAAAAACAGATTTAACAATACCATAAGCTGTTTTGTTTAAAAAAAAATGTTTTAAAAATGTAGTGAGTGCCCTGTGATGGGCTGGTGTCCCCTGTCCTGGGTTGTCCTCTGCCGTACGCTAATAGCTTTCAACATAAGCTCCAACTCCCTGTGATCCTGCATGGAACAAGCGGGTATAGAAAAAGGATGGATGGATGGATGGATGGATGGATCTCCGTCATCATGCCAACCCGAGCAGGCAGGTCGGATGCCATTCAGGCCTTGGTTTAAGGTGAGGCACACAGATCACTACCAGCACACAATGGACAAACGTTAAACACAAGCAACAAAAAACAGGCACTGCCTCACAATACAAATATGCACGCTTGCCCAGCACACATTGCATTCACTGTCACGTCGGTGACAGGCTAATTCCCATCAAAACAGAGAGAGCTCGTCGGGCTTCCATGTGACTCACAAACTCGCGCGATTCCCCTGGCTAACGCAACACAGGATCCTACCACAGCGGAAACACAAAGCTACACAGCAGCTATATGGTGGTGGTGAAGATGGTGGCGCAGGAGGTAGCACTATCGTTCGGCAACTGTAGGGTTGCAGGTTCGAGCCCTGGTTCCTCCTGAC
>JAODUD010000035.1:2984218-2995209 GCA_026784285.1 Stomatorhinus walkeri | reverse complement strand
GACACGGAGAGAACATGCAAACTCCACACACACGGAGGAAACCTCACAATGACACGGAGAGAACATGCAAACTCCACGCACATGGAGGAAACTTCACAATGACACGGAGAGAACATGCAAACTCCACACACACGGAGGAAACCTCACAATGACACGGAGAGAACATGCAAACTCCACGCACATGGAGGAAACTTCACAATGACACGGAGAGAACATGCAAACTCCACACACATGGAGCCATGGCAGAGTGTCAAACCCTGGTCACCTGTGCAGTGAAACAACAGTGCTGACCACTGCACCACCATATCAGTTAAATTTATTAAAATAATAAAACAATAATCTACCCAATCTAACACAGTGTAAGAGGGGGTGAGTGATGGGGGGGGGGTAGAGAACAAAGGAGAGATAAAGGGGTAGAGAGAGAGGGAGAGAGAGAGAGAAAGAGTGGAAGCAGGAGGGGGAGGGAAAGAAGGAGAGGGGACAGAGTACCTCAAAAGATGAGTGAGAGGGAGGAAGTGGGGAGGGTGAAGGAGAGATAGAGGGGGAAAGAGGAGAGAGAGAGCGGTCCCAGCACAGTGGTGGTGAGAGCGCCCCCTGTCCTCCCCCTCCCCTGGATACTCGGCTAGGGGGAAGTGGCAAGAACTGGTTTGGGTCCCCCTCCCAAGAGATCAAGCAAGGAGGTGGCAAAAAAAACCCACAATCCCTACTTCCCTCCCACACAAATGAGCAGATGCTTTGGAAAAATTGTGGCATTTGGGGTGGGGGGGGGGGGGGCTGTGGGGTATATTACTATCAGGTCCCAAGGGTGACCTGTGTCTCCCTACCTGTGAATTTTGATTATCAGAATTTTCTGAAAGTGCAATATTTAAGGTGTGTGTGTGTATGTGTGTGCGTGTCTGTTTGGAATAGGCTTATATTATGTTATATTACAATGTCATAAAACCTGTCATTTTGATGTTATGGGGGATCATTTTTTTCAGGTCCACTCAAAGATCTGTGAATGCAATTACTAAAAATGCCAAAAGTCTTGTATTTTATTTGTTTACTTATGGTTAAGGTTAGGGTTGAGTAGGTTAAGGTCGTCATGCTGGGATTGGGGTTATGCTCATAGAAATGAATGGAGAGTCCCCACAAAGACATAATAACAAACTGTGTGTGTGTGTGTCTGTATAAATACACACTGAAAGCCGGGGAATGTGGAGCAGAACCCAAAGGGCTGGCAGAGGCATGTCATTAAATGAAAATTGGGTGTTTTCAAAGAATTGCAGCTATTGATTCACAGCACAGATAGCCAAAAAAAACGTAAACAAAGTTTGGGGGGGGGGGCACTGCCCATAAACTGCCCCTGCTTCAACCCCTCCACTAGACTTCAATCTTTCCTCTAGAGGGCACCAGTGTTGGTGTATTTTTGTTGCTTCCATAAGAAATTGTATTTATGGAGCCTGTCGTTTCGCAGTCGCAGCCATGCCAGCCGATTGTGATGGATAGGACAAGGAGGAGAGGGATGTGTGCGAGTCTGGGGATTTGGCTTTTGTGCCCAGGCTGAGCCGCACACCCAAGGTCATTACCCGTATCTGTGAATGTGATGAACAGCATATCGACACTCTCCGGTTCAACAGGTGCACATAGGGGGCCGTGCGCATGGCTGATAGCATTCGGGAGGGGAGATCACTGTAGCTTCAGACCTCGTTCACGAGTGTCACGCTCTTCAAATTTACCCAGAATGGATTACAAAGGAATAGGCTGGGGTCATGACCTGACCAATAGAATTCTCTTATTCTGTCTTCCCATCATCCTTTGGCAGGTGATGTCACCACCGCCCTCCCTAACACCAGATTCTCCACCCTCCCTGCTTCCACTCATCTTGTTCCGGTTCTGCTGACTCCAGATTATAGCTGGACCCTTATTACACTGCCAGAGCCCCTCACACTTAACGTTTGCTGGGGCATCATGGGAGACCCACTTCCACCCTAGACGTTCCCTTCCGTGGAACAACAAAAAACATCACGGAGCGCCGATGCTGCTCCGGCCGACAGCTTTCATCGTTTTCTCCCCAAAGGAATCCTGGGGCAGGGCCACTGAATGAGCAATCGACTTTTATTCGGGTTTTAAGACGCTACCATGACCTCTTGCTTTTCTCCCCTTGATCTTTCTTCAGTTGAATGAGCTGTGTTGTTAGGATCCTGCTCAGCTCAGGTGATACACAAGTGATATTTTTGCCTGTACCATTTCGCCGGATAATCCACTAATTATAGACGACCCCATCCGGCTAATACTCTCAGCCAAAGCATGCTTTCCCCTTGGCGGCGGAGGTCTGCACTGCAGAAATGTGTGATGAAGTGCTTTCATGAAGAACGACTAGAGCGTCTCTCCTGTTCTCCACGTGATGAACCACCTGTCCACAGTTTCATAATTAATTTGCTAATCCATAACCAAATAAGGACAGGCCTTCCGTGCAGACAAAATGCACACAGGTAATTAACAGCACTCCTGTCTACCGTGCGACATCACTTAGAGTAGAATTGAGCCTCAGACCCGGAGTATCTGCTGCCACTCTGCTCCGTACGGCGACGGTTTTATTAGCGGAGGATGGGGTGTCTGGAAGGCATTAACAAGGTGGTGACAGAATTTGTCATTTTGGGGGCCCCACTCAAAAAGTCACTTTGGCGCCCCCTACTGTCCCTGCTTGTAAAGTGTGCTGCTTCCTCATCATTTAATTTCATCATTAAATTGTGGTGAAGAAATTTAGGCAAATTTTCTGCTACTTTGTATCTTTGGTTTTTATTTATTTTTGCGGTGCTGCTGGGATGCAATATAACGATATCATTAGCTAGCGAAGTAGAGTCAGAAGATCATAGCTAGCTAGCCGGTTAGCAACACGTGCTGCTTCAGCATCACCTAACTAAGGGCAGGTCAGGTCAGGTTGGGGAGCGTCCGCTGATGCAGCACGTTGCCGCACCCCCCACACGGCTAACTCCGCGGGATCCCGTTCGGCAACCCCCCAGGCAGACACATGGTCCAGTCCCCCCCTCCGGAAATGGCCATCCATCTGCCACAGCCAGGTATTACATGGGCGTCCTCAGCAATGACAATCCAGCAGGCTGGTTCACCCTCAGAGAAACACGTCACGTGGCCTTAATGCCGTAACTGTTTGACTTTGCTTAATTAAGGAATGTATTTAGTTTTTAGTGTGGTGACTGATGCAAACGCGGTATTTGAGTGGTGGTAAACAGCACCGCTATGCGGCTGTAGCTAAGCCCGTAAGGAGCCTGCTGTTCTGTCAGTCTGCAGGGAGATGGGCAGGAGTTTCAAGGCATGAGGAGCATGAGACAGCATCTGCAACGGCGTGTGTGGAGTGTCTGCAGCGAGCTGCAGGCGGCTCTCCAGCAGACTCAGTGACACCCTGTTAATTCTGGGAAATATTTTATGGACGTCATTAGATTAACTTCATAGGTCCAGATGGTGAAAACACGCATTACCTGGGAACTTTGGCGGGATGTGCAGCCGAAACAGGTTCTGATTATAGCAAATTAATCGACATAGCCTACTAGATTATAATAAATTGCACTATAAATTTGAGGTTTAAATCATTCTCCAGCCATGAGTCTGGAACAGGCTTGATATTTAAATCCAGTGGTTGCAGAGAGCGATGGTGGTGGAAATATGAGAGTATTTGATTTTTTAAAAAAAACAAAACATCCTGTGGACAGAGGTCAAGGTCCAAGTTACAATGCCTGCATGATACCGGGTATAAATAAGCAAGGTTTAATATGAAAGATGGCATAGGGAAATGAATCAAAAATTACTATTTATGAAAACGTGCATGCTTTGAGAGACAGAGGTTATGTGGATTAACTAAATATTGATTTATGTCAGTGAAACACTACACTCACCACATGTGCCAATTTAGTTTCACCAATAGGTAATGAAAACTAGATTATGAAATTATTACATCTTTATACGACAATTTTAATTTCAGTTACAGCATAAGACTCCAAAAATTAAAAAAAAAACACTGTATATCATATATATAGTGGGGAAATTCCCATCACGGCTCCCAGTTATTGGTAGAAATGGACTGTTATCAGGGGAGTGGCTTATTTGTGAGCCATTCCGTCTCGGTGTTGGGTCAGAGGGGGCAGCTGGAATAAGCCCTGTGACCTTCGGGTCTCTACTGAGGGGTAAAGAAGTAGCCAACGCATCCGTAGGGCTTGTCCGGAAGGGCTGGAGAACTTGGCTGGGGTGACAATGAGCTTAGGGCTGTCCAAGAGGACTTCCTCTGAGGAGTTCTGGGAAGGGAGGCAAGGATCTTCTTAAAGAAAACTTTGTAGCGACGGTGCTGAATTCCCCAGGGCGGTGACAGCCTGCGGTGCGGGGCTCGGCTAATGGGAAGGTTGGAAAAACACTCAGCCGGCACCTCACAAAGATTCTTTTAGCCCCACCTTTGTTTTCCATCTAGCCTGGAAGGGGGGTGCAGGTCCCCCAAGGACACCCCTCAGTGTCTGCATCCATCATGCTCCCGCACACATCTGCTGGAACGTGCGTGTGGCCACACGAACTGATGAACCCTCCAAATTGATAAACCCTCCCTCACTTGAGACCTGAGCTTCGCCTATAGAGGAGATCTATTTGGAATGGCTGTCATTAATAACAGGGGTATTACGAATCTGGGGCAGCGTGGGGGGGGGGGGGGGGTTCTAAGTTTCTGTTGAGTGGCATTTCCTTGGCCAGTGGACCTTTATGGTTTCAGCCAGGGCTTCGGGGAGTTTGGAGTTTGAATGTTTACCCCCAGTCAGCTTTCCTCCAGCAGTCTGAAGATGGCCGGTTGGGCCAAATAGCAGAACATCCCATGAGAGTGTGGATAAACCCTGCAATGAATCTGGCAGCCCCTCCCATCTATGTCCTGCGTTACCTGCGATTAGTTCCGACCCAGTCCAAGTAAGTTTCAAGACCCCCAAAGCAATTTACAGTAGCAATGAGAAGCCAATTCAATCACCACCACTGTGTAGCACCCAATTGGATGGTGTAACGGCAGCCATTCTGCACAATTACGCTCACCAAGGTAAAGTGGTGAAGCTGGTGAAGGGGCAGGAGGGAACTCAGCAATTAGATACAGGGAATGGTTAGGAGGCCAGATTTGAAAGGACCTTAGTGGGAACTTTTTATCCAGGGTTTTGGGGTACCACCTCTATTCTTTCAAAAGATGTCCACGGATGTTTTATGACCTCAGTGATGGAGGACCTTGGCTTAATGGCTCATCCAAAGGACAGCACCATGTCTACAGCACAGTGCATCTGTCACTGCAGTGGAGCATCGGGATCCACTCAGACCATAGGATGGCCTAACCTGCAGACCACAGCAACACCTCTTCCGCAACAAGCCAGCTTTCCTAGCTGGTGTCCCATTCAAGTACTGGCTAGACCCAAACCTGCTTACCTTCAGATAGAATACACAGTCTGGACTGCAGATGCTATGGTTGCTGAAGCATTGGGAACCTGTAAAGTCATTCTAGAGAACAGAATCCATAAACAAAAGAAGACAATCATCATAATCTTGTACAGTCCATGCAAGATCTGTAGATGTGAGAGTTACACAGCATAATAACGATATATTTTTGTCTAATATTGCCGGGGCTGGCAGTGAAACACCTGCGCTTATTAGTGAGATAACATTACATCATTTTTTATTCTGTGGAAAATGAAGACTCGATCTGCTAGCCATATTTAATAATAAATATCACATTTTATATATTATATATAAATAAAAGCCATTTTGATCATGTTCAATCCCTCTAATAACTAACAAATAAATAACAAAATGACATTTATCCTCCATTGTTCTGGGTGGCGGTGTAGTTTTGTATGAAATTATGTGGGAAGTTTAACCTACAAGATTTCTGTGTCCCTCATGCTTAGGCAACATAAAGGTCCCAGGTCTCCTTGTGCAGTGGGAAAGTGACACGCGAAAGTAGGCAGGAGTTACAAAAGTTTCCGGATGAGACAGCCCAGGAACTTGGAACAAGGAACTATGTTCCTGGAGGGTGTTGCACGAAGCAGGATGTCTTAAGTATCTGGGTTTACTTAAGCGAGAAATAATGATTGTCCAATAAGAGTTTAAGTAAGGAGCATTCCTATTGGACAATCACACCTTCTATCTTAAGTTAATCGAGATATTCTGCTTTGTGGAACACTGGCTGACTGTGGTGTGAAAGCACCCTTTGATGACTGCCATTCATTCCCTCCCCAGGGACAGAAGCACAGCTTCTCGGATGGGATTCTTTAGATGCTCCAGCCTGGC
This sequence comes from Stomatorhinus walkeri, assembly GCA_026784285.1. NCBI lineage: Eukaryota > Metazoa > Chordata > Actinopteri > Osteoglossiformes > Mormyridae > Stomatorhinus > Stomatorhinus walkeri. The sequence goes on along the minus strand of JAODUD010000035.1, from coordinate 2,988,912 downwards.
CTCGTCTCCACGTGGGTTAGTGCATCCAAATGAGCTAAACCTGTGCAGCATTTTGGTTAAACAAACATGATAATAAACAAACATGACAATAAGTGGCAAGCAGTAGAATAGAGGCTTCTATTGCCCTTCAGATGGGTTGTCCTGTAAGTATGTGAGGTCACTTGAAAACTATGGACCTCGGATTATTTATTTTGGTCCAGTCTGAATTTCCTTAAATACCACAGGGAGTCTAACTTGCAGAGGCTGTTTCTGTTTTTCTCTGGTCCTGCATGAACCTGGATGATGTTGTCTCAGATAAGTTAGAATGTTGGACATGGTTCCAGAAATATATCCGAGTTCAGTATAACAGAGCCGACAGACAGTTAGTCTTATCAAATATTCTCTCTCCAGTGCTGGTGTAATTTATTGGGAAATCAAAATGTTCCCAAACAGCTGATTTACTGACAGTAACCAGCATTAGCTGTAACCAGCTCACATTCATAATTAGCATAATGCTTTCCTGCTTGTGAATGTGGCTTTTGTCCATGTCAAAAAAGCATTCATTTATATTAGTGTGTTTGCAACCAAAAATTATGTAACCTATGCTGAATATATTACAGTCCTTTGGTATACTTTAAATATAGACCTGAACTGCTCTTCAGCCAAAACTATTAAACAATCCCAAAACATATCAAATTGGCAAACAAATAAAAAAATATTGAGTTTTTGGTTCGTCTCCTTTATTGTCATCTGGCTTTCTTTCTTTCTTTCTTTCTTAAGGCAACTTGTGTGAATGGCACTCTTTTAAAATAAATGTAACTGCACTGGATACAATATGAGTGTAATATTGGATCAGGCTAATGCTTATGGTGGCCGGGCCGGACCTCAAGTTTGGGCCCATCAGTGCAGTTGTGCCCCTGCTGAAAGCCACAGAAGCTGTTTTACTGGCACAGAATTGAACGCCAACTTTCATGGAGTACCATCTCAAATAGCTCTTTGCTAGTCACCACATTTCTCATGAACATTAAATTAATACTAAAATATTAATCTATTGTACAAAACAATACAATCAAACTCGTATTTCATACATTACATGGTAACGCTTTACTTGACGGGGCACAAATACTTAGAAACAACTCAGGACAGAATTATAAATTATGAACAAATCATGAACAACAGTTGCTATTTGAGATAAAAGATGCATCACTATTCATCAATGATATTATTCATTGCTTGTTCCTTAGTAGTTCACAAAGGTTTACAGAATTAACAGATATTGTAACAAATATAGTAGCTGAATGGGATGAAAGATCATGATTCATTAACGACGAATTAACATTAGATCAGTATATAACTAAGACATAGTTGGTGGTTAATTGATGCATATAAGTAATAGTACAATACCATATTATCTGTGCCCCATCAAGTAAAGTGTTACCCATTAGATTTGTTTGTGTGTTTGCACATTTAATTTTGTATATTGTGATTTGAACACACACTCATATTGTCATTACTCGGATTTGAGCACGGATACCTCGGACATGGGATAGATGACCTGCCTACTACCTTGCGGCGGGGGTCAGGGGAGAGTCTCAGTGGCGTGCTAGTCACTATGTGGGGGAAGCGGTCTCATCTGAGTGGATGAAGTGCACATCATTTTCTCTTTCTGCTGCCAAGAAGAATTTCAAGTAGAGCTTGATTTGCCTAGCGTGTAGTAGATGTTGGCTAGTACTGTAATACTGATTGTTTCCAATTTGAAGGGCTTTCTGAGCGGCTTCACAGGAGTTTATGGTACGATTCACTGATTTGCGTGCAGCCAGGTTTAGGCCCCTTGGATAAAGCTGGAAGCACACGAAGTAAGCATGTGTTTGTATGCTCAGTGAGCTATATCAAATATTAATTTAAACATATCTCAGGATTAGACATGCCGCTGGACCTGGGGAGAATCAGAAATATGGCATGCCATCTGTGTATCATTAAGCTATCGTTAAACAACTTGAGCAGGATCATTTACTTTTCCCTGTTTCTTAAGTATTTCTTTAAAGAAGGTTAAGAGTATGTATGATTTAGCAGACAGGCAAGTCCGCAGAAAGGTCACGTTTAAAAAGTAAAGAGATATTTACACACTTAAGTCTCTAAAATTTCGCACTTATGCAGTAAGTCATTGATCGACTGCGGTGGGGCAGGAGCGATCCCTGATCCAGCACGCTTATATAACCAAATAATCTTGCTTCATAATCTTTATAAAGTCAGCGCCTGACACTACACAGTCTGCCTGACAGCCATAAAATGACCCATCTTAACTTGACACGGAGAAGCACATTTAAGCCGCGTGTTCTGTCACAAAGCTTGTCCGCGGTGATTAGCGTCCTCGGCAGTGAGCTAATGCATCCTTCAGATCCTCATCTCTGCGTCCGGTCCTCCTTAATTACTCACGCAGACGAGCCCGAAGGCATTAAAACCACCTCGGAGCTCTACGCTGCAGTAGAGTCACGTGTCCGCTCCTCTTGCAGGTACCGCCCGTCCACGTGTCCGCTACTCTCGCGGGTACCTCACCCCCGTCAGCGGGTCGTTATATTATTCCGAGTACATCGGACGGATAATTAACCCGAAACAAGTTTAAATACAGAGATGGGATGGACATAAGAAAATATTTTAAAATAGCCGTTTCTAAATACTTCCCATCAGCTAAAGTAAACAGGATTTATACCAAACCAATGAAATATGTATATGATAGAAATGTTTGATAAATATAAAATCATTGAAAGAATACATAGAAAATAAAGCTGGGGAAAACAGTGCACCACTATGAAAATTTAGTGCATTTAAAACAGCATTTGTGCGACACGAACAGGCCTACATACATTTCAGGGACCCCCCCGGCAGGACCGCACATTGCACAAAGCAGCCGTCTCGCAGCTCCGATTTTTGCTTCTCTATCGGGAGTTTCCCCGACTAACGGTATTTTTCACACACCTGGTGAAAACTCGTTATGGTCGAAATGCTGTTTTGCACGTCACAATAAAATAACACTTGGGAAACGCTGCTGGAAGCGTAGGGAGGTATTTATTTTTATACCGGTGAGTCAATCCTTTCGCCGCGCACCTGTGAAATAACGTGCGTGTGTGCATTATACACTTCCCTGTGGGGGGTCTGCACGTACGGGTGGACGCGCATACACAATCAAACACACATTTACTGCATCAGACACGTCACGTTAGACTGACAAAATGGCTCGGCTGTCAGCATCTCGTCAATTTCGGTTGTGCATAATTTTCGGCTTTTCTAAACAATATTTAAGCCAGCAATCATTTTCCACAATTAATTACACTTTTCAGAAAAATGCCGGCCTCCATTAAGAGACAATATAACTTGACAACCACTGACATAGTTTCTGAGCAAAGCACACACTTTCAAAGCAGTGTTTATGCAGATAATGTTAAAATTAGCTCATTTTATTACTTATTTCAACTTCTATCTGAGGAGAAGCCCTGCTGGGGTTTTACAAGTGATGAGGTGTTTCATATTCACCTAAAGAAGCTTTCATTTTCTTTATATTATGAAACCCGAATAAATAAAACATATCTGGGAGTATGCCTTCATTTTCATATCAAACATATTAAAAATTCACTAGTTCTTGGATTTTATTAGAAATTACATCAAATCCTTTGTTCAGCCCTAATTAGCTTTGGCTCCTATAATCTCTTAACATTATCTATGTGGGTCCACAGTCAGTCAGACTGAACCACAAGACCTGTAGTTGCTGCCTCTGGTGTTTTTATTTTTCTTGATATTTTAACATTTAGTTCTGCAAAGAAAAGAAAACATGAATAAAATATTCACAAATATACAGCAAATATAAAAAGTAAGCCAGCCACCAGTATTTCTTGATCTTCCCGCTGGAAGAAAGAAAGCTGCCCATGGTTTTTAAATCAATCAATAAATCCATCCATCTATCCATCTCACAGTGCCTTATCTGGCACAGAGATAGAGAGAGCCCTCCATTTGTACTTAGAATGACTATGAAGACAAGAGTACAAATATTACTATTAACAGCTGTTTTCTTAAAAAAATCTTTGTTGGGGTAAATGTCTAACTATGGTAATCAAAAGGTAAATGGGAGCATACACTCACTCTCACACTTTCTCAAACACATACACTCACACTTTCTCAAACACATTCACATACTCTCACACTTTCTCAAACACATTCACATACTCACACTTTCTCAAACACATTCACATACTCTCACACTCATGCTCACAAACTCTCATTCACATGCTCACGCACACTTTGTCACATACGCTCACACACACTTTTTCACATTCTCACGCAGATGCTCAAATGTTCATACCTGCTCTCTCACATGCTCACTCACACTCAAACATACACTCACAGTCTCTCACACACACGCTCACTCATACTCATGCACACGGTCAGTCATATTCTCTGACACATACATTCACACACACACTCACATGCTCAATCACATACATGCTCACTCACACTTTCACTTTTATGCTCATTCACTCACACATGCACGCTCTCACACACACCTCACATGCACACACATGCTCATTCACACTCTCACATGCTCACTCTCACATGCACTCACAGACACACACACACATGCTCACTCACACATGTAGGGTAAACATATCCTTATGGGGACCACTCATTCATTTCTATAGGGAAAATGCTAATGCTAACTATGA
>JAODUD010000035.1:2968501-2982191 GCA_026784285.1 Stomatorhinus walkeri | reverse complement strand
ATTTTAGCAAATGGCTGCAATATAACAAAGAGTGAAAAATTGAAGGGGGTCTGAATACTTTCCGTACCCACTGTATTTTTAGAAATTCTGTTTATAGTTACTAAACACAGTATAAAAATAGGCATTATAACTGTTTTGCACACGGAGCAGGGAAGCAGCGCAGGATCCAAAGCGACTGGGTGAGCACAGGGTTTATGTTTTTACTATAAACCAGACAAATCAGGAGCATTACGCACACACAAAGGACAGACGTCAATGACCAGACTCAGGAAACATACCTTAATGCAGACTTAAATACACTGGATTAATCAACAACAATGAGAAACAGCTGGTAACACGGGGATTCCACACGAGGTAGAAGAGGGGGCGTGGCACATGGGAGGAGCAGACGAGCGGAGCATGACAATAACCTTTCAGTTGCTGCTAAAGTTAAGCACTATTTCCTGTAGTACTCTCCTATAGTTTGGTCACGTTTTTAGCAGTGATTATTACTGAATCTTCAGCCAAAGCTGAATACAAAACTTTGATGTCATGCAGCCAGTGCCAGTCAAAGCACATGTGACACCCTAGGCAAGCTTCCGTGCTGGTGCCCCCTGTCTGCGACAAAATGAAATCACCTGGCTAAGTCAGGGCCCCCTCAGAAGATGGTGCCCTAAATGGCTGCCTATGTCACCTAAGGGGTTGACCAGCACTGCATGTAATTAATAATGAAAAAAAATCAAAAATCATACAGCGCCCCCATCTGGCTTTACACTCACACCCTCATTATGTCATTCTTTGTCGCAATTTCAGCAACCAAACATGCTGACTATCCTCCGGTAATTGATCATAAGATAACAGCATTGTGAAATTAGGATCTGCTTCTCCACAGAGCAATTCATTTTAAGGGATGAACATTAGTGGCACTGAAAGCATGAACCCCTCAGTTCAAATCTTGTCACAGCACTGCGGGGTTTAGGGCCGGATTTGGACTGGGGCAGCCCAAAGTTTTAATGTTCCTCTCCTCAGCCGTTTCCGACGTGTCCCGACACAGCTACACATAAGCTTCACCTCATACATGACTGGCTTGACAAACTCCTACGGAGTTTTCCAGCACCGAGCAGAACTCACGGTTCCAACAACGCCAGTGGGTCGTGAAGGTCTTGATGCAGGAAGGCATCCGTGATGACGCCACCACCGCCTTGCCTAATGATCAGCTTCTTCCTCTGGGATGCAGCATGGATCTCCATATAATGGGGTTCCGTGTCATGCAAGTCATTCCCCTCTTGGTTGATTTTTCTATAGAATGTTGCTCAGTTCTAGAATTGCTGTGGATTGTACAGGTGGTTCTTGGCACGCTTCAGGTGAACATTCCTGTTTTTCATAGTGCTCCTTGCAGTGCTACATTGCCACATATTCTATTTTTGGGACACTGCAGTGGATTGGTGAGTATAGATCTCTGGTGGGGTAAGCTAGGTCAGCAGAGTTCTGCATGTTTCTAGGTGCTTCTTTGTGGCTTCCTGGATTTAGCTGGATTTTTTTTTCCAAATCAGGTTCACTGCACCTAGCACATCCGGCCATCTTCCCAGTGGGTTGATGAGTTTATTTCTCTCCTCCCATGCAGGGAAACCCACAGAAAGATTTAAGCAAAGGTAGCAAAAAATATATAAATTAAAAAATGACAGATTGCTCTACTAAATGCCTTTCTTGGTAAGGTTTGTATTATATTTTATCAAATTAGCAGTCATCTGAAGTAAGGTGAATTTCTGAGAGTTTGCGGGATGAGTCTGTATCCTCCAGCATCCTGTCTGGATTGATGGCTTCCAGAAGAGGCGATCCTATCTGTAAACCAGCACAGGTATAACTGCATCCCATCGTTTGTTCCCTCAAATAATTGCCAAATTGCAGGTTTGTTGAAAGTTCCTGTTTAGACGTGAGGGAAACAGCTTTTAAATAAAACTACTAAGCACAGTATTTATGCTATTTATTGTGAACGTATCATTGTTTTGGCTGACACAGTGGGTATTTGTTTGCCCTTTTGCCTACTTTTTTCTTGTCAAAAAGAAAGCTATATCTTAAAAAGGCCTGGAAGTAATGGCGGGTTTGACATGAGCTGATACTATCGAGACAGATGCAGTATCTCTTCTTATATAAATGTCATTGCATCAGCTTCAGACAGCTTTACTCTTAGAGGCAAGATCCATGCATTTAAGGCATGATGTACATAGTATATGACCATATACACCCAAAATCTATATCTACATCATGTATTCATATTCCCGTACAATACTCATTATTATATAGTCAAATGACACCCAATGTCCTGATTTACTGTATCAATTCCTGTTTCCTGATGGTCTAATAAACTTCAGGTAAACCTTCAGGTAAGACATCACACTTGTCCCAGGACTTTTCTTATTTGCACATTTCTTCTACAAAAGAAAGCCATATGAATAACATAAAGCTTGCTTATAAACATCTAATCATGTCATAGACAGGTCATGTGACAGGTCATGTGATCACATAACCCTAGATCTTCAGCCACAGTCCTTCCATTTTGACCTTACAGCTGAATATAGTCACAGTCTAACGAGAGACAGTGGACTGCCTGCTCACTCTCGACATCTCCCTGGGTTTTCCAGAACACCCACTTCTAAATGCTAATAAGACAGAAAAATACACATGCACTGTGTCAACAAAGCTGCGCAGTGCGGTCCGCTTTGAAAGTCAGCGCGGAGGTGTTGAGAGAGCGCGCCGCTCTATCGCCGCCCCTGCTGCCACTTCAGTGGGCGCGAGCTACTCCGGGCCGCGTCGGCACTGCATACAGAGGGCCCTCACCGAGACAATAACTTCAAAGGAAAAGCCCAGCGTGCGGGTAGCCACTTGTAGAATGGAGACACCTCTCCTACTTGGGCTTACACTGCAGGTCATGCTGCTCTCCCAAATGGGGCTGAGCCAGATGGGGGCTGACTGGAACAAATACTGGAGGGAGGGGGGTGCAACAGAGCAGAGAGACGCACAGCCAGAAGTTTCCCGGCACTTCATCTGCTTGGTTCTGGCGGCACAAGCCCAATAAACAGAACCACGCTGGAAACCTCAACCTAACCTGATGGACGATAGATTTCATATAATGCAGTGCAAATGTCTCGTCAGTGCCACGCTGAATCCAGATTCTGCGATTATATTTGTAAGGAAGTTTGTGGGAGGACTGCTAATCCCAAATATAAAGGCATACATTCAGAAATGAAGTGTACAGCATTTACGGGGGAAACCTGCCCGCAGAATTAATCCCAGCTCATTTCAAGCATGATTACACTTTTGAAACCGCACATTGTTTTGCAGCACGGATGAGGCAAAGGCACCCCTCACTGGCACACGCTGCACAGCAGTTCACACACGCCGGTCCCTGCACTGCAATGGCGTTTATACTTCTTATCATCTTTGAAAATGTCGTTTTGTTCTTTGAAGGATCTCAGCAGTACAGACAGGGGGGCTGGCCAGGGCTTCTCAAACCTAATTCTTACCAAAGGCCATCATGAACTGGTGTGACAAGCTATCAAAACCATGTCACCCGCAATTTAATCCCCCTCATACAAGCCTGTCGCACCAACAGAGAAAACTGCCAGTCTCTCTCTCTCTCTCTCTCTCTCTTTCTCTCTCTCTCTCCCCCTTCCTGTATTCAGGGCTATTTATTTATTTGCATGCTTATTTATTTATTTATTTATTTATTTATTTGCAGTTTTAGATCAGAAAATGCAGAATGAAATGTCCAGGTGCAGACACATAAAAGCAGCTGATAAAATGAGAAGGTGAAGCTGGGGTTACCGGGAATATTTAGCCAAAACAGGATGTATCACGAGCATTTGATCATTAAGCCTCTTACATTCGAAAACGACTTACAAATCATTACCCGTACAGCCTTAAGTGTATTTTCGGACAAAGGTCATTAGCTGTGACACACAGCTGTGTGTGGTGTAAGGTTCTGTGTGACGCTTCTTCATATATACGGGACCATGCACCTTTTAACCTCTACCAATTAATCCTGTTCATTTTTGCAGGTGTATTTAAGCTGTTCAGAGCTTCTACTGATTGCAGGTTACATTTTCACAGGGTGTGTGCAGCATTGAACCCAGAAAAACAGGAAAAGCCAACCCTGCTGCCATTTTATAACTTGCCTGCTACTGAGCGTTTATTTGAACAAATGCATTGTTGTGTTAGATGAGGCTGCGGAGACCTCCCCTCCCAACCCTCCGCATCCACCGCCCACCCCATCCTCACAGCAGTCCCTCACTCTGTCCTTGCAGAAGTGTCAGCGACAGGGGGAGAGGGAAAAAAGCCCCCCCGAGAATGACAGTAATCCCTCACAGATTACCTTAAAACATAATTACTGTCCCAGCAGGAACCAGGCACACAGGCCGGGGTATTTTTTCAAGTCCCTTAATATATGCATTTTTCCTGTCTTTTTTTTCATGCCAGGCACGCAAATGCCTTCATCAGTCATTCAGCGGGAATCACTACTCAAGCAGCCGAACACAAATAAAATGAAGTGCTGATACTATTGGGACCAGATGCTCTTGAATCAATTCATATAACAATCGGCATTCTTTTAAAATCTTCAGAGAAATGGTCAGATTGCACTGTCTTGGTGGCCGTGCGCTCTCATCGACGCATTCGGGCCGTGGCGCCCACAAGAAATCCCAGAGGCTCCATTTAATTTTCAGACACGACAGGATGTCAAAATCCCAAAGCACCAACACCCCCAGCGCCACCGTGAGAGAAGTCTTTGTTTTTGAATGTTCGCCACAAGAGGAAGATTTAATAGATCGGCTCAGAGGTGAGGTGAAGGACAGCGATGTTATGGTTTGCGATATTTATGTGCGGCTCTGGGATGCAGTACAACTGATGGGCTCGCCAAGGGAACAGCCTGAGGTCCAGGTGTGAAGGTTCTTCATGACAAAAATGCATTTGTTACGTGTGTCAAAGGCAGCTGAAATAACAGCTCTCATCAACAAGCTACAGAAGGAAAGCATTTCACTTAGTGATGAATAACGGGCTTTGTGGTGCGTCTATTTTGAATGACAGCGTGAAGGAAAGGCAGCTCAAATGCTAACAAACTGACAAATGAAAAATAACAATGATTTTTGTTGCTGAATGCATAATGAGTTTCCGTTTCTGCCAAAGAAGTTGTAAACATTTGAATGGGATTAAAAGAAAATGTGCAATGCCTAAAAACTCATTTCTTTGGTCAGTATGAATAAAACGGTAACTGTTACGGTACTAGACAGCTAACGCATTGTTCTTTGATTCTCTCCAATTGCAAATTTAATGTGGGTGAGAGAGGGTCAGCAAAGCTTTAGAAAACTCCAATCAGACAGATCGTTCCAAGACATTAAAAACCAGACGAAGCAGGGACATCAATCTCATTTGGAACACTATGAGAGAGACTTAAATATGCTTTAGATGCAATCTGCATTATGTATCAGTGAGAGGCTTAGCAAGAATTGTCCAGAAATGACCAACGCGGTAGGCAAAAAAATGGCCCTGGGCCACAAATAAAATAAAATAAAATAAACTTACACACACAGACGGGGAGCCTTTAAGAAGAGAAATGTGGATACAGGCAAGAGAGACAAGGCGCAACAAGTCATAGTCTGGAAACTTTTTTTTTCGGTGCATCATAATAAATCCAACTACTTTAATTTCACTTCTGCCTGTGTAACATTTCTGTTCCATTATTTTTTGAAACCAGTGAAAAAGCAGACTGGTTCTCAAAAGGCACCAAGTGAAAACCAGCCCAGTACCAGCACCAGCTCCTTTTTGGTGGAAACAAGGTAATAATGGGCCAGGAAATTGCAGGGAACAAAGCAGAAGTGAAACCTCTCGGTCCAGTGCCATTAATTCTCACCTGAGCTGGGAGATGCAGCTAACAGATGTCAGTCGGGCCTTTGGTGTCTCTCTGTTTGTTTGTTTGATTAAGCGCACCATTGTTTAGTATACAGATTTTAAACAGAGCCAATAGTGTCCCACATTTGAATGAATCCCACATTTTTCATCCTCGTCACGTCAAATCGCAGAAGTTTCAGAAGAACTGAACATTTTGGCCCCCACCACGACCCCCTAATCAGGTCCCCCTAAAAACACCGCCTCCTGAATGTTCCTTGAAGGTGACGGACTTACCCCCCCCCACTCTGTGAGCATGACTCTGACTGGACGGTTTCATATGTCTGTGTGTTTTCAATACAAATCAATGTACTGCAATATAGCGCTTTTCACAACAAGGCACTTGGCAAGACTGTGTAACAATCCATTACTGCATCATTTCTACAGCATGAGACAGCAAAACAGAAAGAAAGAAAGAAAGAAAGAAAGAAAGAGAGAGAATGAAAGAAAGAAAGAAAGAAAGAAAGAGGAAAGAAACCAAAAACTCGCAAAGAAAGTGGAACAAAAACTTCTGAGGTCCAAGGTCCAAGGTCAGCCTCCCCCTGGGCTCAGCAGCATTACAGAATACACAGAGAAAATGGTGTAAGCTGTGGACTGCCCCCTTAGGTTAGGGGAGTCACCCTACAGCTGACATACTGTATAATCTCCCGCTGAGGCCGAGCCTCGGCTTAGCCAGTCGTTCATTTAGCATCCTTACGGCCGATTCTCCATCCTCTCTAATCTGTCCGTCTCAGCCACAACATTCACCTCTTTTTTGCATAAATTCTAACAATGAAAACATTGCATTATCACTCATCCTTAAAAAATCATGCAATGAAAAGTTCCCCTCTAAAAGAGTCAAGTAGCTTAGTGTTTAAGAACACGGAAATGAGTTTGATTCCCTATAGAAGCTGTAGTAAAACAGATTTTTATATAACTGCTTTATTTCCATATATATGTGCATGTTAGTCTACTGTGTACCCAGAAATTAAAAAATGACAAGAGTCGGGATTTTGAATCAATTAGAATACTGAGAATGATAATAGTCTTACATTAATTTTTCAATTTACAGTTGAAAGCATGTAGCTCATGCTGAATATGATTTTACTTTTTTATAGCAATAGTAAGAATGGCAGTATTCTTCAGCTGTAGTTAAAATGTTGGTCTGAGGGTTACTTTGGTTCTATAGAGTGTGTCAACTGTTACCGTGTCACAAGGTCGAGTTAAAGGGTAAAATCATGGCCGACCCTGGCAGGACAGAGATCGGGAGGGTTGTGCAATGTGTGAGACGGGCCTCTGTGAGCGAGGAGAGCGAGGAGTGGCTAAAGCGCTGACAGGGCCACGCGGCTGAAATGGGAAACTGTCCAGGCATGAACGATCTCTCCAGCACCTGAGACATTCAGCCACTCTGCGATAGTGGTAAGATGACAGAGAGAGACTCTGAAATGCCTGAGAAAAGCCGGCAGTAAATCGTACCGGGCGTGAGCCAGGAGCTATGTGACAGATCCTGAGCCTGCTGGAAGATCTTGCGGTTTGATGGAGGCTGTTGAGCCCTTTGGCCCAAAAGTGTGGCACTATGTTTAGCACAGACCAAACACAACCCATCACCCAGGTAACAACACCATAGCTATTCTCACTCATGCCGGCGATGGCACCAGACTGTGGCACTGTATCTTAGCAGGAAGCCCGGGATGCTTGTCGAGGTGTCAAGATGGACGGTGGTGAATAGAGGCAAATAGTGGCGAGTCCTGGAGAAGAACTTGATCCAGGCACTCAGAGGTTAGTCTTAGGGCAAAGATAAGTGTTTCAGCAGGACACTGACTGAAAAGATTCAGCAAACATCTCCAGAAAATGGCTTAGAAGCAGGTCAGTACTCTGTCGACACACGTTATCATTCCAGACATGTTTGCTGTCCTCGCTTCGTTATCGGTCCCTCAGGGGGGCCGGCTGTATCGTTGTAAGCATACAGCTCCTATTCTCATCTGTAACACTTTAGCCAGCTGTTTAAAAGTGCAGTGGAAGGTGGAGGCAGTGAGAGATGTGGTAGGTCAGTGGGGGAGGGGCAAAGTACTCAAGGGACTCGTCAATGGCAGAATGGGGCCTAGTGCACAAAGGAAAAGAAACCTGCCACCTTAACCCTCCAATTGCTGCAGCGTACCCCGTCATGGGTGCTGGAGGAGGCCCCGCATCATGCCCTCTGCAACCCTCCAATGGGTGAGCAGATCTAGGATAAGTAGCCAATGAAGATTCTCTAGTGATATGGTCGGACATAACTGACAGATTTAATGTAGGCGGTGTAACAGTACATAAGATTTAACATTCGTTCAAACCTTGCTTTCGAGTTCATGGCTCGGTGCAATTTTGGTGCAATTGTTTTTTTTTTATTAAAATTGCAAACACAGCTAGAAACTGTTGTAAACCAAACAAAAGCCAGTTTGACTGTGGATGTATCTGAATAACAACTCCTTTGCACAAAAAAGATAAATATATAACATAAATAAAAATTCAAAAGTAGGTAGTGCATAATTATAATGCACTAAATCCTGTGTTCTCTACAACCGGTCGCATATCTGTAGGAACAAACAGCCCAACAGCTATAATAATTTTTTTTAGCCTGGCCCGCATTTCCTGGCTAAAGCTTAAATGTCGCCGGGAGGCCTTGCTTGGGTCGTACACACACACGGATGATGTCGTCTTGCTTAGCAGTATGGATGTGGAACATACCCAGAATAACGGAGTCAACAGACAGTTTTGGTCTTATCAACTACTCTTTCTCCAGTGCTTGTGCAATTTACTGTGAAACCAAAATGTTCCCAAATTGCCGACTGTGACTGATTGTAACCAGCATTAACCATAACCAACCAACAATTAGCATATTTTTTTGTGTTCCGAACATAAACTTCTGTATTTAGGTTTTGTTTGTGTGACAAAGAAAAGCATTCATTCATTTCATTGTGTGTTCTGAACTGAAAACGATGTAACTGAATGGCACTCGGTGAATATGGTTACCATTACAGTCCTAAACAACACTCAATATGGCCGCCGACATACACAACATGTAACTGATCATTCATACAACACAGCTATGCAGTTCATGGAGCCACGAGGTGAGGGTAGAGTGCCTGCCAACTGAGCCCGCATGCCATACTCAAGCTAACCCTGCTCAACAAAACTGAAAGGAACTGAAAGTATGTCCAAGGTGGAACTCAGGTGTTTAAAGGTAATTACAACCACAGTTATTTCAGTTATGATCGCTGTATTTACAATGATATTAATGAAATTACCCTGTTTGGTCATAGTTATTATTATATTTGAAGACCAGGACACACTGCTAGCAATGTCCAAAGGCACGGGACACCCCCAGGTCCTGCTGACCGGTGAACCAAAACCAGAAGTGGCAGAGACACATTCTTTGGTATTTACTTAGTATTAAGGGTGGGGGTTTGCTATCGTCCTTGGGCAGAGAATAATCTCTCACTATGTTAAAAAGTACAGTGTGACCAGAAGGATGCTGGTTCATATCCCAAGCTGGAATCCACACTCTACAGCTCATATGGATAATATGTTTATAAGCAATTATAAGTAAGCAGTTTATGTGAGACACAGTCCGGCACTAGAATATATATCTTTGTCTCTCTTTGAGGCTGGGCCGAAGTTCTGTTTTTATATATAATTATATGACAGAGTGTTACTGCTTATTTTGTCCTCTGATTTTGCATTACCTATTTAAACAGACCAGTTTTACACAAGAGGGTGAATTAATTTAATTATGAGACATTTTTTTGTTATGCATAGAGAACCAGTTTTCCCTCAGTGAAGAGGCTGCACTGTTTCAAAGCCGGAAAATTGGTCAGCATGGAAATGTACGGTGCATGTTTTAAACATTATATTTTGATTGGCATGCCGCTAAGTTCATTCAGGTGACATTTAAATTAACCTTATCAGACCCAAACATTTGATTGCTGCCACAATTCTAATGACAATGACACCATAATATATGTTAACAAATAATTGAGGCTCAACCATCAGCTCTAATCAAGCCATTTTAGCTCGTTACTTGAAAATGCATTAAACTACACTCTTCGGGAGATTTGGTGTATATTTATTGAGGAATTTCAGTTTTTTCCAAGCAGACATCATGCAGTATAACGCTAATAAGAATCTATTTCATAAACATAGTCTAAAGTAGGTAGTGGAGAATTACTTTTTGTGGTAAGTTTTTTTTTAGAAAAAACTATTATTTCTTACCCTGGAGTAATCCTGCATTTAGTCTGTTGGTGTAGGGCGGTCTTTGGTACAATACTCATTAAGTTGTTATGACAAGCAATTACCTAGAATTCTTTCCTGTACTTTCCCAAAAGTACACAAGTCTATTTCCTGTCATGCTTGTGTAATAGACGATGTATAAAGGAAAAACAGGCTCTTCAATAATTTCGGTAGCATTTTAAGAGCTTTGGCCCCTAACAGAAAATTTATCAGTTATGTTTATACGTCCTTTTTTTATTCAGATAATGTAATAAAATGTAAGAGACAAGAACAAACTGAAAATTTGAACAGATATTGGACCTGGCAAATAAAATGACACAGTGAGAAAGAAAGCCAAGGAAGGGAATGGAGTGTGATCATTTTGTAAAGTATGCAGACCCCTGCCCCGTGCAATCCTGTCATGCATCATTAATTCTGGGTATATATACTGGCTCACTCTCAGATAGGGCGGCGGGCGGATAGGTTATATATACGGGATGGATTAGCAGAGCCCTGTACAGGCTGCCATTAACACCTGGCAGAATTTATTTACAGGTCCAGAGGTGACAGAAACAAAGGACATAGACTGCTGTAAGCATACTGACATGACGCAAGGTGCTCTGTCGAGTGGACAGATACCCCACCCCCCCCCACACACACACACGGGGCTGCCCGGCTCGGTCAGACAAGGGCCCCAGCTGATCTTTCATCTTTATTTAGCAGTTACACACAGAGTCAGTTACAGTAAGAACTGAATTTTTGTCTTTTCTGCTCACTTTTTTTTTTAGATCATGTTGCGGACGGGTTCCCCAATACAATCATTCCGAGCTACAGCCCACAGCGCCTCTAGTGGACAGAAGGCAGTTCATTTTGTGTAATTGGTAAAAAAAAATATTTAGGCATAATTTTTTGGGGCCGGGAACCAATTGATTGGTTTTCCATTATTTCTTATGGGGAAAATTCGATCAGAAGTCAAACTTTACGATTCAAACCCGAGTTCTGAATGGATTAAGTTCAAGTTCGGAGGTTCCACTGTATATATTTATATAGTGGAAATCACAGTGAAAAAATTCTCCTCAGGTAGACAGGAGTTTACATTGGATGCAATGTTTCAAATTTTATAGTAAGAAATAAAAAAAGGGTCACGGCTAACTCTTCAAACATGCATGTAAATAAATAGTTAATTTTCTCATAAATGTTTGCCAGTATAGACATATTTTTATAAATGTATGGAGTACCTTCCTGCATCTTGTCTTGAGAGTTAATAAGTTACATTAATTCCCTCTTCTGGATTCTGAGATTGGGAAGTACTGAAGGTTCACTTTTTAATTAGAGAATTTAAACAGAAAGACCTGTGGGCAAAAGGAACATTTTTATTAACAGTTTTCAGCCAGTAAGAAAAATCTTAAATTACTTTAAAATGACTTATCAACCCTGGATATACAAAACCTTCCCATGCATATACATATAGGGGAATCTAATGCAGTTTCACATTAACGGCTTATACATAAATAAACATAATACAGTCTAGTTTTCCCACGGAATCTATAAGGCTGTTCTCGTATGCATAATAGCCTATGTTTACAAAAGAGGTACACCTACTGTTTACGTGTTAGCGCTTTAATGGATGGCCGAGATGCATTCCCAGTTTCATAGCGTCAAACAGTATTGTGTTAGTCACACTTTGCTGGGCTCCCCGGAGGAACGCCTGCGTACTGTCTCAGCGGCATGGAGGGGCATCACGCCTCCAGGATAATAATGTTGCTGTAATAGTAACGTAGGCACACAGCAAGTGCTTACGGACTCACTGGCCTGTTACGCGTAGCTGATGAGATTGAACTGGTGTTCATGGAGGCTGTGATAACATGCTGAGTTATGGGAAAATGTGGCCATTAAAGGGTTAATGGAAAGCCGTTATGGGTCTGAGTCCTACTTGTGACCTTCCAGTAACTGGAAACCAAAGACCTCGGTTTTCCATCTTCATCTTATCCATCTATCCATCCATCCATCCATCCTGCAAGCTATTATCTACTACAGGGTCAGAGGGAGCTTGGAGCTTATCTATGGCAGTGTAGGACCCAAAGCTGGAGTCATCATCATATCCAAGGACCAGATGTTCAAAACTCTGCCTCCATTACTGATGGTTCCCCTCGACCCGAAAGAGAGCAATGAATATTCAGAGGAGGGGAAATGGTGCCCCATATGCTTCATAAAGGAAACATTAAACACCTCTAATTAAATTTCTATTTCCATGCCCCCGCTGTGAACATTGAATCAGCGACCTGATTGGTCTCTGTGCAGTCAGATTTAACTAGCTTATCCACGATTCCACGATTTGTTAAGGTTATAGAACAAACAAAGCAATGAAGAAGAAGGAAAAAAATGATTATGTTAAATGGCAGCGTTCCAACAACGCTCTCCGTTCTGGCCGAATGATTTGATTTAAATGCATTGAATATTAAATTATGTTCTCGTGAAGCCTTGTCACAAGCTCTCCCTAATCTTACGCAACAACGTTCTTTGGTTGCCAATTGGTTAATAAATGACACACGCAACTCCAGTGCTTGAAAATAAGTAGCATTACTCAGCACTCTGTGAATAAATATTTAACATTAACTTCTTGCATTTCATTAGTTAGGCAAAACATGCACCCTCTGTCATTCGAACAAATGGGTTTGGGATATTAACAATGGAGACCACAGACACACCGGAACAGTGTGTTCCTTCATCAGAAGTCTGTGAGGAAAGCAGTGAATCTCATCGACATTTGATGACTCACAGGAGTGTACATGGGGGTGCATCTCAATGGGGGTCTAGGCTGGACACAAAGCTATAGTCCTCATCATACAGTTCAAGCCCAGAGTATACAACACTTCAATGACATCGTTAAAAAAACAGACGTAAAGATCAGTTCTAACCTAGTGAAGAAGCCATCAGCTAAATCGCATGAAGTGTTTGAAATCCCAGCACTGGCAGTATCCAATTTGATACAGCTGTTGTCCCCCCCAACCCCCCCCCCGAAATGGTCCAGGGGGTGCCAGATAAATTGTTTACCCTGTGCTCAAACCCCAACCTTTGTTAACCGTGTGTGTCTGTCTGTCTCAAAGAACAACATGATGGGATATACAAGTAACATATCGAAATGTATCTGTATTCATACAATATCCTTATAAGATATTGTAGCTGTGAGGCAGCGATATACCTTAAAACAGTCAATTACAATTTCTCTCCTAAGGTAGCATGAGGGACTCCAGACGGTAGGGTGTGGTCCTCCACAACACAGGCAAAAAGTGCTGGATTTGCATCTGAAATTTCTGCACTTGTGGTCTTGCTGTTAGCTCTAACGAGTCTGGCCATCGTCCTCTGACCTCTCCCATTAGCAAGGTGTTTCTGCTTACAGAAATGCCCCCGACTGGATGTTTTGTGTTCATCACGCCATGTCCTGTAAACGTTTGACACTGCAGCGTGTAAAAGTCCCAGGAGGGAGGCTGTTTCTGAGAGGCAGGAACCACCACGTCTGGCACCAGCAATCATGCTATGGTTATGT
>JAODUD010000035.1:2941930-2956380 GCA_026784285.1 Stomatorhinus walkeri | reverse complement strand
TCTTAGCATTACCTCCCTTGACTTAAACTCCACACACCTGGAGATATACCCCAACATCCTATTGGCTTTTTTTATTGAATATCATAGTAGATGCACGTCTCATGTTTGCTGGGTGTAAATTAAGGGAAGATAAAGTAGGGTAATGTTGCGTGTGATCTGGAAATAACGCGAAAATAGGCTCTAACTAGGCTGAAGGCAACCAGCTGAACTGGTCTGAATTGTGTGTGACTGAAAAAAAATCAAGTGTTGCAGCACCTTACGGGTTAAAAGCGGAGAGTGTGCATTATGCAGTGATTGATTTATCCACCTTATCAGAAATGCTGTACAAATATCTCCACATTGCATTTCTAACATAGCTAGGCTGCTGAAGATGCTCTAAATATTATTTAAAGATTATTTTAAAAATACACGTAAAGCTTATTGTACCAAGTTTATGATTAGAAAACGAAAGTAAAACAGTTTTATGACCCGTATTCAGACTGATTTCCTCGATGTTTCACACATTATCGCACATATTTAAATCCGCCATATATCTGTTAACACTCAAACAATGATATAGGTCCATTCGCTTATTTCAAAATAGAATGGGATTGAAGCCCAACCAATAACAGGTTTCCCTAATTAACCTGCCTGACCTAACAGGTTTTTAGAAGTATATATATTGCCTTTCGCAAAGATTTTTAGCTTGGCCAGTTTGACTTGAACCTGCTCGTTGGAAATATTTTAGGAATAAAATCGTCAAATACCATACGGGAATACTAGCTAATCTGTAGGCTATATAGTAAATCCACCGGAGAAAATTTCGGTCATAGAGACCTACTGGGTAAGGAACGTTTATGCATAATGTAGCGACATAAACGATGTTTATGTATAATATACGTATTGTCGGTAATACTCGATCATGTACAGTTGGTGACTTATTTCACTATTCTCTGTATAGACAGATATACAAGCGCCGGGCACAGCAGTTGCATAGTAGGCCTATTATAAAATAGAACTGGTGATTTTTGAATGCCCTTTTTTGGTCCATTTCCAGATTAAAACCAGCACCATGCTAATGTTATGCGTTCTGCAGGTCATGGGTAGCTGTTAGCCAGGAGGACAGAGGTATGACTTAGGCTACATATCCTTCAAATGCAGAACAACCACTGCGCATTAATCATGAAATTGTCATTTGACCACAGGCATTAAGCCTACTGCTTTTCCTGAATTGCCAAAGCACTTCCTTTATTCATTTCCTGAAACACTTCATCCATTTCTCAAAACCGTAAACGTACCCTATTTTCAAACTATTTTCCAAGAAAACCAAACACATGCTACTTTCAATTAACTCGCACACAAAGCCAGACACTACATAAACAGTACTGAACGCAATCATTACATGCTTCGACAAAAACTTTAAAATACTACCAGTGAAATCTGTTACTGGCATGTAGAAAAACCGGTTTACTGTGGGCATGGTTTGTCACATGTTTAGTTGCAAAACTGGAAACCAACTGCACAAGACAACAATAAAGAAAAAATATATACAACTAAATGTAAAAATCGAATATATTTCAGTATTCAACAGTTATTGTAACGGTCAACGTTTTTTAAAAATCACACGAAAGGCACTTTTGCAGTGAAATATCGTGCAACTGCAAAGGAAGAGTATGGATTCTGCCTCATTGTGTCTGGGCTGGGTCAGAAGAGGGAAATTTGTCTACGTCAGACTGGGTGTCCATACCCTGACATTGAAATTCAACTTATCTATGGCACTTGCACTCATCTGGCACGTATTTTCTATTCTGGTCACTAATTGGCTCCTTCATGTGTTTAAAAACGTGTTAAGTTTTGAGTTATTATGTTTAAATGAAGACTACTGTCTGCTGTGTTTTGCCTTTGGCATTAGAGTTCAGCGAGGTGCAAAATGTATTTAGATGAATGAGAATATGTTTAGAGTTTTGCAAAAAGGATGGATCAGATCTCCAAATTATTCATGCAACTACGTGAACATTGTTTTTAAAATAAGCTGGCCACCGAACCATGTTGCGTTAATTTTACATGCCGAGCCACCAGAGGTGGAGATTTCAGGTCCAGAAAGTCGAATCCAGACCAAGATTTTGTTTCAACCCACTAGCTGAGCATAAAAAATCATAGTCACGGAGTACTCAACTGGTTGCGGTTGAAACACAATCTTGGTCTGGATTCGACTCTCTGGACCTGAAATCTCCACCTCTGCGAGCCAACATCTTAAAAACCCATATATATATAGATATATATATATATATCTCCTCCATAATGCACTGTATTTAAATCTTAAACCCATGATTCAGCTGCCGTGTTCAGTATGAGTTCATGTTTCCCTGTTAGGTTTCGTTTTAATGCACTCAAAGGCATCTATTCTTCAAGCAGAAAATTCAGTGTATGGTCAAAGTTCGCTTGTTGGCAAGACATGAAACACTTTCAGATGAGTGGGTAGCGTCGGTGTCACGATTTCCTAATACGACTGGCAAAATGTAGCAATATTTATGAGTAATTATGATTGAATGGGAAATACACCTCCCACGCATGTTTCGTTTTAAATGACAAAGGAGGCTGTTTGTTTAGTATCTTGCTGCCGTCGTTATGTATCGATGGTTAATAGTTAAAAACTGAAGTTCCCCGTTAATCTGCGTGTCACAGTTCAGTGTTTTCGCCTTTGGACTCATCGATCTACTGTCTCACAAAGAGAATCATTAGTCATCTTGCACCAGGAGCAATTTGCCGCATTACTCCAGTACTAATTTAATGTAAGTAATATTCCCGATAATCTACCGATATTATTCGATAAATCTCGGCAAATAGTCATTTTTATTTCCAAAGCGACGTTGGAAGGTAGCTTAATAGTGTTGGAAAGTAAGTTATGCGGCTTCACGCAGCATAACGTCACCTTTTTGGTCGCCGTAAACTCCCAGATGAAACCAGGTATTCTGCGTATTACTTGTAGGAGAAAATATTACAGGTTATGGCGATTGTATTACAAACGTCTGGAGGAATGTAAATAAAAACATGGATTTCCCCATAGGCATAAGAAGTTTTAAAGAGACTCTAAAATAGAGAAATGCCTTTTAAACTCCTATACAAATTTTATAACTTGTGCATGGGACAGTCTATTTATATTCTGAAATGATTTTTTGTACGATAATTTAAGAACACTTTAAACTTCATGTATTCCACATGTTGCTTGTCTTAGAAGGGTCTGAACTGAATGCAGGCTCGGTCATTTTTTTGGCATCCCAGGAGCATTGTGAGGCTGAAGGGACTTACTCTGTTGAACATGGGGTCTGAACCCAAAACCTTATGAATATACGCACTGAGGCTGAAACCCCTGCACCACACATCAGGGGTGATGAGGGATTCTGTAGTCCACCCCAGGTTAATTAAATTTAAATTTTAAATCGGTATATTCTTTATATTTTGTTGCCGTTCCCACTGCCATGAAATTGTGAGTAGTAGCTGATGTTTCGGGTGGGATGTTGGGGGGGGTCCTGTTCTATCACCTTCCCCATCCAGTGTGCTCTCCTCCCTCTGCCAGCATGGAGGATGGCACTTTCTCCCATGCCTCCCCAGCGGAGATTCTGGAGCAGATCTCAGCGCAGCTGGGCTGCAGCCCAGCCTCAGCGGAGTTGGCTGTGCACCTCGACGGCACCGATGAGCTGGGACACCTGCGGGGGCTGTTCCACATGCCCAAAACCACAAGCCTGTCTCCCAGTAAGTCTGAGCAAACCCAGACCCCCCAAAATCAAAAGTGGGCTGACAGAAAAATCCAGCTGATGCTGGTAACACTGTCTATGTCTGGCGCAAGGTGGTGGCCACAAACCTGCATTTATGGTGGAAAAAGCGGTGTTTTGGTTGCAGATGCCAAATGCAGGTGACCAAATGCTAAAATACAGGCACAAGTAAATCACCTTCCAGTCGAGTAAATAAACTTTTTAACTATTTGTGAACACAATAGTATTATTTTGAATACTATGTAGAATTGGCAGTCCTTCTCATCCATATAGAGGTGTTTGGGGTGTTTTCTGTTGGACCTGCATTTTCCATTTCGGATCAGGAAGTCTAATCAATGTAGAATTTAATTTCAGAGAACTTGGTTGAGTTTTTTTTTTCTCCTGAGTAAATTATATTCAATTTATTCAGCAAACACTGTTTAAAGTGACATATAGTTCAGAAAATATGGTCAGCCAGTCATTGGGGTTAGGGCCTTGCTCAGGGGCCCAATGATGACATCACTCTGCCAACCCAGGGATTTGAACCAATGACCTTTTGATCAGAGGCTTGGAGTCCTAACTTGCAGAACTACCCATCACCCCTGATAGTGAAACGGAAGCATAAACATAAGTGTATATATATCAAATATATAAAAATTTTATGGCTGTTGTACAATAATCGTGATTAAGTCTCCACATTTGATGCATACATTATTATATTATACGTTATATGTGTGTGTGTGTGTGAATACATTTTGTGTGGGTAATTTGGACATACTGTGCAAAGCTGATTTATGACAGTGAAGGCGGGTGAATTTACTTAATAGTCATTTTTTGATTTATTTTAGATCCTGGAGAAGCTTGAAGGCAGAATTTGAATTTTGAATAGTTACCCTAATCCTGATATTTTTAGCATGTGGACATTTATTAAAGAATGTTTCTGTAATATCATGTGGAAAATGGCCCACACTCTTCCTGTCTCTGGTGCGTGTTTTAATGAATGAGACAGTGTTCAGTCCCTATGGATCTCCATCGGGTCTGTAATAACAAGCGTTTGCAGACCACCCACTTAAAGAAAAAGAGAGATGGAAATAGACTGGATGTGCAGTCAGAGAGGTCGCACTGCACTCCTGCAAGTTTCACTTTATCTGAACATGTGCCGTCTTTATTGTGGAGGATTTTTCGCTTTACATAAAGTCCTTGTGAAACAGGCCGGAGGTCTTAGTAGGCTAAGGGTCGGCACCATGAGATTCGGAAACTTCAGCATGTGAATAGATGTGAGAGGGCACCTGGGACCCTTTGTGTGCCTCTAAATGAAAGCACCTGTTCGCTACAGAGCCGTCGACCCCGGCAGAAAAGGCTATGCTAATGCGGTTGTCATCTCGCCGCAGCTGACCCCAGGCTCGTCGACGGCACGGAGGACTGCGTTTATCTGGCGGGAAACTCACTCGGCCTGCAGCCAAAGAAAACCAAGGAGTACCTTGATGCGGAGTTGGACAAATGGGCAAAAACGTGAGTGGTGTTTTAAGCCGGATGTGGAGCATATGTCGTGTGTTTCAGCAACCTTTAGGATCAGTAACCCTAGTGAGGTTTCCAAGCCATTGTTCTAATGGGCTTTGTCCACAATACCTGAAGCCCCTGTTGTCTACAGGGGAGTTCATGGCCATACAGAAGGAAGCCGGCCTTGGGCCTGGGCTGAGAACACTATAGAAGAAATGATGGCTCGTCTAATTGGTGAGGTCACCTTGGGGTCACGGCGGCCCCCACGCTCTCCTTATGATATCCACCGCAGCATGCTGCTCCCTCACGATGCGCGGTTGAATCTCCACAACAAATATCAAAACTCAATTAACCTTCCTTAATTATATGAGATGTTGCAGCTTGTGTGGTTCATTTGAGATAAAATACATTTGCAGGACCATCTGAAAGTCAATAAATCAATTTTCTCTGTAAAATTTTGACAGATGCTAAAAATCATAGAAAATGTTAAGCCCTGGTACGAGTTGAAATTCTGGATAGGCGTCTAGACAGGTGCCTTATAATAAAGACTATCTGCAAACCGCAAAACATTTTTAATTATAAGGTAGCTGCTGTGATGATAATTATCTGTAAACAAAGGAAAGTGAGTACGTGTTTCCTTTTGCTATATTAATTTAATTTTTTCTTGTTTTCAGGAGCTAAGGTTGAGGAGGTGGCTTTGATGAATGGCTTGACGGTTAATTTGCACCTTCTGCTGGTAAAGTATTATTTATCCACGTTTCGGCATTAACCCCTTCGCTGTCCGGCATCTTTTCTCACGTCTGATTTAATCAACGTGCTTCGCAGCTGTCTTTCTACAAACCCACAGCCAGACGGCACAAAATCCTCATTGAGGACAAGGCATTCCCCTCCGATTACGTGAGCACCCCGCCGCTCTCCCGGTCCCGTGTTTGACTTGAGTGTAACAGGATCTCAGCAACGCTCCAGCATTGCAAACCATATCGTTCTGCATCCACAAACCTTCCGGTTGCTTCTCGGCCTCATTGTGGATCCACTGTCAGGTTTCATGCCCTTGGAGTAACGTCGACCAGTGATCTTTACAAGGAGCATGTGGAATGCCTTTCCCACCCCCGTACATTACATTCTACAATTCTATGGCGGAGGAGGTGGCCAACTCCCTGAATGGATCGGCACTGTTAGGCCTTTTCACATTCATTCGTTCACTGTACAACACTATTTATTTATTTCTGAGTCATTAGTATGGAATTCCGTGTACCCTGACATTCCTTACACTCTCACTGTATATTTTCGTTTATTTATAGTTAGTGTCTGTTAATGTCTAAATGTCTTTAATACTGTCCGAATGCGTGTGTATTGTGCTACTGAAAATTCACAATTAATAAATTGAATAAAGTGTTGGTGCATCTGTCTGTGTACAGTACGCCGTGCAGTCCCAGATACGCCTGCGAGGGTATGAGCCGGAGCACAGCCTTCTCCTGATCAGGCCCCGGGAGGTGATGTATTCCCCGGCCCGGTATGATACATGCACCTTTTCAGCAGAGAATTAAAACGTTGACGGTTTAAAGGCGCGCGGTGACAATAGAGCATCAGCAGCCGGCTCTGCTCTGACGGCCGTGTATCGATTTGCGGAATTTCTAAATGGAATTGTGAGCCTGTGCCCATTTCGTAGGGAGACACGCTCTTGGATTTAAGTAGACAGCACTGTCATCTGCTGTAGCTCCTCTTCTTTATTGTTTACTCTCATTTTAGTGTATTTTGCACTCCTGTCCAAATAACTTTGCATTTGCCTTTGGTCAAATGCTTATGACAACAGGCAGAGTCTGAGAGAGAGAAGGGAATGGCACAAATACCTTTTGCTTTTAATGCTCTAACAAAACTCTGCTGTATGTTATTCACGCAGGTATGAAATGTATAAAGTGTAATGATACTTAATTCACATAGTGACAATATGCTTTTATTTATGCCATGGAGATTAATGTACATTAAAGTACTACAATAGGACAATGTCCACTCAGTCTTTTGTTTAACATTGCTTTGTTAAGAAAAAAGCAAGCATTACTTCGAAGGGAAGCATGATGGATTCATACGTTAGATACCAGAATCATAAAAATGAATGCTTATTGATTTATTTGAAATAAGCTAAACTAACATAAGATCTCTCTTTCAAAAGATTTATGACACTAAATGTATTCCAGGCTAGCGTGGGACATCGAAGCCACATTAATTACTGTAACCAATACTGTCAAACTCCTTTTTAATATTATAAGCAGGTTTGCATGTGTATGATTTGTTGCTTATCGTGAATGTTAAATGTTCGTTGGAATAGCAGATCTAATTGCCCAAACATGTCGACCTGTCATGTCAGTCTCCAGCTCTGGGGCATAAAAATGAGCGTTCATGTTGTGCTGTTTATGCTTTTGTGGTAGAAAAATGATAAATCGACCTCCCTGATAGCACAGAGAGGCACTTAGAATGAAAGTCTGGACCTCTTAGTTTGGTGAGTAAAGAAAATCTTTTATTACAGCAACTTCAGCAAAGCGCTCCCATCACACTCTGGCACTCGTTACGAAGTCACACCCAGCACCCAGAGCAACCAGTTCATAAACCATAACTCCCAATTCCCAATAAGGACTTCTAAGTCCTGATTGGTCACAAAACACCAACAAACTAAGCTGAAATGTATAACAAACACAATTCTCCTGTTCCATTGTTTCACCATGGTAGCAAAATAAAATCCACCCATTATACGCAATTTACTGGAGACAGCTTCGACTTCTAGACTCTGCTTGAGATATGTATATAGGTATTAATTATATGACATTGAATCACTGTTAATGTTTGGGTGTTCCATTGATTAATGATTAACACATTGACGTATTGTCCCTGAATCACTGAAAATACATGGTTAACATTTGATTAGTATGATTAACATAAGTATGATTAACATGATTACTTATGTGATCGATTGCGTAACATATTAATTATTGTCTACTGCAACTATTTTATTAAGCTATAACTTTTTGTCCACCAGTTGGGGCTTCGAGTCTCTTCCTGCTAGTGGTTTCTCCCCCCCTTTGCTCCACTGTCTGCCTCTCCAAGGTCTGAACTTCTGCGGAGCCAGCTGCAGGCAGCTATCACAAAGCGAGGTCACACAGTATTCAAAAGAATCTCTTCTTGCCTAAGGCCTAAAACATCACGGACCCAATATGCCTCCCCTCCCGGGCCTACTAACGTCCAATTTTACTTCCACACTTTAGGTGCACGTTTCTGGAATATCCGTATTTCTGAAATCTGTGTACTAAACACAAAAGATGGGTTTGAAATGGAAAGTGGTTTACAATTCAGAGCATTTTGGAGGTTCATGTGAAACTGTGTGATTACTTGTGGCTGGTTTAGACACTCTCTAGCTGAGATGTTGCACATTAGCGACTGAAAGGTGCCCTTATTCATATACTTTATTTCTGAAAGGCGGGCCTTGTGGTGTTAAGACAGCTGGGCCTCACTAAATGACAGCGATGCTCTCTGCTTGGTAGGGAGAGGACACTCTGCGCACTGAGGACATCCTGAGCACCGTCGAGAAGGAGGGAGATTCCATCGCTGTCATCCTGTTCAGCGCAGTGCAGTATTACACGGGACAGCTGTTTGACATGGCAGCCATCACCACAGCTGGCCAGGAGAAGGTGAGTTTGCCGTCCGCAGAGATATCAAAAATCAGTGCACCTAGCGTTGCGTCTTGGGGTGGTAGGCTGAGGCCCCTGACGTCCCCCTCCTGGGCCGATTTTCAGATGTGATTTAAACTGAAGCTGAGGTGGACAGCTTCAGACAGGAGCCTTTGCCGTATCGGCAGTCTCTCGAGGAACTTTTAAATCACTTAAACCCCTGTATTGATCTCGGCCCAAAAGAATGTTGCACTCCCATTTTTCTTTTAAAGGTTTTTTCCCCGTACCCCTTCGTATTTGACATGTAAAACTTTAAGAGAGCAGGAAGCTTAAATGTGCCGTGTTACAGTGCTGCCCTCTGCTGGCACACTTGTTTGCGACATAAGGCGATCGATTCTTTCGTTTCCCCCCCCCCCCCACGCAGGTGCATGGATTTCACTCTTTAAAGGGCTCTTTACCTCCCAAAGTGCTGCGATGGAGAGCTTCTTTCTGAAACTACTGAAGCTTAACTCTGGTTTTCACTGTAGAGCTGAATCATCCCATTGGACTGGGGGTGCGCCTGACACTAAAAATACAGATATACTCAGAAGATCAGCATAAATCAAAATAACTCAATCCGTAAATAGTCTCATAAGAGTTTATTTTATTTTAGCGGATTACTGTTTATTGTACACTATGTGCTCTGTCCATGTTAAACAGCTAGTAATGTAGGTATTTCTGAAGGTCACCTTTTAAGGGGTTTATCACTAACCCCCTCATTCAGTGTCACTGCAAAGGACACTGAATGGTGGTACATTGATCTGAATGAAGTTACTGTACCGCACCATGAAATTGCACGAGGGTGTGAGCATTTGCCCCCCTTGGGGCGCTCTGTCCCACAGGGCTGCCTCGTGGGCTTCGACTGCGCACACGCCGTGGGGAACGTGCCACTGTGGCTGCATGACTGGGGCGTGGACTTCGCCTGCTGGTGCTCCTACAAGGTGAGCTGGCAGCGGCGGAAGCGGCGTTTGAGGGGGGAGCCGGCAGGGGGTGTCTGCCCCTTCCTGTTTGCTGAGAAATAACATGCACTGTAAATTCAGCGTCGCCCTCATTCCCTGCAAGATACAAAGCAGAGAACCGCCTATGATGTAGGACTGGCTTGGTAGGTGCGCAGAATAAGCTGGGAGGGCCAGGCTAACGGCACAGCCTTGTTTTCTGAATGCAGTACGTCAATTCTGGAGCAGGCGGCTTGGCTGGAGCGTTCATCCACGAGAAGCACTCGGGCAGCGTCAGGCCAGCGTGAGTACAGAGCCCCTGAATATGGTCCGGGGGTGTATTCAGCACACAGGTGTTCATCCTACCTGGGGAACCTCAGCACCTTGTCAAGCTATTTATTTCCCTAATTGGATGAATTCCATCTTCGCGCCGATAACGTTAAAGAGGCCAGAGGAGCCCATAGTCCCTAAAACTGTGGATTTGAGGATCTGCGATGACCTCTGTGCCACTGAGAGGTTCAGTCCTGTGCGATCCCCTCACACTTAGTATTAACGTCTAATCTAAGTGGCTCCTGTGACGCGTGTCTAATTACGGAGTGATGGATGGGCCCCCGGCACGCCGTTCTTCCTGGAAGGGATCGTGCCACCCTTGTGGCAGCCAGACCCGGGACTGATGGGAATATCATGCCAAAATGAGCCGCACAGCCTCAGCCCGCTCTTACTCTCTCCCACAGGCTGTGGGGCTGGTGGGGGCACGACCTGAAGTCGCGGTTTCTGATGGATAACGGTACAGTCACGCACGTTCTCCACAGTGAAGCTCATACAAGGCGACCTGGAGCCTTTTGGGCTTTAAGCAAATCCCGTAAACACCGCACTCTTATCTGGGTTGTAAATTCCACAGATGAGCAACATGGCTACAGGAATGGTGATATCCCACCCCGAGGGCGGGCACCTTTTAATTCAGATCTGTCATTTTACCTGTAGTTTTCAGTGCTATACCCTGTAACTAGCATGTACCTATGATTTCCTGTATGATCTGTGTGGGCAGTAGGGGGCACAATATTTAATGACAGAACCTTGTAAACATCAGGCTGCCATTTTATATTAAGAAAGGAACTTCAGCAAGGCACTTAGTGTGTATTGCTGTAGTAAAATAACCATTCTGCATGAATGGATAAATAGTTCAAGAGTTCACCAAGCAGCTTTCTGCAAAGAGGCAGCATTTGTCCCTGTCCGTCCATTTTTGCCATGAGTCATATTGTTTTGTTACAGTAGACGTCAGTACAACAGATGCTCATTAGCCTATGGTGCCATCTTCTGGCAAATGTGTGCTATAACATGCACCAATACGGAATACTTTTAATCCCATCATGATGATTACCTTACTTTTTGTTTTATTCTGCTTCTATAGGACATGATCATAGATACCTTTATGTCTCTTTCTTCAGTTCAGCCAAAAGCATATGAAAATGAATAATTAGTGCACATGATGTTCTTTAGAAATGCAGCTGATTCCTGGTGTTGGAGGATACAGACTGTCCAACCAACCCATATTACTAGTGTGCTCCCTCCAGGCCAGTCTAGAGGTAAGTTACCAGGCGTGTACAGCTGTTAAGATCCTGTTTACTCTGCATGCTAGCATTTTCCTTTGTAATTTTATTGGCTATAATGCACAGCAGAGCCCTGCCTTCCGTGATGCATTTCGATGAGGTAACTTCTCACTCCTGTGATCCTCACATAGTAGGATGGCCTGGGGTGTGCATTGGCATTACGTCGAGCTGCCCAACCAGATATGTCACTTATAAATGTGAAAAATGTTAAAACTGAACAAAGAGCATTGTTTTGTTTTTTTTTTTCCACCAGTGGAAGAACATCATTCCTCTTTCCTACACTGTTAGAAAAAAAGGTACCAGTTTGTACCTTTTGAGGGTACATATACTTTTCAGTGAGGCTGTACCCTCAAGGGTCTGCTAATTGTAACCTACAGTTGTATGTAAATACCTTTTAGTCTAATTTAAGGCACAGCATTGGACTCAGGAATGTTTTGTACCATTGGGAGTGCACTAATGTTTGTACCTAATCTGACAGTGCATATGTCTGTTTGGTTAGGATTTCCAAATTCTTAGTTTCATCCATTGCAGCATGTTACAGTCTCAGTGTAACTGTGTCCAAAAGTACTTCAGCAGGCCTGTCTCTTTGTTCCAGTTCTGTTTGGCTGTACTGGCAGTTCTTACTAACCGTTAGACCCGGTTAACATTGGGTCGGGATACTTCCGCCCTTACGGCTTTCTCCAGATCTTCAGCCAGACCAGCATGCAGGCCCTGAGGAAGAAGTCTGTCCTCCTGACGGGATACCTGGAATACCTTCTGAAGCGGAGCTTCGGCCACGGGGACGCCAACCCACACAAGGTCCACGTGCGCATCGTGACGCCCTCGGATCCGGCTCAGCGTGGCTGTCAGCTCTCGCTCCGCTTCTCCTTGCCCGTCACCAACATCTTCAGGGAGCTGGAGAGGCGGGCGGTCGCTGTGAGTGCCCCCTCCATCCTCCACCCACTTCTGTGCTTTGTTAGCCTTAAATGCAACTTCTCATTCTATGTTCATAATATGCAACTTTCCAAGTCCTCTTTCACAACACACGACTTGTATTAATATATTCTACTATCCTAAAACAGCATGCATGGTGTGGATGTTACATGTCAGATACTCCTGTCATTGATTCTGACAAAGGCATCTCAGAATTGGAGTCAGTCCCCTGGCTGGCACAGTGATCACATGCTCCATAGTTATGGTAAAATGCAGAGGACACATTTTCCTCTTTAAGTGATCACTAAAAAAAACCAGTAAAAAATAACAATTTGTTTGCGAATTAGCCATCACTAATGCATTCATTGATAAAATAGCACAAGGGATGAAACGGGGGGATGTTCGTTTTAGAAGGGGGGTGATTTTGACTTTTTATTTCGAGTTTATCTCGAGTACTGCTGATGAGTCTGTCTGGTCTCCAAACTACATTTTCTCACGAAAAGATACGCGAGAAGTAACATGAGGAAATGACAATTCTCCAATTAGTGTCAATGTGCTAAAAATTCCTCCCTCGAGCTACGCCATTGGCTGTAGATCATCGCTGCACTCATTGCCAGTTGCAACACTTTTTTTTTAGCACTACGGGATTCGCAAGCAGGTTCAGATATTTAGCATGCTAGATAACTGGTGCGCATCGGCGACTCCATCGGGTCTTTAAACATGCGCCTCTGATCTGAGGGTTCTGTCCTCCATCTCCAAAAACTGTGGGCAAGTGTAAAATCAAGGCTAAAATCCTGTAGTGTGAACTTAGCATGCCAGCTCATCCTCAATCTGTTTGGACCTACTCCACACACAGTGAAGTAATTGTAATTTTCAGCACGCATGATACCTTCTGCAATGCATGAGAATAGAATTTTAAAAATGTTAAATTAATGCATTGAAAGATGGAGGGAAGTCAACATTTTCTGAAGGGAGCCGCAATATCGCTAAGCCTCTAAGTAAACATGTCGCCTTTTAGTTTTTCTAACTGACGCGGTGTTCCCGTGTGTTTGGTAGATTGATCCAGTGAGTTCTGCGTCTTTGCAGTACCAGAGATTAAACTCCCACTCACATTAAACACAAATCAAGAAGCACTCCTCTTTGCTCCAGGTATCAACCTGGAGTCTCATGTACCGAGGCGTAAGAGACAGAGATCCGCACAGCATGTTCTACTAACCAACTAGCTAGCTATGATCTTCTGACTCTACTTGCTAGCTACTTATTTAGTTTTTGAATCATCGGGGCGGGGGGGGGGAGCAGGCAGGCAGGCAGGCAAAGTGGCTTTTTGACTGGGACTACAGAAATGGCAAACCCATCTCTGTCAATGAAAAGTGTTATAAGAGCCGTATTCCAGGTTCCGTGGTGAGATGTTGAAAGAGAAGTGCAGCTACCCAAAGGGATCACGTCACACCTGAACGGCTCATAACAACAAATATGGACACTTAGGGTGATTTTCAAGACCACAAGTGCAGAGATTGTACTTGTGATCTTGGCATGATTGGTTTTGCTGACTTGCCTCCCAAGAACGATGCACAATGAATCATGGGACTGGTCTTTGTTTGTAGATGATGCAGCTGATGTATCCTTGATATTTGGGGTGGAGCAAGAACGACATCGGGGATTTTTATGGTCCTCCGCACTTCTGTTCTTGGTATTGGACCTGGTCTTCGGGAATGGAAGATGATGTAAAACGGGTACATGAGGAAAAAGTAGTCGGGAGCGGATATTGAGAAACACCCTCGCTTTCTATTTTTGCGATTGCTTAGAGCTCCGTTTATGGTGTACAGGGTAACTGGCTTTGTAACAGTTGTGTGGGGCTGGGAGTCTTTATGGGACAGCACCGGGAGTGTAATTTGGGACACAGCACCATGGGTCACGCATTTCGTTCACCAATAACAGTATCACTAAATAAATTGATATACAGGAGCAACACCTGCAGCCCCTGCCGGGCCACAAGAATGATTCCAGGTCTTAGAGGAATGTCATATGAGGAAAGGTTAGTTGAGCTTAATCTGTTCAGCCTCA
>JAODUD010000035.1:2926509-2941830 GCA_026784285.1 Stomatorhinus walkeri | reverse complement strand
TTCTTCCCAAGCGAGCTTGATGGGCCGAATGGCCTCCTCTCGTTTGTATAGTTCTTATGTTCTTATGTTCTTATGAACCCATCTGCATTTGTGGGCTCCAGTGAGGACCTCTGTGCTCTGTAGTCCTATAGCTACCCTTTCTGTTGACATGAAATAAGGTTTATTATTGTTTTGTCCTACAGAGAAGGATTAAGAATAAGAATATATCTAGTCATGTTTGACAAGGCCAGACAGCAAGGCGTAGACCAGAGCTCACTAACAGGCCCGGACCCAGAAGTTGCCCCATATGGACCGATAGCTAAAACAGAAAGTTATGATTTAAATCATGATGGGGTGCTTCTGTTTTAACCGGCGCAGCTTTTGTAGTCTTTTCGGTAGGGGTTTAGTATTAGAACTGCCGTTTCCCACATCATCAAACATCAAACGCCTTTAACCACCAAGCAAGATGTAGTTCGGCTTATGCGCTAATGTGCCATTAGTGTTAATAGCAGCAGAGAAGCTAACAGCCACAACCAGAATACCGTAATGCTCCTAACAGAGTGGCTGATCTGTCCTGGAATTGTAAAGCTGAAAAGTTTTCAAACACAGTGACAGTATGTATTATATAAGCTGCTGGATAAATAGACATAGTTCATTGGTGATTTCAGGTTCGTTGAAGCTTCCGCAATGTTGCATACAACCAATGGGCTACTTTTATATATATTTCACTAAATAGTTAGACATTATGATCTTCCAGACCTTTGCTTCAAGAATTTTTTCCTAACTGGACCTCTTTAAATTTTAGTTGAATTGTGCTTTTTTTTTTTACAAAAACAGTATTTACAGCCATGTTTACAGTATAATGCTTTATGAATGCATTCTTATAGACATGGCAATCATAGAAAGTTTCAAATTGCATGCTGAGCAGGGAATAGATGCAAAATAATTACAGCAAGAAATAAATGCAAATATAGAGTACAATGCACACTTTCTACTGTGCAAATCCGCCGGACGAGCTGTGCTTTTTGGGTGCGTGAGTGTTAGCAATTCCACTCTCTTGGGAATCTGCTGGATCTGCTGCAGGTGATGTGTTCAGGTTAGGAAGCCTGTTTTCTTTTCCTTTACTGCCTATAGTTACCTAGATGATAGTTGTAACCGTGAATGATTCAGGGACCCACTGTATTTCATACTTTTACTGCCTTTACTACCTTATTTGCATGCAGAAGCTGTTTGTACCTTACAGCTGGTTCTCTCACCTTTATTTGTTTATATGTTTATTTATTAATGGCACATACTTTTTCTTTTTATCTCTTATTTGCATGCGATTTATGCTTTTTGTACTTTTTATCTAGACAGTGTATTTGATCGTGTGCTTCATGCCACCACCTGCACCAGAACAGATTCCCTCTACTTAGCAGTGAATCACCACAGTCTGATTCAGGTGATAATTGTGATGATGGTCACGTCCCTCTGGTAACACTCCTCTTCCAGTGTGACATGAGGGAGCCTGACGTCCTGAGGGTCGCCCCAGTTCCGCTCTACAACTCCTTCCACGATGTGCACCGCTTTGTCTGCATCCTGAGGGAGGCCCTAGCTGTTAGCCATGGTCATCCACAGGGGGCGCCGTTGTGATGGAAGGAGCTGTCACCCTCCCTTCCAAACCAAGCCATGGCCACCTGCTACACTGATATGAATGTAACAATAATAATAATAATAATAATAATAATAATAATAATAATAATAATTATTATTATTATTATTATTATTGTTAAGTGTAATGTGTGTGGACTGTGTGAATGGTTCTGCTGTGTCCTGAAGACCCAGTCCAGATGTGTTAATGTCACTGTTAAAATTCCTCTGTAAGAAAACAGATGATTTTCAGAATCAGAATGATTAAAATGGCAGCTTTCTTTCAAAGCGCACATTTGTGTAGGACGCCTGCTGTTGCCACTGGCTCCCCAGGGATTCCTTACTCATGCATAGTCAATGCTGCAGACCCCGTTGGCAGACAATACCCTGGTGCCATATTGCCACTGTTCAGCTGAAATTAGACCCATTCTCGACATTAAAAACATCTAGAAAAATAAAAACCCAACCTCGCAGAAATTCAACCAGCTGCTGTTCACAAATAATGATAATTATCAGTGTTTTTCCAATTCTTTTTGTCAACCTCTAGGCAAGAAAATTGCAGATTTTACTTGATTGGCCCTTGATTGTATTCACCATGTATAATAACATCAGTCATGTTTGATGTAACTCTACCTATTTTCTTAAATGTTTAAAAAAAAAACACCGATGTTAACTGAAATATGCAGGTTACTGGCCACTTTCTACACTCAGCAAAATGTCACTTCTGTCCACTCAGTTGAGTTGTACTTTACCCAATGAAAATTGCAGTTAAAAAGTTGATGGTGAAAATTGAACTATAAAATTGAACTACTTTAAGGTGCTTTCATTTTACAAATGGTAGCGGACTTGTCGGATGCCGATGCTATTATTGTAAAAGTTAGCTGCCCTTAGTCTCCGTTTCCCTGATTCAAATGAGCCTCACTCACTCACTGCTGAGTGGTTGGTAACAGTGAGAGTTTTCCCTCTTTCCCTCCGAGTGTTCCTGGCTTTCCATGGGTGTGACCTACCACATACATCACCAGATTGTTCGAGCTGCTTGGGCTAATGGATGGCAGCTTGTCAGAAATGATCTTCCCTGTCAACTCCACAAAATGTTTTGCCCGGCTGTCAGTCTTGAAAGCAGAGCTGGCTGAAATGCACTTGATTTGCTGGGGGCTCTTAGGGGAAGTTGCTGAGTTTGGTCTCTCTCTCTCTCGCCATGAAAACTCACAACGGAAACACCATTCAGTTAATTTCCATCTTCCTGTGTAGCACTGTTTTGGATTACCCAGATCCAGATATTACCAAATCTGGATTACCAGTGATCTAAAAAGGACTACATATTGCAATGTAAGTTACTAGCCATGTAAAGAACAACAGGTAGAATAATCATTGTGGCATCACTTTAAGTGTTGTTATTCGACAATAGGACAATCGCACAATAAAATAATACAAAACTTGCCTTTTATTTTCAATTTATTTTAAATAGATTCCTCATCTGACCAACAATATAACAAATATTATTCACAAATACACTGTTAACATGTGTTTTAAATGATAAAAAGGCTAAATGTCCAATAGTTACCAGGAAGACGGGCAGTAATCATTAGACACTGCATTTGACTGATTTGTATCTGATGTTTATGTCATAATTAATACAGTGTTGAATGAAAAAATTAATTTGTTAGTTTTGTTTGATACTAACAAATATTTGGGATGTTTTCCTACAGGGACAACTCCATTTTTTTAAACTTTAGTGGACTGAAAGTGCGTTTAATACAAGTTGGTTTAATAAATAACTTCATACCCATTTTATCAATGTTGTGGTTCAAGTCTATAATATAAATAAATGTGCAGCTTTGGAAGAAATTGAGACACCACCATGAAATTTCAGGTTCACTCATTTCTAAATTTATGGGAGTGCATCTGTGTAAAATATACATTTTTTTGCAAACTCCAGCCTGGCTCTTCCCTGCATCTCATTGATGAAGGGCTTCTTCTTTGCCTTATGGGTCTTCAGTCCTGCTTCTAGGAGCCTGTTATAAACAGTCCTAGCAGTGAGCTTCACACCACTTAATGTCTCCCATTCTTTCTGAAGGTCACTTGAGGTCATCCTCCGATTTATGACGCGTTGCCGGATAAGTTGATGCTCATCTCTGGCATTAGAAAGTCGCTTCTGCCATCTACCAGGCTGGTTTCTGGTTGTTCCCCATGTCTCCTGCTTCACCTTATTCTTCTGTGCTGCTGTCTTAGGAAATTTAAGCCTGGAAGCAGCCTGCCGCGCAGTGTAGCCTTCTGCCAGCAGAAACAAGATTTAAAAATGCAGATTTTTACAAAATATAAAGTGGTCTCAATTTTTTCAGATGCTTCTCCTCCAGAAGCAGAGCAATCATTGGAAGCTATGCTAGAGAATCACAAAGGCCTGCTGGGATAAGGGCAATCCTGACTTCTTTGATCAAAGGTATCCGAATTTCACTACAAATTTTTGAACAAGACATACTTGAGAATTGATCTGGATAAAAACCAAGACGAGATTACATGATTTAATCCAATTTCAAAATCCCATTTCTCTTTTGACCAATGCATTCTCGAAATTTGATCCAATTTGATATTCAAAATTGAATTTATTTCTGAACAACCAGGCCCAGAATGCTGACAGAAATCATCAAACTAACTAGGAAAGAGTTAATGGTAAGTGTAATAGCCAACCTGGGGACTGAAACTAGCTTTTTCAAGATGAATGAATGCTACATTAAAAACATCTCACCTGTAAAATGGACAATAAAGAGTATTCTCTTTTGTTAGGTATCACGACCCAACACAGAAGCAGGCGACAGAAACCGTGCAAACGAACAAAAGGGGCTTTATTGCTGGGGTAACAGACTCCAAGACACACGTAACGTCAATGACCGGACTAGGAAAATGAACGGAGACACAGACTAAATATACTGTACTAATGACAACAATCAGCTGTTAAACACTGGGAATCCACATGAGGTTAACGAGGAGGGCGTGGCACAGGAGGATTGGCACGAACGGGGTGTGACATCAGGTCAATATGTCCAGTATAATCAATGGTAATAAAAACTTAAATTAGCTGGAAATCCCAAAGCAAATGATAAATAAGAACAAGATATAAATACAGTGGTGAGTTTTTAAAGGAGCAGGTCACCCTAAATCTGGAAAAAAATCATGTTTTAAATGGGCTTTATTGCTGTCTAACCATCTAGGGTGTTCTGCTGACAGTCTAGTTTTGGATATATTGACCAAAAAAAAACGTAGGGCTTTTATCGAATAAAATTAGAGTGAATTACTGTCCTGCCTCGATTGTCTGCTCCTTCTGTGTGCCACGCCCCTCATTAACTCTGTGTGGATTCCTCGTGTTTCACCAGCTGTTTCTGATGATCTTTCGTTCACCTGTATTTAAGTCTGTCTTAGGTATATTTTCCCCAGTCTGGTCATCGACGTCAGTCTTGTAGCTTGCCTTATGTGTTCTTACAATAAATCCCTTGTTCCCCGCTTCCTTGCCTCCCTGCTCCTGTTTCTCCTGTCGGCGTGCGCGACAGAATGATCGGACTCCACAAACAAACGCTTCATCTCACGGAGGACGAATACCTTGAGCTGACGGTTGAGGTAGTTTACTGGCTCCAACAGCCCAAAGTAAGGGAAGATCCAGCTGCCAGAACCCTGGCTTTCCATTCAAGGGATATTCTGGAAGAGATTTCCCTGTCGGATGCCTCGTGTCGCATGGAGAAGGTACGCCTGTCCCCTTCGGCATCCCCATCTGCCCCCGTTCCGGCCCC
This sequence comes from Stomatorhinus walkeri, assembly GCA_026784285.1. NCBI lineage: Eukaryota > Metazoa > Chordata > Actinopteri > Osteoglossiformes > Mormyridae > Stomatorhinus > Stomatorhinus walkeri. Next base: position 2,936,440 of record JAODUD010000035.1, on the reverse strand, counting down.
GTGGAAACCTGCTGCTCCAGCGTGCCTCACCTTCCACTCACCGAGGGTCCCTTCAGTTGCCCTTTGCCTTTAGCTCCCTTGCCCCCGGTGTTCACTCCCTGTCCTGCTTCACTGTCGTTCCCATCTAGTTCCTTTGTGCCCTCCATGATTGCCGCTCGTCCCTCCCTGCCTTTGCCCCCCTCTGGTCCCTCTGGGCCCCCCGTGTTTCCCTCTCGTCCCTCTGTGTCTTCCTCTCCGTTTGGTTCCTTTGTGTCTCCTGTGTCCTCCCCATCTTTCTGTGTCTGTCTCCTGCTGGTCAGTATGTGCCTCTTGTTGCCTGGTGTGGTCCCTCCATTGTCCCCTTTGTTGATCCCTGGTCCTGTGTTTACGTCTTTGTGTTTGTCTGCATTCCCAGTGGTTTGTGGCTTAGAGTTGTCCTCCATGTGCCAGTTCTGTGTGTCTGTGCTGTTCCCTGTGCCCCGGTGAGGTTGTTTTCTGTTCCCCCAGGTGCTGCTGTGTCCCCGGTCTCCGTAACTTTGCTCCTCTTAGGCGTGCCTGGAGTGCGCGCCTTTGGAGGGGGGTTGGTCCTGTCCTGCCCCGATCATCCGCTCCTGTATGCCATGCACCTCATTAACCCCATATGGATTCCCTGTGTTCACCAGCTGTTTCTGATGATCTTTCATCCACCTGTATTTAAGTCTGCGTTGGGTATATTTTCCCCAGTCCGGTCATTGAAATTTCACGTCAGTCTTGTAGCTTGCCTTGCGTGTTTTTACAATAAATCCCTCGTTCCCCACTTCCTCACGCCCCTGCTCCTGTTTCTCTGGTCGTCGTGTGTGACAATAACTGTGGTGATTAAAAGTGGCCGAAAATACATTCGAAACATGCAACAGTAACGTTTCTTACCAATAATTATCACACACACCAATCGTATCACTGCGCAGAAGACATGAGCACCTGTTCTCTTCTGCACAGTGGTACGCCTGGTGTGTGGAGTTCGGTAGAACAAAAGAAATCCTGACTTTAAACTGCTCGCTATAAAGTCTTCGGATAATATTCAGTAATCAGTCCATAATTTCTGGTAAGACATTGGAGCTGGATTTATCAAATGCATTTTCACGTGATTTAATCACTACAGAAAGCATTATCATTCAGTCCCATTATATTCAAGAGAAGTCCAACATTTCTACCGCCGATTTCGCCAAAACGAGGCAATTCCCAACAGAACAACCTAAGCTTAGACGGATAGACAGAACTAAAGCCCCTCTATAACCTATTTCCTTTTCACGAGTATCTTTCCAGTTTTGGGGTGAACTGCACCGTTAATGGAAATTATTGGTATTTTGCCAGGCAGGTCTGTGATGAATCTACTCGTAATGTTATACTCTTTCGCTGGCTTCCCAGAGCTGTTTGTCCTACAGCGCTTCCTACTGGAGCCAGATGTGATGTTAGCTGTCTGCGTCGCTCAGGCATGGATATCTCAGATCGAAATGAACTTACCTATAGCATCTGAATGATGCTGTCAGTGCACAATTGGAGTCAGATATAAAAAGCAGTGAAAAGCAAGATGAATGCGTAACCTCACGGCTCTAGCTCACACAGGAGACCAGACTACGCCACCAAAGCCCCACCCCTTAAAATGTGTTATCTCCAGGATTTCCACACACAGCTATGTTGCATAAGCACAGAAACTCATATCTCAGTGCTAAAACAATTTAACACAATACTTTAAAAACCCAGCTTATCAACTACCAGCATGTCACAGCATGACTAAAAACAGGAATGAGGGGTTCAGGTCAAAACCCAAGTACTGGCAGTCCAATTCTATGGTTACACGTTGACTAATAAACCAGCTAGGGAGAGTGATTACCTGCAGAAGGAGGATAGAGCATAGAGCTAGTGCTTAATTCACCCCCAATCACTCCATGCAATGCAAAGGCCACACCAGCCCCAGAACTCCAGGACTAATTAGACCAGCCATTACCACTCACTTGTTCACAACCATACAAAAAACACAAGCCACGTCATCATCTTCTCACAAAACAAGAAGTAAAACAGAAACAGGCAGAACAGCAATGACAACTCCTCCAAACATATGCACACAATTTATACCATACACATAAAATACCTGACTTCCACATTTATTATATGCACCATATATCCACCTTCATCCTACCTGGGCTTCGACATAATCCCAGACACGCCCCCATCACCTGGCACCCAGTCTGAGAAAATATCGTTAGTTGTTACATATCCCCCCCCCTAAAAAAAAAAGAAAAAAAAACACATTGCCACACCATTCAACCACCATCGCCTAATACCTTGCACTGCAGCCCGGACACAGGGCAACCAGCCGCTCACCACGATCCCAATCGCTTGCAGAAATGTCATGGAAACACTGAACCACACCCCCTACCCCTGGCTTACCATAGCTTTTATTCTCACCCATCCTAAATAATTGCGTGCACGGCTGTTTCTACTAAGTTGGAACCTTATTTGCGAAATGCCCTAATTACCCTCTAAACCAGTCGCTCGTGCACCGCAACCCAACACGGGACCCGTGGGTGACGTAACCCCCCGTCAGTCACCAGTTACAAATATTTTGAAGATTAATATTTTATTGTTTAAATAGGCAGCTTATCCCAGTACATACTACAGGAACTCGCTAAGCTGTCTCTAAGCACCTGATTATTTTGAAATATCTTTGTAGTATAATACTGCAGCTCTTTTTATTATTATTTATTATTTTACCCCTCACCATCAACATCCCCCCCAACTAGAAGCAGCCCTGATGTCATATACTGTTTTAAGCTCCTTTCACAAGCCCTAGCCTGATGTATTGCAAACTCCTTGTCACTTCCTTGTTGACAATTAAGAGGAATACAAATGTACGACACACAGTATCTGCTGTATTTATTAACTTCTCCCTTCCCTTTAGATCTTTTATAAAGACGGCTGTGAAGAAAAATGTTTGTATAAACTTTCTATTGCACATTTACTTTATTTAAAATGGACTTTGATCCAGATTGATGTACAAGTGAGGCAAAGAGCACGTTACAAACATTCATGCTGTCAGGGAGTCGACTAGGCGCAAGTGCAGCCAGGCTGAGCTTCCAGTGAAGGCCCAGTATGAGTGTAAGCCAGACAGGACCAGGAGCTACACGACGTCTTCAACACGAAGCAAGAGCCCCATCAGACAGCTATTCAAACACATTCAGTGAACATGGAGAAGTGTGGCCTAGTAGTGGTTGTTGACTTTGGTGATGAAGGGTTTTGAAATGAATGATTACTAAAAACAGACTCAAAAAGAGAAGTAGCTGCCCAACTGCTTTCATCCATCTGGCACAGCCTCCTGTTTTTCAGTATAGATGTTTTGTGACTTTTTATTTTGAGTGGAATTGAGTGCTATTGATTATTTCTAAATTTTGCTGTGATGGATTTCAGTTGCAGTATAGTTGTGCTATTTCTGTACAAGCTGTGTGTTTCCAGGAAGTGGTGAGGCTGCAGGTTTGAAACATGAAAACAGACATTTTGCAGCAGTGTGCGCTGAATAAGGCAGTGCCTGAAGACACCATGTGACGACTCACTTCCTGTCTTGGGGAAGCTTTTTTTCTTTTCAAGATTGCCGTCAGATTAATTGACAAGACGAATGGCGAGCACCAGGTAAGGATTCTTTCTTATACCCTATGTCTCTCAAAGGTTTGGCTGTAAGCGGCATGAACTATGAGGTTTAAGGTAGGTTTGGGCAGCCTAGGTGCATATGTCCAAGGGTTCATTGAGTTTAATGTTGTTTGAAAAAGCGTGAGATGAAACGACATCATGGGAAATACCCACAGGATGTCCTGTATTGACAAAGTTGGGCCCTAGACTCGACTGGCATATTAAAACCAGAAACAGGCTTATGCATTCGGGCTTCTTACTGAAAATAATTTCAGCAGTCATCACGCACTGTTTTAGATCCCTAATTTATAATTGCTAATAGACTGTCTGTGAATAGAACATTTTGCTACATTGCATAGGTAAAAAATGTAAAACTAGAAGAGGAAATTCCGTTATTTGTCTTTCGTATACTTTCGGCGGCTATTTTTTCAGACGCGTTTATGTGACTTTAATGAATCTCTCTCTCTGTGGTTCACTTGTCTTCCTCTTGCACAAGAACTGTTTCGCTGTAGTACCCAGAGGCTCTGAAAATGTTCGTATGCAGGGGTTCGAGGGAGTCGAGGCATCGTGGCACGTTTATTGGGGGAGACGCATTTTTTATTTTCGTGAAGTCTGGATCCTCGCGTCTTGCCAACCGTTCCCGATATCTGTGATGCTTATGAATGGCGAATTATGGAAGATCATAGCTGTGGATTTGTAGCCAAATCCAGTGTGCTTGTATGATAGCTGTATGTACAGCAGCGTATGATATGACATGCCTCAGCTCTGCGTATCACGCTCCATGTGTGAGGTGCATTGTGCAGCAGTGCTTGTCTGCCACCCCCTCGCCCCCAGTAGTAGTGCACTCATGCAACTGTTATGCATCTAACTGCACTTCAAATGGAGATTTTTGTGCATTTATTTAAAACTGAAACCACAACCAAAACTGACTGCAGCTCTTCAGGGTATTTATATACCCCGGAGCACATTCTCTGACACTTACAGAGTGTGAGATAAATGAATGCGTGTAAATGTAAATATGAAAGTACTCATTCTGTGTATTCAACATAGTAGAAGGGAAAGAACTTTCCACAAACTCAGTAGACATGAGTCGTTGCCCAGTGTACAAGCTGCTCTTAGTCTGTGCTGATCAGCGGCAGTGCCTGACAAAAGCTCGGTATGTCTGGAACGCTGCTCTTCCGGGACTCCTGTCAGCCTTTGTGATTCTCTAGCATAGCGTCTAACGACTGCTCTGCTTCTGGAGGAGAAGGAGCTGATAAGATGGTCAGCGACGGTTTAATATTAAATCGTTTGGAATCTTCATGAGTGTTAACAATTAAACCTGGGAGCTTTTTAGCAACTAAAACTTGATTCGCACCATGCTATGCTCATATGTCACCTAATACAGGGGTTTTTCTGATGTTTGCCAAATTACCCAAGAAGCTGCTGGAAACATCAGCATCACAAAAATATGCATAGTTCTCTTTAAAACATTTATTTTTTATTTTGTTTTTGCATTATACTTAAGAAATTAGGCAAACAGCAAAAATGATTAATCAAATCTAGTTTCATTACTCCCTTTGAATGAGCAGCTTATAACAAATTCCAGGAACACTCCAGTATAGAAATTCTGGTGCTTATACAAGAAATAATCCAAAAATATTGATTAAAAATGCCATGTAGTTCACAAGATGCATGCATTCATATACAGTACAGTAACTGCAGATGTATCACCCTCTGCTGGGGAATATTGAGAATATCCAGCTATTGGAAAACCCCTGCTTTCTTTAAACTTAATTTTGAATGGTTAAAATATGTTTCACATTTAAAACAGTGATGCATCATGCTTATCTATATTATATTATATTCCAGTGAGTTACTCTTAATATGAATTAAGGTTCTAAATTCTGTACATGCATTGCCTTCAGAATCTGCTGTGTCATCACCGAATTGCCCTTGAGCTGTTTGAGAAATCAAAGATGTTAGCATACCAAAGCTATTCTGGGTCTGAATCTATTTACTCTGTCTGTTCCCTAAACAGAATAACTAACATCCAAAATGTCTCAAAGAAACCCGTGGTGCCCCCTCCTGTTCAGCACCCCGGGCCGGTCCAGATGAGGATTAATAGGTCAGCTACCACTGGAGAGCGACTCAGCCAGACCAGGTCAATGGTCATCCCAGATCCTGCAGCACCCCAGAATCCTGTAAGTACCTCAGCTTTGCAGAGCATGATGGGGCCACACAGCAGGTGCCTGTGATTCCTCTCGCTTCCATTTGAACTGAGGCGCACTGGAACCTCGGCTCATGCCAGGGGGACAGGGGCTTACAACCAGAGGGTCATAGGTTCAAATGGATTTCTCTGCTGGTTCAAGTCCAAGTCAAAGGGTTATGATGTTTTTAAAGAACCAAAAATGATATTTTATGTAACTGAGCTTGTGAAGCAAATTAATGAGAAATAATAATAAATTAAGGGTGATCATATCTCAGATCTCATGGTTGAGAATGAGCGGAGGGATGTGAATTCTCTGGAATTCAGGTCATGATGATTTTACCCTCAAGTCCCTCAGGTGGTTTCTCAGCATCATTTCCTGTCATTCATGCAGTCTGTCTCACACATCTCTTTGAGATATTCAAAATGAGGATGACAGGAATATCTACAGATATCCATGGACACATTTATGACATGACTGTTGTTGAAGTTAGCTGAGGGAGAATAGCGTGTATTCCTGGCTAAGGACATCTGAGTGGTTGCTGAGATATGCAGGCGCACACACACATACACACACACCGTCCCCATAACGTGATAAATATCCATTTTTTTCCCCTTATGGGGACCAGTTTCCTGGTTCCCATAAGTGAAAACTATTTTATAAAAATCAGTAACAGCTATGAAAAAAATACAAATGCAAAAACTCTTGTATTTTGCTTGGTTATTTATGGTTATGGTTAGGGCAGGGTGGGGGTTAAGGGTGTCATAGTTAGCGTTAGCATTTTTCCCATAGAAGTGAATGAGTGGTCTCCATAAGGATAGGTATATCCACTCGCACACACACACACACACACACACACACAGTCCCCATCCTATTTTGAGAGAAGCTTGAAAACATCCCAGCATGAGGCCACAGATGGAATTACCGAGAAGAATTGCAAGTGATCCATCAGCCCTCAGCATTATACACCTCAGTGGCCCGAACCACTCAGATACCAATTAACACCTATTCCGTTACATGTAGGGATGGTTCTAATGCTTCTGTGTGCGTGTATGCACTGTTACCTTGACAGATGCCTCTCCGGCAATTAGGTGTAATTGGCATATCAATATGCGGAAGCTAAATGGATTAACCTCCCTTAAAACTAATGAGCAGGCCCTGGCCCAACTGCAAGAACACTGCACGATTTACATGTGTGTGTGTGTGTCTGCGTCTGTTTTTATATCTGACTGAACAGATATTCAGCAACAAAGGAGGGCATGCGAGGCAGAATGTTCATGTTGTTTTTTCTGTTAAAATTCAGACAAGGTCTGACTTTGATTTTTTTTTTTATTGTGCGTAAGTCAAGTGCGTTTGAGTTCGAGCAGTGTAAACGGCAGTGTAAAATTACAATCCCCGCATCACTCAGTGGCAGAATCGGTCGTCGTTTGTACGTCTTATTTCGCTTCATTTTCTTGCTCTCATTGCTTCATCATAGTGAAAGAAAAAGTTACAGGAAACACAGAAGGCAGACCTGTGTGTCATCATTTGGTTTAAGCCTAATAAACACATGAGGAAATGAGGAATTCTGGGATACACCGGAATCCTTTTTCTTGGAGTTGGAATCCGGCTGAGCTGACTGACTTTACACTCTAGGAAGCACTGACGGAGGGAAAATGAAAAAAACTAAAAACGACATCGGTCGACCCCAGTGCCTTTTCCACACTCGTCTTCTGCAGTGAGCTCCTAATCGCTAATTGGTGTCCTGGGGTTAACTGGTCCGTACACGGGCAGAGAGCTACATCCGTGGGTGTTTTCAGAGTGTATCGATCGGTGAGGCATGCCAGGTCGCTATACCGCAGGCGTCTCCGCATTCGGGGCCCAAGTGCTGTGTCTGGCCTTTGACATCAGCGAGGCCAAACTGCCGTGGGCCGGTCTGTGCCATCTTTCCGAACAAGATTACAAACGGATCTCAAAAGCAGCCGCGCTCGGTGCCAGATGCAGCCCTCATTTCCGTGCCCTGGGGTACCAGGCTCGTCTTGGCGATATCAAACTGCCGTGTGCACGTTACGTCCAGAGCAGGATGTAACGCAGACATCTCCCTGTCCTGGGCTCCTGAACACTCCTGCATTAGCACTGGCTGAATTGCACTAAACACCTTTGCCTTTGAGCTTATCTCACACCTTCCTGTTTGACAGTCGCTAAAGTTGCCAGAGGACAAAGTTAATGGGCCCTTCAGGTAACTGCAGCCACTCATAAACAAACTTTGCCATGACAACTGGGCACCTCAGCCCCTAGCTTTCGATATCACGTTTCTACCACTTTCTGTGCTAATAAAACGGCATATTCAGTCTCCCCAAGCACAGTAATTTAGAAATAAATTGTATTTAATTAGTATTCATTTTTCTGTCCAAAAGTGAACTTCTTATCCTTAATGAACAAAGACACAAATGAAAGAACATGTTAAACAGAAAAAATGTAAGTTAAAATAGGAGTCCTATATTGTCAAGATGTCACATTAATTGTTGTTTGTTGAGTTATAAGGTGTACGACAGTAGACTTCTTTCAGAAGTTCAAAATTGTTTGGAAATATGCAGTGTGTCACCAGAAGGTTTGACAGTGCTTTGGGAAGTGCTTTTATATTTTAATGCTTCAGGAAAGATATCCACATTCTTTGGAGCAGGAAGCTGCTTGTCCCATTTTAGAAGATGTGGACAGTGATTCTGCTTATCAAAGAGCTCCATCCAAAGCCTGGCTAATCTTTCTAAGATGTGGATGAAAGTCATGCTTTCTGCCAGAACAGCTTTTTGTTATGGATGGTCCTCATGACTCATGAAAGGAAGAAGAATTTAAGTTTTATGTGGTATGTGTGTGTAGCAAAACGGGAAATTAAAATGTGAAACTACAATAAGTTCTTACCAAAATGAATACCACTTTCATGCCATCAAAGGCTCACAGTCTAACAGCAGATACAGCGACCTTGTTAGCATCTGGGCTGACTTTCATACGAACCACCACACTGAACCTTCAAAGTGATGAATATTTGACAACAAATGAAATGTTGTGACTGTCGTCATCATTAAATGCAGCTAAAGTTTCGTCTATTGTTTTCAGGCTAATTAATTACATGACCCATTTGTCACAGTCCCATTATTATTGTTTATGCGTCTCCGTAGTCGACCAAACAAACTGAACTCAACAACTTGTTGACAACAGCCTGTACTGTACTCAATGACTGTACTCAGTGACCTGTAAGAGAATGTACTGTACTCAACGACTGTACTCAGTGAACTGTAAAACACTGTACTTCACTTAATGGACTGTACTCAATGACCTGTAAGACACTGTGCTGTGGTTAATGGACTATACTGAATGACTGTACTCAACAACCTGTGAGAGTATGTACTGTACTCAACACATTGTACTCAATCACTGTGCTCAGTGACCTGTAAATGCCCTCTGGTTCAAGTGAAGTCCATCACAAAGACTCTTGGATCAATGGCTCTGTAATATATACTTGGATCACACAGACACACACACGCACATAATCACACACATGTGCAAACGTTCATTGAAATAGATTTCTTAAGAGAGGAAAAGCATTTGTTCTACATTTACAGTGCCAGCTACCCTGTGTGTGAAGTCAACAGGGCTTTCCTTCCCACACCGTGAAACACATCCCTCCTTCTGAATGACAAGTATGGCAGTCTTATCCAAAAAGCCCACGGCTGTTTGCAGCATCAGTTGAAATGCATTATACAAAGGCATTTTGGCTCTGCTGATTTGAGGTTCTGAAGTATATCCGTTCGGGGTGAACAATGCCCTGACATAACATGCCATTGACCATGCAAACAAACTTTGCAAACAGATGAAAAATCAGAAAAGTTTAGGATCAGTCGGATCAGTGGGAAACACTAACGTAAACTGTATATATAGGCTAGTTTGTCAGCTTGGACTGGGAACACGTGTCAGATGGGCAGTCCTCTTAAGGTCTGTTTACCTTGCCAGGAGTAAGGATGATCTCGCTAATGAGAAATGACAGATCTGCCACTCTCCTGATTCACGGTGGCATGGCAGAGGTTTCATGTGGCATTTGCGGCATGCTGGGAGTTGTGGGGGGGGGG
>JAODUD010000035.1:2916383-2926409 GCA_026784285.1 Stomatorhinus walkeri | reverse complement strand
GGGGGGGTTGTGCTCTGACAGTCGGTGCACGTTAAGGTCTGGGTGTCCCGGAGACACTGTCAGCCAGAATTGATGTCTACTTTCCTGATTTATGTAAGCGTCGGTGTAATGCAGCTAACCCTGAGTGGTGTTACCTTGTCATTTCGAGATACGGCTCAGAGGAAAGACAAGCTGGAAATAGCTGGACTCTGACCTTGAACTCGCTGCCAAAGTGAGAGATGACAGAATCCATGTCGTGAAAATCCGTAGCCGGCTGGGTGGCGCTTTCTCAGCTGGGACAGCAGAGGGCAGGGTAACACTGTGCTAAGGAGTAACTTTGTCCCGGCTAACACAGCACAGATAAATCATAAAACGTGGGACAACCATAAGCTTTCTGTACGCCCAAATGCAGCAATGGTCTCATAATAAAATCCGCATTAGCTGAACATCTGGAGTTTTCATGAACAAAACAAGCGTAACCCACCACGAAAAAAGGTTTACAAAAAAAAAGCTTCTATGATTTGATTTAAAGAAAGCATATATATATGTTTATCTGTATTTTTCTGTCAACAGAATCAAAATGAGGATTTTTTTATATCAGGAAAAATTGTTGCTAATAATCATCCTTAAAATATTAGATGGAAGAGAAATATTTGCTCTGGATACGATGTTCGCATCAAAGCCCCTTTCCCCTGGATTACAGTACGAACATGTTTGTTTCTAATAATAATAATAATAATAATAATAATAATAATAATAACAATAATAATAATAATAATAATGATGATGATGATATACGCAAGGTGGTAATTGATCAAGCTGCACATCCTGTACACCACACTACACCGTCACACTCTCTAACATGGAAATAACTACGATGTATTTTATCATAGAGGAATCACACGCAGCGACTGCAAATAAAACATGAAACTGCACGCCTGCCACCGTCCGTGTTTCCTGCCCCGCCATAAAGGCTCGCTCAGACCTAGGCTCGACCCCATTGCGTTCGCTGCCAATTCCCGGCTCTCCCACATTTGGGAGTTGGCTCGTGACTCAGCCCTCGGGGTTAAGGAGGCCAGCCGAGGGCTCCTCCGTAGGCTGCCGGGACACTGTGGGGCTGGGGTCCAACAGCCTCCGCAACATAAACGAAAGGAGGGCGGATGATTGCTTAGGGAAATTTGGTTAATTACCCCCAAAAATAGGTGTTTGCTTTTTTTTTTTTTACCAAGTTATTAAGTGCTAAATACATTACTATGTTTTTGGAATTTTTGAGAATGGCATTAAATCTCATTTTGTACAGATGGTGGATCATTACATCAATATGAGGCACTATTATTTTTTACTTTTATCTTGGCAAGGAGGTTTATTATTTAATTAAAACATACAATAGATTCAGATTGTTTTAACATCAATTTAATTCGTTATGGGAGTCTGTAGTTCTGTAAGAGACTGGTGTTCTGCTTTTCCTGGCCACCGATGGACATCAGACCAGCTGTTCCTGTTTTCTTATTTCACGTTGAAGCTCGTCTCATCGGGCGTTGTCCGCTTAATCACATTTAACGAACGATAAAAGACATGCGATGGATCGACGAGTTTGTGAAAGAGTGCAGTTTGAAGATTGGACAGCCGTGTTTGTTCGTAATGTTAGGGTGCCCGCTTTATGTCTACTCTCACTTTCAGAGATCGATAGCTGCCAGCATTTTTGTGGCCCCTTTGTTATTGTTCAGTGTTTTCAATATTTTTCACGCAGGGGACATCATAAATAATGCAAGGTGGAGTTTCGCTGGAGCTGCAAAGGTTCACATGCGATTTTCTCTGGGGCTGAAGACATGCCGCGATTTGCGCAGTTTCCCGGAGATCAAACGAGGGGAAAAATGACATTTCAAGGCGCTGAGTGTGCGTGCCTTAATACCAGCACGGAGTGACCCGAACCCGAGCTCACAGCACACTGCGTTTCCATGCACGGTTTGCGTTTCAGTCGTTTTTCAGTCCTACTGCATATAAATAACGTGCCTATATAAACATGAAACTAGTACACTGTGTAATTTATTATTTTTTTTATTTAAATAAAGCAACTTTCTGGTATAATTTATGATACATGCGTCTTTATAAAATACCTATAAATGTGACAATCCTCAGATTGTAAATTTAAAAATCTGTTAAAGTCAACTTTCAGGCTCATTTCTGCACACGGCCCGTCAGTTTGCCAGTTGTGTTGATATGCTCAATATTGTTAGTAAGCGTATGATAATTGAATTCTCTGTAAGCAGAGGCCAGAGGGCCAATGCGCTCCGTCGCACCCTGAGGCATGGGTTCTAGCCACTGAGGTACCTTTGTTCCAGATATCTCCTCCCCCCGACCGGTGGCCCCCCCGTAACCCCTTATAGCTCAGCATACTGCTTAAAGAGCCTTCGCCAGCCTAGCAGTGTACATAATGCTGCAGTTCATGCAAATACACAGACACTCATTCGTGGGAAGGTGGTCAGTGGTAGCATGTCTGCCCCATGTCCCCCTCACGCTCTCAGACTCGCTCCCCTGTCCTATTTCAGAGAGCCAGATGCCCCATTAATGGTAGCTGACACAGCACTGTTCCCAGTGCTTCCCTCCTTAATCCTGGGTATCTCGGCTAAAAGAGCGTTCCCGGAGAGTTCCGCAGTGTATGGCGTGTACTCCTTTAGGGGAGGGCTGGCTGTCGGAGCGCATTTCTCGGCAGTCCTGGGGAGCGCGCAGCGGCTTTAGGTAACCAGGAACGGCTTCACGGGGAATCCCACCTGGAGCGCTCTGGAAATTACGCAACATGTCTTTTTCCTGTTCCATTCTGTCACCTTTTGCTAAAACACCCCAGGAAACGGAATAAGGAGGCCCCTTAAGGAGCCTCGCGAAGGAGGGAGGGCGGGGAAGCTGGACACATCGCTGCGGTTACTGAACCATTACATGCGTTCATTAGCGGAGGGGATGTTCCTGAATACCTGCACTGCCAGTGGTTTCACCTGTTTTGCTGTGCGTATTTCATGGTCAGACATTTTCCAGTGTGTAAAAACATATTTGTGTTCATTAGTGCGTTAAGATAAAGTGGAAAAATAATCCTCCTCTGCTCTTCTTTCATTAGAATATTATTAATATAGTTCTTTCAAATTTCGTATACAAAGTTCATCACTGCGGCTCAGTGAATTGGCATGGTTTTTGGTGTTTAAGCAAGAGGTGAAAATGCTCTTCCCTCTGCTCCGCCTTATATGCAAATTACATAGCAAACATTTCCCTGTACCTCTCCAGATGGTTGTTTTCCTTAGCATTACATTTCACCAGTGAATTAAAGACGCAGATTCCAGATGAACGATATACACATCTGCCTTTGATATGGTAAAAAGGCTATATTAAGATAAAATGTGGCCCGGAACGTTCTCTGCCACTGTGCATGCAAGCAAAATGAATTCATAAATAGCAACTAATTATTAAACCTACCTCAATTATTTCCTACCTGATAAAAGTACCACCATGAGTTTTAATACTATTTGTAACTATGCTTAGTGAAATGTTTTGTGCTGTTAATGGTGGGAAGGTCAACAAGCAGTGGAGCACCCGTGTTCCTGTCCGTGTATCTACTGCAGGGCTCTGGCGGTGCGCTTAACCATTGCTGTGGCATCCAGTCACACCGTGACTGGGACACCAAGCAGTGTCCACCGCGTGTCTCCATCCACCCATCTTCTGTAATCATTTATCATATTCAGAGTTGTGTAGGGTCCAGACCCTATGGGTGCGAGGCAGGGAACAATCCAGGATGGGGTGTCACCCCATCACAGGGCACACGCACACACTAGTCACTCACACATGCACACCTATGGGGAATTCGATAACTCCAATTAACCGTAGCATGTTTTTGGACTGTGTGTGTGGGGTGGGAGACATGGGGAGAACATGCAAGCTCCACGCACAGAGTGATGGTGGAGACTCAAACCCTGGTGTCCCAGAGATGTGAGCCAGCAGTGCTAACCTCTGCACCACCTGCTAGCCTGTGTTGCATGTGTACTCTATATCCATATTCATATTCATATTCATTATGTTATTGACAGCAGAGGCAATAGATAGCTCTTCCAATGATACAAATGGCCTGTTTACTCTTGGTTTTAAAATACACATTGCTGATTACGCCTCTGTCTTTCATGCATCTGCAAAGCATCCAGCTGGCCGCTAGTATTCAGATTTTCTTACTATCCTGCACACAGTCGTTGTAACGTCCTTGTCATGCATTAACATTTACACTATATAAGACATATTGTCAAATGTGTCGCAGACCATCTTGGCAGGTGGCTTGAGTGATCGGATCACAATGCAACTTTAGTGGCCGCTTGCACTTATATTTAGCAATGTTTATGTGCGAAACCGACTGGCCAAAATGCATTTTAAAGCCAAGTGTAAAGTGTCCTGGTAAAGAACAGGACCCTGAATATACATGCAACTGCGTGGCCGTAATGAAGAGGCCAGCTACAAGCAGATATTTGATTAAATAAGGAAGTGAATTTTTCTTGATCTTCCTTTCTTCCCCAATACAGATATCTCGCCATCGGAGGAATCAGTCTCAGCATAACCTGGTTGACATCAGTGCTGCAGGACTTCCTGTGAGTATGGCCGTCTGGAATGATGAAGCGTGACAATCGCGCCAATGGGGATGCTTCCCCGCCGCAGCCCACGACCGACAGAGCGAGAAAAATTGGAGTGAGAAAAAAAAAAAACAATAAAACTGAATTTGAGGAAAAACACTTCATTAGAAGACACCTACTCATGCAATCACTTGCTCGAGAAATGGGTTTGTCTGTGCAGGTATCTCAAATAGTCATGCCACACATAATGGTCAAGCCATCTAATTACAGTGCTAAGTTTGCAGACTGCCTAATGAGCGCATGCTCACATTAGTTTGGCACGGCGGCGTTTGCCGGAATCAGCCACCGATTCACACCTGCGTGCCGTCCAGAGTCGCCAAGATGAAAGGACCCGCTGCCTTTATTACGTGTTGTGTGTCGCGGGCCCAGTCGGACACCTTTGCTGCTCTGTTTATTAGTGGACTGTGTGGAGCAACAAAATGAATATGTGAGGCCTAGGTGGCAGGAAGGCCTGAGACCCGCGTTTGCAAAGCGAGTTTCAGCGATAATCAGGTTGCCAGGGGAGTGTAAATGTGAAATGCTACAGGGGTCCATACCTACAGTGTGGGCGTGAAACGCTTAGATAATGTCCTGGTATTTCATGGAAAAGACAAAGAACATACCTCAGTTTTTTTCCTTTTACTTTGTGGAGGTATTAACTAGCCAATAAAGGGGGATTTAAAAAAAAAGAAAAATAATGTGAGATTCCTGCTGTATTCTCATGGTACCTCTTTGAATCATAAAAATGTATAATTAGGGGTCAGCATGCTCAGCGCTCAGACTAATCACATGTCAGGACATGTAATAATATTTCTGTGGGACATTTATTCTCATTATCATGAAAAGAACATTATGCGGACCATTTAAAGGCTTGGGAGTTGGGCGTTTGCTGTCAGAAATTGCTGCACGCCTGTTACGTTTGTGTATTTATTTCAGAACAAGGTGCTCCTTTGTTTGTGTAACAACAGTTTCTGTATGGAGACCTTTTAGCATTTAGCAAATGTTAATGACTGGCCGTCTATTTTCCATGCCTCTTTGAAAATGCCAGTTTAATTGCTTGTCTTTTCATGATAAAAGGTGCATTATGAGTTCCTGGCAGAAAAGGAACCGTATCTTTGAATAATAATTTGATAATAATAATTGTGAAGAATAATGTGTGAAAGTAAGAGCAGTAGCGTGACACGGACACAGTGAGGTTCTCGGTAGTAAACATTAGACCTGTTCTTGTCATACTTGTGATTTAACTTTACAGAGAATCATTTCTATAGACCATGTAGGTTTCGTATTCCCTCTCAGGGATGGTGGCAAAAACTCCAGAGACTGGAGCTGAGTCCGGGGGCCTGTGATCAGGTGTCACAGCCCAAACCCTGCTGGTTATGAAACATGCGCATGCTGTGTTATAGACCTGGTCTGATGCTCTAATCACATCTCACATTCACAACCTCAGTTATGCATGTTTAGGAGAGTTTTGCAAGCGATTGAAAATGTTCCTTATGATTTATGGCTAAACACAGAAGCATATGCTCTGACTACGCTCTGGCGCTATCAGCCTTCTGATCTAACCTATTAACCTGCATGTACCTCCCATTCCTGTCCAACTTAACGAGGCCCACTTCCTCATCACTCTGTCACAAACCCAGGCTATGCTATGATGCAATAGTATCAATTTTAACAAATGATTGAAATCTAGTAATGTTCACTTTAAAAATGCATTTACCATAAACTATCACAATAATGGAATATATGTGTGCTTGCAGAATTCCCTGAAAGGTGAATATCTGAACAAAGCCAAGATAGCTGATGGGGGAAAAAAACTGAGGTAAGACAGCATCCTACCACCTTCCTGTCATGGTGGGGGGGGGGGGGGTTTATTGAAGTAGCGGCTGGGTGGGGTCAGGTGGTGGGTGAGATTGGGTAGGCACTGTGGCAACAACAAAATCAAACAGATAGAATATATTTCCCCAGTCATTCAGTGGATATATGCCCCCCACCCGTGCCCGATAAGGCTGATGGTGCCCTTCTGTACTCTATCTGGGAAAAGCTCCGTCTTAAAGACTCAACATTGTCCACAATCAAATGTTCTATTAACCTTCAGCTGGGGAACCTAAATGAGGCCCACTGTAGTTCAATGCATCATCTTGACAGCTCTGCCTATTTTTATAATCCATATTTATTGTTTTTTTTTCCCTCTTATTCGAACCTCTCAGATAGTTGGATTGATGACACAAAACCTTTAAGAACTTCAAAGCCAACTTTAATAGACAGAAGAATGAGATTATTCTGGTGTGTATGCAAGATACAATAGCAGGCGATACCTTGCATTATCTGTTCTGCCCATTATATCCCATCCTGTTCCTATTTGTTAAAAATTGAAATGAGAGGCTTCTCTGTTTGGATTTATCAGTGTAATCTTCAGCACTGCACTTTCATAAGGAATATCCTCTTTAGAAAGTGCTTTCCATATGATAGATTTCACAGTGCACCCTTCCGCTGTGATTATAACTTAAACACATTTGGGGAATCATTCTGATGCTGTATATTGGTATTTTTGTTTTGAAGAGCATATGCATTAATTAAGTAGTTTTTTCTCTGCATTTGTAACCATAATTCCCACTTCATCTTGCTGGGGGATTAAAACACCATAATCTGCCCCCAGTAGCCTTTAGTCTTGACGAGGAAGGCCTGCGTATTGCTTATCTTGGAAGTGTTAACTTTTGTTAATGTCTAATCCTGCTCCCTGGTTCTCAGAGGTCACAGCTTTCACATGGTACCAATACCAAAGTAGTGTTTATTGGGGTTAATTTAGGAATAATGCCACATGCAATCAGAATGCAAAAGATGGGTATGGACTGCCATTCAAATACTTCATGTAGCACTGCAATGTTTCTTTCTGGAGTCTATTCCTTTGTGCCCGTTTTCTGCACGTCCTCTCAGAACGATCACTTCCACCCATCGTCCAAAAACACGCAGTGAAATCATGACTCTACATTGTGTGTCACAGTGTGTCAGCGCATGCCCTGCGATGGAGTGAGATCCTGCAGACGGTATCCGCTTCCTCAAGCCCCATGTATCCTGGGATAGGCTCCAGGCCCACTGTGATCCCGTCCCGGATCGGCACGACGGGTGAATGACCCCTCCCCTTTAATTCCCTGTAATCCCCCCGCAGGAAGAACTGGACCTCCACCTGGGTTGTCCTAGAGGATAATCGGCTGTTTTTCTACAAGGAGAGCAAGCAGGAGGCACTGGCTAGTTTGGTAAGCATATTAGTCTTTTTGCACAAGAATGACCTAGCAGGTTTCAAAGTGCTGGGAGTGTTGTGGGTTTATGGTAAATTCTAGAACCCGTTCCCCGTCATCAGGAAGAATGACCTCATACATGTGCTATGGAGCTACACACACTGTTCTTTGTCCAAAAGCAAGCTCCTTAGCGTGGTGTCATCAGAGGCAGGCTGCTGATCCTTGGGGGGGGGCTCTCGCTGGATCCATGCGGGGCGGGTGGCCGGGAACGCAGCCTGCAGGAGCGGCGAGGACGGTGGTCATTTTTCTAGTGGTTGCCTGACAGGCCGGGGCCATGGGAAGCTGCAGAGGATGGAGGGAGCACGGCAGGAAGCTGCAGCTTTTATCAGGGGAAATTATCCGCATGAGGGAGATAAGGACAGGACAGATTTTATCAGGCTGGATTGGATTTAGTCATTTCCTTGGCGAGATGAATGAATCACGATACGGGGCTTATTGTCCATAACCCCTCGCAGACCTTGCCGCTTATTACTTATGATCCGTTTACGAGTCAGGGCTGGCTTTGACATATGTTTGCTGCCCGCTGCAAAGCCGACGAGGCCCACCTTGTGCCGCTCGACTGACCTTTGCGGTGCCTGAACCCATGTGCTAACATGACTGGGACAGCCTGCTCTCCCCCACCCTTGCGTGTCAGGTAATTTCACACTTGTTCAGCAGTACATTGATGTGCCTGTGGCCTCGAGCTAATTCATCACCTGTGCTGGGAGAACCTTCCGGAAACACCCATGTTAAGCTCTTTAGGGCTTTTGTCACCTAAATGGTGCAGTAGAGATGGCGCCTGCGGTCAGATTATTCATCCTACCCCCGGGGGCCAGTCACATTCCACGTTTCAAACAGACGCTAAGCTGGGAGGGCAGCATGGCCACCTTGCAGCGCCCTCCGCTGCGGGGGGGGGAGTCTGCCGTCAAGCTGTCTGAAATGACATGGAATGACGCATTTGAGGGAGGGGGTGCCACTGTCTGACAACAGAACCCCCCCCCCCCATGTGGAAGCTGTCAGACTTTGGCCTGCCAACCATGACAGGTGACGGGGAAGGTACACAGCAAGAGTGTGTCACCATGTATAATCCCTGGGGGAGTCCTTTTATGGCCCCTGCCACGTCTCTCTTGGGGGAGGAGTCAACATCGGCAACTGCCGCAAGTGTCGAAGGTGATGCCGGGATCCCCGCTGTAGCCCGAGGTTAACTCCGCGGGAGTCGGGGGGGGCCGTCGACAGCTTTTACCCGCCAAGAAAACTCCATAAAACAGACAGAGAGGCGTCCGTCGGGGGAGGGGTGGCCAAGCGTCTGCCAGGAAGGGTTTGGAGGGAGGGGGTGCGCTCGCTGCGTGTTTCTGGTCGATAGGCTCTCTGCGAGATCCATTACAATTAGCCAGCGATTTCCAGAAAGTGAGAAAAGCTGGCGGGCGGGCGGCTGATGCGTGTCGCCCGGCGTTCCTGGCACCCCCCGTCATCCGGACTCATAAACAGGCCCGGGGACGGTCCGGCCCGCTTCCTTACTCAGAAAGTGGGAAGAATCTTTGCTCAGCAGCTGCAGATCAATACGCGACATTCACTAACGATAATGTCGTGAAAATGGTGCAGCTACTATTGTTCAGGTGGGAAAGTCATGTGCCAGGAAGTATCGTTACGTCACATTATAAAGAGCTATGCTAACCATCAAACATGCTAATACCTTTGGATACATTCACTTATTGGAGTTTTCTGGTATTTCATTAGAGCATCAGTATTGATCTATTTGTTTTCAGCATTTTTAGCATTAGCATTATTTCATTTAGCATGTTTTGATGTCCCAGCTACCCTGAACTGGGTAAGTAGTTGGAGGATGGGATAATTTCACGTGTTTTTACATGTAAGATTTAAATTTTCGGCTGAAATGTAACAATCGTTTGACATAACTGTGAAAAACACGTCTACAGAGCCAGCTTGGTAGCGCTCTCCGGCAAGCGACAGCGACAGATGAAAGCGTTGCCCTTTTCTGCCGACCGCCGTATCCGGGACCGGAAAGCGATCCAGCTTC
The DNA here is from genome assembly GCA_026784285.1 of Stomatorhinus walkeri. Taxonomy (NCBI): domain Eukaryota; kingdom Metazoa; phylum Chordata; class Actinopteri; order Osteoglossiformes; family Mormyridae; genus Stomatorhinus; species Stomatorhinus walkeri. Next base: position 2,916,480 of record JAODUD010000035.1, on the reverse strand, counting down.
AAGAGAGAGTGGAGCAGGAAGAAGCCAGACTGTTTACCAGCACTTAATCCCCCCCCCCCCACCCCACCCCCCCCCACCCCACACCTGGGGCATGACT
>JAODUD010000035.1:2873938-2890935 GCA_026784285.1 Stomatorhinus walkeri | reverse complement strand
GGGGGGGGGGGGGGGGGGGGGCTTGCGGGTTTCTGGAATAATACCTGTTAGTGGCAGCCTAAACCCGGAAAAGAAGGCGTGCTCTCTGGGTCCCGCCGCCATCTGTCCCTGAACGTTACCACCTGATCGCCCCTAACAGGTCTCATGGGATTTGACCTGGCGCCCTGCCGGGATCTGGCCTCATCATCTAGGGGGTGGGGCATAACCTCGAGGCCGTGTATTTAATTAGTGCCCAGTGGATGAAGATAGAGTCACATATCACTTGCTTCCTCCGCTCACACATGCCTGTCCTTCCCTGTCGCTTCCCTCTGATTTACATGTTTTTTTTATTTATACTACCTCAGTGAAGGCCCAGATCAAAATGTTGCCACCTCTTATTGGTCAGCTGATCCTTGGCCCAGATCAAAAAAGTTTCTTCTTTTTACTGGTTAGCTGATCTATAATATAAATATTCTTGTTAAATTTTCTTTTCATTAGCAGACATGTATTTCTCATACCAGTCTTGACTAGTAGATATTTTTTTTTTCTTTTTGTGTTTGCGATTCCAGGCCCACATGACCTGTGATTGGTTGGTACAGTAGCCTGGTTTGCAGGCACCATTCACACTACTGCTAAGGCACTGCGAAAAAACGGACATCCTCAACTGACAAGATCTTCTGCTAATGACATTTCTTTCTTTGCAAGTGGCTGGTACAGGAGAGCTTCCATGGGACCCCTGTTTGGCCACTGACAGACACTTGGCCTCACTCCCGTATTAGCGGCCAGATGAATCGCGGTTCCTCATGTCCACCCTGGTTCCCGACGGCTGGTTTTGATTTCGGCTCAGATTGGGGGGAAAGCTTCGGATGTCACTCTGAATAAGTTCAGGTGGTCTGTGGGCCTGGACGCCTGTGTGAAGCGCACGGATAAATTGTTCTTAACACAAAAAAATGTACGCTAAGACAGAATTAGGAGGCAGGACAAAGGAGATCTCCTGCACATTAATCCTGCTGTGGGCTCTCTGAAGCAGGTGCTCATTGACTAGAATTATATTTAGCAGCATTCGTGCTCACAGGGAATCTGTTCTGGTTGCGATCTCTCCTTATGTGTGACGTTCAATATCTTCTCCACACCCTAAAAGTGAACATTGCTGAAGCTCACCTCCTCCAACCAATTAAACGGGGGCTCTAAAGCGGCCACTTTAAGGCAGAAGTTGAGCCTAGAGCAACTGCACCCACAATGCAGTGGGGGTGCAGTAATGACAGAGGGAGCGTCATGTTATTCTCGGCCCTGTAGAACGTTCCCTCACTGCTGGAACTAATGATCTCCGGGTCTTACTTCAAACCAAAGCTACATAGTAATCTGTTTTTGATTTTCCTCTTCTGAGTCCGCAGCGTGCCAACGTCCCTGAAATACTCAGTGACATATTCAGGACGCTGCTGTGTGTGTGTGTGTGTGTGTGTGTGTGTGTATTTGCCCCTTTGCATCAGGTACTTGTGTGATCTGTGGGACAACATAACCCCCACCGGGACCGATGATGTACACAGGAAGCTTTACTTTCCTTGGCTTATTTAAAAAAAAAAAAGTCAGTGATATTAAAAGGTTTGATATATCTTTGTAGAAATGTTGTTGCTAATTGGAAATAATTAACTCTGCCATATTGAAATCTTCAAAGTTATATTGTCCTCTCGTGCGTCTGCGTAATTAATGTTTAATTTAACAGTAAAATGCAAATGTTCAGCCGCAAATATTATTCATCTTTCTTGCACTCCGTGTACTTAAATATTAATAGCTACAATTAAAATAAGGTTTAGACATTTAACATACACTTTACTATATACTGTGAGGAAAGATGGCCCCTTTCGCTTGCTTTTTGCCATGTGCTTTCAGAGAGATTACACGGCTGTGGTTTCGTTCGCTTGGCTCTCAGTTATTAAAACAGACTGCCTCCTCTGTCCGAGCACTTTGTTACAGGCTCGCGCCATAAAAAGCATGTTTGCAGGGAGTGTTAAACCTGCCATTAAAGGGCATTGCTAAAGATTTCATCATTTATTTTTACTTGGGTTCTCTCTGGTTCGGGAACGAAACGTAAACATCGAACCAAGTGTTTCTCCATAAATTGGTATTTGGCTGCACCGCTGGCCTCCGTTTGATGACTGACTGGTACAAAGTGACACTGACGCCCACAATATAGCCAGATGGGGAAGGCAGGCCTCTAAGAGCTGTTTTTAACTCTCGCTTTCTTTAGATTCCCATTCTCTCTTCATACCATAGTACAAAGAACATTTAATACTCTATTTAACTATGTTGTATTTAGCTCCATTCAACAAAATCACATAAGTGTGGCTTCTCTTACTGTAGTAACGTCACACCTCCATGATTAGATATGTAGATCCTGAAAAGTAGCATACATACATTTTATAACTTGCTGAAAGACGTTATTACTAGATGCAATCATTAACTTTATAAATGACATATATCATATATAAATACTAACATGTATTTAAATATATAGAGAAACAGTATTTGTTTTTGAAACAAAATGGATGTATTTTTATTTGCAGTGACAGTGTAATTTACAGCTTAAATGTAAATTTTGTATGAAGCTGTAAAGCCCCAACTTCTTAAGTTTTCATTGTATCTGGAAAAAAAATCATGTAACAGAGATGAGAAAGTATCTGAAGTGATAAATGCCTGCAGTGCCAGAGTGACTGTAGCATGTAACCCTATTTAAAAACCGCCATTGTGAATTGAGAGTTTGAATCCTTCCCTCTGGGACTGAGGTTGCCAGGCTTGTCGAATGAGGGGTTGTCTTCAGGGTTGCCAGATTGGCAGGCCGAGGATGGAGGGTTTTTGGTTCTCATTACAGCTGTCTGTTGGTCTTCATTGACAAAGAGTGACTCGAAACAGCCCTGAGATTTACTGAGATCTGAATTCCTGCCTGTAGTAATTTCATTGCTGTGGATTCCTGGATTGTTTTAATATGTGTTCATTATCATATTATTTTCAAACAGTAAATGGTACCAAATTCGAGGACCAGTGTATATAATCAATACATTTAAATGAATCACATTACATTTTCTGTAGTGTTCTTATTAAAGGCATTGAAAATAATTTGATATGTTGGTATTTTTATCTATAGTAGTCATCAATCCATAAAATCTGTTCATCCAAGTGAGAGGTTGACTATGAAACACTGTGCCTTTCAGAAATACTCATAAATGTAATATAATTAGTGCCAGCCTGCCAGCGGTGTGGAACAGGTGCTCTTAAAAAGCAGTAAAGGAAAGGCAGGCCAGGTGTAGCGAAGGCAGGGCAAGTGAAGGGAAGGCAGGCCAGGATGACACAACAGGCATCAGCAGGGGCCGCACTTCCATGTGACCTCACTGCGGCCAATCACAGCCTGAGAGGAGGGACACCAAGTGATACCAAGGGCAGGTGGGGATGCATGGCGTGTGTCGTTACTCTTAGCGGGACGGTGGCCGGGCAGGAAGGCAGGCACATGCAGGTGGGCTCACCAGAGCCGGCATTCCCGGAAATCACAGCGGAGATGAGGGCGGGGCTCCCTCGGGGTGATCTGGTGCCTGACAGAGAGGAACTGTGACAGTGGCAGGTGCTGGCATGGCAGTAAAAGGAGAGACTGAGAATAGAGCAGCACACACACACACACACGCACACACACACACACACACACACACACGCACACACACACGCTTGCGCACACACTGTGAGTGTGTCTTTCTGCCACCTGACACAATAACTGCCCAGGTGCAGCCCAGATAGGGTTACAGCGTGTGAATTCGCAGCGTGGAAATCACTGCGCCAGCTGCCCAAATCTTTTACAAATATGAAACCATTTTGGACTCGATAATGAACAGAAGGACTCGACATGCAAGACTGAAACAAACTCATTTTTGTGTCTTTGTACATCAGTAAAATTAGTGACTCCGCTTTGGACCGTGTGAAAAAGCAGAAATGAATAAAGTAAGTATTGTGTTGGCAGAAAGGAAAATAAATGTATTATGGACCAGTACACCCAAGTACGAATGTATTGTTTTTTAACGAATTCCTTAACCAAAAAAAAAAAAAAAAACGAATAGCAACTATTTTGTTTCTGTTCTACACTATTTCGAACTTTAAATTGGTCAGTCCTGGGACCGACTTATAGCTCCTGAAAGATGGAAAAGTGTATTCATTCACCACTAAGCCCTTGGAGTCTATTTCCCCGACAGGTGCCCTTTTTGAATGCCTGGCCCTTGTGATTTACTGCGCTAATGCCGCTGACCCACCGAGCGATCCTGCTCACTCCGTCCATGTGTGTTTGACCAAGACATTGTGTCAGGTGCCTAAACATCCATAGCCGATTTTCTGTTCTATTTTCACACGCCCGACTCGAACTCACACACACGTGTGCGCACTTATACACGTTGGCATTTATGTATGCATATTTTCGTGTGTTTTAAACATGTCCTTTTATCGGAGACCTTTATATGATACAAGCGTCATGACAAACGAACGCCTGCATACTCATATGCACGTAAATGCTGGTACTGAGGACGGAGCGACTTTTTGTGCGAAGTGCATTTGGCACTTCGTCCCATCTGAATTCATCCGCTATAAAGAACTTTCCCTGTAACTCAGACACAATGACGAGAAGCACATAAGACCGTGGACGGGATCAGATTATGTGTCAGTCGCAAAGCCGAGATGCGATAGACGAATCTGCATATCTGATTGACAATTTTTTACTTTCTTCCTGTGGTCTGCACTTTAATATGATACTCCCAATCTGATTATGCTGGAGGGAACAAAGAGAAAATGGAGATTTAAAGGGAAGGAAAAGAAAGGGAAAAAACAGGCATAGTAATTTAGAAAGTGGTTTTGGATGTGGTAGTTCGAGATAAGTGCTGTACTGCTTCTCTGAATTCATATCCCTTTTCCGTAAAACAGGATCACTAAGACTCATCATTTGAAGTATACAGTTACTGGACATGTATATTAACACAAGCGCCAAAAGCATGCACAAAGTCGGCAAATAGTGAAGGCGATGCGTTCTTTTATCTAAAATGACCAATCGAAGTCATTTTACATAGCATTTATTAAATGGCATTTATAGAAACGGCGGTGTGTGATTTTTTTTTTTGTTTTTTTAGCTTAAATTAAGTCCCTGATGTGCCCATCCATATAGAAACCCTTGCAATCTCTTCCCGCAGCAGCAGCCAGATCTTGTCAAATATCATCTCCTTCGATTATCCATCACTAAATGTACAGATACCTCACCTGCCTGCTTTTTTGAGGATTAGCCTCATCAGCAAACATCACCAAAATTATCGATCTAATTCAAGTGGCAAACGGACAGTCGTGCCAGTGTGTTTTAGAGAAAATAAAGTCTCACCGTCATTTTACGATCAATAACTCCATATACATTCGACATAATACATTTCCCATCAAATAGTCCACATTAGCCTACATTTATCAATATGTTTTGGATTTTTTTTTACATTAATATTTTGAAATTCGGTAAGTCTTTTTGTCACAAAATTAATAATAGACTAGTAAAATTATAATTTAATAACAACAACAATAATAATCACCATAATAATTATTAATACCGAACTCCCCTATCTATGTCCGCCTGTCAATCATTAATTTAATCTAACGCAATAATAATAATGATCGTTTAAACTACAGATGTAAGACACAGAGACTTATGCCTATGCTCAGTCCTTCGGATGGGCTCGTTAAAAGACGACGGTAATATGAATCCAGGGACCGTCAGTCGAGTGGTCGTCGCTGCTTTTGAAAGTCGCTCCGCGGAGTAGTATCGAATGACAGGCTGAGGGGACGTGAGCCCCCCCCCCGGCCTCGAAGGGCACCCCAGAAAAAACTTCACCACAGATAAACGCGCTGGATTGAACGTCACGCTTAAAATATAAAATATAATGCAGGGCTGGCAGACGCGTCGGGACTGGAACCGCTTCTCCTGTTTATGCGAGAAATTATCAGCTAATGACGTCCCGGAAACTAAATAGGCAAATTCTGTTACTTTGCACATCTATGGCCGGAAGGAAAGTATCACATACAGACAGAGATGAGAGGTTCGTATAAAAGAAAAGGAACAAAAATAAATACATTTGGAAAAAAATCAGAACGGTTAACCTTGTGGAGATAAAGATAAAGTCCTGACTGCAGCTTGGGTAGGATTTTGCTGGCAAGGAAGAGCTTAAAACTAGGTAGACATGGAGTGAGTGAGGAGGCGTCCCTGCCGTGTTAATGAACATGCACACAGGGTGACGCTGTAAAGCCCGTCGGAGAAAGTTAGGGGCCCCCCCTGAGTTTGTAGGTGATAACCTTCTGCCGCGTCGCTGTGAATTATTCCCAGATCTCGCCAAAAGGGCACCTTTACATGAAATTTGCAAATAAAGTGCCATATGTCACGACTCGCGCCACTTCGCAAATGTAGAAAGAGTCTGAGGAGCGCGGTGGCTGTCGGGTGCAGGGACGCGGACCCAGCGCATGCCAGGTCGCCCCCGACCAGCAGCGGGTCTGCCCGGCGGCTTCTCTGAAGAGCAGAAGCGTTGGTGAAAAAGATTCCCCCACTCCCCCCGGGAAAGTGGCAGAGAGGCAGCCTGGGCTTTGACTAGCCCCCTGTAAAAGGGAGATGGAGGGTGCTGCCTTGTAAGGGTTAGGGGTACTGAGGGTTGTTTAAGAATGAATTCAACATGAAAAATGCATCATTAAGAGAGATAAATTATTCTGTTACGATCATTTGCCCTGGAGTTCCTCAGCTTTGGCCTGTAACTTTTTCCTTCTGTACATTTAGTGACTTTGGATTCTCGATAATTAAAGTTTTTCCCCAGTGGTATTGACATTAATGATCCGAAGTACAATTATGGTTTTGAAACGCTGCCCAGGCCATATATACGAAGCAGGAAGTACGCGGGTTTCTACCAATTGTGGCTCTTCAAGCGAGATTTACAAGCCGAGGCCTTCGACTGGAGCAGAACCACCGCGTTCTGCTGATTCCTGCAAACGAGGAGGAGAGGGATGGAGGTAGAGGACTAGAGAGAGAGAGAGAGAGGAAAAGGAATGTGAAAACGGAGAAGACACTTTTAAACTGTAGGGAGCAGCAACAGTCTTCCAAAAGAGGGTTGCGGCTGCAGTGAGGCGGCAGGAGAGAGGGGGCTGTTAACCGGGGGACCTCGGTGTCAGCTGGAGCTTCCTGCCAAACGGGAGAGCGGCGCGGGGGCTGAGAGGGCGGCCGTGCTGAGTGGTGGAGTGGCCGTGAGATTCACTGCAGATTAAAGACATAAGTAACTAACAGAGTCTGACATGTCTGACAGGGAAGAAGGTGATGTAAAATTTAATCACATGACATGTTGGGATCAAATACCTTTTATTCATTGGTGATTTAAATTTTTATGTTATTTTGATTTATATAAGTGTGTATACACACACAAACACACACACAGGTTTGTAATTATATCTTCGTGGGGACTCTCCATTCATTTCTATGAGCATAACTCTAATCCCAACATGATAATCTTAACCCTACCCAGCCCTAACCTTAACCATAAGTATTGGCATTTTTTGTTTTTGAATTCAGTCACGGGTTTCATTAAAATTGAGTTTCCTCTTGTGGGGACCGAAAAAAATTCTCCCAACAATGTCAAAATATCAGGTTTTTGGTCATTTGGTCCCCACAATGTAATATATAAATGACTCACACACATATAAATACGAAAAAGCTCTGAGATTTATCAGGCATTTTTATAATTTTGATTTTGTCAGATTGCCTTTGAAGAGGCACCAAAAAGACCCAATTATTAATTGTATCCATATATAATTATAATAGTATAATTATGAAGACACAGAATGGTGTTTAAATATTGCAGATCAATTTGTACTTTGCTAAAAATAAAGCTGAAAAAGTTGAATCAGCCTGTGGGTCTGCATGCTGTCAAAACTGTCCCCGTCATGCGCGTCACGCGGTGCCTGGCATGCGGCCCGCTGCCGTCAGCCACTAATGACGACATGACAGCCCAGCGCGTCGCCGTAGCTGCTCGCACTCCTGTGTGCAGGCCAGTTCCTTCCATTGTTAACAAAGAGAACAGCTCCTGACCTCATTAAAACCCACGTTCATATTTATTTACATTAACAGATTACAACCAGCTGTGGACAAGAGTTCTTGCTCCAGGGTGACAATTATCCTACAATATGCAAATGGCATGATGCCATTAAGAAAACAGCGGAAGCACTGGTATGTCCTCAAAAATCCATCCCCTGTTGACTTATTATTCTAAATTTCTCTTTCACAAAGGAAGATTATACCTCTCCTGTTGCATTTGTTCTGTCTTAATCAGATTTACATTATGCTTCATGCAATGTATGTTTTTTGAAATAATAAATATTCTCTTTCCCTGTAACATATAGATAAATGATGCACATGAAACTTTTGTTTTTCAAGTCAAAGGTCCCAGGAGGGAAATCCACTCTCCGGAAATCGAACAGCACTGAATTCCTCTTCAGAAGTGTAGAGTCTCACGTTACGAAGGAAGTTCGGCCAGAAAATCGGCGGTCGCTCAGTAAGTCTGCTCCTCTCAACCAACCAACCAACCAACCAACCAACCAACCAGCTAACCGATTAATCAGTTAAAGTTTTCTTTGTCTCAAACACATATACTCAGAGCACTGTTTACTGAAATGCCCGTTTCTCTATAGCTCCATGACTGTGCAACAGGACACATATGTAACATTATGTGATAATCATAAATATCTATAAATATTGTGCAGTTTACAGTAATGTGACAGGTGGTAGAGCAAAAAGCCTAAAGGATGAATAAGGGTTTTTTCTATATGTAAGTACCACATGAACTTTATATGCGCAGTTGCTGCACAGAATCGTCTCGCAAAGTCTTCACTCATTTCCTCACGTCTTTCCAATTTTCCTGGAAGACATGCCTTCAGAGGACATGTTAGCACAAGGCCAAAATCACTAGACCCTCTCATACGACGGTGGAAACGAGAAGATCCTCCTCTGCCCCTAGTGTGAGCTTGCAGATGGCTGGTGCCTGTCGAGGGCGTTATCTGCCCCTTGCGCGTTGAGATGAGATATCCTCAGGTTTCACATGCCGCTGTCACTGCTGTGACCCCCTGCCCCACTCACCTCATGATGCCTTTAACATATGATACCGTCACCATAGTTACCTCAAAGGGTATTTTAGGGCAGAATGTCACAGTGTAACAGATTTCATTACGTGCTGGAGTTGCACAGAGTTTTAAGGACAAGGTTAATATTTTTAAATAAAATGTATAATTTTCGACAACTTTATTATGATCACTTTTATTATTTTGGAGTGCTTTTTCAGTTAAGTGTCAAACTCATTGTGATGGGACAGATTCTACAAGCTGTAAAAATCCTTTTTCAATTTACATAATGTAGGTATTTTACTAAGGTTTGCCAGGTCATATTAATTATACTGGTGTCATGGCACTGATTAGTATAAAAATACTTTACAATAATCATTTATTTTTAAGACTGCAAAGTTGGAAATTCTTCAAATATTAAAAAATCGTCGAATCACGTTTTAACCTAATTAAAAACATGCTGCGTTAAAATGTGTTCCACCTACTACTGTATATAATAAAATATGGCACATCTTCTGCATATTCACTTACATCCTACTTTTGGCATTTATTCGGCTTCTTAACGCGTACAGTAGCACATGTAGAAGAATGGTTTACTGCCAGTGCAAAATTGATTGGATGTGAAATGAAAGAGATAATGCGAAAATGCAATATCTTGGCGTGTGAGCGGTATTCCGGAAAACATGTCTGAGGGCTGAATGGTGTATAATGGAGGTACACGTGTAACGCTGGCCCAACCACATCCCACGAAAAACCATAAAGATTCCCCCAGTTTTGGAGAGAAAAAAATATTGGACATGTTACCTGATAACATATGCGCTTTAAATAAAATGTTCAGTACAGCTTATCCTCAGATATAAATTATTCATATGTCTTCCGTGGCTAAATAAAAAAAATTGGATTTTGAGCCATTCACGTTGTCCACATTAAAAGCAACCCATAAAAGCCATTCATCACATCCAACAGATAAGGGCCACATGGTTTGCCGTCTTTCTGTGCCCGTACAATATAATAAAGATGTCTTCCATCTTCTCAGAGGAGCTAAAGATATATTTCCTTGAAGTCAATGCCACCAGTGGGGAAATTATCACATTCAGATGAATATGGAGGGAAACATTCTTGGACATGTAATTTGCCGTGAAGTGTACTGTGTAAAATTCTCAAGCTCGCAAAAACCGTGGCAGTGTTTTGGGGTGGTACAAATAAGTCACACTTTTAATGGTACCAGTCAGCTTCAGGTAACATCAATAGCTGAGAAGCCACTCGTTGTCGCAAGAGTTAGTCAGTTTGTTATTTGTGTCAGTGTTGTTTAGCGTGGCAGGTGGAAACATCTAGATGCGACTTGAAGTTAAGCAGTAATTAATGCATTTGGGTCACTTGGCTGTTTCCTTTGGGTGCAACATTTACTCTTCGGAATCTTGATCACATGCTCACCCTCTCCAGCAGAGGCAGTAGGGAGCAGAGAAAGGTCTCCTGAGCAGGAATCAGACCGAGGAAATTTCTACAAGCAACAGCTTGCCTGAGAAGTGCCTGTAGTTTTTCATTGCTATAAAGCCAACACTTAATGCATGGTAAATTAACTGAAGAACTCGTGTATGTAAATCCTTTCTAGAGTCTTCTATATAATAGAAATGATAATATGGCACAATTTAAAATACATATCTAAAAGTCAAATACGCATAACAATTCCCAGGTGATTCTAAGGTATTACACTGGTATGTCATTGGATTTCTCCCTTTTTAGTGTAAAATATCCTGTTGACTTATGAATAAAAAAACAGAACCACGTTATATTGTTGATGGATTCCAGGCTTAATGGTGGCGTTTGTCCAGTCAATCTTCCTGTTGACTTGAAAGGGCTAACCGGCTTAACCACTGTGATTATTGCGATGCACTTTTTAAAGATCACAGTCTCGCCCCCTGCTGGAGGGGAACTATATCACAACTGTTTACACACGTCAGAAAAAAAAACAAACAATGGGAGTTCACTCACTAATGGTAAAAGTCAACACACTGTAGTGAGTAACCTCAAACCAATGTTTTCACTCTGTGAGAGCTAATCAAATGTCAAAATACTTTCTTTACCTTCTGTGCAGTGTTTCTGGAATTCCTATTATTTTAAATATACGGGAATGCATTGCTATAAACACATAATTGCTGGGGCCGGCAAATGTCACTGCTGTGTTCTTTATCCATGACTGACCTGTACTCTGAACACTATAGTCTAAGTAGTCCGTTGATGCCGAGATCTCATTTAGTTCATGTTGAACAGAATAATAATTCAAGCTGCTGACGGTGGCTAAGAAAATCAGCAGAAGCTAGAGAAATGCCGGTTAATGAAGTTACATAACATCATACATGTGAAGTTGCGATGAAGGCCACTCTTTTGGTTCGGGGAGTGAGAAGCACAGAACACGCAAGCAAGAAAACAAGCAATAGGCGCGTACGCCGAGCGGCTATCCGTGAGAGAATGAGATGTCGGTTTTGAAGTCGGCTAGGTGCCAGCGGACGACACGGACCGTAATGATTCATCTTCCATTTCATTGTCCCCTTCACCTGCTCAGCACTCAGCAGTGAAGTGAAAGAAAGTTACAGAGCATCGATGCAGTCACTCGTAGCCACTTAAGTCATAAACTAATGGCTGATGACAAAACATAGCTGGGAAATGTACAGACCTGCCCATCTCCAAAGTCATGTTTTAGCTTAATCTTTTAGTATGCCATTCCCGTGTCAGTGATATCACGTGGCCTGTTAGCAATTCATATGCTTAAATAGTAAAGAGAAAACAAGTATGGATAAGGATATTAGTTTCACACTTCCCCTGATCTTTAAATCCAATGAAAACTTGGCCTTATACCTCTCCATTTTACTGAAATCACCACGGCTGTGGCTTTGATTTAAATGCAGTTCTGTCAACAAGGCTGGGCCTATATAGGTGAACACATATGGGAACAAATTAAATAACGTGTGGGAGATTTTCTGCTACGAATCGGACCTTCATTTACAGCACCACTTAAGACATGGAGACAAGGCCAAAGGCTAGTGAAATGTATTTCAGCTAAGTGCAGACACTCGGAATAAATTGGTTTAGCTATACCGATGTCGGCCAGCCAGTCAATGGTGCTCTAGCCTGACATGCTCTGTCGATATGCGTCGGTCCTGCTCAGAATCCCTTTAATTGATAGTTCTTCAAAAACGCCGATGCCCGGAACATACTTTAAAAGCACTCCAGTGTACAACTGACGGTAATTAATTATTTTGTAACTCCAGGGATTGCAGGTTTGTAAATTGAAGGGGGGGGGGAGGGGGGTGGGTGATGACTGGTAGAAATTCAAGTAGCCATTTGAATCTTTCCCAAGGAAAGGATGTCCCACCTTATCAGAATATATACACAGCAATTAAGAGGCTCAGCTAATTTGCCTTTGTACTGATAGGAGTCTCCTTCTCTCCCTGCTGTAAGGAATTAGATGAAATTCCCAAGAGTGCAGTAAGAGATCCTCATGTGTGTCCCTCTGAGTGCTCTATCGTTCCCGTGGATCTTGGCATTAGCTTGTCCCCAAGCCAGGAGCCACAATCTCCTGTTCTGTCCACCAAAGGCGCAGAAGCCAGAACGTGTATCACGGCTGCGGTTTACAGAGCCAGTACTGCGAGCGGCGTTTCTCTGCAGACCTACACAAGCTGCTGTCTCTGCTACATGTTTAATGTGTTTAGTTTTTGGGTGGGGATCTGTGAATGAATACACATGCGAAACCGCCTGGGGCATCACCGCTACTTTATGCAAATCAATTTGTTTGTTATATAAATAAATCCCTATGTAGTTCATCCAATATTTCGTTAAATTACCAAATGAAATGACGTGTATGTGTATATTAGCGACATGATGGTATAATGAACAGTTCAAATAGTTCTAAAGAGCTGTATTTCCTAAATACCTCACTCTGAACCTGCGGTAAAGTTTCCTTAAATCTCGTCTGTCTACGTGGAGGGTAAAATAGTGCAATACACTTCAGCAAAGTGGGTGCGGGGAACGTTATGAGACGCAAAGATAAAGTCTTAGCTTTTCTGCTTGAAGAATGACAAGCCTCTTACTGCAAGTAGTGAGTAAAAGACCATTACGTGGATTTATGGTAATGGGGGAGGCTTTGGGTTGCCTGTGAGTACCATATGCTGAATCAGACGCTGCCACTCCTTTACACGGTAAGACTGCCGCAACAGGTTGTATCTCTCCCTTACTGTCACGCTGCTTATATCTTTTGGTCTACATAAATATTTTTTCCTAATATGTGTCTAAATATCTAAAGCTGTAGTTCGGAGTTCAGGTGTCTTTGGAGATATTGATTCTCGTGTGGGATTCTGTCACGGTTGTTTTATTTTTGTTCCGTTCCACTTAATTAGCTTGCATCTTGAGGCAAAAATCAGTTACAGGTTCGATTCATTACTCTTTTTGTGTGGTCGTTTTGTATAAAAGATAGCAGGTCAGAAGTTCGTTTTAACCCCTATGGGTTGTTGGCACATAACGATGTTATATTTATTTATTTCATTTTTATGGGTTGTTTATCTATTTAAATTTAAACTTTAATGTTACTAATACTAATATCTGTTTGTGCCAGTATTGGTCATGATTATGTAAATTTATTCCTGCGCTTCAAATATTTTTAAAAACCACTGCTTATCTTTCGTAAATAGTGTATGGTTACTGCAGCAACTAAACATGGACTCAGATCTCTCTCTTTTTTGTAATCGCGACTGCTTGTCGACCCTGTGAATCCCCATCTAGTGTTCAAGCTGAACTACAGCGCCTCAGACAGCGCCGATAAGAACGGGGTGAAGAGCAAACTCAAGAAATTCATTTCGAGGCGTCCATCGATGAAGACGCTGCAGGAGAAGGGTCTCATCAAAGGTAGGAGTGTCCTCTGCATGCTTTCCTGGCCTCTGATAGGCTCAAGGTGTTTCTCAGTATGCGTACTTGACTGTCCTCCTTTCTCGTGTACTCGTTTTACATAATCTTCCAAAGACCTGCTCCAATACTCAAGAACAATATGGAGGAAGGTAAAAATCCCCAGATGTCGTTCTTGCCCTGCCCCAGATATCAAGGATACATCGGTTGTTCCCTCGCCAAACGAGACCAATCCCATGATTCATGGTCATGCCAAGACCACAAGTATGATCTTTGCGTTCTTGCTATTGAGAAACCCTCAGCTTCTTCGCTCGCAGCCGCTATTCCGCCAATTCGCCCACCCCTCGTTCGCGACATAACATTACGCTCAGCTTGTGAGGCCTACCCCCCCATACCATTACTGACAGATGATGCCAAATTAGCAAACACTTTGGTGCAGTTTAAACTGGAATGCGACCTCTCAGTTGGCTAATCGCTTTGACCGTACCTGTGCGAGGAGCGCCAGTCACTCTCTCTAATTACGTCCCTAATGTAAATGAGATGAGGTGACTGGACCCCCATGCCACCGGCTGTCCTCGGGATAGAGCATGCAGCAGCCCCCACCAGTCAGGCAACCGTTATCGTTATTCCACCCTGTGAAGGTGAGTTTATTTTATATTTACACATCAATTTGCATAAGCTCTCTTTTTCCCCAGGTCACACTCTCACCATTGCCAATTCAAAATGGTCTTAATGCTCTTGGCAAACACTGCTCCGGAAATCTCGGCACGGTCTCCACATAACATATGAACCCAGATCAACCGCAGGCTCATTTTTATAGTAACTGCACCCCCAGTATCCTTTTCCTTCGTGAAACACCCAGCGACGCATTAGCCTTGATTTCCACACAATCCCAAGAATATGCGGCACAGCTTCCCGGCACGGGTCAGCAGACCAAGGTACCGCCATGAATGACGGCGCGCTGGTTAATATTTGCCATCAAATCCGCTTTGTAATATTTTATGGTCACAATGAAATGACATTTATGTATGGCTGTTAGTGACAGGCCAATGAGATGCCGGCTTTAAAATAAAGTCCGCAATGATTCATGTCGCCTACCTGTCAGTCTTACATTAATATTATGACCGTATCTGTCATGTCGCCCATCTATAATGGATACCAGCTGTAAAATACCCTTTGGCATGACATCATATAGGATATTGCCCTGATAGCGCTCTGTTAGCCACTGACATAAGGCACATCAGGTGTTTGCAGGGATCATTAATTACTAAAATGACAATAGCAGCAGGGCACATTTTACATCACAGCCCAGCCCATATGAGCGGAGATGAGCACTCTTCAGTATTCCATGGGCACATTCAGGAAGTGCCTGACAGCCCATCTCTCAGTCTTGTATTTCTCAATTGTCTGAACAGACAAACTGCTCAATATACTGAAAAGACCAGAATAGTGCATCAATGCTACCTGCAGCCAGCGTGTCACGATAATGTAGCTGCTATTTTTGAGCATAATCATTATAAATACACACACCCACACACTGTATATATACATATGAATGCTGAACACATAAAAATAACAAGTAAATACAGTTTCAGCTGAGCCAGCAAATAAACAGTGATTTTTTTTCTATATTTATGTTGTAGTCAAAAATATTTAGACTATGGTTTTGTATTAAAGAGCGTTTTTAAACACACAGAGAAAGTGTCATAAAACAAGTCATCTTTTCCTTCAAAGTCACCCTCTTACGTTACAGTTAGTATTTTAAAATAGGGTTACTGTCTGATTTATTAAGCTTTAGCAATTGAGGGGCATTTTCAGAATTTTTCTTGGAATTACAAAACTTTGTGTAAGCAAATGAATTCGATTAAGAGACAAAGACAGGAAAACAGATAACGAGAAATATATTATATCCCAAAGACATCATTTGTTTGACGAGATCCATGATAGCTATTTTGGATACAGAGTTATCTTGCTTTTAGACATTCCCGCGTTTGGGCATTCCTCTCCCTGCGAGCATCTCGAACGAGGCAAGGCGAGGCCAGGCAAGGCGCCACTCAGAAGGGCACTGTCAGCTAAATATTGATATATAAGCTGCCCCTTTAAAAACGTTGTCGATTTTCTATATACCAATATTGACTGTCTGTGTTTGATGAATGCATTACTAGTCTGATGCTGACTTACCGTTAGAGATTAACTTGTTAGTTCTGCCTCTGAGGCCAGAGCAGAATAACTACAAACGCCCAGAGATATTAGAATTGACTGTTCAAATTGACTGAGTGTGGAGGTTTGCAGTGGATTTAGTCTGCTTAACGGCTGAGCAGGATGCACCAAAGAAAAGTGCATATTTGGTAATAGAGCGCATTTCCTTTTGTTTAACGCAATGACCCTTTAGAGGATTGAGGTCTATGGGAAAATGCTCGCAATAAAAGAACAAGCGTGTGATTAATCATCAGATGTTTTTATTAGGTTCTAAACAATGTGACTTGGGAATTGGTGTCCACTGTAAATATTACGATGATAAACAAAGCTGCACAGGTCAGAGACGATCAGAGGAGGAATTTTAGCTTTAAACGCTTAGCTAGCACGATCCCCAGAGTCAGGTATCAGGCCTCAGATGCTCCATTTAGCTCAATATTTCCAGCAGAATAATAATATGTCACACTATGGGGAAAATATTCCCGTTTTTGTAATGAAAAAAAAAGCAAAAAAACATCTGATCCGAATTTATCCACATCATGTTTATGCTGGGAAAAGTGAAAAGCCATTCATTCTGAGCTGATATGCAAAATAAAATAATACACATGCACGCACACACACACACACACACACGCACACACATGTAGGGTAAACATATCCTTATGGGGACCGCTCATTCATTTCAGAGGGAAAAATGCTAATGCTAAGTATGACAACCTTAACTCCTACCCAGCCCTAACCATAACCATAAGTAACCAAACAAAATACAAGAGTTTTTG
>JAODUD010000035.1:2816425-2830103 GCA_026784285.1 Stomatorhinus walkeri | reverse complement strand
CTCAGGAAGTATGCGATCATGGTTTTGAAAATGGAGGTGAATGCGGTGAGCTTTGCACCAGTCATATAATTAATAAGGAACTCAAAAACCATTTGATGGACGGATCTTTTTCAAACTTTGCTGAGGCATTCTGTGCGTGACAAACTGGAAGTGATTAAATTTTGAGACAGATCACCCCAAAACTGTAGCAGTACCGCATAGTGATAACGAAGAGAAAGGCAGCACAAACACCAGATATTGTCAGCATGATAACACAAAATTATTTGTCAGATATTTTTCAATCTTTGCAGACAAATTGTATTGGTGAAGATCTGGACCTCTTCTAATTTTGAGACAAATCTCACCAAAATTGAAGTAGTGCTGCTTAGTGACAGCAAAGACAAGAGTAGCTATATAACAGGTTTAACCTTGTGAACAGGATACCATTTGTTATTATTACTCTGTTTACTTTGATCTTTCATGGCTCTTATTATCACTTTACAAAATCATTTTGCGGATGAAAATCTACACCTGAAAATCTAGATCAGCCAGAACCCAAATCACCCCGAAACCAGAACCGCAATGGCACTGGGCAGTTGTGAGAGCGTGCTGCTACCATCTTGCAAACGCAGCCATCTGCTACCTAAACATATTCTGTGGATCTTCTGGCAAACTTCCTTGAAACGTTCTACAGGTCAGTGGTTCTCAAACTGTGGGGTGCGAAATGATTTTCTGAATGTTCTATAATAAAGTTTATGTTGTTTTTTCATTTCTAGCCACCCAGAAAATTTTGACAAATTTTACTGGTAGCAGTCCCATAGCCAGTCAGCAAAATGTATCTTGGGGAACTTGCAAAATTTATCCTGGAGCAATTTAATCATGTTACATTTTTGGAGGATTGGGAAAATTGGGTATATGTACAAGAATTTCCTCCACCTGGATCAGTCTTAGTCTTATTTTTGTCAAAATTGATCATGGGCAAACCCCCCCCCCCCATTCAGCTAAATTTATAGTAGTGGAATTTAATTGTGGCACTTGGCCCAAGTCGGCGCGTGAAAGAACAGCAGGTCTGCTAAACCTACTTACATTAAGACAAGTCACACAAAGTGGTCTGGGCACCGATTAAAGTGTCTGACCCTGCATTTGCACCCTTGGCTTTGCTCTGTGTGTGTGTGTGTGTGTGAAAAGGAGAGTTAAAAATAGGAGTTAAAAGGAGTTAAAAACATTTTGATTTGTAAATACTGTTCTCAATGATTGAAGCGAATTCCGCGTTTATCCTACAATAAGAACATTATTTTTTGTTTTCAGTTTTTCTTTCAGTTTCTTTTGTCCATTAAAAAGTACAGGAGAACACATTTGAAATGAGAGACATATTACCCATTATTATAAAGATATGGACTCAGAGATGTATGCAAATATTGGTTATTACCATGTGCAGTATTAAGAATTAGATGACTGTAACGCCTAATTTCCAGAATAGAATTGGTTGAATCTTTGTTTGGACAAGTGCCAGGTCTATCAGACTAAGGCCAGACTGGATTGGGTGACATGCAGTATTACAAAGATTTGAGCAAATAGATTTACTATCATAAAACCCTTAGTATTTGCTCACTACACTCTAGCTTCTGGCTTTGTGGTCACATTTTCTTAAGGCCAGAACACAAATACATTAAATGTAATTAAATGAAAAATTAATTTGAGAGCTTAAAATAGCAAATTAAGAGCACAAAAAAATAAATTTCGTGCACATTCTAGGGATTTTGTGAGCTCGATTTAGTATTTTATGGGGATGTTAAACAAAATTGTGTGCACAATTTAGTACATTATGCCCACGTACCCCAGCTGACCAACTTCTAGAGATTGTAGAGTATGGGGGTGTGGGAGTAAGCGTTAGATGGACAGGGCAGGCCACAGGGCAGTCCGGGGAATACAATGCTGTCAAGGCCCAGCACGGTCTCACCACGCCGTCTTCTTCTTTGGTGAACAGAGTCACGGGAATACCGAGAGCGTGTGCAGGCCGTCAAGAAGCTGGTGAAGCAGCTGCCAGTGCCAAACCACGACACCATGGAGGCGCTCTTCAGACACTTCCAAAGGTAAGTGCCGGTGGGTGGGTGGATGGATGGATGGACGCCATGAGGTACTGTAGGGGTGACGGAGAGATACATGTTCTTTGTTGTATTTTTTTTTACTGAATATGCTGTTAGCCATAGTCAACATTATTGAAAGGGGTTCCATGTTACTGAAAGATCAGTGTTTGCTCATTCAGGATCAGGTCAGTGTATGCAGGTATGCGAGTATTAGGTCAGTGTATGCAGGTATGCGTGTATTAGGTCAGTGTATGCAGGTATCCGTGTATTAGGTCAGTGTTTGCAGGTATGCATGTATTAGGTCACTGTATGCAGGTATGCGTGTATTAGGTCACTGTATGCAGGTATGCGTGTATTAGGTCAGTGTATGCAGGTATGCGTGTATTACGTCAGTGTATGCAGGTATGCGTGTATTAGGTCAGTGTGTGCAGGTATGCTTGTATTAGGTCAGTGTATGCAGGTATGCGTGTATTACGTCAGTGTATGCAGGTATGCGTGTATTGGGTCAGTGTGTGCAGGTATGCTTGTATTAGGTCAGTGTATGCAGGTATGCGTGTATTAGGTCAGTGTATGCAGGTATGCGTGTATTAGGTCAGTATTTGTAGGTATGTGTGTGTGTATGTGTGTGTGTGTGTGTGTATTAGGTCAGTAGTTGCAGGTGTGTGTGGGTATTAGGCCAGTATTTTCAGGTTATTGTGTGTGTCTGAGGTCAGTATTTGCAGGTACCAGCAGCGGTTCACCAGTAGGAATGTCATGTCACTTTACCGCGTGTCCTCAAATCTCATACAGCGTGCTGCCGCTTCCGCTATGCCATCGTGAGCCACCGGGACGAGCATTGTTGTGTTTGTCTGTAGTATTTATCTCTGCATCTGCAGATTATGAAAAAGCTTATTAGCTCTTTGAACTTCAAGTCTTTGAAGCAACTGTTCGGAGATTTTCACCACTTTATTCCAGTTCCCTTCCCAGCACTTTCAAAGTCAGCAGCGTGACTTTTACAGGACTGTTCAGCTTTGAGACTTAAAGTGTGGAGACTTAATCTCAGTTACCAGGTCTCACCGAAGTGTAGAACGATCTCTGCAGTCAGCTGAGTCTGTGTGGAGGTCGCAGGGATTTCCAAACCATCATTGCCTGGAAGGTACACTGATCAGCAATTTAACCCCAAAAGCCTAGAGACCCTATCTAAGAACATGGCCACGACAGGTGACATGTGACAGGGGACAGGCAGGAACAGAAGGGCAGGGTAATGCCCACCCGCAGCCGGGCAGGAGAGGCTTGAGATGCCCAGATAGCAGTGCCAGTCAAAGCCCACTTGGCACCACCTTAGGTGAGCTTCAACGCTCTGCATGCTCCTCTACATGGGGGGCAGCTTGCTAAGTCGGCACCATATCAGAAGATGGCGCCATAGGTGGCTGCTTATGTTGTCTACTTAGTTGACCAATACTGACACCCAGTCCAGCGGTCACTCGGGACGAGCCAATAGGACCACCAGAGGGAATCACATGGTCACCAAGCAAGCCTTTCCATTGGGTTTTGAGGTTACTAAGGATGATGTGGAAGACAATGGTGCACTTATCATGGTTATATTATACTCTTCAAACAAATGGACCTAATAATTAATCCAAACGCTTCACAGTATTAAGGCCGTTTTATCATAATTCACCAGTTATTGATGGCTAGACCGCTTCTAATAAATAATCTATACCGGCCGATCATCGACATTCTACCTCCTTATATTGCTGTAAATCTACTGCAACAAGATATTTCATAAACTAAAACCCACATCCCGATACGGATGTGTACAGGAATCACTGCAATGCTGAAAGATCAAGGACTTGTAATGTTAGATCAATAAGGCCCCTAATTCTGTGTGGGGATTACACGCTTCCCCAACTTTACGAATCCTGCCTGAGGCTTTTCTTACTTACTGTACGATTCAGTCCTGGGTCCTGGTTCATTTTCTTCACTTTTCTGCTGGTAATGTTGGTCATTTTTAGTTTCTGTCATTATTGCCACAGTTACTGCTGCTGTTGTTGTTTCTCTTCTGAATGATTCGGCTCGCTGAATTTTGCCAAGGCCATATTGTGTACCGAAGTTTTGAATTATTAATTATGCTTGTAATAAAGCACATGCGTTATTCATTACCGCAGTGAGCATAAACCCCCGTCGCATGCGCGACGGACACAGCAGATCCTTTGCTAACGATTCGTTTCTGGAGCTACTACTAGAGGGAGAAAAAAAAACTTTTATTTTGTGGTTGATCGTGCCGATGAGCTTGAATAGGTCTTTGTTTGCTGTTCCTGTTTGTGTAACAGCAGTTTTACTACAAGTAGCTAAATTCCCCATAGAGCAGTGCTACGAACTCTGAGTTTAAAAGTTATGCGAAACCCTTTCATTGTATTATGATTCTTTTGTACAGTTTCTGCAGTGCTCTTGAGCAAGGCTGCACCACCCTCGAGTCTTGCTGCGTTTAGAGAATACAGTTTAATTAGCGCCTAACTTACACCTGAAACACTTGGCGAAGTGACTTACTATCCAAATAATTATTTCAATAAAACAATTAAGTGGCTGAGGTTGAGCAAAAATTAGCACAGGCGCCCCCCCCCCCCCCCCCAGAGACCTTGAGTTTGCGCCTCTACCGGAGGGATGTGGGTGGCGGTGGTTGGGGGGGGGGGGGTCTTACAGATGTGGCTGTCCTGCAAACGTGTGCGCACCGCTATAATCCTAAAATAGCCCATGAATCCGTCGCCAGCTTGGCACCTGCGTTTTCCCGCTGCTCTGCCGGAGACCTGTTAAGACCACGTAGAATCCACAAGATCCCGGCAAAGATCCATGTTTGCTTTCATCCAATGTTCCAGCTTATTTCTGGACTGTCAGTGGGGCCTGGAACGGGATGGCGTCCCAGGGGTGACGGACGGAGGGCATCGTCAATCACCGTCTCCACGAAGGCCCATTATTCTCATAATTAGCCCATGAAAGGGACATTGAGTTCCCGCAGCGGTACCGCAAGGTCTGGGGCCCGAAGATGCCGCTTCCGGAAGCATCCGCGGAGCTGCCTGCCTTTGGCAACAGCCTGGGAGGGGGGTGACAGGTCATTACGGGGCGCGGAGCAGGAGCAGTCCTGGGCTGCAGCTCATTATAATCAATAGGGGTGTTGCGAACGAGCGAGCTGGCCGCTGGAGTGACGCATGGCCCGCTGCGATGGAGACGGTGCTAATTAAGTGAGAGAGCTTAAGGTAGCGAAGAAGACAAAACAGAGTGCAGAAGAGCAGCCATGATCTGGGACCTAGCTGACGTGTGAGATTTACATGCGAAAGGCTCACAACTGTGATATATAAATACATATAATAGGACAGACAGACAGGATTCATTCGTTCATTCTGTTTCAATTCATTCATTTTCAGTTCATATCCACAGGTAATAAATATTCCACTCATGCATGTAACTTCCTACTCTTTCCTCATGAATTCCGTGGGTCCAGTCCCTTTCCGTGTGTGATCTTGCCTTCTGCTGTTGGCTGAGTGATCTGAGAGTGAATGCCCTGGTCATGCGGCAACGCGCCAGAGTATCCTGAGGTCAGAGCCCCATCCTGCAAGAGCGCGAGGGAATGGTGCCGTGCAGATCCTTCAGAGCAGAGCTGGCCCAGTCCAGCCCGGCCGGGTCCTGCTTTGGCAGGCCGCACAGGCCATGTGGCTGTCCCCGCCTCTCGGGACAGATTTCCATCTCTCAGCATCATCCTTACGCCCTGCGACGGGGGTCTGACCGCCTCTCCCGCATGGCAAGGCGTCCCCACCGGTGTGAAGCGCGCATTCTACCGCCGTCTCCCGAGTTCCTGTCCCTGCCAGCTCTGTAATCAGCCAGACCGCTAACTCCCGGCGGCTCGGACAGCACCTGCTGTCCCCTACCCACGCCGTGACGTCACCGTGAGCCACGGTTGCTCATGGGGACGTGACGATCTGGCCCGGCCAACGAGCAAACATCTCTGGGTGCCAGAGGGCTGGCTGACCCGAAGCGGACCCACTCCCTTGCTGTGCCTCGCCACCTGATGAAAGCGCTCGCGTTAGCGTCTCCATGTCTGACCCACGCGAGTGAAAATAACGAAAATAAAGAGCAGCGGCATGTATGACAAGAGAGTGGCAGGCGAAGACCGTGTGGCTGTGGGTACCACACCCATACCTCCTGATGTGGTGCGACTCTCGCTCTCTCTCCCTGTCTCCTCCTCTTCACAGGCACCTAATTAAGGAACCCTGACTCATTTACATGGATATCTTTGATCTAAATTACACTCCAAACCGCACCAAATTAGGATCATCTGTGAATGTGAAATGTTTTTTCCCCACGTCCTGAGCGAGGAGCCAGGTCTGGAGGGCACATGTTCAAATGATGAGAGGGATTAGCGATTTTAAAGTTCTCCTGAGACCTGAAACCCCACCCCCTTTCCCCCACCCCCCAGACAGGGGGAGGATCTTGGACAGTTATCCCGGAATCCTTTATTTTATTGTCTGCAGCCCTCCTGTACTTTATACATGAATTATGACAAACTTCTGAAGTCATCTGCAAGTTGGACCAGCGTTCAGTTCCCCACCCGCTGGAGCGTGTGGCTGTCCTGTGTGTGCATCTTCGGTGTTATTCAGTCCTCCGGGGCCAAGGTGTCGCCACTGTGCCCCTGTCTTGCAATTAAAAGGAAATTCTAAGTGGGTAAATTATCTGTCTCATCGTGCCATTTAGCTGACTAATGAACAAAGGAAAAAACACAAATACCTGTGTTTCAAGCTGCGTCGTTACATCTGTTAGTAATTATACGTTTTTTAGAGTATTTGAGTTTCTTAGGTTAAACAGCCCCAGTGATTTGAGAATTATTTTAAGTATCTGGAGAGTTCATTATCACATTTTACATGCCTTATTATTATTACTATTACCAAGTGAACGATGTTTTAATAACATCAAAACCTGCACCACCTTTTCCATTAAAAACAAGTCAATTATACAGTAATCATCACCAAAAGCAGAGGATGAGGTATCACTTGAGAATGGAGTAAACAGCAGTAATTAAATGTGATACAGTGCTTAGTCAGTGAGTTACAAACACACAAGCACGTAGACTCTCTTGAAAATTTTACTTTGGTTTTGGCTTAAAAAGCCAGCAGTGGCCCTTCAGAGCGACACTATGGTGTGGGATGCCTCGCTGTCCAGTTTCAACCGAAATCAGTCCCATTTCTGCATTGTTTCTGCACACATTCACGATAACAACTGCAGACGAGATGCCAAAGGGAGAAGCCAGCAGCTAGTAGGGTCCATAATACTGAAAGCCGAATTAGCAGTGTGTGTGTGTGTGCGTGTGTGTGTGTGTGTGCGTGTGTGTGTGTGTCTGTCTGTCTGTGTATTCATATGCCTAATTTGATGAAAATATCTTCAAGCCTTACTTCTTTTAAACGAGGCATGGTGGGGAGAGTTTTTCCCCAACTTTATTCATTGTTCCCTGCAAAGAAAATGAAAGACCTGTTACGAAAACACGTTTCACTCGAGGACCTATTTTTACGCTGGCTGAGCTCTCCGAACAGTGTAGTACGAGTCTGTGAAGTCCCCCTTTAAAGGGCCTTTGTTGTGGCTTCACTTTGTGAACTGGCAGAGCCCCTCTTTCTTTTCTTTTTTTTAAATCGCCGTTGCCTGGATTCAATAAGCAGTTGTATATGCATATTGTGACGATGTGGTCAAGGAAACCAGATTTCTTAAATGTACCTTCACATACCCATACACTATTTATTCCTCTCTCGTGGGTGTTTTGGGAGTGGTGTTCATTTTTCTCTTTTTTTCTTAATTTACCACATCGGTTTGAAGTCCATGTGTTATGTTTTTGTGAATCCAGAGTCCCTCTCCACACTGTGGAAAAATAAAATAGCGGGTTTAGCGGGACGCAAGGTATGAGTGAGTCAAACCAGGGGGCCGAATGGAAATGTCATTTCTGAGCTCAAGGCCTTGCCATTGTTCCCTCGACCCTCTCCTGCTGGTTCCACGATTGCACATTACCCCCGTAAGCATGGAGCCTTGGGGATCACAAATGAAGGCGGTGTGGGGGGGTGGTGTTCAGGTTGCTGAATATTTAAGACTCTACACCACACAGTGTGGGACCTCAGTTAATAATCATATGACAGGTATGTAATGTACTGTGTTTAACAGAAAGACGATAATAAAATATTAAATGGATGCTTCAGTAGTGGGGGGAGTGCAGCTTTGTGACTCCTGAACGGCCTGATTCACTCATAGGAGACCGAATGTCAGTGCTGATTACTTTTACATCCAGAATGCTCTGCCGCCAGGTCTGCCCATATGACCATGTGACTGGCACAGGGTGATGTGGCAGCAGCGTCCGGAGAAACCACGGTGTCACCTACATGCAGGCGCTGCGGCTCTGAGCATTTGTTGTAGCTTGGGGGCTCTGGGAACAGTGACAGGGACGCGTTAGCCACCCCCTTTATCAAGCGGCCCTCAGCTGACGCAGTCATGACCCAATAAAAGGCACCGGAGGGGGAATGGCATTGTGCTCCGGACCGACATATCCTGCCGTTTGCCGCTCAAAATGAGATGCTAATTAATTAGCATTGGCATCTTTAGCGATGCCTGTCAGATCCTATTTGGGATATCAGTCTGTTATCAGGTTAAACCAAAGGCTATCACAAGCTACTCCTGCTACCACTCACACTCGCCTGCACCCCTGTGAGGGGCCTGCCTTTCCCATGCCTACAATGGGGGGCGGGTGATGTGTATGGTAATATGGGAAAAATATTGTGTTCTCCTGAATAAGGAAGAGACACCGGGAGATCCCGTAATATATGGGGTGACTCAGCCCCCACCCGGCTTTCCAAGGTCTGGTGAAATGTTGGCCATGTTCCGGTACTGGTCCGCTGACCAGGGCTTGGGTTCTGCCCAAGCGGATGATGGCTGGTGGGGGGCCATGATATTGTTATTAAGGTGGACATGCACAGGCTGGCTGGGTGGGTGCGTTTACACAATCACGTTCGCCGGATGCCGCCATCAGTCCAGCACGTTGTCATGCCCGCGGTACAAAGGCTGTAAACACCGGCAGTTTGGGAAAGGCGCCCTCGACGGAGGAGCCGTACACGGGTAACGCGAAGCACTCAGTGGCATTCGTCACACCACCTTCTCCCGACTTTTCAACCCAACACAGTTCTAGCTGACACTCTGCGTTTTAATTGCTGCCACTCTGTGGATGCATGCAGAAAGCGACCTCACTCCCGCGCTTCTCCTTCCCTTTCAAACGAGGCCCTAATAATGAAGTGGCCACATGTATACACAGATCACTGGTAATGATACTCAGAACTCTTACGTCCCGATATTCTAATTATTCTAATTAAGCGGAAACACTGACGGAGGTGTATGTGCTGAGGATTAGTGTAATATGTAAGTGAATAAGGCGCCGTCACCTTATCAGGGAAATTATGGTCTGCTTTTGTGTTTGGAGGGAGGCAGCTTTTTAAATTGCACATCTGTTGGCTTTCGACACCTTTCTGCAGCTAGATTTACCGCATGCTTTTTTGAAAGCGCACATGTATTCTTTAAATTAGAGCACCATTTATTGGGCATAATTAGTTTCCATTCTGTCGTGACTGCATGAATGTTGCACCTCTCCTTTGTGCCTGTTTCTAATGGGATTTTCAGTGCCCAGCCCTCTTGCCATAGCCCAGGAAAACATGTGGAATCAGATGTACACATTAACTCCAATAGCACAAATCGCAAATACTCGAGAAGAGCTTGTCAGTGCTGATTAATGGATGTTCATTAATAAACTTCCTGTAATCAAGCTTTCACCTGAAATCGTGTGTTAGCCCAGAATCAATTACCTTTTGCTAGCGTAATTTCTACCAGAGGCTTTCACTGACATATCGTGCTGTTACCGTTTCTGCTCGCCAATTTATTTCATCATAGAGAGACTTGTAATTCATCTAGGCACCCAATCAGAGCTCGTATTTCGTCTGGGCAGCCAATCAGAGCCTGTACTCTCATAAACAATGCCTGTTAATTGTGTTTATGGAGCATTAAAGAGAACCCAGTCTATCAAACACATCTACTTCAGCTTAAGTTTTACTAGTGCCCATTTTTGTCTGACCCCTTACTTTGACAGAAATGGCTTATTCTCTGTGTTTATATCTTATATACATGGAGAATAATTGATTTTGTTCTTAAACTCCTGTTGATGCACGTGAATCTTCACAGCTAATGCACATAACAGCCATGTCGATACGTTAGCAGCAGCGGAAAATGAAAGCCGTCTTGAACAGAGCACAGCGAATCGCGGCGGCGTGTAGGATGCGCCGTGCATGCTTTGATACACCATCGATTTCCCTTTTCCCAGAAGCGGATACCTCACCTTCCCCTTGGGAATCTCCGAGGCAGCGGGTTATGTCCAGATCAAATAGAGTCACTAATCCTCGCTGACCCCCTCGTTTGCGGTGCGGCCCATAGTATGTCAGGTGTGGACACAGAACCAGAGCCGGGGTCAGGTCCAACCCCAGAGGCCTTGGACAAACTTGGTGCCTTTCTGAGCATGTCACCTATTGAAAGGAACGAAATCAACAAAATCAAGCACAATACAGAAGTTCATTGACATATGCGCAGTAAATAGTCAGTTACTCTGTCCAATGACCAGCTTACACTGCATGTCATTACAGGATCTAATAAACACACATTAAACACAAATTAAGGTGCTTCAATTAGGCACTCACTACAATAAGACAATAAATACAGTGTCTCTAGAATTTTAAGTCCCATGCATATGATACATATTTGTGAGTCTTTTTTGAGAACAATGCATGAGCTCATACATGTTAATACAGCAAACTGCTTTGCAGGCTTGTGTTTCATATATGGAATTCAGTTCGAAGCCACAGAGAAGTGTCTGGTACCCAGGCCCCCAGAAGCCGCTGGGTGTATTTATGTGCTAGTGTGGCTGACCGGTGTAGCTTTAAGGACGACCTGGGCCCACGTTACCCTACCGCAGGCCTCGTTTGGGCCTGCAGCCGGCCTGCGAAGGCTGCCAGCGAGCCGACCATGCTGCGGTTGCCCCGCGCTCGGTCCCGGCCAAGCCTCAGCCCAGGCAGCCGTGCATCAAAGCATTCCCCAGCGCCACCGAGTGGCGGCCACACCGGCCCTATTTATACAACGTATAATAACGAATACCTTAGGAGCTTTCGAAAACCCGAGGCGACCCTGAGCAATCCAGAAATTATGAAAACAGCATCAGGCAGTGGTATTGATTTGTTTTCCCCACATCCTTCTTTTGCAATGTATGGAGAAGCATGTATGTCGTGTTTTAATGTATTTTTGGATCACTTACTAGCTTAAAACAGTGAAGGCATTAATTCTGAGTTCTGTGGAAGTTCTGCCCGACTGTCGTTTTTTCCACAGAGAAAGGTATGGGCCATTTTAGCTATGCGACCTCTTCTTTGGACCACGCCCCCCCACCACCTCCCTAATGGATGACGTCATGTGTGTAGCTGAGGTTCACGATAGCTCACGATGTGCAATCGAGCGATGAGGGTCAAATGGCAGAGAACGAACCTCAGGTGTTCAGCAGACACTTAGTTAGCGCTAGTAGTTGTATAAAATATATTTATTACAGGCATTCATTTATTTATGCAAGCGTTACAATGGTGAAAATGCCTTTGTTGTACAAATTGGGTCCTCCTGATATAGCCACAGTAGAGGTACTGACCAGTATTATATTAGCATATTTTATACTGGTATACTCCAGAGCGTACTCTGGAAAACCCATTTAGCCGAAACGTCATGTAAGTTCCCAAATGGTTTATTTAGTGCCACATATATGGTACATTTCTTAACAAACTTTATTTAATTTGGAAAACAGCACCTTGTATAGTGACTATAATTTTACTCAGAGCACAAATCTCATAGCACAGCTTGTTCTTGGCTTTGCGAGCTTTTTTTGATCTAATAATTATTTCCAAGATCCTTCTGTATTTAAGGGCAGTTTCTAGAAAGCTATTATTCAAATGACATCATAGTAAAAGCTAAGCTGGTATTTTATACCAGTACAAAAAAATCTAAGTAATGCAGACCTGTGCATCTCTACTGATAAGCTCCTGCTTTACCGGTTAGCACTACTGGCTAATAACAAATGCTGTGTAGGCGGGTTTAGAGCTAATTTGTTTGCTGACATGACTTGTGATTGTGGCATTCACATAAAACTTTTCACAAGGTTCAGATCGTAAGTCCTCCTTTTTAGAATAGTAGGAGTATCTTTGTTCGAGAGTATATGCATTTAACGGGCATCTACGAAGTTTGTCTGTGTGTTGTTTTTTTCCTTTTCATTACGTGTTCAGTCAAGTCAGTAATTCACCGCATCTGCTGGTTGCAGAGCTGCGCTTAATGAAGAAGGTGGCGCCCTTACATGCGTGTTTGAAGCCCACATTCTCTGGCACAGGACCCAAACCCACATGAAGACTCATGAGCCGTTTCAATATGATCATATCCAGTATGAAGACGTCTGAATTATACTCTCCATCGTATAACTATTAGTATGTGTGACAGCCTACTGCCTGGATTTACTGTGCATGTGCAAAATGACAGTAAAGTTGACTTTGACTTTGAAAGAGCACCAGGGGAGGGGGGGTTCTGAGTCATGGTTTGAAAAGCTTCCAAGGCAAACAGCTCTCTGAGGAGACATCTTCACCCACATCGGGCTGCTCCCCAAGACCAGGGGGAGGCCCTGAGACTAGTGGTAAAGGTGCATGCAGAAGTGCATGCTATAGCCGGTATAGTGCTGCTGTAGTGCTGGTGTAGTGCTCCTGTAGTGCCGCTGTAGAGCTGCTGTAGTGCCGCTGTAGTGCTCCTATAGTGCCACTGTACTGCCGGTGTAGTGTTACTAGTGCTAATGTAGTGCTCCTGTAGTGCTCTAGTAGTGCTCCTGTAGTGCTGCTGTAGAGCTCCTGTAGTGCCCCTGTAATTCCGCTGTAGTGTAGCTGTAGTGCCGGTATAGTGCCACTGTAGTGCTCCTGTAGTGCCGGTATAGTACTCCTGTAGTGCCGGTATAATGCTCCTGTAGTGCCACAGTAGTGCTCCTGTAGTGCCGCTGTATTGCCGGAGTAGTGCTCCTGTAGTGCCGCTGTAGTGCCCCTGTAATTCCACTGTAGTGCAGCTGTAGTGCCGGTATAGTGCCACTGTAGTGCTCCTGTAGTGCCGGTATAGTACTCCTGTAGTGCCGGTATAATGCTCCTGTAGTGCCACAGTAGTGCTCCTGTAGTGCCGCTGTATTGCCGGAGTAGTGCTCCTGTAGTGCCGCTGTAGTGCCCCTGTAATTCCACTGTAGTGCAGCTGTAGTGCCGGTATAGTGCCACTGTAGTGCTCCTGTAGTGCCCGAGTTGTGCTCCTGTAGTGTAGCTGTAGTGCTCCTGTAGTGCCGCTGTAGTGCAGCTGTAGTGATCCAGTAGTGCCACTGAACAGTTCCTGTTGTTTCTTTTGTCATGTGTCACTCCATGACCCTGGCCAGGATAAACAGCTGGAAGGTAGGTAGGTAGGTAGGTAGATAGATAGATAGATAGATAGATAGATAGATAGATAGATAGATAGATAGATAGATA
>JAODUD010000035.1:2782167-2795036 GCA_026784285.1 Stomatorhinus walkeri | reverse complement strand
GCAACACTTAGGCTACTGTATTTGCACTGAATTGGAAATGACGTTATTTTAATATAGTCAGTCGTGAACTAAAGTGGACCGGTCTAAGGCTTGAAACTCCAGGGCTGAAAAGGAGTCCCACTCCGGCCCTGCATGTAATAAGTAAGTACGTAAATAAGGTCCCTGCAGGTGGAGTAGGATTGCACGTCTATTTGCGTTGTTTGTAATTACAGCCATTCACCTCTGGGGCGACACTGCTGAAGAGACACTATTTCTATATACCTCCACATTATTTCTATTACCATTAACGGATTAGTACGAGGAAAGGCGTCCGAGAGATGCAATATTTAATTCGATATCTTCGGGCGTTTCTGAGCACGATATTTGTATTACCGAGGATTAAGAAAAGCTCTGCAGTACTGGACCTTGTGCAATTTCATTGTGTCGGGCAAAAGTAAAGTTAAAATTTCCTTAAAAAGCAATCCCGGGATGAAGGGGTGTATGGATAATAGGCTGCCAATGTCCGTCCTCCAGTGCTGTAGGCGGCAGTAGATCTTTCATAAGTCGCCAACGTACTCCGTCTTATTGTTTGGAGCAAGACTCTGCATCTCGTGTGATTTTATTTATTTAGTTATTTTTATTTGTTGTGCAATGTTATGTCCCGGATTATTACTAACCCACTTGATCTAAAGGACAGGTATGGCGATTTCGTAAAACGGCGCAGTGTGTTGAGCAGTTACGACTGGCAGTAACCCTGTTGGTTGGCACTTCTGCGCTGGACTGAAGTCTTTTGCTGGTGATGCCCACCAGCACCGTTTTCTAGCAACGGGCTCTTTCATGGCTTTCCAAGGTAAATGCGGCATGATTTGGTTATTATCCAGCTGCTAAGCTGCGCGTTGGTAATCGCATATCCGCGATCGAAATCAGGCGTTAATATGCACGTCCGTTTGGGAAGACTGGCGCTGAGACGGACGTTGTGCATTTTAATATCGGTTGTAGCAGTAAAATGTGTTATTAATTACGGTAGCCATCAACCAGATTGTACAACGTGCAAGGTTTGGTCTCTTTTATAACCAGCTGTTGAATGTGAGAAGCAGTGTTAATTTTGTACTACATGAAAACAAAACATTCACCTATTTGTAAAATAATAATAACTGTAACAATTAAATCCTCAAACTAACGTGTGTCCAGGACATTTTCACATCGTGGATTTTCTGTTGATAAGCATAGATGTTTTGTTGCGCCCTGTTCTGGAGTTTACAGATACTTAATGCCAGGGGTGCCCAATCTTATCCGCAAAGGGCCGGTGTTTATGCGGGTTTTTGCTGCAGCTCCCTAATTAGGTCACTAATTAGAGCACTGATTGGCTGAAGAGTCCTCACACCTGGGTTTTTTACAGCTGACCTAAAGGTTACCCCAAAAACCTGCATACACACCGGCCCTTTGCGGATAAAATTGGGCACCCCTACTTTATACTGAGCTCAAAGTGATACCTCTGAGGTTAACGACTAGCGAGTGTTACGCTTTGATTCGAATCACAGTAATAAATGTGATGTATTGGAATAGGCTAGTCACATTAGTAACGTTTTATAATTTTGTAGCATTCACTTTGGAATGCTGTTTACAATGCGTTGTATTAACCTGGCTTGATTACCAGTCTTAGAATGATGCGTTGTGGTATTTGATGTAGCACTGATGTCTGCAATACTGAGCTTAGTATTCAAAATATCTTGCTTTTATCCATTTACACAGCTGTATATTTTAATGGAGTAGAAGTGCATTACTTAGAAAGGCTAGGCCTACATCTGGATCTCTTTTGGAACTTTAGAACTCTCGACTTCCAGGTTATTGTTGCTCTATTAAAGGAAACAAAAATCCGTAAATGAAAAACACAATAAAAGAGAACCTAAGTTTTTGCTAGAAAACTGCTCTGTAAAATCGGTTATTTTTGTATGATGCTCTGTGTACAATCTTTTCCATTCTAGGGTAAGGATGGTCACATGTGTAGAGGGTGTTGGTGGCTTACAAAGGGAATCAACAAGTAACATAGAATCAGACAGTTAGAGGACAGCAACTGACCCAAATAAGAGAGTGCGAAAATGTCACAGGTGACAGATTGATTTCAGAGGTGTAAAGGTCAGAGGTCATGGCCCTGTGTATGAAAAGTGAACCTGAACTCTGCTTCACCCATCCAGCCGATACAACTGCCATGCAGAATCTTGATACTGAGAAAATTCGCTTGGGACTGTGTGTGGAACCTCAACATGCACAAACAAGGATTATTGACCATGACACTATCTGGACATCACAACATACTGACTCTCAGTACACTGATGGAGATGAAGTTCACCAAGACAATTGTGGCACACGTGGATTTACAACTGAAAAACCTGAGGTGCAGCTCTGTGAACAGGATCATAAAGAGAGATCAGAAGCAGGCACGTTAATTCATGATGATCAGCCTGTTTTTTCCTATCTGAATAAGAATTGCACTCATGGAGAATCTGATTGGTCACGCTCTACCCAATCCAGAAGTAGCTCTATTGATACATTTAATATAAAATTATACCAGCAACATAACTCAAATGGAATTCTCTCTGCCGCGGATTTTGTAAGCTATGGATCATATTTGACTTCAGAAAAATTGAGGAAAACCCTTTCAGTTGAAAAAACATACAGTTGTAATGAGTGTGGAAAGAGTTTCACAAATACTGCTGCCTTAACGAGACACACGAAAACACACTCGACTGAAAAAAAATGCATCTGTGCTCAGTGTGGCAAGGGATTTATTAATCAATCATACTTGAAGAAACACCAGAGAGTTCACACGGGTGAAAAGCCCCATGTCTGTTCGGAATGTGGACAGAGGTTTACCGTGTCATATTCTTTAAAAGTGCACATGAGATTTCATTCTGGGGAAAAACCATATCAGTGCACCGAATGTGGAATGAGGTTTTTTACCCGAGCGACATACAAGAACCATATTTTAAACCATTCTGGAGAAAGACCAAATGTCTGTGGTCAGTGTGGAAAGAGTTTTAAGGATGCAGCCTCTTTAAGAAGACATTGTCACTCTGAGAAACCTTACAGCTGTAGTGAATGTGGAAAGAGTTTTACCAGGTTATTCCGCTTAACTATACACAAGAGAGTTCACTCTGGGGAAAAACCATACAGCTGTACTGAATGTGGAAAGAGCTTTACTCAGGCAGCAAATTTAAAGATACACATGAGAATTCATTCTGGTGAGAAGCCATATAGTTGCACTTTGTGTGAGAAAAGTTTCACACAAGGAAGCGGATTAACAGTACATATGAGAACTCATTCAGGAGAAAAACCAAGTATGTGTGACCATTGTGGGAAACATTTCAAGTATATGTCTTACTTGAAAAGACACCTTAAAGTTCATTTTGGTGAAACATCACAAGGCAGATTGGCAATGACTGTTAAAACTGAATCTGATTCAGATTGTGCCAACCCAGCATGTACAACCATCATACAGAGTACCAGTGTTGATGAAGTCTGTCTGAATGCAGGACAAATCAAACCTGAGCATACTGATCCAGATTATGTTCAGGTGGCAGAAGACCCCAATACACACTGTGTCGAGAGTGAGAAATTTACTGAAGCCAAATTTGAATCAAGAGGATGTCTAGCAATTTTCGAGGACATGGACAATTCAGATGCAATGCAAGATCTCAATATTGTCACGGTGGGATTAGAAGAATGTCTGGAATCTCAGCAAATTAAAACTGAAACAATTGATCCAGGCTATGACCAAGTGAGAGACGATGTTGATTCACAGTTTGATGATGGTGACAAATTATCAGATGTAAAGTGTGAACATAGTGATGGCGTAACAGATTTTATTGAGTGTGCAACTAATTCTGAGACTGAGCTGTGTAAAGAGGATGAAGAAGAGAGATTTAAAAGGGTTTTATTAACTCCAGATACTGGGCAGTTGTCATTTTCCAGAAATGATCACAATAATCAAGAAAGCAATTGTGTTGACTCATTCCAAATAGAGCAGCACCAGCAAGATAACTCAAATATGAATAAGCATGGTTGTTTGGATTGTGGAAAGAGTTTTAAAAGCCCTTCTACCTTAAAAATACACAAAAGAACTCATTCAAGTGAAAAAACACACAGTTGTAGTGAATGTGGGAAGACCTTTGCAAATCGCACCTATTTGGCAAAACACGAAGAAACTCATTTAACTGAAAAAACATACATTTGTCACCAGTGTGGCAAAGGATTCACGAACAGATCCTACTTAAAGAAACACCAGAGGGTTCACTCAGGTGAAAAGCCCCACATTTGTTCTGAGTGTGGACAGAGGTTTACTGTAGCTTATTCCTTAAAAGTTCACATGAGATTCCATTCAGGTGAAAAACCATATCAGTGTGCTGAGTGTGATATGAGGTTTTATACCCGAGCAACTTTTAAAAACCACCTGTTAAACCATTCTGGAGAAAG
Organism: Stomatorhinus walkeri; assembly: GCA_026784285.1. Taxonomy (NCBI): domain Eukaryota; kingdom Metazoa; phylum Chordata; class Actinopteri; order Osteoglossiformes; family Mormyridae; genus Stomatorhinus; species Stomatorhinus walkeri. The sequence goes on along the minus strand of JAODUD010000035.1, from coordinate 2,790,584 downwards.
ACCAAATATTTGTGGCAAATGTGGGAAGAGTTTTAAGGATGCTGCATCCTTAAGACGACATTGTCACTCTGAGAGACCTTACATTTGTACTGAATGTGGTAAAAGTTTTACTCGAGCGATTCACCTAACAGTGCACAAAAGGATTCATTCCGGTGAGAAACCGTTCACTTGTCCTGTATGTGGTAAATGTTTTAGGCAGGCAAACTGCTTAACAAATCACTTGTGGATTCATTCCGGTGAAAAACCATACAGCTGCACTCTTTGTGGGAAAGGTTTTACCCAAGTAAACTGCTTAAAAAAACATTTGAGGGTACATTCTGGTGAAAGACCCAACTGCTGTGAACATTGTGGAAAATGTTTTACCGATGTGTCATATTTAAGAAGACATCTTAAAGTGCATTCGGGGGAAAGACCTCATGGTTGCACTGTGTGTGGAAAGAAGTTTTCTGACATCAGTAACTTAAAAAAACACAAGAGAATGCATTCAATTGAAAAAGGTAATATAGTAAAAACGGAGATTTTAGACCTGAACTCTTGAAGAAAACAATTAACATATGCATCACACATACTGTTTATGTAAATGGTTACCCTATAAATTTCTAAAAGTCAAATTTAACATATTTTAAATATGTTAAAATATTTTAAGTATTTTAAATTATTCAAATTTTTTTTTTCTATGTAAGTGAAGTCCACTAGCCTTTTGTAGAGTAATAACCTCTTGCACAGATAAAGGAATTATCCTTCATGAAAATTTTATAATGCTAATCATGAACTTAGATTAAATAGTGATCTATCAATGTATACATATTCTACCTATGTATGTTAACATTGTCATTGTTGTTATTGTTTGTTTTATTTTTTAAGTTTAAGTGATCACCTGTTCCACAGATAAAGGTGGAATTAAAATGATAAAATTTTCACAAAGGATAATCATGAACTTGTAACTGTTAGATTAAAATCAGTATAAATACGTATTTTCCTATTTGTGTTTTATTATATTGTCATTACTTTATCCTTTAATTTTTTTAGTTTATAAGTCTTTATATTTTTTTAAAGAACCTAAATGCTTTTCTGTTTGCTGCTGGAAAGGTTTTTGCATGGATTGTGTCTGTATCATACATGTAATGATGACTGGTATGTATTTCATTCAGCATTCATGCCACTTAAGCACACGCATTAAACATCACCCAGTGGGTCCCTTTCAACTGTTTTTTTCTCCCTGTAGTCTTACAGAAAACCAGTACAGTTAGGGGATGACAAATATAGGCATTTTTACCAATAATTTCACAAAGAAAGGAGGTATCCCTTTGTTTTGCTTAGTGCAATTATAAAATTTACTTTTGATATGAATTCGTATTTTTGAATGTCTGACTTTTGAATTTTATAACCTAAATGTTCTTGTCAGCGTCCAGTGTTTTATTTTTTAATTATCTTAATTTAGTGTATTATTATTCTTATCACTGACTTAACTCTGTTGTTACTGGGTACTGGCAAGGTTTTTTGCTTAAGGTGTTTTATTTGTGAATAACATTTGAACTAATGTTGGAGGTGAAAACCTGACTTGGTAAACTGTAATTTGTCATTAAAGTTTGGGATTCTATTTCGATAGATAATCACGTGTTTGTTCTAATTCCTCTTAACATTAACATAGAATGGTAAGGAAACTGAGGTTTTTAAGTATTCTGTGAGGTTTATGTGAAAGTTATGTACTGTGGCATTTGCAGAAAGGCAAATTGGTCCAAAAAGCACAGGAGAACTTAGATACCATCAAAAGTTTTATACCATTTATAAAATGGCCATGCAGAGTTTTTAAAACGTCTATTACTTTGTATAATTAATTTAGATTAAGCTGCAGATGAAATCTGCCATCCTCAGAAGACAACATGACACATGATATACTGAGCCCCAATGTTAAAAAAGATATTACTAATCCTAGATGTTCAGGTGCTAAAAACAATGATTTGATGGTGAAAGTATACCCATCCAAAAATGTAGCCTGTTGTTGGTTTTTGGTTATTTTAAGAACCAGTGTATATTCAGTTACAGATCAGGACATATCATGTGATTGATCCTCCCTCCCTTTTCACAAACCACCCTGATCGGCGAAAGCGAGGGGACCATGGTTTCGTGTCAGTGATGGAATTTAAATTTCGTGATAAAAATAACTGAATACTCCGGAGTTAGAGCGTTGCGCATTATCAGTTTTTAGTTCACTCTCCGCGCCGCTGGGTGGCGGTAATGCACCTAGTTATCGACAGTGCCCTTTTGCCTAGAATAAAGAGGAGGAAGTTGCGTTTTGCGGGGTATATAGTCTGCGGAAGTCTATGGGCTGGATTACCGCGGAGACGCTTAATAGTAAGGATACGGGTAATTCAAATGTAAAACACAAGCTTGTTGGTTTTCTGTAGCACTGAAACAGTTTCCTCTCTTACATATTTGGGCTGATTTTTTTGTCGTAACATTATTCTTCTACACAGTTTTTTTTCGAAGAGTGTAGATTTTGCATGCTTTTGTTATTAAACTATTTTCCCGACTGCAAATGGTACTTCGAATTGTTAGTCTAGGGTCTTTTGCATTTATGCCATAATTTACAGTAGGTGCAAAGCCGCTGCTCCAGTATCTTATTTGTAAGAACCATACGTGGCTACACTCCGTAGAAAACTGTCACGTACCACCATTTCTTAATTATTTACGGTGTAATATGCGTTATTTCCAAATTCCAGCAAATTTAAGCAGCCACGTTACTGAAAATATTTATTATTAAAATATAAAACTCATGACATTATATATAAGAAAACAAAACTTTCGCTTTATTACAATTTGACATGATCAAAACTTTTTCAAACATTGAAATGCTGTTTTTAAATAATGAAAATGATAATTGTATTTAAATATCCTAATATTATTTATCTGCATATTGCGCCTTGACCATTAAAAAACATTAGTTTAACTGTTTCTAAAGATCTGTCAAAGTTTAGTGAGATAAATTAGTGGGACAAACAATTTCCAAACGTTTAATATACTCGGTCGTCGCGAGTAAAAATGCTTCGAAACATCTGCGTTCCGCGAGGTTCCAGCAGGCTGATTGGACTGAACAACTTGGAGCTGTCCTGCACATGGTTGGCCAGTTTCGGTGATGATTTGCGACGCCGATCACGCCATAATGTCGCGACGAATCGGCCGCTGCCATGTGCGTACGTGTTGTTGGTATTCTTTATTTTTGTTGGTTTTTGTTTTGCGGAGTTTTGTTTTATTTCCTTTTTTATTGCTGTTGTGTTCTGTGTGCGGTGTGGTGTGCCAAAGTATTGCACGTATAATTGTTTTTAACACGAGATCTATTGTAAATGTGTGGAACACTGTATATTTGTTTCTGGTTTGGGTACCTCTTCTGCTACTATTTACCTCTGGTAATATATTCCCAGCCAGATTTATGCAGGACAGCAGACAGAGATTGATTTGCTTTTTGTTAAATAAATTTGTTTTATTTATACCTGGTAACCACCTCTCTGCCTCTTTCGTGACGAAGTTGTGTCCTTGGTGAGTGAGTTGAGCTCTTGTTTCTGACTTAATTATTTCCTTGGGTGAAACTCCCAAGGTGGGGTAGTCGCATCCATTCACTGTCTCCACCCGTTATGCTGGCCAGCGGACACATGGAAAATCACAAATGCACACGGAAAAATGAATGGATGAGTATACATACAGAACCAGACAATGCTGAATTTAGCTTATTGACAACTTCCACAGAGTAGAGTGTTCATTTTGAAAACACAAAATAACAGTAAAACATTTAAGCTGGGATTTGGGGATCTTACCCATCTTGGGCCAGGCAAATGTGAAATACTGCATAGTACGTAGCAGATAGACCTGTGTTAAAACACACTGAAATTAGCCTGGCCTAGACTGGTTTGGTACCTAGAAAAAAGATGGCATTTTGATCATTTCAATTGAATAAGAAGGCACATTTCCATTTGGAATTGGGGGTCTTATTCATGTTGGGTGAGGCAAATGTGAAATACTGCATAGATTCAAGATTCAAAGTGTTTATTGTCATATGTGCAGTAGAAAAGTGCAATGAAATTCTTACTTTGTTGTCCACGCAAAAATGCTGAGGTACAATATAATAGAAAGAAATAGAAAAAATAAATACTTTTAAGTGCAATGTGCAAAAAAATTACAGTATGAGGTAGTATGGTATGGTAGTATGATGTCTATTAATCATACTCCTGTCGGCTGTTAAGGAGTCTGATGGCAATGGGGAAGAAGGAGTTGTTAAGTCGGGAAATTCTAGATTTCACATTTCTGTACCTCTATCCTGAGGGCAGATGTGTGAACAGTCCATGTTGGGGGTGTGTGGGGTCTTTGAGTATGGAGGCAGCTCTACTCTGGATTCTGAGGTGGTAACTGCTCTGCAAAGAGGGTGGTGGAGTCCTGATGATCTTCTCCGCAGTCTTCACCACTCTCTGCAGGCGTTTACAGTTCATAGCATTTTGTGGTGATGCAGCTGGTCAGTGTGCTCTCCACGATGCAGCTGTAGAAGTTGCTGAGGATCTTGGTTGACATACCAAACTTCCTCAGCCTCCTCTGGAAGTTCAGCCGCTGTTGAACCTTCTTGACCTGCTGTGTGGTGTTCAGTGTCCAGGTGAGGTCCTCACTGATGTGGACACCCAGGTACTCACGTTCTCCAAGCTCCCAGATGAACAGTGGCTGATGAGGCCTCCTCCTCTTCCTCATGTCCACTATCATCTCCTTTGTCTTGTCTGTGTTGAGGTTGTTGTCCTCACAACCTGACACCAAACCGGCACCTTTCTCCTGTAGGCTGCTTCATCCCCTCCAGTGATGCGACCACTCACTGCAGCGTCATCTGCTAACTGCAGGATGATGATGTCTTTGTGGGAGACGACACAGTCGTGGGTCAACAGGGTGTAGAGGATGGGGCTGAGAACACAACCCTGTGGGATGCCAGTGTTCGTGGTGATGCTGGTTGAAGTCCTGTTGCTGATCCTGACAGACTGAGGTCTGACAGTCAAAAAGTCCAAGAGCCAGTCACAGAGGGTGGGGTGCAGGCCGAGTGTGGTCAGTTTGTGGGTGAGTTTGCGGGGGATGACTGTGTTGAAGGCGGAGCTGTAATCAACAAAGAGCATCCTGGTGTAGGAGTCTTAGTTTTCCTGATGGGAGAGGGAGTAATGAAGGGCAGCAGTGATGGCGTCTGATGTGGAGCTGTTGGGCCGGTAGGCAAACTGCAGGGGGTCCAGAGTGTCTGGGATGTCACTCTGGATGTGAGACAGCACCACTCTCTCAAAACACTTTGTGATGATTGGAGTGAGTGCTGCTGGTCTGTAGTTCACGCAGGTGGCTGTGCTTTTCTGGGGGATGGGGACAGTGGTTGTGGTCTTGAAGCAGGTGGGAATGGTGCTCTGGCTGAGGGAAAGGCTGAAGATTGAGGTGAGAACATCAGCCAGCTCGTTGGCACATGCTTTACCCAGGTATGTTGTGTGGTCCTGCTGCCTTGCGGGGGTTGATCTTCCTCAGTGCCTTTTGTACCTGGTCTGTTGAGTCTGTTGGTGGGGGGTCGGCTGGTCTGGGAGGGCTGGGTGTATACATGTGAGTATGCATGCCTCCTCTCTGTGCTGTGGCTGGGGGTCTCACAGCAGGTGTAGAAGGTGATGAGATCATCCAGCAGGCTGCCTGCAAAGCTGGTGGTGCTGGTGGTGGCCCTGTGCTCTGTGGTGTGCTGCAAGCCTTGCCACATTTGCCTGGAGTCAGCAGAAGAATAGAAACCACCCAGCTTCTCTCTGTACTGCCTCTTGGCATGATGGCTTTCCACAGTCTGTACTTTGCAGCCTTGTACTCCATCTCATCGCCTGATCTAAATGCAAGGGAGTAAATATGCAGCAGGTGTCATAACTTACTGTTAATTCAGGGCTTCTGGTTGGGGAACTTCCTGACTTGTGTGGTGGGCATGATATCGTCAACACAAGTGCTAATGTACACAGTAACATACTCAGCATAGCCCTGTGTGACAGAATAGTCCTCCATAGTGGCTACAGTTTTAAACATATCCCAGTGTCTCTGAGCAAAACACTCCTGCAGGATGCTCTTAGTCTCTGGGGTCCATCGTTTCATAAGTTTGGTGACAAGGTTTGATTGTTTCAGTCTCTGTCTGTAAGCCGGGTACATGAACAGAGAAATGTGGTCTGACTGTCCGAAGTGGGGGCAGCCCTGTATGTGCCACGTATGTTACTGTAAACATGATCCAAGGTGTTCTTGTCACAAGTGGGAATGTCCACGTGTTGGTAATATTTGGGAAGTACAGTCCATAAGTTGCACTGGTTGAAGTTGCCAGCAACGATGAATATAGCATCTGGACAAGACGTCTCTAATGTGCTGGTGACGTCGTGGAGTTTGCCGAGCGCTGCTGAGGAGTTCGCTCACGGCGGGATGTAAACAGCAGCCAAATACAGCTGAGAATTCCCTCAGTAGATAGTAGATAGCAGCTAGACTTCGGTTAGGACACACTGAAATTAGCCTGGCTCGAGATGAATGTCACCCAAATCCTATTGGATACATGGCTTCTTATTCAAAACAATGTGCCCAATTTTCCAGCATGCCATGTTTCCGATCGTTTTTTGATTGAGTTAGTAGAGCGCAGTTCATTGCCAGTTCACTCTCCACGCCGCTAGGTGGCGGTAATGCACCTAGTTATCGTCAGCGCCCTCTACCAGAATAAAGAGGAAGAAGTTACGTTCTGTGGTACGTTGTCTGCGGAAGTTTATGAGCAGGATTACTACAAAACCATTGAGATTCAAATATGAAACACAAGCTTGTTGATTTGTCTAGGACTTAAAAGTAATTTCCTCACACATTTTGTCTGTATTGACATTGTTCTTCTATACAGTTTTTTCGAACGGGACCGTGTCCATTATTCTTAAGGTAATTTTTGCATGCTTTTGTTATTAAACTCTTTTCCCGACTGCAAATGTTACGTGAATATCTGAATTAGTTGAAGGTTAAACATCAAGCATCAGTACGGGAATTCACTTGGAAATATTTGTGCTGAAGCGGACAGATTTTCAGCAGCATTATCAGTTTGAGGGCTTTTTGCATTTATGCCTTGAGTTACAGGAGGTGCAAAGCCGCTGCTCCAGTATCCAGATGCGCTTTTTATTTGTAAGAACCATACGTGTAAATATGCTAATTATGCTAATTACTATTAAAATATTGTGGAAAAACATTATATATACTATACTGAATGATTGAATCCAATTTTAATATCGGAATTAAATGGGCAGTGCTGGTTTAATGGTTAGGAAAGTGCACTTATAATTGAGATTATGATTATAATTGCGGGTTCGAATCCCTGACCAGCAAGGTACCACTCCCCGGGCGCAAAATATTTATCATTATTAAAATATAAAACTCAGGACATTATATATAAAAAAACAAAACTTTCGCTTTATTACAATTTGACATGATCAAGAGGTTTTCAAACATTGAAATGCTGTATTAATAGTGTGAAAATTATAATTGTATTTAAAATATCTTAATATTTATTATTTGAATATTCCGCCTTGACCATTTAAAAAATACCTTTGAAGTTTGGCTGTTTGTAAAAATCTTTCAAGCTAAGATAAATTAGTTGGGACACACAACTCAGCTTTTAGTGAACGCAACGGAATTTCCAAATGTTTAATATCCACGGTTGTTGTGTTTACGGAATAAATATGCAGTGGTAGGTACCTTGCTGGTCAGGAATTCGAACCTGCAATCTTTCAATTATAAGTGCACTTTCCTAACCATTAAAGCACCACTGCCCATTTAATTTCAATGTTAAAATTGGATTCAGTCATTTAGTATAGTATATATAATGTTTTTCTACAATATTTTAATAGTAATGAAGTCTTAAAGCACTTATGTATGTCGCTCTGGCTAAGAGCGTCTGCCAAATGCTGTAAATGTAAATGTAATTAGCATATTTACAAGCTATAATAAATGCAATTAGAATACCTCTAACGTGATACATGAATAACTATTTGACTTTTTAATGTAGCTAATGTTCTCAGGAAAGATGGTCATGAGTTCCCTTAATAACAGGCTGAATAGCCTTTTCTCTTCTTGGTATTCACTAGTAATAAACTGTTAATATTTTTCAAGTAACTAATTACATTGATCAAAAAGCGAATAATAATGATGAAAAAGCTAACTTTTTTCTGATACAGCATAGGCTTCAGTAGCAGGGACTTGAACACTTCTGTGTGAGTCTCCGGTGAGTGTGGTGCTAAAATGAATCATCCTCCATCACAGGTGGATCACAGTGTATATTCACAGCAGCTCACAGAGACAATCACAAGCAAAACAACGTACAAGGAAGAGGAGCTCGGAGAACAGCGTAGTGAGGGACTGAGCATGTTACATGTGAT
>JAODUD010000035.1:2747996-2761709 GCA_026784285.1 Stomatorhinus walkeri | reverse complement strand
AGTTTTAAGGATGCTGCATCCTTAAGACGACATTGTCACTCTGAGAGACCTTACATTTGTACTGAATGTGGTAAGAGATTTACTCGAGCGATTCACCTGACAGTGCACAAAAGGATTCATTCTGGTGAGAAACCGTTCACTTGTACAGTATGTGGAAAGAAATTTTCTGACATTAGTAACTTAAAAAAACATGTGAAAAGATGTTTTACCGATGTGTCATATTTAAGAAGACACCTTAAAGTGAAGTCGGGGGAAAGACCTCATGGTTGCACTGTGTGTGGAAAGAAATTTTCCACCACTAGTAACTTAAAAAAACACGAGAGAATCCATTCACTTGACAAGGGTGATTTAGTTAAAACAGGGATTTGTTGAACTCTTGAAGGAACGAAAGTGAACACATGTATTGCACATACTGTTATGTAAATGGAGAACTTAAATGTAACACATTTGAAATTTGTTCAAATATTTTTGTGTACTTTATTCAGAATGTTTTTCTGTGTAAGTGACGTCCACTAGCCTTTTGTAAACAGTAATCACCTCTTCTACAAATGAAGGTGGAATTAGAAATATAATTTTTTCACAAAGGATTGTCATGAACTTGTAACTGTTTAGTTTGTTAATCTGTCAATAAATACTTATTATACCTACCTACATGTTTTATGATATCGTCATTACTTTTCTCCTTTGGTTTTTAAATTTATAAATCTTTATATTTTTGTAAAGAACCTAAATGCTTTTCTGTTTGCTGCTGGAAAGGTTTTTTCATGGATTGTGTCTATCATACATGTAATGATGACTGGTATGTATTTCATTCAGCATCCATGCCACGTAAGCACACGCATTAAACATCACCCAGTGGGTCCCTTTCAACTGTTTTTTTCTCTCTGGAATCTTACAGAAAACCAGAACAGTTTGGGGATGAGAAATATAGGCATTTTTATCAGTATTTTCACAAAGATGTCACTTATACATTTTGCTCAGTGCAGTTATATAATTTACATTTGGATTAATTTTTTTCATAGTTTTGAACTTTTGATTTGCAAATTTTAAAACCTATATTTTCTTGTCCACATTCAGTACTTAATTTTTTATTCCATCTCTAGTGTATTATCTTTCTTGGTACTGGCTTAACTTTGCTGTCATTGGCTGTCGGCTAAGGTGTCATATTTGTGAATGACATTTAAACATGTGTTGGAGGTGAAAACCTTAAGTAGTGAACTGTACATTTGTCATTATGGTTTGGGACTCTATTCCAATCGATAATGTTATGTTACATTGTGCCATTTCCTGTTAAGTAGTTAGCATGAAAAGGTATGCAAGCTCTGAGATGCTTAATTATCTCAGGTCTGGATGAAAGTTATGTATTTGGGGCATTTGCAGGGCGTTTGCAGGGCATTTGCAGGGCATTTGGCCCAAACAGCACAGAGAACCTAGAGGGGTCAAAGACAAGATGTTATTTTGTTGTTCCAAGGCCATTAACTTAACATAAAAAGATATAAATATAATATTAAATCTCTCAACTTGTAACATTTTTTGACTCAGATGTATTTGTGTTGCAAACTATTAAATTACAGGATTAATATGCTCTAGTCAACATGTGCTTCAGCATAACTGTCCTGATAAGAAAATGTAATGACAGAAGTGTTTTTAAAATGAAAATATTCTTACTAAAAATATAAATGAACACCCACGGCACAATTGTGTTAGTGATTGTAACAGTATATCGAATAATGGGCTACAAGATGTATCTAAAAATATCTTAAAACTTGAATAACTTTTTTCTCATCTTTCGCCATTTATCGATGTCAGTGTAGCAGAGGTACAATGCCATTTAAAGCATATCACAGGATGGTACCATGTGGCAGTGTGTGATATCTCAATGAGGACCCCTCGAAGACCCTGTCTCTATGTGCTGACCTGAGTAAATCTCTCTCAAACATTTGATGATTTTACATTTTTACCTGCTAGTAACCATTGGAACAGAAACACCTCAGCAGAACACAGAAAACCTACTTTTAATATTATTAATAATGTTAATAATAAAAACTTTTAATAGTGTTATAAAATCTTATATTGAATATGAAAATTTATAATAATCTTATTAGGTCAAGGTCATCACAAGATATAGGTGGCCAAGGAGCTGCGTGTTAGGTATGATTATGTATGAAATCCGCCCTTTAGTATCATGCTTTTGTAATTCAGCCCAACAGTTTCCAGTCAAACCACAATGCCACCTCTTCTGCTGAATAGCAGTAGCTTTGCTGTGCCATATTTTACAGCATTGCGTTTCATGTTTACTATATTACATTCATATTTACTATATCACATTCATATTCACTGTCATTTTTAACTATTTTGTGACATTTTAAGGTATTTCAGAGGGCTGCATGGCACAGACAAAAGATCAACTCCGATCCAATTTCTATACAGGAAAGACTAGTCAGAAGGAAAGAAAGCTATTGTTTTCATGGTTTCATGCAGCTGTCAGCAACAGAATAGGATACAATAGCTGGGTGGGTAACACATCATATTCAGTTGCATAATTACACTGCAGTTTATTTGCACTGCACTTATGCTATAACTGTTTAATTGTCATATATAGTTCAACTATATTTCACAGTATAGTTTGGTCAGTATATTTCACATGTTCTCTATGTGTGTTGCATTTGAGTCATTTCTCTCCATCTCACTCTCTAGGTCATATTGAAGTGATCCCAGTTCAGTTAGTTAGCTCGTTTGAAATATATATCTCGAGGGCTTCTATCACAGACTCGGGGCATGGTACAGGCACGATCCATCTGCGGGTCCACCGGAAACTGAAGACTCTGGAAGCACTATAAACAACATGAACCACCAGGGGTCAAAACTAAAAAGGGGTATGAAGTAACTAACAGAACAAAATAAACAGTCATTGACTCCACGGGGAACAGAGCAGAATTAGGTACTTAAATACAGACGGCTAACAAGGAAACACTGGACAGGAGAGAACAATTAACAAGGACCGGCACAAGAAACCGGGCAACAGGAGGAACTAATAATAATTAAACACAGGAACTAGGGAGCTTACCAAATACCAAAAACTAGAAAATTTTAACTGGGAATAAAACACTAGGGACAGAACACAAGGATAATTAAACAGAACCAGAAAGGAACAAAACTGAACACTAGTAGGGAGAAATCTAGGACAAGAAAACTAATAAATACAAAAACAGAGGTGACTAGATTAAAACTCACATCCTACAGGGTTTTTCTTAAAAATCTTCCATACATTTTGAGATGTACCTGTGACACATCAAATATGTTGCCTTTATAATAAAACAGTCATTTTTTCTGGGTGCACTATATTGCCAAAAGTATTGGGACACCCTTCCAAATCATTGAATTCAGGTGTTCCAATCACTTCCATAGCCACAGGTGTATAAAATCAAGCACCTAGGCATGCAGACTGCTTCTACAAACATTTGCAAAAGAATGGGTCGCTCTCAGGAGCTCAGTGAATTCAAGTATGGTACCATGATAGGATGCCACCTGTGCAATAAGTCTATTTGTGAAATTTCCTCGCTACTAAATATTCCACAGTCAGCTGTTAGTAGTATTATAACAAAGTGGATGCAATAGGGAACAACAGCAACTCAGCTACAGTATGAAGTGGTAGGACACGTAAAATCACAGAGTGGGGATAACGCATGCTGAGGTGCACAGTGTACAGATACCACCAACTCTGCAGATCCAGTAGCTACCGACCTCCAAACTTTGTGTGGCCTTCAGATTAGCTCAAGAACAGTGCATAGAGAACTTCATGGAATGGGTTTCCATGGCCGAGCAGCTGCATCCAAGCCTTACATCACCAAGTGCAGTGCAAAGCGTCAGATGCAGTGGTGATAAGCACTCCGCCACTGGACTTTACAGCAGTGGAGACGTGTTCTCTGGAGTGACAAATCACGCTTCTCTCTGGCAATCCGATGGACAAGTCTGGGTTTGGCGGTTGCCAGGAGAATGGTACTTGCCAGACTGCATTGTGTCAAGTGTAGAGTTTGGGGGGGGGGGGTTATGGTGTGGAGTTGTTTTTCAGGGGTTGGCCGTGGCCCCTTAGTTCCCGTGAATGGAACTTTTAATTCTGCAGCATTCAAGGCCGTTTTGCACAATTTCATGCACCCATCTTTATGGGAACAGTTTGGGGATGGACCCTTCCGGTTCCAACATGACTGCACACCAGTGCCCAAAGCAAGGTGCATAAGGAAATGAATTAGCGAGTCTGGTTGGAGGAACTTGACTGGCCTTGCACAGAAGCCCTGACCTCAACCCAATAGAACACCTTTAGGATGAATTAGAGCAGAGGCTGCCAGCCAGGCCTTCTCATCCAACATCACATTGACCTCACAAATGTTCTCTTAGCAGAATGGTCAAAAATTCCCATAAACACACTCCTAAACCTTGAGGAGAGCCTTCTCAGATGAGTTGAAGCTGATGTAGCTGCAAAGGATGGGCCATATTAAAGCCTGTGTATTAAGAACTGCATGTCATTAAAGTTCATGTGTGTGTGTAAAGGCAAGTGTCACAATGCTTTTGGCAATATAGTGTATATTTCTGCCAATCTGAGGATGAATAAATAATGATTTTTTTAGGGGAAAATGGGTTTAAAATGTTTTTTTAATGACATTTTACTAATTCATTCATATTACTCACAATAAGCTTGAATTATTGGCTTTATTCTTAATATGAGGGCATAGGTGACACTCCAACGAACATAAAAAGACTTTTAGGGAACTGTAGCTGCGACAATATATTTTTGATAATTTGAGAACCTTATACATGCCATGTCCTGCGACTTCTGTCAGCCTTGTCCTGGGTTCTCAGTTCTCCTAGTTAGGGTCACACCTTTGCCAGTCTCTTTGTTAGTGTCCCTCTCGCTGTACGTAATTACTCACAGCTGTCCTGTGGCTTATGTATTTAAATGCTCCCCAGTCCGGTACTCACTGGTTTGGTCATAGTTGTTTGTCTGTGTTTCAGTTCCTGTTTTCGCTTCCCTGAACAAAGTCGTCCTTCTGGGGTTTTTTCTACAAGAAGCTGCACTGTTGGTTGTCCCTGCCCTGCGTGTCGTAACGATACATAGTTGACCCAGATACCATTGGAAGTTCCATGCTATTTTTTCCTTCTCATTGCTCAAGAGGCCATGCTTCTAGAGTTTTCAAAACATGCATCTATTACAAAAATTTTGCATTAAGCAGAAAACAGCATTATACACGATATACCGACAGCTAAGGATATAAAAGGGTATAATGATTGAAAGTACAAAATATCAGTTTTCTGTATCCTTTTATCTTTTAATGATGAGCTGTAGTGTGTTTGTTATTGTTCTGTTTCTGTTTTGCTGTGTTCATGTCATCTGCTGGTGTGACAATTATATTGAAATGTAATAAACTGCTTGATTATATCAAGCATCGTTAATCCCTTAAAATGTCCAACCCTATAATACGGAGCCCCGTTGAGTAAGGTTTTATTGTACTTTAACGAGGACGTATCTATGTGTGTCCTACAGTGGACATGGATAAAATGAAAGGATGTACTGTATGAATGGATGGGTATACGTATATAACCAGTGTATATTCAGTTAGAAAAAAGGGCGGTTCGTGCGACTGATCCTCCCTCCTGTTTCACAAACCACCCCGGTCGGCGAAAGCGAGGGGACCATGATTTTCTGTAAGTGATGGAATTTAAATCTCGTGATAAAAATAACTGAGTACCCCTGAGTTAGAGCGTTGCGCATTATCAGTTTTTAGTTCACTCTCCGCGCCGCTGGGTGGCGGTAATGCAGCTAGTTATCGTCGGTGCATCTGTTTCCCTAAATGAAGAGGAAGAAGTTGCGTTCTGTGGTATATTCTGTGCGGAAGTTTATAGGCTCGATTACCACAAAGCCACTTAATGTTAGGGATACAGGCAGTTCAAATGTAAAACACAAGCTTATTGGTTTTCTGTAGCACTGAAATAGTTTGCTTACTTATATATGTGGGTTGCTTTTTTGTCGTGACATTATTCTTCTACAGTTTTTTTCGAAGAGGACTGTGTTCTTTATTCTTAAGGTAAATTTTGCTTGCTTTTGTTGTTTAACTCTTTGACCGACTGCAAATGCTAGTTAGTCTAAAGATAAAAATTAAGCATCAGTACGGGAATCCACTTGGAAATGTTTGTGCTGAAGCGGACAGATTTTCAGCAGCATTATCAGTTTGAGGGTTTTTGCATTTATGCCTTGAGTTACAGGAGGTGCAAAGCCGCCGCTCCAGTATCCAGATGCGCTTTTTATTTGTAAGAACCATACGTGGCTACACTCCGTAGAAAATTGTCACGTATCAGCATTTCTAAATTATGTACATGCGGTATAATATGCGTTATTTCTACATTTTAGCCATTTTAAGCAAACGCGTTACTGAAAATATTTAACATTGTTAAAATGTAAAAGTCCGGACATTATATATAAGAATTAAAACTTTTGCATTATTAATATTTGAAATCATGAAGAATTTTTCAAAATTGAAATGCTGTGTTAAAATAATGAAACCATAGTTATATTTAAATATATTCTAATATAATTTTTTCCCTGAATATTGCGCTTTGACCATTTAAAAATACCTTTTAAGTTTAGCTGTTTCTAAAGATCTGTCAAAGTTTAGTAAGATTAGTGGGACAAACAACTCAGCTTCTAGTGCATCGAATTTCCAAACGTTTAATATCCACGGTCGTTGTGTTTACGGAGTAAAAATACTTCGGATCATAATTGAGCGAATAATCCTTTTTTCCAATAAGACGATTCGTTATGCTAACAACTACTGTTTGAGACCGAGTTTAGTTTATATGATGTGAGTTAAAATTGGATTCAATAATTCACTTTATATAAATTTGCATACTTGCAGGCTAAAGCAAAATGCAGCTTGAATGAATACCTCCAAAACTGATACAAAAATAATTACAGTTATGATTTCTAATGCAGCTAATGTTCACAGGAAAGATCGTCACAAGTTCCCTTTTTCAATAACAAGCAAAGCAACGTACAAGGAAGAGGAGCTCGGAGAACAGCGTAGTGAGGGACTGAGCATGTTACACTTGACGTCCTGGCGTGCGAAGTGAGGAATCATGGCCTTGTGTGTTAAAAATGAATCTGATCTGAGCTGCACCCATACAGGGGATATTGCTGCTATGCAGAATCCCGGCACTGAGAAGATGGGATTGGGAGTTTGCCTGGAGTATCATCAAACAGAGAAAGGGACTGGTCCAGGTTCTGTTTGTCCATCACAGTACAATGACTCTCCGTGCACTAATGGAGTTGAAATTACAGTCGACCAAATAAAGTCTGAATCAAGTGGAGATGTAGTAGTTTCCAGTGGATTTATAGAGGAGAAATCAGAGGCACGACTAGAATGGGATTGTAAAGAGAGATCAAACAGAGCTCATCAAGAGGAGCAGCCCATTCCTTCATCTCAGAGGAATGGGGTTGAATTGAGCAATGGAAGACTTCTGACTACTAGGACAGACAGTAACCCTTATTCAGGTGAAAAGACACAGAGTTGCAATGAATGTGGAAAGGTATTTCCAAATGTAGCTGCTTTTACGAAACACATGAAAATGCATTCAGCTGAAAAAAAATACATTTGTGGACAGTGTGGAAAAGGTTTCACCCGTTCAGAGTATTTGAAGAAACACCAGAGTGTTCACACAGGTGAAAAGCCCCATGTCTGTTCGGAATGCGGACAGAGGTTTACTGTAGCAGGATCTTTAAAGGTCCACATGAGATTTCATTCTGGGGAAAAACCATATCAGTGCACCGAATGTGGAATGAGGTTTTTTACCCGAGCAACATACAAGAACCACATTTTAAACCATTCTGGAGAAAGACCAAATGTCTGTGGTCAGTGTGGAAAGAGTTTTAAGAATGCAGTCTCTCTACGAAGACATTGTCACTCTGAGAAACCTTACAGCTGTAGTGAATGTGGAAAGAGTTTTACCACGTTATTCCACTTAACTGTACACAAGAGAGTTCACTCTGGGGAAAAACCATACAGCTGTACCGAATGTGGAAAGAGTTTTACTAACAGAACACACTTAAATATGCATATGAGAATTCATTCTGGTGAGAAGCCATATAGTTGCACATTGTGTGAGAAAGGTTTTGCACAAAGAAGCGGATTAACAGTACATATGAGAACTCATTCAGAAGAAAAACCAAGCAAGTGTGACCATTGTGGGAAACATTTTAAGTGTACCTATTATTTAAAAAAACACCTTAAAGTTCATTCTAGTAACAAATCACAAGGCAGATTGACAAGAACTGTTCATACTGAATCTGTTTCAGATTGTGTCAACACAGCATGTACAACCATCATACAGAATGCTGATATTGATGAAGTCTATCTGAATGCAGGACAAATCAAACCTGAGCATATTGATCCAGATTATGTTCAGGTGGCAGAAGACCCCAATACACAGTGTGTCGATAGTGAGAAATTTACTGAATCCAACCCTGAATCAAGAGGACATCTAACAATTTTCAAGCACGCTGAAAATTCAGATACAATGCAGGATCTCAGTATTGTCAAGGTGGGATTAGAAGAATGTCTGGATTCTGAGCAAATCAAAACTGAATTGATTGATCCAGGCTCTGATCAGTTGAGACATAATGTTGAGTCACAGTTTGCTGATTGTGACAGAACAAGTGTGAAGTGTGAACTTAGTGATGGCTTAACAGATTTAATTGATTTTGCAACTAATTCTAAGACTGAGGTGTGTAATAATAATGAAGAACAGAGATTTGAAAGGGACTTAACTCCAGATACCAAGCAGTTGTCATTTTCCAGAAATGATCATGACAATCAAAAAAGTGATTGTGTCGACTCATTCCAAATAGAGCAGCACCAGCAGGATAATTCAAATATGAATAAATATGGCTGTTTGGATTGTGGAAAGCATTTTAAAAGCCCTTCTCGCTTAAAAGTACACAAGAGAGTTCACTCTGGGGAAAAACCGTACAGCTGTACCGAATGTGGAAAGAGCTTTACCCAGGCAATACACTTAAAAATACACATGAGAATTCATTCTGGTGAGAAGCCATATAGTTGCACATTGTGTGCAAAAAGTTTTGCACAAGGAAGTGGATTAACAGTACATATGAGAACTCATTCAGAAGAAAAACCAAACAAGTGTGACCATTGTGGGAAACATTTTAAGTGTATAACTTACTTAAGAAGACACCTTAAAGTGAAGTCGGGGGAAAGACCTTATGGTTGCACTGTGTGCGGAAAGAAATTTTCCACCAGTAGTAACGTAAGAAAACATGAGAGAATCCATTTAATTGACAAGGGTGATTTAGTTAAAACAGGGATTTGTTGAACTCTTGAAGAAACGAAAGAACACATGTATTGCACATACTGTTATGTAAATGGAGAACTTAAATTTAACACATTTGAAATTTGTTCAAATACTTTTGTGTACTTTATTCAGAATGTTTTTCTGTGTGACGTCCACTAGCATTTTGTAAACAGTAATTACTTCTTCCACAGATGAAGAAATATTAATTTTTCACAAAGGATTGTCATGACCTTGTAATTGTTTCATTTGTTGATGTCAATAAATACTTATTTTACCTACCTACATGTTTTATGATATCGTCATTACTTTTATCCTTTGGTTTTTAAGTTTATAAGTCTTTATATTTTTGTAAAGAACCTAAATGCTTTTCTGTTTGCTGCTATAAAGGTTTTTGCATGGATTGTGTCTATCATACATGTAATGATGACTGGTATGTATTTCATTCAGCATTCATGCCACTTAAGCACACGCATTAAACATCACCCAGTGGGTCTCTTTCAACTGTTTTTTTTCCTCTGGAATCTTACAGAAAACCAGAACAGTTTGGGGATGAGAAATATAGGCATTTTATCAGTATTTTCACAAAGATGTCACTTATACATTTTGCTCAGTGCAGTTATATAATTTACATTTGTATTAATTTTTTTCATAGTTTTGAACATCTTTTGAATTTTAAAACCTACATTTTCTTGTTCACATTCAATATTTTATTTTTAATCCATCTTTATTTAGTGTATTTTTGGTGCTGGCTTAACTGTATTGTCATTAGGTGCTGGACCTGTTACTGAGGGGGAACCTGTAGGGCGAGAATAGGAAAGGGGGCAGGAACAGGAACTGGAGAGATCCGAGTGGCCAGTAGGGCAAGAGGGCCCAGAGGCACTGAAATAGTGGCCACGGGTATTGTGCCCCCTGTCTCCTTCTTTGGCCGGCCCCCTTCTTGGATCCCCATGAACACTGGAGGCTTTCGGTATGGAAGACCTGTGTAGCTTGAGTCTGGGGCAGGAACCGCAAACAAGCAAAGTGAAAGGAAAGGGACCATGGGGGGTAAAAACGGGGTAGAAACAATTAGCCCAGAACTCAGGGTAAACTAGGGAGCACACACAGGTAACAATGTAAAATGACCAGACTGGGGAGCTCAAGACAGGGAGGCACTATGTACACCATTGACAAGGGAGTAGAAGAGAGGCACCTGGGGTGATCCACAAGATGGCTGTACTGAGAAGAAGCGTTAAACTAATAGGTGTGGCTTATTAGAACCACACAGAGAGAACAAAGGGAGATGAACTATCGAAGCCTTCTGAAAACATCAAGTTAAACTTGGATCTTCCTTTTGCATCTTACCCACATTGCCAGGTAATTTTAGACCCAACAGTTCAGGTATGACCTCCCCTGTTGCTCTGGTGGCTAAATATTCCAACTTCTCTCTTCTGTACTGTCTTCCCGGGTCCCGTCTCCAGGTCAGCATTATAAAAGGGCAGGACACCAAGAGTTGAGGATGCTTCCTGAGACTGCTTTGCCTGTGATTGAGTTACTACATTACACATAGGGGTAGGTTGCAACAAATCAAAAAGCACTGGCAAATCACGACCTAATACTACCACAAAGGGGAGATTTTCAGCAATTCCAACCTTTAAAAGATAGGTCTGCCCTTGTAACTTAACATCTGCTGTGGGAAGGTACCTTTCATCCCCATGTACACAGCGAACAGGGACCCTGTCTACAATGCCCCCTACATAAGGTGCATATTGTTGATGAACAAGAGTCTGATCACTCCCAGAGCCGATAAGGGCTTTTAACTTCTTCCCATTTATTTCCACAAATATCATCCTCATAGCCTGTTCAGCTCTTGGCTTTGGCTGTACCTCCTGCTCAGGAACAAAGCACATCTGAGTAATCTTAAGTGTTCTTGGGACAGATGAGTTTGGTATGGCCTTCCTGGCCACAGAGGTAGCAAATAGGTGGCTTACCTAGACCCCTTGAAACACTAGCTGGAGGAATTTCCTTTACAAAAGGCCTACCTACACCAAAATTCAGCCTCTGCTGTGAGGGGATTGCCTTACAAGTATCCCTTCCCATCCTCCAAGCATTTTGGGTCCATGGCTGGCCTTTTCCTCTGGCTGCCACAAATGCCTCAGCTAGCATCGCTGCCTCTGCTGCAGTCCCAGGATCACGCTCCTTCAGCCATACCTGTAGCTCAGGGCACAACATTCTCAAGTACTGTTCCAAGACAATGATTTCCCCAACTTCTACCATTTTCCCTTTAGGCTGTATCCACTTTCCATACAGTTCCTTTAATCGGACATACAATTCTCTAGGACTCTCATGTCCTTCCACCTCCAAAGAGCGGAATTTTTGCCGTTAGGTTTCAGAATTAAATGTCATATTTCTTCATTATAGCAGCCTTTACCTGTTCATAATCATGTGTTTGTTCCACGTCCATATGCACATAAGCACTCCTAGCTTTACCCGTTAACAATGGGACAAGATGAAAAGCCCAATCCGTACTGGGCCACCGACACGCTCCTGCAATGCGCTCAAATGTAATGAGAAAGTGCTCAATGTCATCAGATTCAGATAATTTCTGTAACTTGGGTTCTACATACGTTTGTGACTGACCTGGGGCTTCCACTCGAGATGATAGTTGTTGGACATTGGCTTCCACATCCTCCAAGGCTAGAGGGTCTGCATCTGCTTGGCATGGACCAGGAACAAGAGAGGTGCGGGCCTGAACCTCTAACTGCAAGAGGCTAAACTGATGTTGCAGAGCTTTAAACCTCTGCTCCTGCTGTACCAGTTCTCTGCCACGCTGAGCCTCCACTACTTCCCGCTTCCCCATGTATGCCCGGAGAATATTAGCCAGATCCACTATCGTTGGACTCCGTTCTTCCTCCTCCAGTCCCAGTACGCCACCCATGGGTTCCTCAGTTGTCCCATCTTCTTCTGTTGTCATCTCTGCTCCGAGGTCTTGCACGGCTACCCCACAGCTTCCCTTTCCTCTTTCTCCACGGCTCATAGCTCTCATGACATTCCCAACAAAACTAAAAAAAAAAATATGCTAAATTGTGCCCCTAGCTGGTTTATCCCACTCCTGACACCACATGTAAGGGACCAGCAAGCAGACTCAGGGGCACAGAATTTGTTACTAACCAAACTTTACTGAAAATCCAAAAAAATAATCAAAATACAAAAGGATATCCAACACAGGAAAATTCAGGGCCCAATAAAATGAGGTTACCCAAACAGAATGAAACCAAAATTAAAGCACACCATAACCCAACCTACACTGAACATAACTGACCTAACAAATAACACACTGGGGGAACATATATACTGGGTGATCAGTCCAGTAACACACATAAGGGGGGAACACTACCATAACATTTACAACTACGTACCAATCACTCTATAAACCCCATAACATATTTAGCCCATAAAATTATACAAACAATTTTATAAAGAAAAACTAAATTTAAAAAATGTCAACAAAAATATAACAAACAACTATGCCAAACCCAACTCCCCATCCCCCTACAGTGGGCACCTATTGGTACTGCCCATGGGAATTTAAAGGGAACCATGAGAATTTCAGCTGTTTGCCAGTCGGACCAAAAAAATGTATGCACCACTTCCAGTTGTTTCACTCCAGGTAACTGAAACCCTGTGTGGCCATCTCAGCCCATCATAAAGGTGAAAATCTGAATTAGTGAATTGTAATTCTATCATTAAAGTTTGGTACTGTATTCCAATCGATAATCATGTGTTTGTTTCATTTTCTGTTAATTAGTTATCTTGAAAAGGTAAATAAGCTCTAAGGTGTTAAAGCATTCTATGGGGTTTGAGCGTACTATGACTGTCATAGATCAGCCCCGGGGATCCCCAGGGCCCAGTTTTTCAAAAGTAATCCACTAGGATTTTGGATAACGGATTTGATCAAATCTTGAAAATGGGTTTTTCAAAACAAAAAATGGATTACATAATCGAATTAGATCACATAATCCAATCTTGGTTTTGATCCGGATCAAACCATTAGTTTGGGTTTTTCAGAACTTTTTTGTAGGATTTGGATCACTTTGATCCAAAAAATCCGGATTAAACTGATTCCATAAGAAAGGTGGATTCAGCGTGGATTTCATGCCCAAAATGTAATGAAAACTTTAAAAATTTATCAAATAATAGTATATTTGGATCATGCAGTATCTTACAAGATATCCTATTTATACATAAGGTTTTAATTTTATTTGTTCATCCGTCAGGCTACAGTGATTAGGTAGGCTTTAATGTATTCAGCCTTTCAGTATAGGCCTACAGCAAAGTAGAAAGAGTTTGGCCTCATAAAATAATCCCCCAAACAGCTGT
>JAODUD010000035.1:2717844-2735217 GCA_026784285.1 Stomatorhinus walkeri | reverse complement strand
AGTTTGCCTGGAGTATCATCAAACAGAGAAAGGGACTGGTCCAGGTTCTGTTTGTCCATCACAGTACAATGACTCTCAGTGCACTAATGGGGTTGAAATTACAGTCGACCAAATAAAGTCTGAATCAAGTGGAGATGTAGTAGTTTCCAGTGGATTTATAAAGGAGAAATCAGAGGCACGACTAGAATGGGATTGTAAAGAGAGATTAAGCGGAGCTCATCAAGAGGAGCAGCCCATTCCTTCATCTCAGAGGGAAGACGTTCATACTGATAGGTTAGGCTCTTCACAGTTTGTAACAAGTTCCACTAATGCATTTGATAAGAAACAGCACCAGCAACTTTACTTGAATGGAATTGATTTCAGCGATGGAAGACTTTGCAATACAAGGAGTGACATGAACCCTTATTCAGGTGAAAAGACACACAGCTGCAGTGAATGTGGAAAAATATTTACGAATATAGCTGCTTTAACAAGACATACGAAAACACATTCAACTGAAAAAAAATACATCTGTCGACAGTGTGGAAAAGGTTTCACCCATCCAGCATACTTGAAGAAACACCAGAGAGTTCACACAGGTGAAAAACCCCATGTCTGTTCGGAATGCGGACAGAGGTTTACTGCAGCAGATTCTTTAAAAGTGCACATGAGATTTCATTCTGGGGAAAAACCATATCAGTGCACCGAATGTGGAATGAGGTTTTTTACCCGAGCAACATACAAGAACCACATTTTAAACCATTCTGGAGAAAGACCAAATGTCTGTGGTCAGTGTGGAAAGAGTTTTAAGGATGCAGCCTCTTTTAGAAGACATAGTGAAATTCATTTAGCTGAAAAACCATACAGTTGCACTGAATGTGGAAAAGGTTTTACTCGTTTATTTCGCTTAACAACACATAAGAGAGTTCACTCTGATGAAAAACCGTATGGCTGTTCTGAATGTGGAAAGAGTTTTACTCAGGCAGCAAACTTAAAGATTCATATGAGAATTCATTCTGGTGAGAAGCCATATAACTGTACCTTATGTGAGAAAAGCTTTACACAGTCGAGTGGATTAACAGGGCACATGAAAACTCATGCAGAAAAAAAACCAAGCATCTGTAATCATTGTGGGAAATGCTTTAAGCGTTCGTCATATTTAGAAAGGCACATTAAAGTTCATTCTAGAGAAAAATATGTAAATAGTGTTATGGGTGTAACGGTTAAAAATGAATCTCATCTGGGGTTTTACAGCAGAGTGGATTCAGCCACAATGCATAATTTCACCATAGATGAGATGGAATCAAGACTATGTCTAAATTATGAAGAAATAAAAATGGAAAAGACTGACCCAAGCTATACTGTTGTGGCACTGCATGTTGACAGAATGAAGTGTGAGTCAAATGGTCGTGACCCTAACTATACTCTAGATTCCATGGAACAGGATCTCAATAATGATACTATGGAGTCAGCATTATATTCAAATTTTGAACACATCAAACCTGAGATTATCAATCCAGACAACTTTCAGCAGCAGCAAAACACTGAGGCACAGCACGTTATTGGTGGGAAAATAGTAATTAACAAAATAAAATATATTTCAAGTAGCAGAAAGGAACTCTATTCCCAAGCAGTGGATATTCCCACAGTGCAAAAAAATATTGTTGACTATATAGAATCAGGAGTCGATCAGGAATCAGAAAAAGTTAAAATTAGGATTGTTGATCCAGAGAATGTTATGGTGGGACAGCAAATTGCTATGCAGTGCTTTGAAGGTGAAGCAGCAGACGTGAGCTCTGAATCAAGTCATGAGACGGGGGGGTTTGGACGGCTTGCGGCTAATACTGAGACAGAGGGGTGTGTGGAGAATCAGGAATTGAGATCTGAAAGAGGTATATCAACTGAAGACGCAAAAGAGCCGTTGTTTAACTCCCATCAGGGCGAGAACGACAACCATGAGGACGGCGATTACTTGGTTTCCATGCTGTCTGGAATGATTTTACCTGAGATATATACCATGAAACACCACCATCCCCTTAATTCCCAAAGATCAGATTCAAGTGCAGGCTCTGAAAATGGACCACCCTTTTCAAGCCTTAAAGAGCAAAATGCAATTTGTTTGGATGAAAAACCTCACAGTTGTAATGAGTGTGGAAAGAGTTTTGCGAAAACCACTTATTTGGCAAAACACAAAAAAACCCATTCATCTGAAAAAACACACATCTGTGATCAGTGCGGGAAATGCTTTACTAAGCCATCGTACTTGAAAAAGCACCATAGGGTTCACTTGGGGGAGAAACCTCATAGCTGTTCAGAGTGTGGCAAAAAGTTTGCAGTGGCAGATTCCTTAAAGGTTCACACAATGAGAGTTCATTCTGGTCAGAAACCGTACCATTGCCCTGAATGTGATAAGAGGTTTTTCAGTCGATCATCATTCAAGACCCATGTTTCAATCCACTCTGGTGAAAAGCTGCACACTTGTAGGGAATGTGGTAAGAGTTTTGCGAATCCCACTTACTTATCAAAACACAAAGAAACACATTTAACTGGAAAAGTATTCATCTGTGATCAGTGTGGGAAGGGGTTCACAAGTCGGTCATACTTGAAAAAGCACCAGAGGATTCACTCAGGTGAAAAACCCTATATGTGTTCTGAATGTGGACAAAGGTTTACAGTAGCAGATTCTTTAAAAGTGCACATGAGATTTCATACTGGTGAAAAACCATACCACTGCACTGAGTGTGGGATGAGGTTTTACACCAGGGCAACCTACAAGAACCATGTTTTAATTCATTCTGGAGAGAGACCAAATGTCTGTGCTCAGTGTGGTAGAGGTTTTAAAAATGCAGCAGCCTTAAGACGACATTGTCACTCAGAAAGGCCATACATTTGTACTGAATGTGGAAAGAGTTTTACTAGATCGTTTCGCTTATCTGTACACAAGAGAGTTCATACAGGTGAAAAACCTTACAGCTGCTCTGAATGTGGGAAAAGTTTTAGCCAGGCTATGAACTTAAAAGTACATAAGAGAGTTCATTCTGGTGAAAAACCGTACACTTGTACTCTCTGTGGGAAATGTTTTACGCAGTTAAGTGGCTTAACAGTACACATGAGAATTCATTCAGGAGAAAGACCGAACATTTGTATTCATTGTGGGAAACGTTTTAAGGCTATGTCCTACTTAAAAAGGCACCTTAAAGTTCACTCAGGAGATAAACCACACATTTGTGCTTACTGTGGAAAGAGGTTTGCAGACATTAGTAACTTAAAGAAACATCAAGCAACACACTGTCACAGTGAACATATGCAGTCTGACTAAAGATAATCTCTTAAAAGTACACTAAAAAGATAATGAAATCCAACCTACTTTAGAGAAATAATTTTCATGTAATTAATTTATAATCTAAATTCTGAAAAACTATTGTCAATAAAACAATAAAGGTGTACGTTTTGAGTTATACATTAAAATTTGATTAATTTTAAAACATGACTGCTTTATTTGTGTACACTAAATGGTAGTTTGTGCAATGTAGTCATGTTCACAATGACCTGAGGAGTAGTGCTAAGATGCTGGTGCGTCATTACTGAAGGATATTCATTTAACATACTAATGCTTCATGTGGTAGTTACTGTATATGCACTTAAAATGAGCATTTTAACTTTTATGAATGATATACTTTTATATTGTTACACTGTATGTTTTTCTAATGGGTAGTTTGGATCATTGTAATTATGTATTGATATGTATTTTGGAGGGTTTTGCTGTAATGTTAATGTCCCATAATTTTATTTAGGGCTCTTTGGACAGTACAATTATAGTGGTTTCAGATATGCGAGATTTTAAACGAAATATGTATTATTATTATTGTTATTCATTCTGTTGTACAAATAGTTTGTGTGACTTTTTAGTGCCATTGCAGAAAGAGGTGACTGTCACTTTTATGTCAAACAGGTAATGTTGTGATGCATTACTTGTGAATCTGCAGTCATATGAAATATGGAGCTGCACAGCTAAGTAAGTAAATAAGTACTTGTGATTAAAAATTATTTTTTTATAAATTACACTTGCCAGTTTTTTGTACATTTGTCAACAGAACATAATGAAGTTCAAAAACTCACATGTATTTGAAACATTTTAGTTTGAGTAGGGTTTGTTTCTTTTTTCAAAAGTATTGTCTGCTTGTTTGAAAATTTCTATTGAATATCATCCGGGAATCAAAGTCTATTTCTGTATATTAAGTATGGCTGAGGGTACCAGCATACGCTTAAAACAGTAGTTCCCTCAATGTCTGTGGTATCTGTCAGTTATCCACAGTTTACCTCAGTCCAAAAAAAAATTGCAAAATGTGTAATGTGTTTTTTCATTGTTCATTTTTCCTTTGAGGGGTATAAAAAGCATATTTTTCATTGTTGTCATCCCTTAATACATGACAATTTTTAATTTCTCTGTCATCTCTTTGGTAGCAGAATTGGCACTCCAGCCATCATAAAAAAGGTCACACTGTTCCTTTTGGACTCGTGTGGTGCTGAGGAATCACCTGCCGCACAACTGCGCTCAGGTTCTCATCCCTGAAGTGGTTTGTAGTGTGGTGGGTGCAGCAACATGCTGTATCAGTGCGTGCTCCTTACCTCGCTGTCATCTCTTGAGAATTAGGCTAAAATGTCAGTCTCTTTCATTCGAGAGAGTACAATTTACAATGTACTGTATTATTACTGTATTTAATGTTGGTAATGTATTACTGTGTGAAATTTATCAATTACTATAGGCAAGTTCACAAACACCCACCAACCACCTCAGGCAGGAGATGCTGAGTACAGCTTTGTAACAGGTGATACTTCAGCACCACGCTACTCTGAATGGACCAGTGTGATTTTCTCCCCCCCAGAGGCTGAAGTGCTAATCCTGCCAACAATCCCCAAATTTTGCCTGTAAATTGGAGGGCCTACTTGAAGGGCTGGCTGTAGAGTAATGGTGCATTCGTTTTTCTCTCGGAACTCGGAAATTCCGAGTTGAGTGACGTCACGTCCGACAATCTCCCGTTCGAGCTACCGCATCTCGGAACAAACATGGCCGCCTCCATGAACACGCTACTGTGTGTTGTTGCTTTATATTTTAGCAGATTGGAGTGAGATTTTTTTTCCCGAGAGGCAAACAAACAAGAAACACAAACTAGTCAAACCACATTAAAAGCTTTATAAAATATTTTAGCACATTCATAGCAATATTCTTTTTTTGAGAGGCAAACAAACTACAAACAAACCAAAGACACTAACAAGCCTGGTAATAATCTGATATTTCATAAAGTGATATGATATGGTATTCTCTAAATCGAACAAGTGCAGTTTATATTTATAACTATTAATACATTTAACAAAATAAACATTTATTTATAAAATAGAATTACTGTTGAGCGTGTAAGCTATGTTGAAATTACATCACAGGGACAAGAAAATTCTGTCCGACATAAACAAGGCGTTTCCGTCGGGAAGTGACGTTTTTTGTGATGTTTTGTGACGCTTTCATCTGAGTTTCGACTTGGAGAGAAATAATTAAATGCACCATAACATCATAGCCACCACAAAGCAATGACAGGATAAGGGCCTTACTCAAGGGCCCAATGAAGTGGGATCACCCCAGGCATTCATACCAGCAACCCTCTGATTACCAGCACAGAGCCCTAGCCTCAGAGCCTCCACAGCACCCACACGGTGGGCTTTGCTCTATGGTAGGCTGCATGATTACGAGATTAAAAATAATAATTAGTTATTCTTTTCAAATTAATCACACATGTCAGCACATTAACTTTGACAGCCACAATAATATACTATGGTATCAGCTATGGTATCAAATTTCAGATGGTAAACACTACTCTGCACTTCAATTACCTGATATCAGTGGGTTGATGTCATGGTTTAGCCTACACAGTATTATGCCCCAATTACGTGCTTCTGCTAGAACTAATAAATCAACTACAGTTAGTAAAACTACACTGTTACAAAACTATCACAGCATATAACATTTGACAACTGCTGCCAAAGTACTAACAACATACTTATAATATACCATATTCAGCTGCTTGCTAATGGTATTGCGTTTTGATAAAAGATGTTTCTTCTTGTACAGAAGTTTGTGCCCTTAATGATATCCCATTTTATAGCTTGTTACAATGATATCCCATTGTATAGCTTGTTGCAATGATATCCCATTGTATAGCTTGTTGCAATGATATCCCATTTTATAGCTTGTTGCAATGATATCCTTTTTTATAGCTTGTTGCAATATCATCCCATTGTATAGCTTGTTGCAATGATATCCCATTGTATAGCTTGTTGCATGTTTTTACACATGTACTGTTTACCAAATATTAAAATGTTGCCAATTTTTTTTTACTTTTTAATTGTTAAGCGCAGCTGGGTAGCACACTGTTCCCTCATTCCTCTAGGATTGGAGGTTTGAGTGTCACCTCTGCTCTGTCTGTCTGTCTGTGTGTGTACTTGCGTGCGTGTGTGTTCTGCTTGTGACACATGGGTTTCCTCCCACCTTCCAAAGACACAGTGGACTAACTAGTGGCACAAGGCTAAGTGGGTTAGTGTATGCTGGTTCAAATAGCTTGGCTGAATCACCCGAGTTATTTCTATGTTATTTTGGGAGAAAAATGATCTGCTAAATAAGTAAACATAACTGGTGTGCTTAGATTGCCTAGACTATGTGACTGGTTATGTATGTATGCATCACACTGACATGCCAGAATACTTTCATGTGATTCAACATTTTTCAGTTTTCAAAAAAGATTTTCCACTGCATTTTCTTTCACTCAAAACTCTAGTTATTCCATAAAAATGCAGAAATTTCAATACCACTTGAAAAATGTTGCATTCGTCTTATAATGATCCTTTTTATTGCATTCTTGTCATTTAATTAAAATGAGGCTAAATTAAATGTGTTTTTAAATGATTTCATTTTGATTAAACCATTGAATACAAACGCTACGTCAATAAAAGTACACATAACTTAATATGAGAATGTTTTACAAAATCTCATGCATTTTTTCTAAATTAAGCAGCGAAGTGCCGACTGATTCTGGACATAGAAATTGTCTTTCATCTTCCATAATAGCTTACACGTCCATCCAGGCCTGAACTGGCCACCGGGAGTATCGGGATATTCCCTGGGGTCTGGCCTGCCATTCAGAGCAGACCTCTGAAACAAGTAGATGATGAAACAAACCAGATGCTGTAGTGCAAAATGCGCACGCAGCATGGTCCCGCCCCGTGTGTCTCACTTCGCGGTACTTTAAGGTAATAGATAAAAATAAGTTTTCACCTTAAATTGGTTTAAGTTCTTGTAACATCAGTATTTTTCAATCATCCCGCTTTGAAAACAAAAAGCTGTGTCGCGGTTGGAACTAGCATTGTTTCGTACTGCTCGGAAAATTTCATCGTCCACCTACCCCAGATCCCTGGCCTCATCAAGCCTCGCACTCCGGCCCTGCAGCCATTTTATTTTAAGCTGATGGTCCTTTGTAAATGTGTAAAAGTGTTAGCATACGTGTGGCTGTTTTGTGTTTAGGAAGAACGCGGAGACACGACATTTGACCGTACCGCTATATGACAGAAGCGTGAAAAATAACTATCACCGTGTAACATTCGAACAATTGCATTGCCTTATTAGATATGTAGTTCTAAACCGAACTCTAGCTAGCACAAACCTCCGCGTTAACATTTTGAGAACTACTCTAACCATAATGCATAGCGTCAGCGCGAACTTCCTTTCTCTCGCGGGCTTTGTTTTGTTGTGGCGGCACATTTGGAAGTTTGTGTTGTCCGTTTTTAACACCAACTTTAAATACCTCCACTGCAGTTTACAGTGATGTCAGAGGTACGTGTTATGTGAATTGCAGCCATTTATCCAGGCATTGGCACGCCTAATTACTTAAGCTAAATATTTTGTAATGTAGTACATTTAAGACCGATGCGTAACGTAGGTAACAATGGAAGTTTAGCTAATGCCACAGTTGACCTGGTGCTGGGCTTCCTCTTCTTCCCATGTCACTGAGAGAGTTTTCAACACGACTAGTACAGCGAGTTACAACTGAGCGGTGAAGTGTCAACTTTTGTCCGTGGACCGATTTCAGAAAGTAAGCGACTTTAATTAGTTAGAGGCTACTGACTGCCGCGTCTATGGTTTCTTAATCCATCTAACCAGGATTAACGTCCAAGAGGGTAAGCCGTCATGTCATCTTCAGCTGGCATGCAGCCGTCGGAAATCAGCATCCTCGCCCGCTGGATGCCGAGCAGGCACCGGGCCGGAGTCATTCTGAGTCCTTTGGACGAAGCCGGCTCACCGAGGGACAGTTGGGACGATTCCTTCGCCTCGCAGTTCGTCCCCCTGCCCGGGTCAAACAGCAGCAGCTGTATAAGCCTTGATTCTCTGGTGCTGGCCGACACTGGAGACCCGGACCAGCAGAGGGAAATGAAGCTGTTGGACACACGCCGGATCGCCGAGGAGAGGGTGTGCTTGGATGCGGCTGACAGGAAGACCAGCGATTGTCCGATAGCACAGAAACTAGAGGAGGTAACTATCCCTTCTATTGACTCTAATCTTCAACTGTCAAACTGGTAAAAACGTGTAGTAACCACAAATCCATATAAAAATATTGTAAAAAAAATCAGTGGTATTGTAGGCTAGACATATGTTTTGCCTAACTAGGGGTTAGTATGTTAATTTAGAAAATAATTGGGTGTGTAATGTGGCCATGACACAAATTAGTGTAGGTACATAGCCAGTTTGGTAAAAGCTCGCGGTCACATTTGATTGCAGTTAAAGGAGCTGCAGAGAGCCATGCAGGAGCAGCTGAAAGCCCATCGGATGGAGCGGCTCCACTCGCTACTGCCAGAGCCTCAGAGGCTCCTGGGTACAGTGGGCCAGCATAGCAGTACAGGTATGCGCACTTCTCAGTGTTCTCCTTGTGTTCATTTATGACTTACATATTAGTGCCCAGCAAGCACAAATTATTTGTGCTGAGTTAAATAGTTAAACTTTTGTGTTCTATGCCAGGGATGTCAAACTCCAGTCCTGGGGGGCCAGAGCTCTGTACATTTTTTTTTGGTTTCCCCTCAGTTAACACACCTGATTCGACTCCTTCTGTCCATTACCACACAGCTCTTGAGCTGAATCATTTGTGGTGGAACAGGGAAAGAATTAAGCTACACAGGGTGCCGCACCCCAGGACCGGGGTTTGGCATCGCTGCTCTGTGCCATTTCTCAAGAAATGGAGCCTTTGATTGATAAATACTTAAGAAAGTCACTGCAATGGGAAGATGATATTGAATTATAATGCTGCTGCTCTTGACCTCTACCTTAATGCTACTGCATGCTTGTATAAGTGAGCATAAGTTACAGAAACCATGAGCTTAATGATCCAATGTTTTTGGAATGACTAATAAAATGCATTTTCCTATGTCCTAGTTTTATATGTGTATTTATATGTTGGGTCTGTGAGTTCAGAGGTTTAAACATTCTGTCATTGTGTCATTTCCTGTGTCCATACATATGGTATCTGTTCATTGGGTATAATCGTCTGCATTTTCATTTGATTTCTGATAAGCTCAGCAGTGTTTATTTGGTTTTAACATGGCCTCAGGTAGTTTTGTAATTTATTTGGTGAATATGGCTTAGCGTTGTGTTATCTGTCCTTCTAACTATATAATGGTAAAGACATTTCCAGTAACCTCTTTAGGAATGTTTCTTTTCAGATGTAATTCCACTTCCGTCTTTGTAGACATGATAGGGACTGTCCATATCTTGTTTTTAATGTTGTTCAGATTTTTCGGGGTCCTCATTGCTGGCAGGACAAGGCCCTGTGACTAAGGAGTCCTCTCAGTGGGCCCTGCTGCCTGGCTCCATTGGCATTCCCACTCCCTCTCAGACCATAAGCAGTCCGCCAGCAGTCAGGCCTGGGTCGCCACTTTTGGCTGTCCAATCTCTACAGTGGGAGCCAAATGCCGTCCCGGGTAGGGCATCCCTGGGTGTTGTGGGGCAACCGAAAAGCCCCCATTCCCAACAGGACCCAAAGACAAGCCTGTATTCAGAAAAAGGAGAGGCACCCTCTGATACCACCCTGGGTAGGAATATTGCTGATTTGTACATATATTAGGAACTGTAGCTCTCAACCGAAGTGCTTTTAGTGAATAAGTGTTTGGAGCATAGTCCATAATAAATCTAGGATAAGTTCACTGCTCTCTGGTACAACTGTGAGTTGTTTGGAAGGCGCTTGTGAAATCAGTTACAATTTAACAGGAGCAGATGTGTGGGAACAGAGTTACAACCGTGACCAGCATAGCGCTGACAGAAGCTACAGAAATGCTAAAAGCAATAATGATGATAGAGAATTGACAACCTCTACGAGCAACGACCAGCTTCGGAGCCCTCGCAGAGACGACGACTGGAGTGTCCCACCCTCAGAAGACAGGTAAACGCATCAGCCCAGCGGGGCAGATATATGAAGCTCAGGGTCTTAGGCTATTATATAATTGTCAAAAAAGGCTTGATAATGAGAGAGTTCAGAGGAGAAGAGCCAGATCTTTTTAAAGATGAAAGTATGATAAGTGCAAAAATATCAACTCTGTGCAACAGTGGAATGCAGAATGACTTCTCATAACCGACCTGTGAGGCAGCTCTGGAACCAGGTGTAACCAATTATGGGCCATTGAGTATATAATACGGATGGGCTGATCCACATTTTTTCGGTTCCAATCTGATTCTGATACACAGCTGCCCATTCCGATACAGATTCTGATACAAGATCTCTATTTACTTTAATATTTTAATATAATATACATTGAGTGACAAAAGAAGTTAAGCACCCAGAAGTAATGGTCTGATTTGGATGTAATTTTGCACACATGCAGAACAGCGATGGGTACGTGAATGATTCGATTCACTAGGAGATGGCACGTCTAGTCACCAGACACAGAGGATGCCTTGTAGACGCATTAATCATCATTACCAGCACTTGACGGAGTTTGATATGGGTCACATTGTGGGCCAGCTGGTCGTATCGAGCGATTTCCTGGCATGTAGGCCATGCAGATATCTGTCACCCGGTGTTGGAACCGGGCACGTGAGGGCACCCGCACACGTCGTGAAGATTCTGGTGGCTTAAGACAGACCACAGCAAGGGAGGGTCGTCGTATTGTGTGCCTGGTCTTACAGACCCCCATGACATCTGGGCCTGCCACCTGGACACAGGTATTGGACTCTGCAGTAGCCCATGTCACCGTGTCTCGACAACTGGCACCAGTCGGACTACCGGTTCACTGTCCCGTGTGTAGGCTCCCGTAACCGGGAGGCATGGACTGATGACAAGTGGCGTCGTACCATGTTCAGCATTGAATATTGGTTCTGCATTACCACAGATGACCGTTGTGTGCGCATATGGCGGTGCCAAGAGGAGAGGACCAGTCCTGCCGTTATGGAGAGAGATACTAGTGTTTCTCCTGGCATCATGGTGTGGGGAGCCATAGGGTATGACTTCAGGTCATCTCTGGTAGTGATTCGGGGGCCCTGATGGCACAGCGCTATGTCAGTAACATCCTGCATCTGCATGTCTTGAGGCAGCACCCTGGTACGATCTTTTAACAAAACAAGGCCTGTTGACACACAGCACATGTGTCTATGGACTGCCTACATCATGTTGGGGTCCTCCCGTGGTCAGACAGGTCCTGCAATCTTTACCCAATCGAAGGGGAATCAGACCCAGTGCCAATCTGCAGGATCTCGAGGGCCAGTTACAACAGCTGTGGGCCGACCTTCCGCAGGAGAGGATATTACGGCTGCACGACTCCCTTCTGCACCGCATCGCCGCATGTATCCAGGCCCGGGGAGGTGCCACACCCCACTGCCAACTCTGAGCTGATCTGATACTATAATCATTGCGATACAGTCACCTGACCTTTCACCATGTGCAGAGTTATTTTATTTCCGCCACTCCGTCTGGATGCTTAACTTTTTTTGTCACTGAGTTTATATTTATACTTTGTATATTATAGATGTGTTTAAACTAGTAAATGCAGATGAAAAAATGTATGCCAAAAAATCTTTAATTAGGCTACTGGAAAATATACACAACAAACTGTTAAGCCTTGTTTGTACATGTTGTATTAAGCGTGTTTGAGCCATTTTGCAGTTCAGTTTGAATCTCTTCCAAGTGAGGATATACAAATGATGAACGCATAAAATGGCTCACAATTTTCCTCCCACTGGCAACAGCGATTGCAATAACACTTTGTTGCGATAGCAGCCCCTCGTGTATCACAAGCTGTGGCAAGTGCACATAACAGCCCAAACCAGTAACTCCCAAATCATCCATTGCTTTTTCCATATTACTCGTGCTGTTTTGCACAATTACACTTTGTTTAGTGGGATTTTCCACTAAACACTACTTCCACCTCAAAACTTTTGCAAAGATTGTAAATCGCTGTGCTACTATTTGCTGTATAAAGCATAAAATGCTTCCAGATCATCACCATATTATCTGATATTTTTATGCTCCTCCTACTACAGAGGGTATACGCATGATTTCACAGCTGTCACATGTCATGCGAATGATTGTTGAAATATATTTAACACAAAATAGGAGCTATGTTTTTACATACTGCCAATAACTACACTGGAGTTGGATCAGTCATGTATGGCTGATACCTGATCCATCAAATAGGTCTGGATCGGTGCCGATACCAATCCAAATATCGGATCAGTGCATCTCTAGTATGTTATACTGCTTTAGCAGGTTAGCAACTGCTGTTGAAGCCGTTTTGTAATTTTACTTCTACTCGTTGAAATGGCACAGGCCCATAAAACCAGGGGTTGGGAGCAAGAAGCAGACCTTTGAGGAGCTTCTAGAAGAGCAACTGCAGCTGGAGGAGCAGAGGATGAAGGCCGTCCAGCTGGGGCAGGTCTGTACTTGTGTTAAGTTTGCTTCAGTGGAATTAGACCAGCAGTGAACCTCATGAAGCCTAACAGGCTTTATCCAGCATTCTTTATTCAGTGTGTGTTGTCAATATGTATGTAGATGGCCTGAACAGTTTGCTGTATGAATAATTTGTGAGTAAGTGATTAGCTGTTTTCCCTATTTGTTTCCCTAGACTACAGTGGAAGTAAAAGCCCCCCCAAAGAGAACCTTTCTACGGCGGGGGGAGGGCCTTGCTCGCTTCACTAGGGGAAAAGCTGCCATCCCAAAAAGGAGAGATAAGGATGCTGTCACCCACGTGCCCCCTAAGTCCAGCACTTCCAATGATACCGGACTCAGCAGAAACATTCAGAAAAACAGTGTTTCCCAGCGGCCTGCCATCCAGCGCAAGACTACTGTCCTGAACAAAGAGAACCGCCCAGAACACCAGCCTGTGGGCCAGGAGCCCAGAAGGCTGCGGACAAAGGGTGCCGTACAACCACAAACCAGGGTCCTCGGCAGAAATCAAAGGCAGAACATGGTGGCTTCAGATTTGGGGAGGTCTAAGGCTGGGCAAACACAAGAGCAAAATGGAAAAGAGACGAATAGCAGCGGATTGCAAGGCAGAAGGCTAGTTCCGCTTTCTCGTCCTCCGCCGTCAAAGGCTGTGCTGCTAACAAAGTGCATGAGTGGGGAGGAGATAAGCGGAGTCCAGAAGCAGATGAGGGTTACGCCAGGAGCAGCCCAACCCCCTCCAGAGCACTCCTTTGAGCTGTCCTTCAAGGAGAAGCTGGAGCGCTGGGACTCGGAGAAGCTGCAGGAGAATGCGGAGCTGGGTGAGTTTGAGCTGCTGGAGCAGGCGGCCGAGGAGCTGTCCTTCTCCAGCAATTCCTCCTTCGTCATGAAGGTGCTGCAGCTCGACCGCCAGAACAGCAGAGGAGGCCACCATAACCGCCGGCTATCCTCTACTCCTATCAAGAGCCTAGAAAGAAGCCAGTCTGCTGAAACAGGTGCAGTCAGGCTAAAGCCTGGAGACCCTCAGCTTGGAACAACAGGGCAGAAGAGTGACAACCTCAAAGTGACGGAGGTGCAGGCTTTGACAAACCTGGATGCCACCAGAGCATCAAGTCACAGTAGCTTGGAATTAGGGGACCCAGATGACACTGTCCGGGAGGTAGAAGTATCCCCAGCTGAGCCAGCACTGCATGGACACCTCTGCTTTCCTGTAGCTTCTGGTGCCCTGTATGACAGGACGTCTTACCAGGACAGAGACATCGATGTAGACCACAATAAAGGAAAGGGGAGCTGTGAGGTTGAGTTCTATCAGCATGCAGGTGCAATCCTCACTGAGAACGGAGAGCCTAGGACTGCAGACCACATTGTGTTTGATGATGACGACACGTGGAATGATGTGGTGGAAGATGAAGAAACAGCTGGAGATGATGATGATGATGATGATGATGATGAAGATGCTGAAGATACCAGAATGGGAGATTCAGACCGTGTCAGCATAGAAGCCTTAAGCCATGTCCCTTCGGATGGGGCACTTAAGAGGAAGGTCGCTGCTGTGAAGGGGGAGGAGCGAGGCTTGTACCCCAAAGAGGGAGACCAGGTTTCATCACCTCCCCCGACTTCCAAGCTGGTAGCTAAGCTGTTCCCCTCTGTGAAGCCCAAGGTGAAGCCTGGCCCAGCAGCAGCTGTGGAGACTCCAAAGGCAGTGGCTGAGCAGGTGGCAGGTGAGGCATCAGGCCATGGATTGGCCGTATCTGTGAATCACTATAGTCAGGCCTATGAAAAACCCAAGCAGTTATGGTGTTAATAAGCAAATAAGATAATGCGGAATGTTTAACTGTCATACTGAGCACCAGCAGGGTCAAACTCCTGGTATTTTTCCTCATTAACACACACATAGTGCAGTTTGACCTAAAATTATGCATTTGAAAACTAATTTTCTTGAGTCCAAAAAGAAAAATGCATCAGAATAATTCAGAAATAAGCTTTGTAAATTTTCTGTGAAACCAGCAGTACTGAGTATAACATGCTTGCTCTTTTCCAGTGCTGATTACTGTTGCCTGTGAGTAACTTTGGGGGCCTCTCTATGCATTTCCCCCATCGCCCGTATGTCCTTCATATTCCTTTGTCCTTCCTGTAAATGTACGCATTCCTGTCCCTACGCAGGGCCTAATCCTTTGTCACGACAGCTGAGGGAACGTCTGGTAGAGCTGGAGATTGAGATCGAACGCTTTAAGGAAGAGAATGCTAAGCTGGCCCACCTGAAGCAGCAGAGGGAGGCTGGCTTGGAGGCGCTCAGGTGAGGATTGTTTTTGATGTGGAGATTCTTAGGCAAGTGGCCTTCGGGGTAGACGGAGGCCTTGGCCTGTGGTGCAGGATGACATTTACTATGGACGCAGACAGATAGGCAGTGTCTGTAAATGTAGCATAGGATACGACGGGAAGTAGCACGAAGACAATAACCAGAGCTGGGTTTGTTCTGCTTGTTCTGAGGCCAGGAGAATCTGTAGATTGTGACCCTCTTGGACAATTCATAGTCTGTCACTGTCAGAAATTCAAAATAAGCTGCCATAAAACAATACTACAGTGTATAACAGAGTGGCAGTGTGTAGCTCTGTGGGTTAGGACACTGTGCCTGATGAGAAGGTTGCCAGGTCAAGTCCCTGGCTTGTCAGAGTGATTTCACCATTGGGCCCTTCTGCGAGAGCTTTACTCTCAAATGCTTGTACAACTGGCTGACCCTCCTTTCTCAGTTGTATGTCATTCTGAATAAAAGCTTCTGCTAAATGACTAAAAACAAACGTTTAACATTTGGGGAATGGGAAGAACATAATTGACTCACTAATCAGCAACATATTCTGTGGTCTAATTGCACCAATTGTTATACTTTTGGGTCTGCGTGTGTCGAAACTGCAATGATCTGGCATCCCATCAAGGGTGCTTTCCTACTTTATTCTCAGTACTTCCTGGGGTTTGGCCTGTCCGATAACTGCATCTGTTGGACAACATTGTCCAGAAATAATTGTGATAAATGATATTATTTTCCGTCTAAGATCATTTTTTGCCACTGATATACTGATAACATAATAGCATTATAATGCAAGTACACCCTTTCGAAAAGCAATGACATTTTAATTCTTAATAATACAGTGGAACACTTAGGCTATGTTAACAGCAACTGCATTATATATTAAACATTTGGCACAGGGGTATAGAGAGTCATTTGTTCCTTAACAGGCATTATACTGCCTAGCCAGTTTTGTGAAGGCTTCGCGCAGTGATGAAGAAGAAGCTGGTTCAGTCATTAGTCAAGGGAAAGTATCCAGAAGTCAGACCGTAGGTTGTAAATGCATACCTTTTCTACCCCTTATGATCAAAAACTCCAGAAATACCAGCATTTATGATTCCTTGCTACAGGATTATGAGGACAAAAAAATTGAGGTTATATCTTTGTATCTTGCGATAAGTCAATGTCGTAATAATCGTTACAGGCCTACCTGGGGTAGGATCTGACCTGACATGGATGGATGAATGGATAAGAGATGATTTATACACAATGAATACGCGTACGCGTTATGGGCAGCACACACTTTCTGCATTCATTGCACACGTTGTAGGTGTATGGAACATGAAACGGGTCAAAAACACATGAATTAGAATACACGTTAACATGTTTTGTCAACATGTATTCTATGTGTGAAAAATCAATGTGTAAAATAAACATTAAGAACACATTAACTATATGTTGTTAATGTCTTGCTAACATGTATTCTTCACGTTAAAATTCATGTGTTTTTGACCTGTTTGGTGTTCCATACTGCTTGCATTGCATACGCCTCGTGAAGTATATCGCGGCCCTAACACAGTGTTAGATATGCACTGTACATATTGTCTTTGGTTTGGGGAGGTTGCTTGATGGATTCGGCAGTTTACATACCCAGATTGTATGTGCTGAGATCGGTCCAGTATCTCTCTCCACAACGGAGTTGCCTTCAGTGTCAGAAGAATAAACTTTAGTGTGTGGATGCGTGGCAGGAAGGACATTGTGGCCTTTGAGCAGAGGAAAGCAAAGGACCTAGCTGAGCTAGAGGAGATGAAGAAAGAGGAGGCGCGGAAGCTGCAGCGAGAGCGCCGGGTGTTTGAAAGGCACGCTTCTGCCGCCAGAGCCATGCCCGACAAGAAGGAGCGCGAGGAGATCCAGGTGAGACACATTGTTTTTCAGAAACCTCTGGAGTGAAACTGTGGAAGTCCTCCCTTTAATATCATTTGATGTAATGTGAAACATTAACATTTTATTAGCATCAATAAATTGTTCAGAATGTTTCTGTAAAATTGCTTTTATGTATTCATGTGGCATTTACACACGTGGACAAAATTGTTGGTACCCTTCAGTCAATGAAAGAAAAACTCAAAATGGTCACAAAAATAACTT
>JAODUD010000035.1:2695756-2717744 GCA_026784285.1 Stomatorhinus walkeri | reverse complement strand
TTAAAGTTATTTCTGTGACCATTGTGAGTTTTTCTTTCATTGACCGAAGGGTACCAACAATTTTGTCCACGTGTGTAACACAAGTTCATTTTCATTTCGAGGCATGCTACCTGTGACATCCGCACTGACCCAGTTTCCAGAATCTGCTGTTTGATACTGTGCGGTCCAAGCGGCAGGCAGTGTGAGGAAGCGCTTACTCTTGCTTGCTTGGTACCTGTTCCATCTTCACCCAACCTGTTCTCCAGGCCTTGAAGCAGCAGCTGAGCTCCCTGCAGGACGAGCTCCGGCGCCGAGAGGCCCGCTGGTCCAACACTCACAGCCGTCTCCGGAAGCAACTGGAGACTCTCAGTGCAGAGAATGCCGCCCTGCGGGATGAGGTCCAGGTTCTGGAGAAGTTGCGAGTAGCGACCTGGAAGAAGGCGGAAACGGAGATGGTGAAAAGCACAGTGCAGACTAGTGATATCTCCCAGGCCAGCTCTAGGAGGTCCAAATCTGATGTGAGTCAACTTGTATTTGTGTCATTGTTAGTATTGATACTTTTTCGGTTGTATACATTTTCCCCCCCCCCAATTCTTCGTCTGCACTTTTGAATGACCATTGTCAGTGAGGCTGGGTGATCTGATTGACTGCTGATATTAGTAAAATAAGTCTGACATTTCAATACTATGACAAACTTATCTTCTGGTGTAGAGTTCCACACGTACGACGTGTGACACTGCGTTACTGCCCTCATCCACTAGGGGGAGCGTGCAGGGACATAATCCTCCTGCCACAGGTATTTTTATGAGACTTTACAGTTTTCATCAAGTTTGGTATATTTTCAGTTGAGTGTGAATTTAGTAAAATTATAATGAGAAGGAGTTCTTCCCTCTCGCAATGTCTATTGTTAACCTGTTAATGATTCTGTCTTTTTTATTACAGGTAAACCCTCTGTCCACTTGGCAGAAGGGAAAAGAGCCTCAGATCTTGGCAGAGGGACTGTAGCAGAGAATTCAGTGTCACCTGATTGTCTTCCTCGTGTGAGTAGATGAACCAGCCGGAGCTGAAATGCTTAGATTTGCAGATTTGAGTTTGGAAGTGGCAGTCATTACTCAGGTAGGTATTGTTGGAGTTCTGCTCGAAACTGAAGCCTGTCTATGCTTTGTACAGAACTCTAGGGCTTTGGTAAAGGAACTGTGTGGGGATGAGAATGAAGAAGATCAGAGACAGGATGAAGAGGAAAGCCAGGAGACAATTTCCCACCCCGATGGAAAGGTAAGAAAAGTGCAGGTATGGAGTAGGTCATGGGTAAGTTTGCTGCTATACAAGGTCTTGCCTAACTGACCAGAAATGTTTGTGTAAGTATTCACCTGAAGCTACTGCTCAGAATAAAGGTGACGGCCTGTATCCCTGTCTCTCAGATTGAGCATGTGCTTCGCTGGGGGGGACGGCTTATACTTTTTCCGAATGGAACCCGTAAAGAAGTATCAGCTGATGGACAAACAGTGAAGATCACCTTCTTCAACGGGGATGTCAAACAGGTCACAGATGACCAGCAGGTGGTCTTGGCGTCTGGACCCTGTTCTGTCTTTGCATGTCTATGACACTAAATCCTAAAAGCTTGAACTTTACTTTCAGCAATGTGATTTTTATGATTGCCAGCTTTCTATCCTAAGAATTAAAGTGTAAATCAAGGATTAATTGTATGTGGCTTTAAATATACTTCATTTTTCTGAGTTCCTGTAATTCTGGTTTAGTCAGTGGTGAATGGTAAGTTAATCCTGGATCTCAATGTGTTCAGATTTACTACTATGCAGAGGCCCAGACCACTCACACCACATACCCAGATGGCATGGAGGTGTTAAGGTTCCCCAATAACCAAATTGGTGAGTAGACCTATCTAAGTTTACTTTTAAGTGGAATATTTGATATAAACTTAGTTTTTTTTTTTTTTTTTAATGAATTCATGCAATCCATAATGAACTAGAAAGGAAAAATGTGTGTGGAGTTTTTGTCAAAGCTTTACAGTAAATTAAGCTTCGGTGCATTTTGGTCTAATTATATAAAATCAAATAATATAAGTTTTTATTTTTTGCTACACTTTACGGCAGCCTGTTTTAATCTCTTTTCTTCCTTGTTTGCAACATTTATGCTGCTGTATATTTTACTTTATAGATTCAGACAATCTACTCAAGAGCATAGAAGTGTTCCACTCCCCCGGCTATAAAGTTCAAATTATGTTTTTTACTAAGGATACACTCTTAAGCCCTGTTCAGACAGGGTTCATTTTACAGAGGGAGGTTCAGTATGTAGCCTATAAAGTGATTTGCTTGACTGATTTGGCCAGGATAAGAAATGTGTGTAATTTCCCACACTGGCTGAGATACCAGAGATGACATGAAGTTATGATTGGCATGTCTAGAAAGCAAATAGCAGAATTTTCATTTTTAGGTGAGTTATCTCTTTAACATACTAATCAAACAAAATATAAACATCACATTTCCCTCCCAAGTGTTGCACTGGTCTGCACCTGCAGAAGACCTTGACGCAGAAGAAGCTGTAGGTGTAGGTTGTTGGGTG
The DNA here is from genome assembly GCA_026784285.1 of Stomatorhinus walkeri. Taxonomy (NCBI): domain Eukaryota; kingdom Metazoa; phylum Chordata; class Actinopteri; order Osteoglossiformes; family Mormyridae; genus Stomatorhinus; species Stomatorhinus walkeri. The sequence continues at coordinate 2,715,185 of JAODUD010000035.1, read as the reverse complement.
TTTATGTGGAAAACTTGGTACCCATTCAAGTTGCTTTTTTAGCATATAAATACTGCTTCTGCCTTACTAAAATGGCATGCCTTTATAAATATGACCTTATTACTGAGATGACAAATCACACTGGACCACTATTACTGAAAGAAGTCCATGTTTGCTGAAATACAGAAGGTAATTCACTCCTGAATTTGTACTGTGGAGGCTTGTAATGATTAAAGACGTAGCACGTAGACGTAGCATGGTTAATTGCTTCAATTACATTATGTAACCAGTACCGTCCAAATAGAGCTTTAGAAATTCATTATATTCTTCCATTCATCAGTTTTCTATAATCACTTATTTAGCCAGGAAGCGCATGGCATAATGTGTATTGTAATGGCTAAACGATTATGAAGAGTTTTAATGTTGATGTTAGGCCTGGGTGGTATAATGGTAATACAGTAGACAGTGGTATTTTTAAATTTTTGTGCTAAGGATCCCCCCCCCAACACACACACACACACACACACACACACACACTCACACATTTGGCTAGAATACTGTTGCTCTTAAGAGTTCTGTACACCACAGTATAAAGTATAATCTAAAGGACATATCTAAATATGGTGCACTCAGCAGATCTTTGTTTCTATTCCACAAACAAATTCTCTACACTGTGCAGAGTTATTGCAACTGAGACTTTAAAAATACCTTTAGATGTTTTTTTTTTTTTTTTTTAAATAAAGCTTTTACCCTTTCCTTTAAACCTTGTTTAAGCCCATCTAATCGATTTTTTTTTTTGCAGCCCTAAGTTAGACATTGAATAATGTTTCAGACCACAGCATAAGTAGGCAAGTTGTGAGGCTGTATGTCCAGGAGATTGTATTGCGCATTGTCTGTAACCACATAGACTCTCAGTGACTAATTTGTATATACATTAATTATAAAAACTCCTCTTCCCCCTTTTAACAGAAAAGCATTTTCCAGATGGTCGAAAGGAAATCACTTTTCCCGACCAGACAGTGAAGAACCTGTTTCCAGATGGGAAGGAGGAGAGCATATTCCCTGACGGAACGGTCATAGAAGCAGAACCGTGAGTTGTGTCCGACTTGATGACTTTCTGACGCTGATACAAGTTCAGCCTTTTGGTATTTTGGACAGTAAAGGCAACTACTACAATGACATGATGACATAAGTGGTGAATAGACAGCTATAATAATACCCCCCCCTATTCAGGGATGGTTCCAAGGTCATCCGGTTTAACAATGGGCAGCGGGAGGTGCACACAGCTGCGTTCAAGCGGAGGGAATACCCAGATGGCACAGCCAAGACCATTCATGCGGACGGCCGTCAGGAAACCAGGTATCCCACAGGCCGGCTACGCATCAAGGATAAAGACGGACGCATCGTCATGGATACCATGACATAGACCCCCCTGCCCGTTCTGCACGTGACTGGATATGCCTCCCCTTCGAGCGGTCTTTGTGGAAAATGTGTGTGTATATCTACCTTTTTAATAATTATTTGTACATAACAAATATTTAATTATTTAGTGTACTTTTTGTAAAATAAAAACTTTGAACAATGTGCCATGTTTTCTAATATTGTTGAATGCATGAGAACACTTTGTTTATAGGAGATCCCATTGATTTTTGTATATACATTTACATATTTTTTTAAAGAATTCCTGGACGGTTGTTCATGAGCTGAGAAACTCAAGAAAGTAACACATTGACTCATTTAAAATGTCTACGAAAAGCAGTACTAAGACAGCATTTACAGTATATTGCAGTAACAGGGAAGTAAAGATTTAGGCTGAGCAAGGTGAGACCTGGAATGTTTCAGTGCAGCAATCGCACTACAAGTTGCACGTTGTTTAGGGGATAATCTGGGTATTATTGTTTTATGAAACAATTTTGTTTTCTACCAGTAGGTGGCACTTTATCTTCACGGCAAACACCAGCTTTACTAGGGCAGTGATTATGGGTCACATTTAAAAATATATATTCCCCGAAAAATATATATCCCCCGAAATAAGAAGTCTCTATAATATGCTGCTAAGATATCCAGCAGCTGTGTTGTTGAGGCGTAGTTGAGCTGTCAAAAATGTACAGGCTGTAGATGCTGTACTTGGAAATCAAGGTAGTCACATTAATCAGACACAATTGTTCAATCAGCTGTTTCTGAGCAGGAGCTGCTGCCTTTGTCTTGTAGTACTGAACCATGGGTGCAGACCACATGCATCGTGATGGGAAAGGGATGGAAAGCATTAAAGTGAATTGTGCTCTGGATGTTTTATTCTTTAAACAGGGCAGTTTTATATGAAAATGAAGTCAATTGTTTTCAGTTGGACTATCCTGTAAAGTTTTACATACAATATATTTGTCTATATTAAATAAAAAAAAAGTCATAGAGTAACCCATAGGGGATAAAATATTTATTAATATTTAAATATTAAGGCACAAATAGTTATTAATGCCTTGCTGCCTCCGTTTAGATAAATCTATTACTTGTTTGTATTTAGGACAGCATTCATGTCATATTCATTCATGCTTGCATCTAAATATTTGAGGTCTTGTGTGTATACAACTTCAGATATTACTGCAATGTACTTTGCATATTTAGTATAACGTTTATACATTCAGTATGATTTATGCATGTATGACAATGTTTTTAGATTGCCTACTGAAATAAGTGGCAAATTTATTCATTGAATAATTACATGCTTTTTTCATGGAAAAATTATGTGTATATATATATTATATATATATATATAATGTGTGTGTGTGTGTATATATATGCCCAAATTTTCTGTTTTTTACATTTTTTTCATTGTGAACTTTGTTTCCACTATCGCTTCACCATCGCTTTTGAGGAGATGTCAGCCCAGCACAGTAGTCAGTGAGTAATGAGGTTTCCATGAAGCACATCCTCGTGGACCTAATTCTAGGTCAAGCCATGGATGAGCCCCGGGCAGCCAGATAGCAAACTGTACCACACCACTATCTGTATTTTATTTTGTAGGTGTTTCCATCCAAGGCAGCAGGCAAGTGAGAATCTCGGGTCAGGCAATGTCCCTGGGCTGTCAGCTGGGATTTGTGGTCTTGCTTAGCGGCCCGGCGGTGGTGTAATCTCGCTGTCATGGGATCTGAAAAAGCAACGTTCCGATCCCAGGCAAAGAATCCTAGCTTCCATAGCCACATACTGTCCCCTGATTTAAAGGTAACGCCCTTGGTGAAGTGAAACGCGATGCGTGATCAGAAGCGACAGTTCGGCAAAGGCTTGGAGGGGGGTGTATGCAGTAGCGAGAGCCTTAGGTTACAAGCAAGAACATTTCCCTGCAGCTTTGGGGGTCAACGGCTGGTGGACAAACTATGCAATGTTGTGACAGAGTTAGTGAGATATACCCGGATAAGCGCACATGTTTTAACTGTATCAGATATATGACGGCTAAAAGATATATATTTGCCTTAACAATCATGACTAGAATAAATCATCCCTATCATTTTTGTCTTTAGATGTTGCCTGTGGAGAATCAGCAGGGTTTATCCTTAAACATTTTCACATGGGAACCATAAGCATTCTGGTAAGTGATGGTTAAAAAGTTTTGATTTGAGGAAAACACACAATGTAAAACCTAAGTTCCTTATCTGGTGTAACACCACTGGAATAGCTAAATGAATATGTGGATTGGCAGGCCATGTAACATTCCCATGCAGTAACTGCTTCACCCATGAGCTGGACCTGTCAGCATTAGCAGACCAGCGCTGCAGGAAGACTAAGCCAGTATTTTGCCTGGCCATTGGTGAGGAAAATTCATCCTTCATGTCATGAACGGCTGACCTGAGTCAGAACTTCTAAAGAATTTTCCAGTAGAAGCAAACAGTCATATTTTCAAATGGCTTCAAAAGGGTTTTTGTGTAGCCAAGCTGGTAACTGAGTTACAAATAGTAGCTGTACTAAACCAGTAGCTCTAGCAACAGATTTACTGGTTATCTGATGATCGGAAATGTAGACTATTGCATACCATTCTATAGCAACTGGTAAGGTTTATTGGTTTTAACTGGAATTTCTACTGGGGAAGTTTGACCTGCCTGCTTAAAATGCGAAAAAAGGAAAAGGGAAATTTGGTTCGTGGCTTTCTGCAGCTGAGGTTTCTCTTAGGTCAGTGTCAGATGTTTTTGGCCGTACACCTCTGGTTATCTCACAGTTAAGCATTATTCAAAGTGAGAGCCAGCTGTGGAGGAGAAAACCCAAAAGCAGCTTATTAAATCAATGATAATGGGAGGGGGCTGAGTGCGGCGTGCCCCCCGCCAGCCCACCGCCCCGTCATTCTCTGCATTGTTCCTAATCATGGTCAATAAGCACTGGAGGGTGTTGGTCACCTTTTCGATGCGGCTGTTGTCCTTCAGCCGTGTGATGAGGAGCGCCGTGTTCAGAATGACACCTGAATATGATGTGGAAATTTGCACGATATAATAAGAGTGCTAGAGCTTGTGATACCTGATGAGTGGAGCAGGCCTTTCACACTTCAGCTGCCACATCGACTCTCTCATGGCCATTTAGAGCTTGAAAGAATGAGGGTGAACCAGGAATAAACCCCCCCCCCCCCAAGGCCCCATTTCCTGGAAGTACTTTATTTTTGGCCTTTTTATTTAGCCCATGAAGCTCATTCACTTGTTGTTAGCAGCAATGTGACAAACATCATTTCTGGTTTAGGGTCTGGATGCATGACTTCTGATGGTGGCCAGTCTGCTTCTTGTCATTTCTGTGCCTTGAGCCCAGTTTAAAAAGTCACCAAGCTCCCCAGGAACATCTTTCAATACATCCTGAGTGATCAAAAACCAAAGCTCCACATGTTGCCCCTGCATCGCACATGCAGCAGTACTGTGTGTCATCAGACAGGTAAAGAGAAGCAGTCTGCAGTACACCATGCGACCTTTACACTGGGGTGGGTGTAGGGGGTTTCAACAAATGAGCTGAATAGCAGATTATCTCTCCCCAAGTATAGCACTAACATCTCTGTTATTTTCAAATGCTGACGGTCTTATAGCCTCAATTGCACAGGACTCATTTCAGAGGCTTGAGATGAAGCGGTGGGGGTCAGAATCTGGCCCTTTGAATCTGAGGCCTGTGCTTTCTTGGGAAAGACCGCATTGCAGGTTTAAGGTGGGGCAGGGTCTAATTTTACTGAAGGAATCTCGATCTTATCTTGGAATTTTGTTCAAATGTGATGGTAATATCAGACAGAAGGATCAGTTCAGTGGCTGCAATTTTGTGAGCACTGAGCAGGTCAGTAGTGATGAAGGACGGAGCTTAATTTGACACTTAATCACATCCCTATCTTCACCTGTGGTTACAGGACGTGTGCAATGGGACAAAACAAAAAGGCTACAAGTGCAAATGACCAAAATGAGGTTTCTGCGTAGGGTTGCTGAGTTCACTCTCTGTAACGGGGTGAGGAATACAGAGATGTGTCAGCTGAGATTGTTTTAGCACCTCAGGTAGCAGTTCTGGGCATGTCCCAGTGGAAAGAGTCTCCAGAGCAAACCCAGAACATACTGGAAAGGTTATATTTCCCAGATGGCTTGGGAAAATTTGGGCAACACCCTGAACAAGCTAGAGTCTGTGTCCTTAGAGACAGACCTGGTCTGACCTACTTGGCATGTTGCCACTTCCACCTTCACTAGTAAAAACAGCATGAAGATCGTGGTCTTTTATTTTTGGGAAATTTATTATTATTTTTCCTTCATACTAGGTCAATCACTTGATTTATGCATTTTGCAAAGCCCTGTATTCACAGGTAATCACAAATTACCTGTGGCACAAATACCGACCATGGAAAAGAAAGGAAGATTTTGAAAATATCAGTTTTATGTACAAAAGCTTATTTTGTAGTAGATTTAAAAATGATTCTTTGAAATGGCCATAAACAAACTAAAATAAATCAAACGCATTTTGGGATACCCTGTCAGGCTTTGGATGGCAAATCACTAGAGCTGTTCTGTCAGCAGTGCATTTCCCAGGTCGCAATCCTGACCTCTATCCCACACCCCATTGGCGTTTAGTTGCCGCTACCTGTTACTTCTAAGGATCATGTCTGAAATATCATCTGGTGATCAACTGCCATGGACATCTAATATATTTGCATTATGGCCCTTGTTTGTTCACTGACGTGACGCTGAAAGGAATGACATTGTCTGCTTTGTATCTGCGACAGCTCGACGGGGGTAGTGCTCCGTGTGACTCAGTGGATTGGGGTGCCATGCCTGTGGTCAGAGGGACACCAGTTTGGATCCCAGTGTCAGCTGACTGGTTTCACTGTTGGGCCAGTGAGCAAGACCTTTAATCCCCAGTTGCTCAAGATACTAGTCCTGCTTTCTTAAAAAATGTACATCACTTTGGATAAAAAATGCCTGCTAAATAAATAAAATGAAGAACTGACTGCTTATGAGGGGGGGGGCTCCCTGTCTGTGTGTCATGAGTGAATTCTTTAGATGGTTGACATACTTCTTACAGAGTATCACACATTGCAGGCAGCCAGTCTGATTGGCCTAGGCCTTACCTTGGGGTGTAAAGGGGTGAGATTAGGTGAAGCTGAGTAAGGTGGGAGGGGCTTGTTTTATGGGGCGCTGCAGGACTTGGGCCTCAGGCAAAGCCTTAGCTGAACAGCTGAAGCAAAAGATGAAGCATCTGACCAGTATTCTAGAGGAAAGGGCTCTGCAGCAAGAGTCTGCATGGCGTTGTCTGTTGTGATGAAGTGCCATTTTTTTGGAGAGGGTAGATAAACTCAGAAGAGGAATGGCCAATATTTTCTGTGCTATGTAGGTCAAGCTACTTCATAGATTGAAGAAAAGATCCCTACATTGCCAACAAGATGTTTTATATCACAGTGGAAATCCTCATTCAATTACATTCAGAGTATGTTGTGCACTTGGATTTGGACCCAGAATCAAGTGATAGCATAAGTCACGGAGCACAAGTTAATGATCAGAATGGTTCAGTGGGTAGTTCTTTGTCCTCATATACCTGGGCTTGGGGTTTAAACCATGCCTACACTCTGCACTCATGGGGTTTGCATGCTCTCCCTGTATTGTGTGACTTTCATTCGGTTCTCAGTTTGCTAATGTAGTCCATAGATATGCAATCAGGCTAACTGGCGTCTCTAGACAGCTCTTAATGCTCGTGTGCCTGTGCACTGCGGTACACTGGCACTCTGTCTGCTGCCCTGGACAGTGTCCAGGTCCTGCCACCACCCTGACAGAATAAACCACTGGAAGAGAGATAGATGGATCTGTAATAAACTAACAACAGTCTTATGGTTTTAGTTTTGCTTTTTCTAAATCTAATAGGTTTCTTTTTGTGAATGTCCTGTTGTCAATATACATTTTTGTCTCACAATACATTTTGACATTTGGCTAGTCCTGGCAATGATGGAACAAAAATTAGTGATTAGTAGATATAAAATCACAACAATCGACTGCCTTGCCGAAAAATTACATTTCATTTGAAAAAACCAGATATAATTCCGGCTTTTATTTTACATAAAGTTTTACAAAGTTTTGAATGATCTGTAGGTAATGTTTCTATGACTGTTTATCAATGAATTCTTAATGATCTAAATATCTGCTGAAGTGAATCAGGCTGATTGCCTGTCAGATGTACAGTCTTGCTCCTGATCCAGAACCGCGGCCGTCCTTATCTTAACGTGTCTAACATGGCTGTAATCTTCCCAATTATTCATTCTCCTCTTTGGCGTTTTGCAGCTCTCCTGTCCCCACAGCCCCCATTGTATGTAAATGCAGTTTGATTTTCATGCAGAGCGGCTTCCCGCTGGATTTGACTCTGAGAGGGTAATTGTGCAATGCTGCGCTGACATTCCTGCTGGACGCGGTTTTGTCGCGCATGGGGTCCATGTGGTTGGGGTAATTAAAACAGGCCTCCAGCCAGAAGTTCCACCCCCACTTCAGAGAGACGCTGTTACAATAACCCATCGGAGATTTTTCAGATTCCCCAACATCTCTCCCCCTTCTGAGCGCTTCTTGGGTTTGGAATGAAGATGCCTTTAAAGCTAAACAAAAAACCATTATTAAGACATGGCAAGTGCCCAGCCGAGTCTCCTGTGCACATGGACTGCGGCAGAGGAACTGCACCTCGCCAGTGTCCCAGCATCCCATCCTGACCTCTGACCCCCATGTCATGATGCTCAACAGCTCATTAAGTAACTGCAAGTGACTGTCATGGTAATGATCGCATCCCTCTGCATTTACTGCGACTAAAAGGCGACAGAACACACATAATGGTATATCTCCACTAGTTAATAGGAGGGTCATGTACATTCCTAGGTCAGAGACCGACCGGAGTTATCAAGTAAATCAGCTGCAGATTCTGTGCAGCATGATACAGAAGCACAGTGACGTAATAAGTTTAGAGTAGGTGCTCTAAATTACTTGTATTTTTTTTTTTGTTGGAAATGATACATTTTTTTCGAGTGCTTGACTGACCTAAATGAAGTGTTTTATTAATCTAGACAGTAAGGTGAGCCACTCAGTGCAAGGGTAGTAATGAGGGAGAGCAGAGTGTTTCTCCATCTCTGAGTACAGCAGGAGGTTTGACCCAAACCTCTCACATGTTGAACCAATCACCAGTGCAGAGCGGCTCTGGATGACTGGACAGGCTGCTCTCCAGCACCACAAACATGAGGTTGCTGGGCAACATCCTCTGGGCAAGCAGCATGTTTGGGGTGGAGCTGGAAGAAGGAAACTAATGGAGATCCTTTAAATGCTATTTAGTTCCTCGCCATTCTTACCGCTTTGCATGTGTTTGTTATCCTAAGCAAGATATATTGGAGTTTTATGGATATTTACTTCACTGACATTCTCAGCTTTTTGTATAAGTAAAAATCCTCTCTTATGATTTCAAGTCACAGTAAATAGCCATGGATACAGGTCCATGATCATCACAGAATTTTCTTATTATTATTCTTCTTCTTTTGCATGAACTGCAATAGGGATGTTAACTTTGTTTACTTTATTCACAATATTAAACTCATCATGTGGTTTCTGAGACATCAATTCTAATATATCCTCCATTCATTTATGTCCATTGTAGTGGACATTTTATTTTTGCATCTATCTTTCACTGCTGTTAGGAAACATATTTATTCCTGTTGTGCACTAAAGAGGGCATGCTGTGAAATTAGAAATAAAAATACATTTGAAAAAAATCTAAATTATAAGATGTCTTATTTCCTCCAAAGACAAATAACCTAAAATTGAAGGACACTTTTTCCCTCGGGTCTCAGGAGGAGATTAACTGAAGATTTTCTTGGAGGAGAGTTACTGATATTTATTGATGGAGTGAGAAGGTGTCTGACTTTCAACTTGTTTCTAAAACTTTTTTTTTTGCTTTTTTATGCCTTTCCCTTCCAGAAGGTAAAATAAGATGCCAGTGAGATACCACATCCAAACTCCGTAACTGTGCTTTACTTTTCCTGCTGTAGACCATACAAAATGCACTGCATCCTATAAGCTAAAAGAAGCCATTTACTGTTTTGTCAATAATTGTTCCCCTTTGTTGCTGGAACTTCGCTGTGGTTGCAGAAAACAAGCACGGTATATATATGAAATAAAAATATGATGCCATCCAGTCAGGGCAAGATACCAGTCAACTGATTAACTAAATCCTTTATGGACAAATTGCTGCAGAAAAGTATGAATTTACTGGTATACATGGCAGTTAAAGTATATCTCTACTACTCAAACAATACGTCTGTACTACGGCATTCGAGTTTTAAATGTTTAAACACTGATTACCTGACAGAATAACCTGCATTGTTTAAGTGCATTGATCATTAAGGTTTAATATTAACAATAATAAATAACATTGCTGTTTGTGTTTCCCAGAGGTCTGACCCAGTTTAAATTCCCTGAATAAAATTTAAGGCTCCAGCTGTATAAATTGAAATGTCACACTGTGAATTGTGCAAGCTGCTATAGATAAGAGTGATGTACATAGTACATTCAATATGAAATATGCTGAGAACATTCTTATGTTAGACAAACACACCCTTTGCTTAAACAGCAGTCAGAGGACCTTAATATTAAAGCCAAAGGTACAGGGCACGTATATAATGTGTATTTTTTTTACGGTTTTATGTCCTGCACATCGTCCGTATCTGGCCCAGAGCCCTAGGAAGTGAACAAGCCACATTGTGAATCCCTGATGTAAACTGTACTCCACCCCAGGTTGCTCCATGGTCAGCATTCCACTCAATTTTGGAACCGTTTGCTGCATTCTGTATACAGTTGGATATGAATCACATGGAATACTATTAATATGTGGAATTCTTAAACAGCAGAGCATATTGTTCATTGCAGTTTGCAGACCCGAATAACAGAGACTTGGCTATTGTTCAGCTAGTACTGTACTCTACACAAGTATTGAGCTCTTTACACTCAATTCTATGGCTGTCAGCCCATTGCAAGCTATGTGGTATCATTAATTGATTTGTAGGCAGTGGGCTCAAACAATTATCATGCAAGTGCAAATTATTGGCCCAACTGTCCACAGTGGATTCTTTGGAATCTTAGTTATTTAAGCAGAAAAACTTTGTATGGACTGGCGAGCTAATTCCTCTAGAAATTGCTTTGGGTGACTGGGCCCTGGTTTAGCTCTATCCCTCTATGAAAACCTTCCTCAACGACAGACCCAGAGAACCTGATGATATATCCTGTTGATTCATGCGAGTGTTGTTGACTGCTCATGGTGAACATCCACTGCATCCTAGTGTGGAAACTATGGGTGGTGAATTCATATAGAAAAAACATTCCTTCCCCTTTAATCTCCAAACGCAATAGACAACACAGCTGAGCTTCCAGGCCTTATATGGCACTTTTGGCTAAGTTAATCTTACGGAGATGAAGGTTTCACATGCAAGGAATTAAACAAGTGACCTGACTAGATCACATGTGTTTCAGATCTTAGCATGACGAAACGGGATTTGATTTCTTTAATTACGGTAAAGTTAAACAGATGGGCTTTGCCTGTAAAAACATTATAAGGCACATACTAGTTGCACGTGTACCAGAAGTAGGCCAGATGCAGCAGTGTCTATCTGTGCGGGGCTCTGGGATGTACTCTGCTTAATAATAAGCATTTTTGGTGACAGGTGGAGAGCTATGGATTTAGTGGGGTGTTCCAGAAAATGGTCTCAGGACAGTATAATTTTAGCCAACTATCAAGAGCACGTCCTATTTGTGTGGGAACATCACAGGCTGAGACAGATACAAAGCACTCCCTGAGTGTCATTTCTGTATCTGGAGATTTGTGTTGTGGGGCTGCTGTCTGGACAGTCACTTGTGGATGAAGCGCCGGATGCTGGAGCTGGAGTGAGACTGTGGAGTCCAGGCCGGACTTCCTCCCAGTAGTGGTTTGAATACCGGATCTTCAGTCTGCCTGCTGTGGGCTAGTAGCAAAAGCACCAAACTCCTGTAGGTTCTTGGATAGCAGTTTCAGTCAGAGGTGCAGCTGAAAGTGGCCCCCAAAGGTTGCCCATTATGTGGACATTGCAACAAAAATCTGCTTTATTTGTGTATTCTGTTTTTCACGAAAGCGAAAATAAATGTCTTGCGTTTATTAAATTCTCTTTCTTGGTATTATTAATTTATACTTCACAGTAAAATACAGGTAATACATTTGTCATGCCAGGAGAGGGGGGGTTGGAGGCCCCCGGAGTGCCCAGAATCACCAGACCAGTACTGGCCTCTGGACCTGTAGGTCACAGGTTAGTGTGGGGATGGTTAAGGTTAAAGAGCTGCCAGGGGCGGGTAGCACAAAACACCTTAAGTTTTCCCCTTAAGTATGACACTTCAGGTTTAAGTTCTACTTATCTAAGGGATTTATTTAAGGGTGTTGCACAGAACCCCTTAAAAAGGTTTCCTTACTCAAGGAAAAACATTAAGGGATTTACAACATTGAAAGGCGTTTAACAGCAGTAAAATTGTCTCGGTTCCATGCAGACTGTTCATATGCTTGCACTCGCGTCTGCTTGTGATACCCGGTATCGCCTCACAAAGTTACTCACAAAGCAAAAAAAAATGGGAGAAAAGAAGACAAGAAAGCCAAATCGGTCAGCGGAGGAAAAGATTATACTTTTGGAGGAATACAATAAAAGAAAGAACAAAATAAAAGGTAAATTTGATCCGAAAATAACAGCAAACAGAAAACGAATGCGGGAGGAAATTGCAATGAAAATTAATTCAAATTCAAAGACTACATCGTGCTACAACGTTAGTTATTTTATTTTCATGATTGCAAACTAACTGGAAATTGATTGATTATTATTTTTTTCTATTAATAAATTGATCTTCATATTGTACAGGAGCTTGAATCCTGATGTGAGTTGCATCTATCACCCCGCACACTCTTGGGAAGCCGGCTTCATTAAAGAAGTGTGTCGCTATTTCATCCTCTTCTTGTTTAGAGGCGAAGTAAGTTCACCACGGTGTTCAACAGACGGGCAATGGCGTTTAAAATTCATTCACCTTTGACCTGTACGTGGACATGAGATACATCGCCTATTACCGCCCGGAACGATCGAGCCCGTAGCATAAAACCACTGAGCAATCATTAATTGCAGAGTAGCTGGGAGAGCACAGCTTCAGATTGTTGAGTGGTCCAAGTGTAGACAATCAGACAAATCATAAGTTGACTACCGGTCAAATTTCTGAAGCAAAATCAATAGCTCATCATTAAGTGTAACTAAGGGGTTCTCCCGGTCGCGGAACACTCTTTTTAATATTCGTTCATTTTTGTTATTTATTATTACAAACTTGCAGTTAAGATAGTTAGAGGTACCTTAATTTTTTCCCCTTAGTTTGGTTGTTAAGGTCTTTTGTGCAACCGTTAAGTGATTCCTTAAGTATAAGAACAAGATAAGGAGAAAAACTTAAATACTTCTGTTTAGGAAACTTAAGGACTTAAGGGTGTTTTGTGCAACCGACTTTATTTTAAGGAGACCTTAACTCGAGAATCTTAACTTAAGGTGTTTTGTGAAACCGGCCCCTAGACTCTGCCTCTGAAGGCCACCTGCTGTTGCACCCTTAAGTTCCTTAATTAATGAATTTTAATTCTAGCTCTACACAATGAGTCAGACTGCGTGTGCATGGAGAATCATTCCTACAATGAACGTCAATACTGATTAAAGCATTTGGCAAAAAAAAAACATTCTTTTTCGTGAGCTGCATATATGCATAAGAGCAGTGAGCTGTAAATGTAGCCGTGTTTTTGAATAAGCTGAAATATTTCGCATTATCACAGACCACTATATTGACATAGTTTCAGCCCCAGTTTATCACTGACAGCTATTTATGAGTCTCTAGGACCTAAAAAAAAGTCTGAACTATATCACATGATATTTTCTTGGGGCCTCTTTCTCGTGGCCTGGTGCCTGTTGTGTTTATATCTCTAGGTATCTAATTTAGAGTGAGATTAAAGTAACATAAACCAGGAATGTCATTTACAGATCAGTGTCTCTGCAAGAGACTTAGCGTCGTTTGTGGAAAGTTCACATGACCTCCCTGGCTAAACCCAGAAAAGTACATGATGTTGCTGTTAGACTTTATGCAAATTTGAGCAACAAAATGAGTAACTGGGGTGGCTAAAGCAGGACTGACTCAAAGTGGGAAGATGAGCAGTTTCCACAATTACGAGGCCTGTCTTGCCAGTACTGCTCTGCTTAGCTCAGAAACAGAGAGGATCTCCTTAATGATACAAAGGATACGGGCAAAACGTGCAAAACATAGATTTTCATCCTAGATTAATATAAAATAAAACAAATACTATTCCATAAACTTAAACAGTGGTCCTTCACTCGCACTATAGTCAGGTAATGATCTAACATTAAAAAATATCAAAATTAGAAGGAAGCTTGTCTTTAACATGCTACTTTACTTTGCTTTATATGTACAATGTAGAGAAATGGCTCCCTAATCATACTCCAATATATAACATTACAGGGGTAATATGCTAAGAACACTGAATGAACAATTTTCACATCATTCTATTACATTTCTCAGGACAAAATGTTGTAATGTTACCTCATCAGATGGAAAGGTTCCTGTAGCATTTCAGAGCCTGTTTAGAATGTCATTTTGAGTCGATCCTTCATAAGAGCTGATATATTTCATAGTGATTGAATCCATCTGATGCATTAAGCTGCAGTGACCTATTACAAATCCACCTGCACTGTGTTAGCACAATGGCAGGGCCCAGCTCTGTCGATTCTGCCAGTGCTACTGAGTGGTGATTGGACCTGACAGATGACCCCTTATAAATGTGACCCCCCTTGCATCCTGTGAGATGCCTGCAGTGTCCACTTTACGTGGCTCATTTTGGACCGTGTTCAAGTTCAAGCTAAATAGAAGTCACAGTTATGTAACTAATATAGGCCTAATATATACTGTATGTGTGCACAGCATATACCACAACTAAGAGTGTAATTCAGGTTAAATATTGGCTGGTACTTGGTGTGGCAGGGAAGCTGATGTCTGGTGGTGTGGTTCCGGGACAGTTCAGGTCATGCGGGACAAAACAGGGGTGTGGAAGGAAATCTTTGGAGGGTTCATTCGTCTTGGCCCCAATACCCACTAAATCGAGATGGCAGTGTATTGGGAGCAGATAGGCAATGAACTCTGGAAAACAGTGAAAATCACTTAATAGATTTCAGTCAATTTCTGTCCAAACAAAAAGAGAATAAGCTACATAATCACTTTAATGATACAATATCAATGAGGAAGAGAGGGGGAGTCAGAGGTTGAATGGGCTTCTTGTAAAATTCAGTCACCTTTGCTTTCTGACTATTTGAGAGCTGATCTAATTACTCTCAGCTTCAGCACCGTGCAGGCCACTCATTATGACACCGCAGTTCAGCTTCAGAGGCAGGTAGGTAGGTATATTGCAGTGGGTATAGCTTCAGTACCTGGTACACAAGGTATCCACATTACCATAATGGTTCTCAGCTTCGGTATCTGGTATATAGAGCACCCATCAGCTTCCACATCAATGGGGTGGGGGGGCGATGGTGGGTGGGCCCCTGGTATCTGCAGCTTCAGTGTTCATATCTGATAATAACAAACAGAGATGGATCTTACTGCAGCCTCATAGCACAAATAACAACCGGACAGTCCGGCTGTAAATGACTCGTACATAACAACATCTTCCTTCTCAAAGTCATTTCCTCGTCAGATGTGATATGTCTTTATTTACAGAGTTCATCCTTCCGGGGGGTGTTTGTCTCTTCCCTCACTGTGGTCTCATATCTGACCCATGTCTGAGGAGACGTTTGCACTTGCGGGGCGTCTCTTCATCCAGTCATCCCTCAATCTAACCTTCCCCCTTCATGGGAAATAAGCAAAGCAATAAAACGCCAGCCCAAAACAATTTACATTTCTAGGCTACCACAATTTTTCCAAATATTTCCTTTTTATGATTAAAATCCCATTTACGTATTAAAGCAGGAATTTTTCACACTTACAATTCAGGCAGTCCACAGGTTAAGATTGTTTGAACTGCTATAAAGCCTATTTTATTAAACATTTGGGTTAAATACAATAATTTGTAATAACGAACACACACACTTGTACAAATATTGTGCAGCTTCTGCAACTTGTTGGCTAAAGGCGCAGTACAGTCATGTATGTTACTTTCATTATTACTGTATAATAATAATAAGAATATTACTATTATTATTATCCTGATTGTATAGTGTATTAGTATTGTAGTATTGCCCCTTTTTTTCTCCAGATGAACTAATTTCTTCTTCTAGGAAAAGACTGCAAAAACGACAAACACGTGTGTCCCTGGACACCATACAGCACCCGCGGAGGTGACACCGCCCTGTAAGAATGGGCAGGAACAGCAGACTGCGGGGAAATGAAGAGAGCTTCTGGAAAACTTGCCGACTGGGCAGTTTGTTGTTAGCCCACCGGGATGGGCCAGCGTGAAGCCGCGTCTCGCGCCGCATTCCTCACTGTGTAATAAGCTCAGAACAGAAGGATGGGTCGACCCTAATGCGCTGGAATAGCAGCACAGGTTCTCTCAGGAGTTAGGAGCCTGTTGTTGCTGTTCCAAAATGAACATTAATTCTTTTTTTCTGCTTTGGATCTCATATTATCCCAGTGCCAGTCTGACACATTACTGAGCTTCGGTTAGGCTATATTCCCAATGATTGCCGATAAGCAGCCCATTCTTCACTTGTAAAAATAACTAAATAGGACCACACCTTTGGAACTCGGAACTCCACACCTTTGGATGTTTGAAACCCGAAGTCAAGTTTTTTTATTCCTTAAGTTTGAACAGGTATACACTTTACTGTATTTCAAATCAAGGGCTTTATTCAATGGTAGTTCAATATTGCCTCTTCATGGACATAACCAGGAAGTTTCAGAGTGCAGATTTACATACAAAAACACTATACAATCTGCTGTAACAATTTACTTATACAGTTGCAAAATCTGTTGAATGACAATGAAGATTATGTAGCTTACTTAACACATTTCATTCCTCCTGTTTAAATTCCTGGGTGAAAACAAGTCCATGCACACATTTATGTGTGAAAAAGCCTTTTTCTATAACACAGAAAATAAAAAAATGCCAACCAAAAGTTCTTGGAAATAATCAGCACTTCGTGTTTGTTACACTGTTTTCTGAAATGTAACTTTTTCAATATTCTGTCAAAATACCAGGAAATTCTGATACTCAGCGTTTTCTGATTGCATTTTCTTTTTCATCACCTCTGTGACCATCATTTCAGCCTACACACTTTTCTTTTTTTGGTACCGCTTTAGAATCAAGCTCACTTTTGCAACTTATAAATGGTGCTAGCTCAAAAAAATGGTTACAACTTGTTTGGAACTGCCTATTAATGATTTACAACGTGTTACAACTTAATTAATAACCTGATTATTAAGCATTAATAAAGCCTTTAGTCTTCTTGGAAAGTGATATCTTTTTTCATGTTTATTTAGCAGCCATTTATGTCCAAAGTGACAAGCAGCTGGCAGAAGCCGCGCTCAGAGCACTGGGTCAGCCAGTCAGCTGGGCTTAAGGGACTCGCCCAGGAGCTCGGCAGTGATACCATCACTCTGCCAGCTATGGTATTCGAACCCAAGGCCATCCAGTCACGACTGGCGATCCCGGTCTCGCTGAGCCACATACCGGCCCTGAGTTTCACATCGTGACTCACTGAAATCTGGTCAGATCCAAAGTCCCAAAACACACCGCCGATGTCTCTGTATCCCAAGTGGCAATTTTCAAACTGAGCATTTACTACAAATCACTGTTTTTAGATTGCGGTGTTATTCGATGCACGGGGCATCACTTTTATATGTGGTTTCAGCCAAGGTTAGTGTACCAACAGTTGGTTTTAGGCAAGGAGAAGTTTATAAACACAGATCTATTCTTGTTCTATGTGTGACTGTGAGTTTACTTTGGATAAATGCCCCCTTTCTCTCACCACCAGCCAGGACAATCTGCTTTATGGTCAGTGAAATCCATAGCGGCAGCAAACATCTACAGTATACACGAGTTCTTGTTTATGGTTGTGTAAGAGTGCCATTTTAACAAAAAGATTCGGCTTTGGAATCTTTCTTGTTAACAAGTTAAATATTTGAACACATGTGAGGGAAACAAGCAGTATGTGTATGTGTATGTTTTCCCCGTAGTAAGATACTGTCTATGTTTAAAAAAGAAAGAACAAAAAAGATATTTAGCAGCATAATGTGTGGTAAGTTGGGGTGGGGACACAGCAACACAAGTTGGGTTTAACCAAATAGAAGAACTTTTTAAATCGAAAACTGAATTACTGAACAGGGTCGAAATGCCTTTTTGAAGATGCAAACTGAAAGTTTGGAAATGCAGGAAAAAAACCTGCATGTCTGGTGTGCCTTGGGCACTCCTGTGACACACCGACTGCTCTGCCCTGCCGACCTTATTAAAGCCTCCAGATCACTCTGTCTGATCACGGCCACATGGGTCTCCTTGACTGAAGAGACTCTGGGTACAAGGCTGGGCTTCAGTTGCCATGTTGCCATGGAGACACCAGAAATCGCCAAAACCCAGCGCTATGTTATTGTTGTTGGTCTGCCACTTGTCCAAGCACTAGTCAAACACTTTAGCTGTTTTCCCCTCAATTTCAAAGCGGTCGTCATGGTTCTGGAATTCATGTTAAATAGGGAGAATCATGCGAGAAATAAGGATGTTGATGCTGATCCTTTAGGTTTCAGGTATACGTGACCCTGAGGGAGGGGGCTCTCTGCAGCTTAATTATCGTTTCATTCCATTGCGGTGCGTAACATTTTTAATGTATCAAGTACACACAGGTGGAGTACACACTGGGGCCAGAGACATGCCTCAGGCATCTACTTTGATTTCTGAGTTATAAACTGACATTTTTTGTTAAGCAAAGACATTGAACTGCTCATGCAGTCTGCTATTATTCCCTTGCGAATTAGGATAAATCCAGAATATGCTGGTAAGTGAAAGGTGTCCAACCGGTGAACCCCAGCACCTGAAAGCATTGTGTGTTTTTCACATTTTCATCATGCCTTCAGAATCTGCAGAAAATCTGAGCCATTTTGGGCTTGGTGTCAACTCTGGGGTATAAAAGCCATCTCCTGTTGACCCACAGGTCACAGATCTTCTTTATTACCATGTGGACCAGCTGCTTCTTGTTGATTAACATCTTAATGAGGTGAAGCGTGAGCCACTAATAACACCATTTGCTCAAATAATTTTACTTGACTAGTAATGTGATTATAGTGTCAGAGTACTCTGCAGTTAGTGTAAACATTAGTGTACATTAACAAAGCAACTGTGACCCTTCTTGCCATTAATCACAAGGCACATTAATGAATTGAGGAGAGCTGCAAGCTGTCTTAATCTTATTCTTTCTGGTATGTTTTTCTCCAACCCAGCTCCAGCCGGATGCCCCAAACCTACACCCTCCTCTCCTTTGCTGAAGCCACATGACCTTGTGCAGAACTTCATCCATCATACCTATCAACTTACCAAGACCCTAAGATCCTCTTTGCCATCCCTATACTGCATGAAGTGTTTTGGCAAAGTAGCGCAAACCTCCAAATCACATTACAATAATATATTTGATCACAGAAATTCGATTCTTCTTTCAGTGCTTCCAACCTAGATCTCATCGAACTAGACAAATTACATTTACAGATCAGGCAACCGCTGATCGCATTATACGGCACCCTGGACACATCTTCAAATTAACCAGAGGGCCGGCTGTATGGAGTCTGCCTTCCCAACTCGAATGGAATATCATCATATCAGTCAGATTAGCTTTGATGCTGAGCCACAGAGTCAACTTCTACCATATATGTACTTTCCAGTTGAGCAGCCAGGCTCTGTGGGGGGGGGGGGGGGGGGGGGGGGG
>JAODUD010000035.1:2646661-2657571 GCA_026784285.1 Stomatorhinus walkeri | reverse complement strand
GTGCATGATTGTCATGTCTTACACTGTACAGCAGAATGTTACGCTTGCTCTGATTGGTGCATGATTGTCATGCCTTATGTTGTACACCTGAAGGTTATGCTGGCTCTGATGTATTATTGCCATTTCCTATGCTGTTGTGCATCACAGCTGTACATAGCTGTTGTTTGTGCAGGTTGCAGTAATTTATGATTGCTTTTGGTTCTGTTGTTCCAAATATTCTCAATTTTCTTGCTTTAAAAGACATTTCTGGTGCCCCTGACATAGAAATGCATCTTGGCTGTTCAGAGACCTATTTTGTTTCCATAGTGGGGGTATTATTTATAGCCCGTACTGCTGTGATGTTTCTTAATTTTCCTCTTATGAAGGTTTTTAGTGGGAGCAGCCTTGGAAAGTCAATAAACCGTCAGCATCAGTATAGCAAAGCTACTGGTGTCACTATTCAGGGCAGCTGTCTTCCTGAATGGAAACAGTTCCACCAAAACCTATAACATTTACCATCAAAGCATTTATTGGCAAAGAATTGTACCTGGAAAGATGAGGAAATTTCTAGGAACAAAAGACAGAGGGAGGAATGAGTGACTTACATTAGGGGATCAGGTAGATCAACCTAATTAAATTTAAACCACATGCATAAACCCATTCCTGGATCAATCAAGAATAATTGAATTATTTTAGATCTTGTGTGGTTTTGAGTTTCAAAATCAGGATAATAATATAACTGAGCAAGAAAATCCTTCAAAAAGATGAACTGTGTATAAGTCCTAAACTGGGGACCAGTCGCTGAATAGATCCATGAAAGACACTGGGACATATTTCCTGGCAAACCCAACTTGGCATCTATGTGCGAAAAATTAAATGTTGACAATACAAGCAAAATCCCCAGAACTGCTGTGGGTTAAATATCTCCCTATAATAGCTGCTTTGTAAAAGGTCCATCGTCAGCCAGAAAGGGACAAGCGGGTACAGGAGAATGAAGCCTGGTTCCTGTTAATCACAGCCAGGCAAGTTGAGAAGTGGCTCCAAAATGATAGTTCATCTGGAAATACAAGAGTAATCGTCAAACTAACCATAAATATGCAGTGTCTGTCAAAAGTTTGGACGCTTCTATCCATAGGTGTACTATTCTCTACATTTTATAATTTTTCATCAAAATCATAAAATGCCATATATGGAATTATGCACTGTTCAAAAAAAAATTTGTTTGAGGGCAGCTCTGTGGGTGGGGACTCAGAAGGTTGCTGGTTCAAACCCCTGGGTCGGCAGAATGATCCTACCATTGGGCCCTTAACGCTAATCGCCCCAGGGACTGGCTGACCCTACTGTCTCCTCTACACCAGTTCCATGAGGTGGCCTCCTGGGATGCTTGTCCAGCCGTCCTGAAGGAGCTCCCACATATGCTGAGCTCTCATTGGCCACTTTTCCTTCACTCTCTGGTCAAACTCCTCCAAAGCCTTTGTTTAGGCCAGGTCATGTGATGAGATTCTCTGTTGCTCTACTGTGAAGGTGGTTTTGTGTGCCCAGAATTTTATTTGGTATTATAGTTCCTAAAAAAAAATCCGATATCCACCCACAGACCTGGATGAGCCTGGATGAGATTCTCGTCCTTTGGAGGGTAGTAGATACAAACATAAACACATGCAAAGGTGCACATCTTTGGATTTTGGAGGAAACTAGAATCTGCCTTATGAAACCCAGAAGGATATTTGGAGCACATAACTAGCATTTAGCTGTGGATCCTCGTGGTTGGGTGCAGCGATGTTCCGACGTTCCATATATGATATATCTCTTGCTTGGTGACTCCCAAGCATTTAGAAGGTGGTACTGCAGTTATTTAATTTAGCCTCTCTGTTAAATTGTGTATGAGGACGCCATGTAGATCACGGCGTAGGTTAAAGTGTGCCCACATGCTTGTGGTCCTGGGAAAGCGTGCGCTGCCTCACAGTCCTGCACGGGCTTGTTTATCGTGCCGCTTGTGTAACCCTGCTGAGTTGATCCTAATCACATTACGTGTGGATTCTCACACTAATGTTCCCTGCTTTGGTGTCCTTGTGATATGAACGGTGACACATGGAGGCCAGATGTCATTATGCAATGGCTAGGCTGTGTCTGTGTGTATATCTGTAGATGTGTATAAAGTGTGTGTGTGTGTGTGTGTATATATAATGTACTTTCCCCTCCATCCCCCCCAGGAGTTTCTGCGCAACATTCCTGGGAGCTTATTGTGCCAAGATCTCTACAATCAGTGGGTTGGGGTTTTGGATGCGGCAGGCGAGAGAGAGGAGGAACGAGTGCAGGCCACCCAGAGGCAAGTCTCACCATCAGGGAAATGCAGTGGGCCGGGCTTATGGCAGGAGAAGGGGTGGACGGCTGGACGGGTACAAATCAGGCCAGCTGACGTCCAGCTGATACCTGCCAGTGACGACCTGAATGTCTCATACTGCTGTAGTGAGGCCTGGTCTGCTGAGGGCCAGACATTCACACCCTGTCCATGCGTGTAGTAACCCCCAGGCCTCTGCATGCTCACTGCTCCAGTTACCATCCCTAAAAGGCAAGCAAGAGCAGATGGAGAGAAGAGTGAAAGTGATAGAAAGAGAATGAAGGAATGTTATGTGCTTGCAGTCGAGTTGGAAGATACATTTTTAGAATAGGGCTAAGATGTCATCAGAAAGAGGAGTAGGTTCTGTGTTTTCTGCCCACTGTTGGTGGAACAGCAGACTGGTCGTAACTGGTTCTGTGTGTCTTTGCTTCTCGGGTTCTGCTTCTAGGTTGGTGCAGCGGTTGCCGTTGGAGCACCAGCTCCTTCTGCAGCACGTGCTCACCGTGCTGCACTGTGTGGACCGCCACTCCGATGACAACCAGATGAACGCCTTCAACCTGTCCGTGTGCATCGCTCCCAGCATGATCTGGGCCCCAGCCCCCAGCAGCCCTGAGATAGAGGGGGGGTACACCAAAAAGGTGAACCTCCTGAGGTCTGAGTCTGCTGCTTGTGGAGCGCACTGTGTATTCCAGAACTTTCCAGTTGGACTGAGGAGTGCATATGAACACCTCTGCCCCCTTAAAGAAAATTATAGTGTGAAAAGTGTTCATCAAGTGTTGCTGAATAAATCAAAAGATTGAATGGGTTTTAAGATACAAAAAAAGTCATACAACAGACTGTCATCTTTCCGTCTTTATTCATTTAGTTAAATGAAAAGTTCCTTTAGAGAAGCCCAGTAGCTAATATTGGTGTTTACAGAAATGTTGTGAAAATTATTGTGTTCTCTGTCAGTAAATTACCAGCAATACTGATTTTGTTTTTTTTAAACTTTTAGTTTTTCCATTCCAGCGTGTTTATACACTTTTTCTTTTGCACTCAAAGCCGAGGTTCCCTGGAAAGTATTTCAGACATTTCCTTTCGATTACTGAGGGCAGCACTCTTCTTGTTAATGGGTGGTGCAAAACCTCTTTTCCCACAGTTTGTTTGTTTGTGTTTGTGGCGGAAAAATGTGAGGCCTCTGCATTTCACACTGCCTGGGTCGCAGAGGCAGCCAGAACCTTTCGAGTTGAGGATAGTGGATATACAATCCCCCCCCATCACAGAGGAAGGCTTATTTTCAACTGTCCCTCCTTCCTGTGATCCACAGATGTAATTTAGATGTTTTTCTGTGGCTCTACATTGCAATAAGTCGGCAAATGACTTGTATAAATATAGTGCTTCTTGTCAGCCTTTGACAGGAGTCTGAATTCAGCCAAGCGGCCTTTGATTACGGCGGCAGTTGGAAAAACAAGATATGTTCGTTTTGTATTTCTTTTGAGAAGGCTTTGACAGCTCATTCGAGAAAGACTCTATTTGCCACATGAACCACAGTGTAGATTGTTTCTTTAGCAAAAGAAAACATCTACTGTTTTGGTTCACTAGTTGATAATACATTTAAGGGGCAAAAACATACACTGTTTGCCCAAGTGTAACTGCATTTTTGACAAATCTCAGCCTTGGGAGTTTTGACTAGGGGGGTGAAGTATACACTGAATATAGAAGATGCACTGGGTGGCTTGGAAATTGGGGTTTATCCTCATGAATTTAGATATGGTTACAGCTAAGAGGGATCATTCCCCAAACCTTAGTGTTAAGGCCTCCTCAAAGTTGGCAGAGAACTTTCTTTCTGTAACATTAACCTTTTATATTTTAACAAAGGCAATGTCAGTGCTATAACAATTTTACCTGAACATCCTTTTAATGTAATTAATGTTGAAAAATATTGTTATATGAAGTACTATATGTGTATGCTGCGAACACAGCACCCAGCCTTGAACCCATGACCTTTGAGGTAGAAGGTGTCAGTCTTACATGCTGCCCTTCAGTGGGAGAGAAACAAGGGCCATTAGGCCATCATCCTCTGTATGTGTAAAGAGTGACTAAACTGTCCTGTGGTCCATTTGCAGGTTTCTGAAGTGGTGTGTTTCCTCATTGAGAACCATGCCAAGGTGCTGGGAGATGATGGCACCATCCACTTCAGGGAATTCCCCCAGAAGCGGGGTAGCAGCGACCAGGGATCTGGTAAGTATTTTAATTTATGTATGGTTTTGTTTTTATCAGCTATACTAATGGGATATATGTACCGTTGTAGATACAGCTGTACTGCAGTGATTGGCTCACTCTATAAAGGTCTTTAGGGTTTGCCCATTTGGGTAAATACTGCCATTGGATTGGTCAGTTATGGTGGAACAGTAAAATGTATGAACTGCAACAACATAGCGGGATGATAGCATTGTAGTTAGACACTATCCAGAGTGTGTATGATTCAAACAGAGTGAGAATATAGTGAATACACAGCCAATTCTCCTGCAGCACCGAGCTGTCAGGAGATGGCTGAACTGAGCTGGATTTCACCTGGCTTGGTGCCCCCTGGCGCAGTCAATGGAAAGGGCCAGTTGTTTTGCTCTTGCAGTCCTGTCTGCGTTAGCTGACCACATCCCGCTAAGCCACAGCTTCCTCAGACAGTCGCCATTTGTCATGAAACACTTTCATTTGCAGGCAGTCTACTTATGTCTCTAAATTGCACTTCTGCTGAGTGCGCTCTCAAATTTTCTCCTGGTCATTCTGAAGTTCATTTTACACCAGCTGCGTTTGTCATGCTAACAGATAACTAAATGGAGCGTTTGATGGGCCAATGAAGATTTGTGTGCTAACTTTGTCCCCTCGTTCTGTCTGTCCTTGGCCACAGACGTGTCATCCTTCCAGATGAATGACTCGTCTTACGACAGCTTGGAGAACGAGCTGAATGATGACACAGAGTCTGCGTTCCAGGACCTGCGGCGGCGTAGAGACAAGCAGGACAACTGGAGCCGTGACTCTGTGATCACGCTGAGCGACTGTGACCTGGACCAGCCTGATGCCAGGCCGGACCCCGAACCGGACCTCCTGCAACTCCCTCCACTAGCCCACTCCAGAAAGTTTATTCCAGCCATACGCCAGCCGCACCCCCAGCCACACCCCTATGGGGACGTGACGGGCCAGGACCTCCTGTGTCCTCCTGGCAGTGGGAGGCGATTGCGTCGCTCCTCTGAGCCCAACATTCGACACCCCCCCGCCTGCCTGCCCGGCTTCCCCCAGGAGCACTCTCCCGTGATCCGTAAGGCGAGCTACGATGCTGTGACGGCCGACACCAAGAAGGAGGAGGTGGAGGAAGAGGACGAAGAGGTGTTTGTGGGGCACATTTGCAGTCTGAACCTGGACAGCCAGATGGAGCCTGACACAATCCAGGATGTCCAGAAGGACAGGAACCAGGACAGGAACCAGGACAGGAAGACCACCCAGAGCACCGCAGGCCGCAAGCATAAGCAGCCCCCCCCACTACGCCTGGATGCCAGCTGCTCCAGCCTGTCCTCTCCTGCGACTTCACCCTCGGCCTCCTCCCTGAGCTCGCTGGACAGTGCTTTCTCGCAGTACTCCACCGACTATGCCGTCTTCACTCCAAACGAGTCCTGTGGCAGCTCTCACGGAGCACAGGGGAGCACTTCTCCTTACTCCCCTCCTTTCACCTACTCCAGCACCCCCTGTCCAGCCACCAGCTCCCCAACTCCCTCTAGCCAAATCTCAGTGACCGTCCCTGTCCTCCCCATTGCCCAGCCCAAGGAGACATCTGACTGGGTTCAGCACCGGACTGCTCACGGCCTGCACCCCAACACCTGGCTGAAGAGGGACAGCCGCTTGTCGCTGCTGCAGAAAGACAGGGCGAGTCAGGAGGGTGCGAAGGAGAAGGAGCCTAGCAGCAGCACTGGTACTGGACTCTATTCCAGGCCCGCAGGGGCTTGCACTGGCCAGGATGAGACGGATGACAAAAGAGATCGAAAGAGATCCCAAAACCACGGAGGTCTGTCCAAGCGGAGATCCAGCTGCCCACACACATACCAGCAGGCTATTCTTCAGATCCAAAAGTTGCCCTTCTTCCATGCCAAGGACAAGGCACTGACTGTGAAGGAGCCCCAGCAGGTTCACGGCCAGGCGTCTCCGCACAGGGTCACCGTGGCGTCAGACAGCACAGGAAGTGCCGTAACCTGCAGTGACACGGCAGCTTCAGACAGTGACTGCAACCAGCCGCCCCAGGCAGTGTTTTTCAGACAGAGCCAGTCCTGTGTGGCCCTGCGCAAATGGCCCACGCGCTCCCTCAGCACCCCCACAGCTTTCCCGCGCCGGGCGTCTGAGCCCTCCGTGGTCCTGTCCAGCAGTCACGAGGAGCCGACTCACCGAAGCGTGCCGGACTGCAGGCTCCGTGTGTCTGCTGTGGACGTACATGATGACAGGGCCGGTCGGGATGAGGAGATGAGGTTCTGCCTGTCCCCTTCTGCCACCAGGGCAGTGGAGAAGTACTTTTCTGCTCACACAGACCCAGAAGTGTGTCTGAGTCGCAGTCAAGAAGTGGCTTGGGCTGTCGTCCAGGGCAAACGAGAGTGGCAAAGTAGGAGGTGCAGTGACCCCAAGTTTGATGACTTTGACCAAATGTTGTTTGCTGAGGAATCTTATGTCTGAAAATGAGACCTTTTTTATATTTTTAGTGTTTTTAAGCTATTGTGAAGTTGTAGTTGAAATTCCCTTATTTGTGTACTTGGGATCAGGTTTTATCTGTTGTATATTGCTGCCCATCACTCCAAAGTGTTTGTATATTTTCCCACGCAAACACGTCATTGTAAATCATCAGACATCCAGCTGCTGCTAAAGGCCCGTGTTTGAGGCATGAGGCCACAGGGGCTGTGGGCCTCTGAGATTCGACTCTCTCATGCCAAGTGGGGGGTGTTTTTCATTGTTTTCTTCCTGTTTTGTGACCGGTGAGGACAGGAGGAACCACTTCTTTTTCTCCCCGTTTCTGAGCTCTGTAGTCTCTGAAACGCCATGCACAAACACACACACATGCATGCAGGATGTCTGCCTCGGTCTGCTATGTAGCAATATGGACGTAGAATAGAGGAGTATAAATGTAGGGGACATAAAATGCATGTAGGCTTACAAAATTATCTAGTCTGCCTATCTTCAAAAAGTCTATAAAAATGTAAATTGTGCATCTTTAGAACATTAAAAAATACCTTTATATATACCTTTATATATATATATATATATAGTGGGAACAACACTGTATGTGGAGCGCATGAAAGATGTTGTCTAATGTATAGGCCGTCTGTCGTAGATCCTGCCTTCAGAACACGCAGTGTGGGAGTGCTGGTCAGCTTTCAGCAGAAGTTTACTGACACGTCCTCGTGGCTTCTTTAAGTAATCAATGAAGGTGTGTGTGAGATGAGGACCCGTTTACGCATATATTATATGATTGCACATCAGTGTGTGTGTGTGTGTGTGGGTGAGAGAGAGAGAGAGAAAGCTCATATTGATCTGGGCTAATACAGTCCAGTACCAGGAAGGAATGCGAGAATGTTTGTCCTGCAGAAAGTTGAAATATTTCACAACACTTAATTCTGCTCTACTTTTAAATCCGGTGCTGCTTTTGGACATAGGAATCTCATTGTGGGGTGAGACAGACACAAAGTGTGCGTGTGCGTGTGCGTGTGCGTGCACATGTGCAGTGTTTAAAGCTCTAGATGTCAGCGTGTTTGTACAGGCAATTTTTTCTTGTAATTTTATTTTTCCCAAAGTTCTTTTAACAAATTATATCGCTGCCAATAATGCACACGTGTATGATTTTTGATATACGTTATTGCAGAAAACATTCTATATATTAAATATATTCTATATTTTCATTATTTCCATTCATTTTGTTGGATGTGTATAGTTGTGCATTTGTCTCTATGATGCTTCAGTGCAAAATGCAGCCATTGTAGGAGCTGAAGGAACCCGAAGGTGTATTTTTGTATCGCCGATCCTACTGCTGCTGCCCCATTTTGGGTATATTTACGATAAAATCGCCTCATTTGTTTATTGTGTTAATCTGATGTGTAATCCACACATGAAAGGAATTAGTGATTATAATAAAGCATCACACTCCTAACAAAACATCACACTGACGCTGTTGCATCCTCATTTTCCTGTGCTCTGTGTGGGTATGCGTATGTGTGGTAGAGAAGTTATTCTTTCCCAGTTCTGCCAGTGCTAGAATCCACTTCTGGAAGGCTGACTTCTGGCAAGTCTTTCAACACACAGTCCAGTGTTTAAGAAATACATACCAGTTTTAGGGGCACATGACTGTCTGTTGCTCCAGGACAGTGTCAGCTCATTTCATGTGGTTGAAAAGTTGTCATGTATTGGCTTGCATTGTCAAAACCAGGGTAATTAAGATAAAAGTGCTAAGATATTAAATTAACCTAGTTCTGGTGTAATGCTTGAATTCAGATAGGCTAAGACTGTTGGTTAATCTCTGAACACACATTTGGGGAAGGGGGGGGGTATTTTTCTGTAGGACCAGGTTAGCCGGGTCAGTACTGTTTGCCTCAGATCAGAGTGGAAGCCTCCTTTAACAGAGAGACCAGATGCAGAATCGTACTGTCTCCCTCGCACATGGTCATGATGTTATTCCAAAGGTCAACATGGTCCAAAAATAATTCATGGACATGTCGCTTGTGTTGCTGTGTTTGAGGTGAGCCATAATATCCAAACAGCATCTGCTGTTTGCAAGCCTGGAAGACCTAGTCCAAACGCTTGCAATTACATAATGGAAATAAAGCTATTGAACCCACATGGCTTGGCGTGGCTGACTGTCCAGAGAAGTTTTCCAAGGATAACATCTGGCAAGAAGTCTGCACGTGTGTCTCATAGGCTAGTTATATAAACTATATATATGTGTGTGTTATGTAATATATGTATGTATTCTAAAATTTAAATCATTTTGAGTAGTCGTCTTCGTGTTTACTTTTTGACACATTATTGCCATGGAGAAGTGCATTACAATTCCAACGTGAAGCTGTCACCATCTCGCCGTTCATTTAAAGTCATACTGACGTCAAGCCTCTTTAGGCTCTATCGCAGGCCCAACTGACAACAGGGTGAAATTTATAGGTTCAGCCTTCCATTTCTCTAAAGAATGGTTCCATCTTTTTAGTGAATTGTTCTGATTGGTATAAATGGACATATGGTAATGTTTCACAGAGTGAGAAAAAGACAGAACCCTCTCCCGTGTCTGTGTAGCTGACATATTTGCATGGTCTTGGTCCCTGCACTCCAGATTCCTTCCTTAGTCCAGGCACAAGCAGATTAGATGAATCGGTATCTCTAACATGGCTTTGGCCTGTGTGCCCTCTAGCATACTATCCAGCATATACCCTACATCAGGGGTAGGCAACCCTGATCCTGAAGGGCCAGTACTCAGCAGGTTTTCTGTCCTACCTGGTGAACCACACCTGATCTCAGGCAGATAACTCATCAGGTAGGACAGAAAACCTGCTGAGTATCGGCAGTCCAGGATCAGCGTTGCCTACCCTTCACCACAGGGAGAAGTTCTAGGTTTACCATGATAAATCATTTCTAAATGTGAGCTGATACCCTATTCCTGCATACAGGCACTGTAAAATATACCTGAGAATCACTCAGCACCGCATATACTATATAATTCAGTTCACAACGAGAATCACAATTAAATTGCTATTGCTATAAACTATTTTCAGACCACTGCCACAAAGATAAAGCTTTTAGTTTTAACAATATACCCGCTGATGTGAATGTCATTTTAAATGATGACGTGTCAGAATGCAGGCCTGAGGATGCAGGCCACTTCGCGTGTCATGGGTGAGCCACCCACTCTGAAAGGCTGAGGTTACAGTTAAAGCTCCCCAGGCTGATGTGAAGCAGACTGCAGGCTCCAGCCACGGCCCAGTCCACATTCTGGGTCACCGAACTGGAGTGGGCTGTTGGCATGGATGTGTGAGTTACTGACAGGTGACGTGTGGAAAATTTGGTATTTCGATGTGCAATGTGAAAAGTGCAGCATAGAAATTCCAGAATTTTCTAGTGTATTTTTTAGGCTTTTGCACAGCTGAACTTTGTAGACAACTAGGCCAGAAAGCAGACTTTACCTTCATAATGCAGCGTGAACATTGTCCAACCCCTTGATTAGGCATAACATCCAGATAAAGAGTAGGCTAGTATTCAGCCTAAAAGCAAGATCTGTTAATGTTTGTTGTTTTTGTCCTTTATGCAGTTAAGTTATAAGCATAGAATTAAGTGGTGTTTGAGCCAAGATCCCTGTTCCCTGAACTCAACAAGAATATGTTAATCTGTCTTTGGTTTTGTGCTTTGATAAGTATTTTTTTGAGCAGGGTATTCTGCTTTAGAAATATGTTGCAAGCCTGTTTTTTAATGTTCAGGGCATTAGTTAATGCAACATCCATAAGAACTATACAAATGAGAGGAGGCCATTCGGCCCATCAAGCTCGCTTGGGAAGAACTTAACTCAGAGTTGTTAAAATCTTATCTAGCTCTGATTTAAAGGAAC
>JAODUD010000035.1:2631037-2646497 GCA_026784285.1 Stomatorhinus walkeri | reverse complement strand
CATTTATGTAAATTAGGAACAATAGTGGTCCTAAAATCGAACCCTGTGGTACCCCACTATGAACGCAGGCCCACTGTTACATTGTGCCTCTTATAACTACTCGCTGCTTCCTATCTGTTAACCAGTTAACTATATGTTAGCCATTGTTGCAAGTAAGGAGTCTTAGTACACCATTTTTGCTTTCATGATTGCCGATTCACATTTGGTGTCATTCAGGTTAGGTTAACTTACTTGATGACATTAATCAATAGATATACATCTGACGAAAAATGTTTCTAGCTTATTCTGGCTTATGTTCCTTTTGTTAAATGCACAAACTCTCACAAACCATTTTTAGATAAATATTACAATAATATTATAATATAATAGGAAGACATTAGAATTTATGGATTAATGATGGTACTGAACAGAATGGAATCCTTGGCTTCTCATGCAATATATTTTGTTTTTAAATTAGACTCAGTTGTCTTGACCATCGTGGAAGCGGTGTAATTTTTTTTTTTAAATAATGGAAATATGCTTTTATCTTTAATCAGTATATGCTAATTCGTGATTTTTTTTTCTTTGATATTGACTGTCAAGGAGGTTAAGATACTTTCGTGATGCAGATTTGATAATGTGTCCTTCTGTTTGGCTTGATGGAAAAAACCATCAAAAACCAGGCAAAAAAGTATGTGCTGATTTTAAAACGGAACGTTCCATTTTCGTTCCATTTTGACTAAGATCCCAGAAGATGGTAAATCATACGTAATCCTACTGGATTTAAATCTTCAAAACAGCATCATTCTTTCTCATATATATATATTTTTTTTTCTCTCCAAACTGCATGCTACCGCAAAGACCCTTCAGATTTCAGCCTGCATGCGATTTGTAATCCAAAAGAAGGCTGCAGTACTGTAATCCAATGTGAAGGCAGTGACTCCAGTAGCATACATAGGAGCAGTAAAAGTCTTAAAGACTTAAAGGGACAACAAAAGTGTCAGACTTCAGATGGGCTCGCAAGTCTCATGTTGAAAATCTGGTGCCTGTTTGCCACAGTTAATTTTTGGCCTGCTATAAAAGTTATACCATCATAAGGGGTAGTATAGAATTTATCACTGAGTTCCAGGCCAGTTTTGTGTCAGTTTCAGGTTCTCATCTGATGTAATCATTTGTCTGATAACAAGTGTCACCAAGCAAAAATATAAATATTTCACCAATTGCCTCAGGTCTGGGTAATTGGCACTGCTCCATTATGTTTGTAAATACAGCTTCCTTCAGGCCACTTGAGTGCAGGGGGAATCCAGATTCCAAATCTGGCCCTTGGACACTATTGTAAATTCCATGGAAAAAAAAATTGGAAAGCCCTACTGACATTTTTGTAAGTCACAATGGAAAGTTTTCTGTTCTCCCGTATTTGTAGGTAATAGGACAGATGTAGGACACTAAACAGGGGCCCCTTCCAACACCGACACTCACTGGCTTACCAGTGTCCTGTTAAAATCCAGATATCGGAGTCATTTGGGAGCCGGTCAATGAGACAGTGACCTTAAACATTAAGAACAGTATTTTGACAGGAACTTTTCTGGTCTTAGATTGAACGTTTTTCCTCCATCAGCTTACTTGCTTCATATCTTTTTGATGAATGTGAATATTTTTTTCTCTCTGTTTCCACAGAGACATTTTATTTTGGTTTCATCAGCAGCCAGCATAAGTTATCACTCCACCTGTCTTTACTACTCACAAGCTCGTTGTTAGAATCTTGTCTGCTATTTTATCACTAATTAATCTGCTATTTAATTTTCTCTGGCTATCAGCAACTTCCACAGAGAGGATTTCTTTTTAAAAAAAAGACTCAAATTCTGGCCTCAAACTCCTCCCTGGAAGGCCCTTTTAGAGGTTGGGGTGGGGTCTCCTTCAACTAACGTTGAGGTTTGTACAATCACACCCTTAGACTTTCACTCTAAGAGGAATTTTATATGCCAATTTTTAACAATGCCGGAAGTTAGGCAAGTGAACTCTCTAACAATGAAAACATTTAATATCTTCTGTTGCAGGATTTAGAGCTTGTCTTTCTAAATCCACTGAAGACAAAATCTTTTGTTGGCAGCATCTGAGCAACAAATCCCCTCCTCTCCCAATTTGTCCATCACCGACAGATTTCATAAGGAATGCCGGTGTCTTTTAGGGAGAGGTCAGGAAGCAACATGAAGCCAGATAAGAGGGTTCAGTCAGGCAATGGCAATGGCCCTATAGCCAGCTGCTGAAAGGGCACTCAATCCAACCAACTGCTGTCCGAAAACCTGGGGGCACATTGCTTTTAAACCTGCATTTCTGACTCCTAGGCCTTTTGGTGTCTGGATAGAATGCAGAGTCAACGACCATGTTCAAAGGTTTTTCTGTCTGTAGGCCTTACCCCCCACCAAAACCCTGTCCGGCACCCCCAGCCATAGCGCAACTTGTCCTTTAAGAGGCTCTGATAACAGCCACCTGACCACCTTACTGGAACGGCCGAGGGCTTTGAGGATCAGTGTGGTGAGAAACTGGCCACATTCCTGCCTTCAAAGGTGACATTTCCAAGCGCACGAACAGACCGGCTATTTTAATGCGAGCTGCATGTGCACACAAGGGGGGGGGGTCAGAGCCAGGGAGAGGGGTTTGGGGAACGCAGGGCAGGGGTCTGACCTTTCCTAACCTTAAGAGAATAGGATTTATCCACCTCCGCTCCCAAACCCCACATTGTGCTGCTTCCCTGGTTCTAATCTGGATTCTCAGGGTTCCCTCCAACTTCAAAGGTTCTCCCCAGAGACCGGCGGAGTCCCCACATCTGACGGCTGTGACTATTTTGAGATATCCGATGTCCCTCTTCCAGTGCTGGCAGGAGGAGAGGGATGGTGAATAGAAAGGCTGGCCAGGAGTATGTTTTTATTGCACATGCTTATAAATACAAAACAGACCATTTTGTAGATCTAGTGGTAACTCGTCTATTTCTGCCAATGTAGTAAGTTGGTACCTCATTAAAAGGTACAATAAGAGCTATATCGAAAGTCATTGAAAATCAGTTTTCCCAGAGGGTGAAGTTAAATACAAAGGAGGGCGACAAGGATATTGAATATTAGTAGTAAGGTATGTCTGATATGAAAAACTAAGAGGCATTGAATGTCCAACCCAAGTAGTCACTGAAATGTACAGTAAAATGAAATGGTCTTTGACAAAGACTCAAAGATACACAATCAGCACAGGAATCACATTTCTTTTCTAGTTGTCTCCAAGCGAAACATGCCTGAAAGTCACATGACAGCCTTAGGTAACTTTAGCAAAAACATGGCATCCAGGGGCTAAAATGCAGAGGATTCTTTTTAAATGCGACTAGCTATCCTCGCCAACCTCGCCTCGTTTGACACATCACTACATCTGTATTAAATCTGAAAAAAATGTCAGCTGTATTAGGAATGGCAGCAAGTCGCTGCCAAGGAAGAAGAACTCGAGTCATTTAAAGAAACCCTGCACATTAGTTTGTGGTAATGCTGCTGTAATTGCACAGGTAAGTATTCAGAAGAACAACCAGAATCCATGTGACCTGCGAAGCCTTGGCCTACTACATTTTAGCTTGGAATTTGTGGACGTTAGAAGAGGGTTTATATCTGTACTCAGATCAGAGTATCCTTTCAAAATGACTGTATTCTGCTCAAAATCCCTGACTAATTCGGTACAAGATAGACAAAGACCATTTCTGCCACATAAATCATTTTACACGTTTACCATCTTTATAATGTTATGAATGATGTTAATGTCTTATATTTGTTATAGATATTAATCGTGTCGTTTTGATATGAAAAATACCAGTAATTTTTCACCTTTATTAATATCAATTATTATATCATCTGCTGTTCCCGGATTATTGTTCAAATTTATCGCCATCTAAAGCAAGTTTGCTTGCAAATTGAGATACATCATAAGACCAGTTTCAACTATAAATCCTGTGTCATGTATGGAGAATGTCTCTAGTTGCCCATGGCAGAGTCTAGGTCCTGGTGGGTTTCATTTGTGTTTGTTGGTTTATGAGTCCTGTGGGTCAGGGACAGGATGCTTGTACAGTGTGATATGTTCTGTTCAGTCTCCCAGTCCAGGTTTCCTACAGACTGACACATCCATTATTTGATCAGATCCATTCAGTATAACAAACACTTTTGGTAACAGAACATTTCTTCGATTGTCATCAACTTGATAGCCAATTGTACTGTTTCCTTCTCTTTTAATAGTGTTGAGAAACTGTTTGTGATCAGTTGTCAGACATTTGGAATCAAACGGGCCATGTTTCACTGCAGTCAGCTTAGACACATTTTGTTTAGAATTTTTTTTAATCACTTAAAAACTGTAGCTTTTTAAAAGATTATACTTATACTACATGAGCTTATTATGTAAGAGGTGAAGTTAATTTTACTTTCTATTTGATTTCCAAAAAAATTACATCAATTTTTAAGCAATGCTGTGCTAAACAAACTAAAACGGGCCCTTGTTCTTTGTTTGCCTTTGAGTTTTGTTTGTTTTGAATGGTCATCAGTATGACAAACAAAAGCGTGTAGAAACTCGAAAATCAGAACGGAAGGACATTTCACAAACCTGTATATCATTATAAATGCTGTCGCTCCCCCTGCAGTCCATTATCAGTTACCCGGCTCTAAATTGGTTGACTTTCAAACGACTTAATTAGAAATCCATATCTGCCCCAAAGCCCATCGACATCCCTTCTGTGCGACATAGGCTACAAATGCAGGTTCAGTCAGATTTCTGCAAGATCATAAACCTGCACAACTGACACCATGGATTCAAGCCATTGCAGGACCACATGCATTCATGTGAAATCATATTTATATAATTATCCATTACAGGGGCGGTCTAGTCACAGCTGAGCTGTGTTCATTCAGGGAATCTAAGCTGAGCTGGATGTGCCCGCGTCAGTGGGCTGCCGGATGTCCACGACACTCTCTGGTACACGGACTGTTATTCCATCCAGGGACTTTGTAAGGCAGATCTGGCAACCAAGACGAGACCTGGCATGAGAGAGGAACTATGCTTATAAAACATCAGGAGTCATGGGAAGCACCGGCTTTATAAATTAAGCAAATAAACCTTTTTTTGCTCAGTCTACTCTTCTGTCATCTTATTACAGTAATAAGGACTCATAAAGACATACGGGTTATAAACTAGCGAGGACAATGCTAAGCGTGACATATGCTCTGGTCATTTGAAATAGTGCAGTTACACACTAAGTCTCAGAAAATTCCAAAGCAGCGATCCATGATAGTGTCAGCCGGTAGCTAAAGTTCAATAAAACATAGCTATATACAATAAGAAACAAATTTACATCCAAACAGAAGAAAACATCACTGATCCAATACATCACAATGCAAGTCAACTCCTTTGCTTAAAATAATCTGATAATCCATTTATGACAGGTTACTTAAGGATCCATAATCAGATTTGACAAACTGTTCTGCACCTGGAGTCTGTGGTTGTTCAGTGATGTTGCTTTTGAAACCAAAGCTATTGTCTACACAGTCAAGTGTTATCAGTAGCTACTACTCACGTATCAGTCAGCCCATAGGCCAGATCCAGCATGTCCATCTCCTCATCTGTGATTGGCCCAAGCTTGTTGTAGACATCCTCCTCGAAGATCAGGTGACAAGTGGAGCAAGCCAGAGTTCCCTCACAGGCACCTGGTGACAACACGGCATAGCATACTATTTATGGAGAAACCCTTGGAATCCAAAATCCGGCCATCCTAAGAACCGCTCACCAGAACAGCGCTGTACTTAAAGAAATCGCATCTCCTGTTCCTCTGTTTTACCATTTTTGTTGGAACCATCACATCACAGAACTCAACATATTGCAGTATGTAAAGATTTTAGTCCCTCCATGCAATACTCCATGATGCCCCTATTGAATCCTCATCATCTGGGAAAACGTATTTAATTTTCACTATAAATTATTTTATCTCAGATGAACGACGAACCCTCTCTTCTTACAAATCAACCACCACCAGTTCACCATTAGTGAACCAACCTTGTCCTTTCCACTGTTAACTGGATAAGGTGAGTAATAGGGTGAGTTTAAAAAAAAAAAAAAAAAAAACTATTGCTATATGCTATATGTGTTTTTTGTTTTTAATCACATGAAATATATTTCAAAACTTGCACTGATATCACATGACAGCTGCTAAGGTGAAAGTGGATTCAGACTAATTGGTGGATAGGTATGCAATCTAGGGGAGAGACGTCAGGGATTAGCAACACAAAGTACAGACACATTGCTGAGACAACCCTGTTTTTGGAGGTATCGAGTTAGGGTTAGGGTTCACATACAGGCTACCAAGCAAGGGACACGTGACATAACCTCAGCTCAACAGTCCACCTTGGCTGTGATTCATAACCCAGACACCCTCTAGACTATAGTCAATGGAGGGTAAATGCACTTTGCACTCTGTTACAGTGATTTGATTTAGATCTCAGGTCATGGTTATGTAAAAGTGTTTTTTGTTTTTGTGCAGCATCGCTCAGCTTAAAAAATTCAGTTACAGGGATGTTTTTTGTATCAGCTGGGATTGAGCAATAAATTCCAATTCAATACCATTATACTACTTCATTATGAAATTACATCTGTAATAGGATATACAGGGACCTCAAGGAGAAAACAAGACCTCAGCTCACCAGAGCAAGACAACATGACTTTGAAAATGACTTGCTCTTTAATGCCTGCTAGACAAAACTGAGCCTCTGATGCAGGACTCCTGCTAGGAAATAATCAAATCAAGCTGGGGAAGCCCATCTCCGATTCCCTGATCATAAGTACTGGATCCCTGCAAGGCTGCATCCTGCCACCCCTGCTGTTCTCCCTGCACACTAACAGCTGCACCACCAGCCATGATTCCGTCATGCTCCCTCACTGGACTCATCTCTGATAGGGATGAATCTATCTAGAGGAGAGAAATTAATCATCTGGTGACCTGGTGCAGCCAGAATAATCTGAATCTCAATACTTTAAAGACAGTAGAGATGGTAGTGGACTTCAGGCGCAACTCAGCTCCACTCTGCATCACTCTTCACGAATCCATGGTCAACAGAGCGGAGTCCTTCCATTTTCTGGGCATCAGCATCACCCAGGACCTCTGGTGGCATCTGAACATCAGGTTGATCATCAGGAACACCAAAGGACAAACTTCCTACGGTAGCTGAAGCTGTCTGCCAAGGTAAATAATGGTGTACTTCTACACAGCCATCATCAAGTCCATCTTTGCCTGCGCCATTACCATCTGGTATGCTGCTGCCACTGCCAAGGACAAGGGTAGACTGCAGCACATCATCTACTTTGCAAAGAAGGTGATTGGCTGCAATCTGCTATACCTTCAGGACCTAAACACCTCCGGAACCCTGACGCAGGCAGGAAAAATTATGGCTAATTCCTCCCATCCTGGACATGGACTGTTAAAAAAAAACTACCCTCCAGCAAGAGACTCGGATCCATCAAGAACAAAACTACAGGCCACAAAAACAGCTTCTTCCCTTCAGCAGTGCCTCTGTCACTCCACCACTCA
Organism: Stomatorhinus walkeri; assembly: GCA_026784285.1. Classification (NCBI taxonomy): domain Eukaryota; kingdom Metazoa; phylum Chordata; class Actinopteri; order Osteoglossiformes; family Mormyridae; genus Stomatorhinus; species Stomatorhinus walkeri. Next base: position 2,638,924 of record JAODUD010000035.1, on the reverse strand, counting down.
CTCTGCACACATCTTCGTTCATCTTTTTCATCTATTGGACATCATATGTTTTCGTACTTTCATTTTCCAATATTTGGAGCAGCATGGTGGTGGAGTGGTTAGCAATGTCATCATGGGGTTTCCTCCAGGTATTCTGGTCCCCCCGCCCAACAGTCAAAAAATAAGATGAGGTTAACTGGAGCTCCCAAATTACCCATATATGAGCAAATGGTGTGTGAGTGTGCCCTGCAATGGGTTGGCGCCCCATCCTGGGTTATTCCTTGCCTTGCACCAATGGCCTCTGGACTACAGACCCCCTGCAACCCTGAATAGGACAAACAGTTACAGAAAATAAATGGATGGATATCCAGTATACCGGTGATCCATTTAATGTCCGTCCATCCATCCATCCATATCCTACCACTTTTCCGGGTTGGGTTGCGGGGGCAGCAGTCTAAGCAGGGAAACCCAGACTACCCTCTCCTGAGCCACTTCATCTAGCTCCTCTGGGGGAATCCTGAGGCGTTCCCAGGCCAGCCAAGAGACATAGTCCCGTCAGCGTGTCCTGGGTCTTCCCCGGGGCCTCCTCCCAGTGGGACACGCCCAGAACACCTCACCAGGCAGGTGTGCAGGAGGCATCCTGAGCTGATGCCCGAGCCACCTCATCAGAGGAGAGGAGCAGCGGCTCTACTCCCAAATGATCAAGCTCTTCACCCTCTCTCTAAGGGAGAGCCCAGCCACCCTGCAGAGGAAACCCATCGGCCGCTTGTATTCGTAACCTCATTCTTTCGGTCACTAACTACAGCTCATGACCAGAAGTGAGGGTAGGAACGTAGATCGACTGGTTTGCCTTTTGGCTCAGCTCCTTCTTCACCATGATAGACTGATGCAGTGCCCTCATCACTGCTGATGCTGCACTGATCTGCCTGTCGATCTCCCATTCCATCCATTCCTCACACGTGAACAAGACCCCAAGATACTCCACTTGGGGAAGGACTCCCTCTCGGACCCTGAGAGAGCACCCCACCCTGCACTCCGGCTGAGGACCATGGTCTCGGATTTGGAGGTGCTGATTTTCATCCCAGATGCTTTACACTCGGCTTCGAACTGCTATAGTGAGAGCTGAAGGTCAAGGTCAAGGTCCAATGAAGCCAACAGAACCACATAATCTGCAAAAATTAGAGACCCAATCCTGAGGTCACCAAACCAGTCACCCACAACGCTCTGGCTGTGCCTATAAATTCTGTCCATAAAGGTTATTAACAGAATTGGTGACAAAGGGCAGTCCTGGCAGAGTCCAACCCTCACCAGGAATGAGTCTGTCTTACTGCCAACAATGCAGACCAAGCTCTGACACCGGTCGTACAGGAACCGAAGCCCTTATAAGGAAGCCCAGCACCCCATACTGCCGGAGCACTCCCCACAGGACTCCCAGAGGGACGCAGTCGAATGCCTTCTCCAAGTCCACAAAACACATGTAGACTGGTTGGGCAAACTCCCACGCACCCTACAGGACCCGCTGAGAGTATAGAGCTGGTCCACTGTTCCACAGCCAGGGCGAAAACCACACTGCTCCTCCTGAATCCGAGGTTCGACTATCTGACGGACCCTCCTCTCCAGGACCCCCGAATAGACCTTAGCAGGAAGGCTGAGGAGTGTGATCCCCCTATAGGAGCACACCCTCTGGTCCCCCTTCTTAAAGAGGGGGACCGCCACCCTGGTCTGCCAGTCCAGAGGCACCGCCCCCGATGTCCACGTGATGCTGCAGATGCATGTCAACCAAGACAGCCCTGCAACATCCACCAGTTCGGGCTCCTTCCCCACCAGAGAGATGACATTCCATGTCCCTAGAGCTAGCTTCTGCAGCCAAGGATCGGCCCGCCAAGATCCCTGCCTTCGGCCACTGCCCAACTTACACTGCACCCGACCCCTTTGGCCCCTCCTACAGGTGGTGAGCCCATTGGAGGGGGAACCCACGTTCCTTCTTCGGGCTGTGCCTGACCAGGCCCCATGGCTGCAGGCCTGGCTACCAGGCACTCGCTATCGAGCTCCACCCCCAGGCCTGGCTCCAGGTGGGGGCCCAGTGACCCGCATCCGGGCAAGGGAAAATGTGAATCCATGTTTTTATTCATCATTAGGGGTCTTCTGAGCCACACTTCGTCTGGTTCCACACCCAGGACCTCGGTAGGCACCGAATATCGGTACTGGCAAAACCACACTTGGTTTGAAGCAATCAGATTGACAAGAAAATCTATGATATCGCCCTTCCCTAGTTGAGTTTGAGTTACATCACAGAAGAACTGTATGAAACTGAAAAATATAACATTGCGATATTTAACATTTTTTGCAATATTGTATTATGGAAGTTGTCGATTTGCCCAAAATAAAACATAGCCAAATAAAACTTATTACCTATCAAGAGAATTGGTCAAATAAGTTGGTGGCGTTGCCACGTGTTGTACAGGCACAAATCAGTGCCGACAAGTGACTTGTTTTTGCAAAACATCGTATCCAATCGAATCCAAATCATTTCCATACAGTGGAACACAAATGTCTTTTGGGTGCTTTTCTCCTTCTCACTGACTTCTGCTAAATTTCTCACAAACAGCAATAACAAAAATAATTATGAACTTATGCAAACGCACTGGTGGTTAACTTTACATAGATTTTTTAAACATACACTAGATATACTTGAAAATCCTTAAAATTGCAAAGCTTGCCAAGTTTTCTTTCCTATGACAAAACTAATCAATGGTCTTCACCCAGCTGACTATCATGGTCCTTGCAATGTGACAGATGCATGTGAATAACATGCAAGGTTGATATTAAAACACGCAGCACAGAGGCCTGCTTCTGAATTGTCTCTTAGATATGAAACCTGCAGGGGATCCAAGTATTTTCCCAACCTTGTCTCCCAAAACCCTGCACTTAATATGAAGGCAAAACATCTGCCTGAATTATCCTAGAAAATTTATTAGCATTTAAACTGGTACAAAGTCAGATAGTCATACACCGGAAATTCTGTAATACTGAATTTTTACCGACATCCTGGAACATCTAAGAAAACATTCTGCCTGTCCTTATTCTGCATGTCACACGTCACTATACCAAGGTAGGAAGTGCCCCCCCACCTAGCAGAGTGGGCTTTCACTGTTCCAGTGTCACCTTCAGACTACAGACACCACACGGCAACATTAGGATATTCCATTCACATTCAATGCCAAACACTCTCGGTTTGTGAGAGTCCTTTAATAGCAAGGAAGTATGGGAAGCGGAATTTGCTTCTCTGAGTATCTCTAAGCCTTACCTAAGAGGTGTTTGGCCTTAATATTTCCATTTAAAACAACGTAGCATTTTATTTTAACCTTAAGCTAAAAACAAAAAGCAAAATGTGAGCTCAAAGCATGCATGCATTAGTGTGCATATATTTGTGCATGTGATTGCGAAGAGGTGACTCACCAAATCCATCAATGTCTAAGTTCTGTTCAATGACAATGTCAAGTAGAGAGTCACCAGGAGCCGCTTTCACAGTTATCTTCTGTCCATCGCGATTGATAAAATTGACTGTCACCTTGTTTTCTGACCTGTATTAGAAAACATAAAAACATCAATTATAATTTATACACTAATAAGCTTATTTTCTAGTTTCCCTATGCATACTTGTTAAAAATATTTTACAAATGACCATAAATGAGGGACAGTTACATGATTTCCCCAGTGTAAATGATCTTTACATGGTCGATACATTCACAAACTGGTATCAGTCAGCAAATGTTCACTTTGGAAAAAGCCAGTGCCAATTCTATCCATACATCTTTCAATCACAAAAGTAACAAAATATTAAATAGTAAATAAAAATCTTCCCTATCTTAATGGCACAATACCCTCTTAGGGATCAAAGTTTGCCTTCAATTGTTTTAAAATTCAAGTAAAGTTGGTGTTTGATGCCCTCTAGTGTCAATTCGCTATATAACATGCAACATGATTAGTTGGGTCATTCATTGAAACCAGGCATTCAAGCCCAATATATGGAAAAAGAAATTGCTTCCAAGATCTGTATCCCCATGACCCTGCATAGGACAAGCGCATATAGTAAAGAGGTGGATGGATATAAGAGCGTAGATTTGGGTGTGGATGGTATGCCCACTCCAATATCAAGGGTTAGGGGAGGTGGGGGTTCGGAAATGATTTGGTCCCTACAAATGTTGAAATCAACGCTACACCCTTGGATGGATGCATATTTTATGATTATTTGTTAGCCTGTAAAGACTGTTTCATGTACTATGCAAGAATCAGGCTTTCCTAACTTTTACACGTTCTGCAATTTTCACTGAAAATCCATTACTGTAACATGTTACAGTGTTAATATCGATAGGCTGATTAAGTCTACTTTTGAAGTAAATCAAAATTTTAAATAAAAATACATTTAGAAATTGTTGAAAATAAATATGTTCATTAACCAACAATATTTTGGATTTCATAAACAAATCCAATTTTGTACAAAATTCATTTTTCTGAGACTGATTTTCATCGCCAAATACTTCTTCCAAGACTACATTAATGTTGTAAATAGAGTTTGTCTACCCAAAATGCAACACAAAGGGAAGATTAAAGAGACACAAGGTATAGCTCTTCTTATGTTAAAATTCTATAAATGCTTCAAGGTTTGAACCTCCTCCATGCTTTAGAAACCCATTACTACAAGTGATAATTATATAAATATTATAAGTTATCAATACAATATTTGACACATTTCATAACATATGTTGAGCAAAGTGTTTGTATCTCTATTATATTTTCTTTCAATTCGATTTGTCTTAAATATAAACAGCAAAAAAGGAGCCTTTTGAAAATGGCTGCACAACTGGAGAAAATACCCATGTGTAACAGAAGAAAAGTCAGCAAGCATTACTGAGCCTCACTCCACCATTTGAGGGAAATCACTAACACAGAACAAGCAAGATACAACCACAGCAAAAAATGATAAGTCCCTCCGCAGCAACACCCATATTTAGAAGAATCCCATATCTAAACTAAGAGTCCAAAACAAATTAAATACCATGCTGCAGAGTTCATTGCTTTGATGTCACTATTTTAAAGAGGGTAGCTATCCAAACAGCTAAACACAGTTCCAGAAACTTCACCAGCTCATAACTGTTGAGGCAAAAACAACTACTTGAACATCTTTGCTTTTTGAGTCAACAGGAAGTGAGGACAAGTATTTCATGTAAAAATTCCAATCCTAACATACACAAGGTGGTGGTGTCATATAATAGATCAACACACTCATTACTCATAACTTACAGAAAACATAACATTCATTACTGTTTATATTACCATTTATTTCTATACTTAAAAACATTTAATCAAAATCCAGGGCAAGAGTAAGAGACAAAAATGACAAAATTAAACTGAACGAAATTCCCAAACACGAAGCACTGAAAGAACAGATTAAATGTTAGTGTAACCAGTAAAAAAAAAAAAAAAAAAAAAAAGAGTAACCAGTAAATGATTTGGAATCCAGTGTTGTCACTGGTAACATTTCTCCATGATGCCCGCCACACCAAAATCTTAGTCGCCACAGAAGGGAAAAAAAAAAACACGTATCCAACCAATCATCTATTCCAACACCATGGTGATGGGCAATCTGGTCAGAAGAACAGATACAAAAAAAGGACAGGATCACATGACCAGAAATTTAAAATGTATTTTGTTTAATATACTAGGACAGCGCACTGTATGCAATTTTGTTGTGACAAAATATTGGGGTAATAATAAAGCCAAAAGAATTTCTCACAAACCCGTCTTGGAGTGATTTAAACAGCAATGATGAAGATAATTATGATTGGCACAGAGAATGCATGCAGCGCTTATGCAAAAGCAGTATATTCATGAGCTTTGGGCAGTGGTCGAAAGGATGAGATCGTGGAAACAAGCGGCTGAAATGAGCTTCCTCCGCAGGGTGGCTGGGCTCAGCCTTAGAGAGGGTGAGGAGCTCGGACATTCTCCTCCGCATCAAAAGGATTGAGGTGGTTCGGGCATCTGTGTAGGACCCCTCCCGGATGGCTCCCTGGTGAGGTGTTTCCGGCATGTCCAACTGGGAGGGGGCCCATGGTATAACCAGGACACGCTGGACAGATTATATCTCTCGGCTGGCTTGGGTATCCCCCCAGAGGAGCTGGAGGATGTGGCTGGTGAGTGGGAAATCTGGGCATCCCTGCTTAGATTGTTGCCCCCATTAACCGACACCAGATAAGCGGTGGAAAATGCATGGATGGATGGATGGATTTCAAAATATGTGGTACGCCATAATACTGCCTAAGTCTTGACTAATAACTTGTAAACTGTTCACCTGTTTCACTATACTGCTTGTATTTGTGTTTGTTACAATACATCTGCCCTCTTCTGGTCATGGTGGAATATCACTGCTGCATGCATGCATACACCGACCACAACCATCTGTATTCAATGCCGTAAGGACGACCATCCCCAGCCAGGGAAAAGCACTAAAGTGAATGCGGAAAAGTAAAGTATGAACTAAGCTTTTAGGTTGTGTGCACTGCAGAGGCGGTTGGTATGATACTGCATGAAGCACTAGAGAGTAGCAGACTGTTGAGGACTTAATTTAGAAATGGCTAAAAAGAAAAATATATTACCATCACTGATAATTAAATAGCTTAAATTTGAATTATTAAGTATTTGTTTAGCTTCATGCCATCAAAAAACAATAATATAAAAAAGACAAGTACAACAACAGTCTGAGGGCGACCATCCCCAACGGTATTTTTTACATTAGCTGCAGATTTTTTTTTACTCATTTTTAATCTGTCCCTGGCTACAAATACATATCCTAATGAATGAAAGTCTGCTTATGTTGTACCCCTGGTAAAGGGATCCTGCAACAATGCTGAACAATTTTAGCCCACTCTGAAAGCATTCTGACTCTCTTACAAGCGCAGAGCTGCAACAGTATTTGAACAGAAGCAGCAAGCGGCTCTGTGGGTTAGGACTCAGTGTACCTGTCATCAGATGGTCAATGGTGGCTGGAAGAGTAAGTTCACCATTAGACCGTTGAGCAAGGTCCTCAACTCCAATTGCTTTAGGGGCACTGACTGAGCCTGACCTGTAATCCTCATGTGTAAGTGGCCTTGAAAAAAGGTTTCTGCTAAGTAAATAAATGTGATGTAATGGCATTCAATCAAAATATTGGTCAGGGTTCAGAAAAGAAAAAAAAAAATCAGTGTTATAGTCATTGTTTCCATTAAACTTGCAAATAACGTTAAAGTTTTAGTTAATAAGAAACATCATTGGACTCATTTTTATTTTCTAGAGCCTTTGATCATGTCTATCACAAGAATATTTCCTTAAAATGAAGAGCCTTTTCTAATACTGCAGTGGATTGGTCTTACAGATAACATTTAGGCCATCCTGAAGGTCTTACATCTGAGGTGTTACCAGTTTGTAAGGTTATCCAGCAGGGATCACTAACAGGTCATAATTAATTAAGGCTGTTTCCAATATTAAGGGAATTATATCAATGTATTGTTATTACCAGAACAATGAACTGAGGTAGTTTAAAAATCCTAAATACTAAACCAATAACCAGCATTTCTTTAAGCTCCATATACAGAACTTTGTGCAAAGGTTGTAGGTGAAGCAGTTTTTCCATTATTATTATTATTTTAAGAACAAAATGTTATTTCTTGTTTTATGTAAAACTAAATCCACGTTTGACGGTTGATTAGAACATAAGAACTATACAAACGAGAGGAAGCCATTCGGCTCATCAAGCTCGCTTGGGAAAAACTTAATAGCTCAGAGTTGTTAAAATGAAGACTATTCCATACTCTGACTACACGCTGTGTAAAGAAGTGCTTCCTTAAATCCAGTTTGAAGTGTTCTCTCGCT
>JAODUD010000035.1:2620447-2630928 GCA_026784285.1 Stomatorhinus walkeri | reverse complement strand
CAGTGAATACCCGTGCAAAACTATCATTGAACTCATTTACTATATCAATGTCGTTTTCAATTATAAGACCCTTACTAAAGACAGCAAATTGGGGGAGGGGTTAAAAGAATTTCTCCATGGGGATCAATAATGCATCAATTATATTTTTAGCTTAGCTGTCTTGTAACTTTTATCCTGTGTTGATTTTGTAGTTGACCTTCTGTTATTTTGTCAGTTTTTTACATCCGGTTTCGTCTATTGCCTGTCTTGATCAGGTCACACTTATAAAAACTTTGTTAATCGGACTAAGATGGTTAAACGAGAAGTCAATCATAAAGTAATCAGAAAAAATAGGGGCACTGACTATTTAATTGCTTGTCAAAGGCAAGATTGAGGAATATTCATTGTATATGTTTGACTGTTCCAACTCAGCTCTTATACATTTGATTAATTAAACACCATATAGAAAACATCCTGTCTCAGTAACCATCTCATGTGGAGTCAAAGTTACACGCATCTTCTTCGTCGAAACAAGCAATTACATTTTGTATGCGCTGCAATTGAAATGTTCAAGAGCATATGAAAAACGTAAACGAGTGGTATTACCAAACTTAATTAAATCCAGACAAATGAAGCAGCTATCACAACGCAGACATCTCAAGAATGTCTGACAAATCTAATACTGTTCTCACAAACCACTATAAATGGGAACAATGCTTGTCAATCCAAATTTAAGCTTCCTATAACTTTACTATGTTACACGAACGCCCATTGAGTCAAAGTGCATTTCCTTAAGTAGATGAAAGTTGAATTTGCAAAGTTATTTGCCACCGTCGTAGCATAACACACTATGAATAATGTCTTGATGGAACTTAAACTTTAACCAAGTTCACCATCCCATGTACACCGGTCTTGTAAAGTGAACTAGCTGTCTCTTTCAAACATTTTACTAAGTGTACAGTGGAGATTATTTGCTAAATTTTAAAATAATAGCTCATGTTTTTCCTCGCGCTGACACTTGGCATCCTTACATGTTACACATTAATGGATGTACCAGTACACACTGTAACCTTACGTTTAAACGGTAGTTACCGACTACTAATGGAAGCTTATTTGTAAAATGTGAAAGACAGCTATGAAGAATCTTGAACAGATTTTGATTAACTATTTTTAAATTAGTTAAAACGTGTAAAAGATCCCTATCGACTAAATCTACTACTGGCGGTACCAAGTGTGTAGCCGCTTGCCTGAAACCAAGACCGAGGATTGCGTACCTCAGTATCCGGGTGAAGGAGCTGAAGCGTCGGTTATTCGTGTAGGCCGCTTGTCGGTCCCGTGCAGCCGGTGACGGAGAAAAATGCAAACCGAAAGATAAAAAATTACACCTCGATGGTATAAAACTCTGCGAGACAGCGAACAGCGTCCGACGTATGCATGCCGATGACATTTTTAGGCTAAAGAAACGAAATAATGTTTTAGCGCCCGAGTTGTCTAGTGTCCCCAGCCGCGAATGTAGTACTGCCTACTTCATGCGCCGTGTGCCACTTGCCCTTCATTCTTCGCTTCCTAGTCTGTTGCGTAACGCCGTGTAAAGTACAGATTACCGAGATTGGCTACCTTTCAATTTAAAACGCATCAAAACGCACTAACAAAATAAGCATTAATTATGTATTATTAATTTTGTATTGTTGATGCTATAATTTTAAACTAGTAAACCCATTAAACTAGTTACAATAACCAGTTGATTTGTAATTTTGTGGAAAAGGAGATTAAAGCAGTGGTTTCCAAACTCTTTCTTCAAGGCCTCCGTTTTGCGGATAATAAGATTTTCATGCCCCCACCTACTCGAACACAGACAGATCATTCTCCCTCTGCACTCACTAAAGATTCCTAAAGTAAATATTAGTACATCTATTATTATGTCATTAATTGTGAACATGCAGAGGATATTCCAGAAAGGGGGTTAGGGTTAAAACCTTAATTCCCACTTCAATGATTTTAAGATTACTTAAATAATATAGCTCCAGAAATGCTGCTTGCAACTTCGAGGATCAAGAACAAGGCTCGTTGATGTGGGAATTAAGGTTTAAACGCTAACCCGCTTTCTGGAATACCCTCTACATGTTCACAATTAATGCCATGACATAACAGTTTTACTAGTAATTCTTTCAGGAATCTGTAGTGAGTACAGAAGGAGATTAATCTGTGTTTGAGCTTGTGGGGACATGAAATTTTTTTTTATCCGCACTACGGGGGCCTGGCAGAAAACGTTTGGAAACCACTTCTTTAACCCCTTGGAAATGGCTTGGGCCCTTGCCTTTCGGAAGGTATACAACTTAATGGCTTGGGCCCTTGCCTTTCGGAAGGTATACAACTTAATTGCTTGGGCCCTTGCCGTTCAGAACGTACACAACTTAATGGCTTGGGCCCTTGCCTTTCAGAACGTATACAACTTAATGGCTTGGGCCCTTGCCTTTCAGAACGTATACAACTTAATGGCTTGGGCCCTTGCCTTTCAGAAAGTATACAACTTAATGGCTTGGGCCCTTGCCTTTCAGAACATATACAACTTAATGGTTTGGGCCCTTGCCTTTCAGAACGTACACAACTTAATGGCTTGGGCACTTGCCTTTCAGAACGTACACAACTTAAGGATTATGGGAAAATTCTGAGAATTGTTCTGTCAAAATTGGCTCATATAACCAAATGCAAGATTCAAAGTGAATTTTCTTGAAAATGGTACAGTAAAAGTTGACCAAATTTTATCTGGAAATAGCCTAGGACCTTGCTCCTCAGAAGGCATAAGACTTGTTTATGCATTATGGGAAAGTAAGAATTTCATTGTATTTTAGTACATCCTGTACTTCATACAAGTCTTTCACCATTTTCCTATGCGTCAGTCTACTGTTTTCCTAAACGCTGTCTGATATTGTAATGTTATGTCTATACGTGCACCACACATTGTAAGCACAGTTGATTTGACTGGGCTCTCACAATGTGGATAGCTTTTCTGCAGTTTACCTAGGGAGACCAGACGTCCTGGTTTGACCTGGTAAATCCCTATTTCAAATTATGTTCTGAAATAAAAAACGTAATAAATACAGACCTAACAATTGGTCTAATCTAAAAAAAAAGTTTGGCAAACATTTACTTGAGTGGGCACAAATAATACAGCAGTACACTCTTATTAATTAACCATTAATTGTTCATGGTTTGTACTGGAGTAGTAACTGAGTTGCTAAATTACCCCTCAAGTAAAGGGTTTACCAAAAGCTTTTATGTGCCGCAAACAAAGCTCAACCAACACACACACGCTTTGCAAGTGTCCCGGTGTTGGACTTTGAAAACCTGGTCATCCTAGTTTACTCAAGTCAGACTATGTGAAAGCCACACATCCCACCTCATTCACCTCCGGGGATGGTAGTACCAAATCTGTATTTTCGTTCTGAAAATCCTTCATTCGATATATTACCACATCGCTCGATTTTTAGGAAATCTGGTATAAATTTCCACTGTTATGCAGACAATATACAGCTCTATATGTCCGCCGAGCCTGACTCTGCTCTTCCACCCTCTTGGCTCACCGATTGCCTACATGCTTTTCCTCTAACATTCACAAACTCAATAGCAACAAGACAGAGGTTCTCCTTATGGGTTTCTAGTCTACTCTTTCCAAGTTTTTCACTCTCTGTTGATGGTTCCTCAGTTGCTTGTTCTCCTCAGGCTAAGAACATGGGGATTATCTTTGACAGTACCCTTTGTATCTGTGCTTTCTTCTATTGGTATTCATTGTTTGTCTGTGTTATGTATGCTGACCTTTAGTAATCTGATTATTATTGATCATCACTCTACTTTCATTTTGCCCTTAAGCCGATCTTTACAAAGTAACTGGGCCTCAACCAGAGACCTAAGTATTACAGAATGTGCGCAGTTCCTAAGAGCACAATCTTTTGTAGCTCATTAGCACAACGCTTCTCAGGGAGAAGCTCCATGGTGTCATTGAATCCCTTCCTTAGGATTCCAAGTGTTGCAGTGACAATTGGCTGTATTATTCTTTTTGTGGTCCACATTGAATTTATTTCTATTGCCAGATATCTGTATTTGCTAACTTTCTTTTGTTAAAAGATTAGTGTCACCTGGGATTGCAACATCGATTACGATGTTTTGGCCTCCTTGTCATGGACCAATATTTCAGACTGGTTCGCTAATATGGCTCTATCAGTATTAATGCCCATGTCTCACATAATTGTGATCATGGCATCGATGTTAGTGACTGCTTGTGGGTCATGGTCAGACCAACACTCAGGCATTTCATGACCAAGCTCCTTGCAGATTGCCCAATGCAGAGAGCTTGCCATTTTTTGTACCTATGAAGGTATTCAGTAGGTGCTAAGATTTATAAGCCAGCCATAAATTTCACTTACGTGCTTTTCAAATTGATGGTACCACCATTTAAAGGTTTTATGATTGTGAGAGAGATTCTTAATTGCTGTGAAATGACCAAGAAGGTGAAAGTGTATGTGTCATCTTTATTTGCAGCCAATTAAGAGGACACAAATGAAACCGTACTGAAATGTATTTTTCATTCATTTATTTCAATTATTGTGGTGGCTGTGAGCTGATTACTGAGAGAAATGGTTATCTGCACTGCTATTACGGAGAATGGAGAATAACTGAGATCTTCCTGAGAAGAAAGAAGAAACTCCTCTACTAGAGTGGCTAACTCATCCATGCTTTTCCAGTTGAGAACCATAGCCTCGGACTTGGACGTGCCAATCTTCACCCTGGGTGCTTCATACTTGGCTGCAAACTTCTTAGTGCACAATGGAAGTCGATGAAACCTCATCTGCAAATAGCAAAGATGCAATTCTGAGGTGATTGAACACATCACCCTCCACCCCTTGGCTGCACATAGAAATTCTGTTCATAGGATGTAACTCTGTTCATAGGATATGGCTGATGCCAGGCAATAAATGCTGCCTTTAGAAACCAATCTTATTTTCCATCAGATAAGCTCTAGCCTGAAAAACCATGAAAATGCTGGTAGCCTTAGCGCGACATACAGTAAACAGAAGTAAGAGTCACGTGATGGTTGGGGCGTTCAGCCACAGTTGTCATGTTGACAGTGTGGACAAACAGTAACTGTACTTTATGCTGAAAGAAGAAAAGAGCAAAACTGCAAACCTCTATGGTTTGTAAGACCAGTGCTGATTTTTATTAAGTCTGAACACAGGAAAATTACACAAAGTATATGTCTGCAGACTTGAATTCTTTCTAAATTTTATCTGCACTCCATCGTATTTTTTTTGTACTGGATACTCGTGTGTACTTTTTGCCTAGAAGAAACAGGCTTGTGATTTCTTCCTGTAGCGGATTGGCATAGCTTTTCTTTTAGCAACAGGACCATTATATTTTCCATATGCAAACAATAATGCTATATCACTAAATGTAGATAATTTGCTATGTTAATTGAAATGAATCGATACAAATATCTCATTTAATGCTTAGTTGTGGAAAAAATATCAGATTGGTATTGGTATCAGCAGGTACTCAACATTTTAATATTGAGATCGGGCCAGAAAAAAATGACATCATGCCAACTCTAATTTTAAATAGGACATAGCAGTTCTGTCATTTGGCAGGAGTAAATTATGGTACATTATAACTATTTCATTTCACCGTACCAGTTATTCACATATGTATTGTCACAGTGGCGGGGTGGACGAGCGGGAAACAGGCACGGGAAGCAGCGAGGGACCAGGGACAGGCAACAGGGTTCATTGTAGACAAAACGTGGAATCAGCACGCACGGGGAACATCAGGATGACGTCAATGACCGACCTGGGGAGACTGACTCAGACGCGGACTAAATACGTAAGACAAGCAGGCACTGATAGACAACAGGTGATAACCATCAGGAATCGACACCAGGTAATGAGGGGGGCGTGGCATACACAAGGCAGATCATGACATGTATCATCCATCCATCCATTTTCTATACCCACTTATCCTACTGGGTCGCGGGGGGGTCTGGAGCTTATCCCGGAAGCAATGGGCACGAGGCAGGGAACAACCCTGGACGGGGGGGGCCAGCCCATCGCAGAGCACACCCACACACCATTCACTCACACAGACACACCTACGGGCAATTTAGTTGCTCCAATTAGCCTCAGCATGTCTTTGGACTGTGGGGGGAAATCTGAGAAAACCCCACGACGGCACAGGGAGAACATGCAAACTCCACACACATGTAACCCAGGTCGAGACTCAAGCCCAGGTCCCAGAGGTGTGAGGAAACAGTGCTACCCACTGCACCACTAAAAGATGGGTGCAGGGGGTTGGGATAGCACTGTTAATGATTTTTGATTAACTAATGTGATTTTTTTTTTCTTAACAGGTCCTGCTGCTCTGTTTATGTTGATTTTACTACAGGCTTAATGGTTTTTTACCCTCGCAATTTTGAAGAGCCATTGTCATGATGGTGGGGTGTGATACAGGCAGGGGAAAGCAGGTGACAATACATGACAGGGCTCAGAGACAACAGGGGTTTATTATTAATACCAACCACAAGGGGGAGGCCCAATAAGAAGGGGAGTAAAGGACCACAAGAGGGCAAATAAACAGGAAACAATTACAAATAAATTAAAAACCATGAACTAAAAACAACTAGGGACCCAAGAAAAAAAACTCTGTGAACAAGACTAAGGAACTTAGCAAAGCAACAAACATGCAGTACATTGACACAAACACATTCAATGAAGTGAGGCAGGAAGTTAAATACACAAACCAAACTGACCTTATGGGGACACAGAAGAGAAGCATTAACCAGACAATCGATCAAACAGAACACAGAGTACAAGCAAGAGGTGCAACTAAGGAACAGGGATAATCAACAAAACTAGGAAAGTTAACAGACAATCTAGAAAATTGACAAACGCGAAACCTAAAACGGAGAAACTGGACATTTGCCAGCCTCAAACACGTGCCCTGTGGGTTCACATGCTCTGAGCCACACAGCAGTCCAGGAGAAGCATAAGAGGGTAAAGGATACAATTACAGAGAGGGGAAAAGGCAGAGTGGCCAGCAGTACCTAGCCAGACAGGGAGGAGGAGGAAGGTGGGGTCACAATGGGAACTGTGCATGACATGAGAACCTGAGAGGATTCAAGAAAAAGAATCAGGACAAAAATAGAGAGTAACAGAATGATGTGTAGGGGACAGGCAGACAAGATGCTGAAGAAAGTTAAGTTAAATCCAGAGAAATTGGAACTTCAGGCCAGAAGAGTAGCCAAAGTACCTCCAGAGCTGTGTTAACCAATTTCATTCAACCTCCAGCAGAAATAATTAATGTCAATGGCCAGAGATACAGAGGATAAAGAAACTAAAATTTTTTCATCTAAACTGGTGCTCACACCCATTACGTTAGAGTATGACCATGATACACTGAACAGTTACTTGAAAACTGATGAATGACCTGAGAGAAGCAGTGCTTGAAGTGGGCCAGTACTCATAGGTGCGCAGTACCTGCACTTCTTTGTTTTTCTCTTCAGAGTACCGGCAGCTCTCAATATAACAATGGGAAGTACTGGCACCTGGCACTGAATAACAAGAGGAGAACCAGAACCTGGTACTGAATAATAAGGGGAGTACAGGCACCTGGTACTAAATAATGAGGCAAGAACTGGCACCTGTTACTGAATAATATGGAGAGTACTGGCACCTGGCACTGAGTAACAAGGGGAGAACCAGCATCTGGTACTGAATAACAAGAGGAATCAGAACTTGGTACTGAATAATAAGGAAAGTACAGGCACCTGGTACTAAATAATGAGGGGAGAACCAGTTCCTGTGTTTCCCCATATTCTCCAGTTACTATGAGTCCATGTCCTGCAGAATGATGAATTTATGCAGACACTACTATGCAATCTAATAATAAGACGGAAGTACTATAAAAGAATGGATACATATATGTTTCCTTCTTCATAACGATGTTGAGAGTTGTCGTATCACAGTAAATAATTTAATTAAGGAGGGATTTTGCTTCTAAATCCATAGTGAATTGTTTTGCTGATAGAAGGAGTGCCATTGGAAGGGCTTTTTGCCTGAGCACCTTTGGGTCCCTACTGCTCAAAGAAAAGCACACTGGGCTAAGATCCTGCTGCCAAGGCTAAGGCGAAATGCATAGAAACACAGACAAATGGATGTGCGGATTGCACTGGTACCTTTTATATTACAGATTCATTTTACCTGTTAAAACTTTTGAGCCAGGTCCATAGATACGGAATGGTGAATGAATTTTCTCAAATATCACCCTTATGTTTAAAAAGAAAAGGTTGAAATGCTTATTTTTAAAAAGGAAGTGAATCAATTGTAATTGCAATAAACGTAATTAGAGTCTGAATGTGATGGGGAGCAGCAGCACATTACACATTCGAATTTACTGTGGAGGCCAGTAAGCTCAACGATTCACCTTGGATGACCCATGTTCAAGTACCAGTCTACCTGGAACAAGGCTGTTCAAATAAAAAAATCCACTAGATGGCAGTAAAGTACATCGAGTCTTATTTCTCAGTCTCAGAACATGAGTGAAAACAATTGGGATCCAGCAGCTATGGCTGCTTGGAACTCTAATTAGGGTTAGGGTTATGGTATAATGCATGCACTTCGAGGTCCAAAAAGATTAAAGTTAACCACAAATATTCACGTGCATCATTTCCACTTTAAAACCAGATAAGACTTGGCACGAGCATTAAACCTTTTATGTTTCAGTGGGGAATACAAGTATTTTACTTTATGTTTTCTACAGATTGTATACAGCCATAGCATTGTGGAAGATTTTTTGATAATTCCTAATCTCTGTGCATTCTTTTGCTCATAGAAACTTGCCGTTGAAACAAATTCTGTATTTCGGAAAAAAGGATAGCGGCTGTGCAATCTCTGCCAAAACACGAGGAAAAGTAGAGTTGGTGAAGTCAATGTGAACTGGATTTTTGGTGTCCCTGTCGTTTGTTTATATTTTGCCGTTACACATATATCTTTTGTTGACTTTGGCTGAATTTCATCCTTGAGAAGTCGGTCGAACTGCAATCTCCGCAGCTTTTTCCTGAAACTACCAGGCTCTTCGATTCCACCTCTGCCACCTAGGTGTAAGCATGAAAGTACCATTGCATGAACTGTTTGACAGAAAGCAAGGACGCTAGGGAGTTTGACATGTGGGTCAGCTAAGGCATCGACCCACAGGCTCCCGTGCTCCATAATGTTTCAGTAACACTGCTTGATGAGGAACAAATAATACTATATTATATTATTACTTATGTGTTAAGTCTTAATTACATACTGATCTCCTGTTAATTCATCATTAATGGATCATGGTATGTTTTATCTCGTCGTTACTATATTAGTATATCTGTTAATTCTGTAAACCTTTGTTGACTATTGAAAGAGTTACTGAAGAACTACTGAAGGAACAAGTACTGAATATCACAAGTGAAATATTGATAACATCTTTGTTCATCATTAATTGATCATGACACATCTGTTATCTCAAGTAGCAACTTTATTTTTTCATGAATTTTGTTTATGATTTGGACGTCAGTAGTAACTGAGTTATTACTATTTGGGCCCCGTCAAGTAAAGTGTTACCGGTATTTATTGCTCTTCAGACCCGGAGACTCTTTTCTTATTCATTACAAACCTTCTCCTTGCCTAGGGAACTGCAGCACGTTATTACAGCAGGAGTTACATTCCAGCCCGCGCTCACGCACATTCTGCGCAGCTGGTAGATGCTATTCATGATCTGAAAAACAAATTTAATGGTGTCCCCATTTTCCTGTTGGGGGAATTTAATCACAGCAGCATGAAAAATGACTTGCCCATGTTCCACCGGTGTATCAGCTACCCCAGACGTGAGGACCAAACCCTATCAATTCTGCATTAACATTAAAGGGGACATTCTGCCATTTTCCATGTGCACCTTTTGGTAACGCTGACCAAGCTTTAATTATCCTTGTACCCACTTCCAGAAAACTGCTACTGTTCAAGCCCACCAAAACCTCTAGGTGACAACGCATCCTTAAAGCTAAGGGAAAGCTGAAGGACTGCTCAGGCTCCACAAATAAGGGGGTCATGGAAGGCTGGCGTAACAGTATGCATAAATAAGGTATACTGATCCTGTAATATCCAAAAAGAAGAAATCTGCCTGTCAAAGAAGACCATCCCTTACCATGGAGGTCTGCCTGCCCAAGAAGACCATCCCTTACTATAGAGGTCTGCCTGCCAAAGAAGACCATCCCTTACGATGGAGGTCTGCCTGCCCAAGAAGACCATCCCTTACCATAGAGGTCTGCCTGCCAAAGAAGACCATCCCTTACCATGGAGGTCTGCCTGCCAAAGAAGACCATCCCTTACCATGGAGGTCTGCCTGCCCAAGAAGACCATCCCTTACGATGGAGGTCTGCCTGCCCAAGAAGACCATCCCTTACCATAGAGGTCTGCCTGCCAAAG
>JAODUD010000035.1:2580151-2604120 GCA_026784285.1 Stomatorhinus walkeri | reverse complement strand
TTATTCTTTGAAACTTTAATATTAATTTATGCAATTGCAATGCCTTGATTTTAGTAAGGTTAGTACACAGTCATAGCTATAAATGCAATGGTACTAATTATTGGCATAATTTCTTTTGGGTGTTTCGGTTTTCGGCCTTCGGCCTTGGTTTCCTCTTTTTTGGTTTTCGGTTTCGGCCAAGAATTTGGTCGGTGCATCCGTAGTGTTGACTTGATGGTCCCTCTTTGCACCATGCATTCAATGCAGCAGAAACCACTGGGTCAGTGTTTTTAAAAATCTTTAGTTACTGGTGTGATTTTTGCCCATTACTGGTGTTCTGTGTTTGCACCTTACTTGCATACTATATCCCTTTGATTTCTTTTATGATGTATGTTAAGTTTTCATAGCCCTCTTATACTTCCTTTAGGGTTTATTTTGGATTAGAATGGTTTCCTGCTAATGTTGTCTCATCTCTCCTCTTCCTCCAGGTTGTGCTAGTCCTGCCATCTGCAGGCGCAGGAGTGGCTCTCTGTTTTCTCAGAACAAGGAAGGGCAAAGAGAAGGCAAGGATGCCGAAACCGGTGAGTGTCCCACCTGTCCTTGGGCTTTCTGGGGAATGAGATCTTACTTCAAAATATGTGGTCACAAACAATTCAAGGTGTCACATGTTGTTTCTTTTGTGATGAGTTATGAGTCACTTGTCACAGGTGACTTTGGTCTTCCTGGTTAGTTGGGTTTGGAAAGGGCAGAGTTTATATTTTTGTTCATTCTTTATTCACTATAAGTTCACTTTCCCTAATTCACTGACATTTCAATTATATGCACTAGAGAAATTGGCTAATTATTCCCTACCCATTGCTGACACGTATAATTAAGCTCGCAGTCTTAAAATCTCCAAAAACAAACATTGACAGCAAGATGAGTGGTTGTACAGAAGAGGTTAGTGACTTGTAATTTAGCACCTTCATAGGTTGTCTGGGAACAATTCTATCTGTAAAGTGGTCTGCCAATAAACTCATGGATCATCCAACATCAATACTCAACCTGAGGGACCACAGATCCCACCATCTTTGTTTCAACATCTAATGGCTATTAGAGCAACAAAGGGCTGACCAACTGCATATTAATACCCTTGTTTTCGGAATGAGATGTTGGACAAGATATGTCCAAATATGTTTGTCATATAGTGTATTTATTATAGTTGCAAGTTAGAGTCATGGCTGATTCAGCCCCATAATATGCAGGAGCATTGTTATCTTTGTGAAAAGGAGAAATGCTAACGTTCACCTCTTATTTCATATGGCATGGCTGACTATCAAGCAGCCTCTAGCAGATGCTTTTTACCACTTTGTGTTCTTATGTACCTCACTAGCATGCACCCCTGGCCAAATTAGACAGGTTATTAGTTAGTATTTTGTGTTCTTTTCAGATTGTCTGTGGGTTCCATTGGTATGAACTGTTACTGGAATGACCACACAGGTTGCACATTTTTAAAAGCTAATGCCAGTAAAAGCAACGCTTGGCTACTGCATGTTGAATACTTCACATGCTCCAAGACAGTCCCAAAGAGATGATCCCTTAGTGAGAAGGTCCTATGGTCTCCTGCAGAGTAACAGATGCTTCATGGGGTTGAATGATTGTGGTGAGCTATGATGTAATCATTTAAAGCAGTTGATTTGCTTTGCTAGTTTCTGTTTGAAATGCCATCTTAAGTTGAGGTGCTTCTCCTTTCTTCTTCAGGACAGTGGTGCAGGGGAACTTATCAGTTATCGTTAACACACGAGGCTTTGATTTGGTTGCGTTATGCCACTTTGGTTGGGAATTCCAAGTAGCGGAGTTGTCTGCTACATTAGCTAAAGACGGGCTCTTGGCAGGGCAGACTTTCTTTTACGTTGCATTGCCTTACACTCATTTTAGTATAGAACACAAATATTTGTCAGTGAAGACAGGATTTTTGGTTTGAGCAAGGAAAGATTTGGAGAAAAGCACTGAAAGAAAGTGACCATTGACTGTACAGGTGAACCTGTATAACATACAGCTGTGATGGTAGAAGCTGTGCAGTCAGGACTGTGGAAAATGCCTTTGTAGTGGATGGGCGCACACTCTGCCTATGCAGTGATATGGGGATCCTGACCTAACGCCCACCCACACTGGGTCTTTCTTTGTTGGTCTGCTCTGTGCAACAGGAGGCGCATCTGAAGGTTTTCAGCCTGACAGGACTGCGTTTCTCCAGCTGGCACCATAGCTTCTCAATACCCTCGGGACTTTGGGAGTGTTTGTCTCGTCATGATGTACTGGGTTCTTTGCTCCTCACAATTGATCTCACCCACTGATACACGTCCCAGACACTGATTCTTTGTTTCTCCTTGAATGACAGCAGCTAGTTTAACTGAAGCTCCTATTGCCTGTATCTCTGCTTTAAGCAACATGGGGGGTGTTCTGCTCATGGGTGGTTCAGCTGATCTGGCGCTGCTTGTGGGGTCAAGATGTCTTGGTTGTGTGGGAGGGGATAAAACAGGTGCAGACGAGCTGGGTCTTGTCTTTGCCCTGGGAGATACTTCTAATGATCCTGAAAGGTCAGGATTTGCTCACGTCAGCTTACAGGCTTGTGAGCACAGCTTTGCAGCTACAGGTGTCAGTTGTCTATGCTGCCCTTTCCATGTGGGTCATGTTGACGATGACGTTGATTATATGGGTGTGGTTGTACTTTTGCTGTTTGTGAATATTATGAAAGAGGAAGTAGCCCCTCCCCCCACTTTAGTGAAGCTTCTATCACTGACACCCACTGGCATCCTCAGCCTCTCCCACAACTTTGCTTTTGCCACACGTTTGTTGAATCAGAATTCAATATTTATTTTTATGGTGATTTTATTTTCACATCAATTTATAAAACTGACCTGGGTTTTTAAAAGGTGATGCTGATCAGCAATACAATAAATCATTTATCTATTTTCTGTAACCACTTATTCGGGGTTGTGGGTGATCCGTTGGAAACAACCCAGGATGAGGCACCAACCCATCGCTAGGTGCACATACACACCAGTCACTCACACATGCACACCTATGGGCAATTTGGTCACTCCAGTTAGCCTCAGCGTGTTTCTGGACTGTGGGAGGAAACTGGAGTACCTGGAGGAAACCTCACAATAACAATGGGAAGAACCTACAAACTTTACACACATGAAGCTATGGCAGCAGTCGATGACATTGATGCTGGAAAAATATCGACCATATTTGAAATCGACATATCGGTTTTCTAATTTTGATGAAATTGCCTTTGGCTTCTAAAACGCTTCAATTCATTATAGCAAATGTTTTCCTCTTAATATCGATACATAATTATGGGAGTAGTTCAGATTATCATAAAACAAACAGATGGTTTTACACTGTGCAAAGTTTCATGAACTACTACACCAGCATTAACACTATGTACGAGCGCCTGTAGGGGAAATGCACAGGCGCTATTCTGGACTACCAGAATAAGCAAAACCACCATAACTTGTCTATTCATGTATATTAAATTGCCATCAGTACAGAGATTTTTTTTTTTTATCGTTCTTGTAGCTGCTAAATACACTCATTATTAAAACCATAGTTTTCTGCCTACTACCTTAGAATCTCCATTGAATAAGTGTTTGAGAAAATGTTTAGGCTAAAATCTGGGCTTATTATACGTGGATTGACAGTGCCAGTGTGTGTTCATGCACATTGAGCTTGTTGCGATCAATGTTATTGTAAACTGAAATGAAAACGGACACTGAATAAAGAAAATAATTTGTGAACTGAAATAAAGAACAATATTTACAAAAATATTTTACTCTAATTTGCAAAACGTACTGCCACGCATCTTTACCTTGCTTAACCACATTAAATTCTCTCTTAAGATGTCGCTGCTGATCTGTCCCTTCATCACGACTGAAGTGCTTATCGCTTGTTGCATGTGGCGTGCTCCGCTAACCCGATTTAATAAACATAAGGATACATCGAATTTATACAGATTACTAACTTGGGCATCACAATAATCTTAATATTTTATTCATACTACTAATTTGCCTATGGAATTGAGGGCAAAAATGTCTGTATAGTGTCAAAAAGCTGACGTCTATTATCTAAAGCCCTTTAATAACATAGCTTTATTTTTACAACAAACTAACTTCAATTAAATGGTCTATTTGATTTTCTTGAGAGAAATGAATCATTTAGATTAATTGACCAATCGGTAAAATACTCAATGCCAATGGAGTTAATAGAATATTAGTTGTTAGTGGCAGCCATAATATGTGTCTGTTTCTGCTTGTCCATCAGTGGGCCTGTCCATGGGGCTGTGTGCATTATTTATAAGTTGATCTGCATAAGTTTTCGCTGGGAGTGACTGCAGCCTGGCTTTGAGATAGAGGATGTTGTGCTTCTGTGTTTGTGTGGGTGGGTTAAATATTTTAACATGTTTGCAATTATTTGGTTATTATATATATGACTGTCATTTCATGACTGGAGTTGCTGTTTCCCCTGCATGTGCTTTGTGGTGTGTTGCAGTTCCAGCCCCAGGTGCAAGGCCAGTCCATCCATATACACAGGTCTCCCCATCAGTCTCATGTGACACAGCCAAGAATAACCTCAGCTGTTCATCTCCTATAAATTTGGACTCAGAATCTTGTTCTTGTTGGATGTGCCATTGGCAGTTGTTTAAATGCTTAGGAAGTGATTGTTTTTGTTCATTAAATTATTTTTCAGTTGTGCTTAGTTATATCTTTCTATTTAGAAAATGGATAGTTTTCACAAACGGTAAATATAACTGGGCATCTGGTAAATAGCAGATTGCAGTGCTGCCGTCACATTCGGTGCAGGGATGCTCCTTGTAGCCTCAATTTTGGATTCTACCTCTATAACTGGTAACTTTCAGCTACTCTTAAGACACTGGCTGAATGCTTGGTTCCTCCATTTGAATTGGAGATTGTCTTCTGAGTGATTCTTCTGATTGTGCTACATTTGAACCTGTCTCTTTTCCAATAAGAGCAATTGGACACCTTTGTAGTTTAGCCCTGGAGCAGTTCAGTAATTAATGCACGTTCTAATGCTAAAGGCTAGGATTGGAAGTTGTAATGAGTCTGCTTTCGGAAGCCCTACCAGCACACTATCTTGGCAATCTCCACCTCCATGTGACTTCATGTAGTGCCTGACGTGTGGATTGTTTCCCCACGCATCATGCTATGCTGGCCGTCGCAGGCGCAGATACCATGGAGGGCACTGGTTACTGGGAAGTCTTCTACGGACAGCTATCAGACGGACAGCTGCTCGGGGGGGATTAACAGTGTCCTGGTGGCTGGAGAGATTGCACAGTGTGCATGTGTATTGTATGGGTAGGTGGGGGCTGGGGTGGTTAAAATTCCTGAGTCTGGGACATTTGTAGTAAATCCTTGGTAAACTGCTTTACTGACAGCTGTAAATAGCAGCTAAGCTGCATCTGAAGAGACGACTATTTACCGAACATGACAGGAAAATACACTGCCTCTAAAAGGTGCTGCAGCCTGCCCCCATGGAGAAAGGAGGAACAAAAGGTAGTGTTTTGGTAGGAAGTATGGAGTAGGCCAAGTGCTATAGGTCAAAATAGCATTTAATCTATAGAAAAATAAATGAAGACGGAGCTGGAATTTCTCTTAAGTTTATTGTAATGTTTGACTAAGAACGTCTAACTCTTAACTATACCAGTTGATTTGTACCTCGGAAAGCTTTTCTCACGCATTTTACTCTCAAGGATTAAGCCACGATAGCACAGTGATTTGTGATCAAGTGGTCTCTCCATACTAGTTTCTAATTTGGCTCCATAACTTGATTAAGCTCTTCCCTGCCTGCATTTGGGTTTAAGGTGGTGAACTATATCCAACACACAGGGGTGATTGGAGATCTGCCAGCCAACACTCTGTGGGAGGGTGCTGACACACACACACACACACATGCACTCGCTCACCTGAATCCCTCACAGACAGACACTTCTGTTGGGTTCTGTCACCATGCCACGTGTCGCTCTGAAGCATGTCCGTTTTCTCTGTGTGTGTGTTTGTGTGTGTGTATATATCTGTGTGGCTCACGCCTCTTTCTCTCTATGAGAAGACCTATTTTTCCAACCATGACTGGCACTTTCAGCACCTGGCCTGGATTCCATATTAATGTGAGACCATACCTCACACATGTGGCAGCATAGCCCATTACACACAAGTTTTTTTTTTTTACAGCCTGAGCTCAGCCCCAGATTTTTCCATGTCAGGTAACAGCTGAACCAATCTGATTTGAGTTAGCAGTACAGCCCCACACAGAGGACAGGAGAGCTGTCTGGGAAAGATTGTCAGCTGGATGGCATCTCATTGTGGTGGTGGGTGGGGGAATGTTTACATGAGACTGACCATTTTATTGGCTACCTCCTGTTGAATGCCTGGCCATGCAGTATTCATCGTGCACGGCCAATTTTAAGTGAGAGCTGTGTCAGATTTATTTTGAAATAACTGGTTATGATCACTTTTCTTACAATTGCAATTCTCTACCTTTTTAGTGTTTTGTCAGTTTCTAGCCTAAATTCAGGTACTACTGCAATCGGTATGCAGATTAGCAAATATATGGTATTAAACATGGCTGTTTTTTATGGATATATCTGGCTCTCACTTCGATATTGGTATGATGTTTTAGCTGTTTCAAAGACTGAAATTTGTAAGAAGCAAGGCCATTAATGTGGTACTTGGCCTTCTAATAAGATTTATGCATTAAACACACATTTCTGTACTAGTTTTTTGGTGGCATCAGTGCCATGTGCAGTTTAAGTAGGCTGTGTGAGCTTAAGCTTCAAATCCTGAATTTACAAAAGCAGTGTTTAACCATTGTTTGAAATGCGAGTGGAGTTGTTTGTATAAAGGGATAATGTGTGATTAAGACCTAAAAAGTGATGAGGCTATGATCTCAAGCAGGTCTCCCTGGTAAAAACAGTGTTCATTGCTAGGAGGGCGCACAGGGAAAGTGAGAGGGAGGTGGGTTTCTTTTACTTGGTGCCACAGGACATGAACAGTGTGTGAGAACCAAAGACTTATGTGACAGGTGATTGTGAAAATGGGCAAATGTCTGCTTGTGTGTCTGTCCTCGTGGGGTTTCTGTCTACAAGTGCACGCACGCGCCTACTCGCACGCGCACGACGGAGAGTAAAGGTGGTCCCATGCAAGCTGCACAGAGGTACCGTAACCTGAGCCAGCTGGAGAGTTCCCGGGATCACATTTCCCCCTCAGTGCTGCTGTGTGGGTTTTATTTCAGGGCCAGGGAGCAGAGGGGGACCGTGCTGTGTGTGCATGCGCCCACAAGGCATCATGAAAGGTCCCCTTTTAAGCAGTGTGAAGACTCATCCCCCATCTGCTATGACTGCGCTGTTAGACCTGTTTTTGCAACTTCGCCAGCAGCTCCAGCGTCATTTCCCGTTTTGCTAGGTGTGCTATTTTTGGGAAGCTGTTAGGAAGTGGCACACTTTCCTTATGAAAATGGCTTTGACATCTCCCTTGTGGTCTCTCTCAGTGGGCTTCAAAAAGAGCATATGCCACCCCTCTGAACAGCAGCGTGTATGTGCCCTTCCTTGTGTGCTAGTGTGCCAGGGTTAGCCAAATTGAAGTGTGTCACCAGTCCCGGCTCGATTGGGGTGCAGTTAAAGCAGTCGTTGGCAACTCATCGATTTGATGTGATGATCATTATCGATTGTGTGAGGGGACACCCTAGTCAGCATAATATACTGTCATGACTTGGTAGCTCCCCAGATTATCATCTTTGTAAAAGTAGCTTTTACTGTCATTGATGTCAGCCTGTCCCACAAAATGTACGGCAGAGCACAGTAGCTCATTCCTTGGCATCTAGACTTAAAACCAGCAGCACTGTGGATCAGTGCCAGGTCTGTAGGATGGGCTTCTACAGAAACCTAGTAATTGATTCATTCAGTCCTGAGCCCACAGAACCACAAATCACCTGTTCATTGACCTTTGTGGCTTGTTTGATATTACTGTAGCTGTTGATTAGGCCTTTTCCTGTTGCAGAAGATTGAGTCCCTTCAGTAAATATGACTGTCTAATTGTATGGATGGAAGTGCTAATGTAATGAATGGGGAGCACCAGGGGAATTTTATTTTGAGTAGATTAGTTATACCATTTCCAAGCATAGTGATTTGACTTAAAAAGAGTGGGAGCTTCTTTACAAAGCTTCTTCCCAATACAGCAGTACTGAGAAGCTGGAGTAACACCATTGTAAGATACAGTCCGTAACATTGCCAGCGATACAGTGGAAGCTCAGAGTTAGAATTACCAGTATGATGCACCCTGTCTTAATCATTCATAAATTAACCAACACAAGCCTATGCATAACACTGAATTTTAAATCATCTCTGGCATTGTCATTGCAAATGACATGCTAACCCTCAGCCCAAAATTGCATGAGTAATAAGCCTTTGTAATAAACAATTACCAGAGGTTTAACAACTGACATAAATAAATACATGTTACTGGGTACTGTGAACATCTGGTTAGGGGTGGGCAATATAGGCAAAATGTTATCACGATATTTCTGGTTGGAATCCCAAACCATGATATAGATTTTTCTTTTGATCGTTTTTTTTTTTTTTAAACAAACCAACCAAATTGCAATGTGAGGTTAACCCCACTTAGCCTGCAATTACAAGAAACGTTACTTATAGCATTATCAGAATATTAAGTATGTAAATACTATACACATAAAAGAAGTGAGGCATTAATAACAATGGTGCTCTTTTGTACAAAAGTATCAAATTTTGAACATGTACATCTGATACCATTTGTACAAGTGTATCTTTGCAAAAAAAGAAGCGCTAGGTTAGTGACTGGAACCTTGAAGTGATTGTAAATGCTTACTTATTCAATGAAAAGGTTCCTTGTTTTGCCTTGTATGTCTAACAAGCAAAAGGTGACAATCTGTGTAAATTTATTAAGTTGTAAAAATCTGTGTTAAATTATGCATGCCATAATTGCCTAACATGACAAGCGCAATATGCATTATAAATGTCACAAAAAATGAGATGTTATCTTGAAGTGTATTGTGCAATATGGTAGAACCTGTAAAGTTGAAATTAGATTCTGTAAACAAAAAAGGTGTTTGTGTTTGTCATTTACTGTGGTCTTGTGGACAATACTAAAAGAAATATTTTTATATATAATAAATATTATCTTGAACAATAAAATGTGTAAAGACCATATGAAGTCCAGACATCAAACGTTACAAAAGAAAGACGTGAGCATGCATGTATGTTTGTGGTGTTTTGAGTGCACGTCGCATATATACAATGTGCTCCAGATGTGAACAAGATTGCACTGTTATGAGTACAAGCTAGCAGAGAAATTTAGATACAGAATGTATTAAAATCAACTTTGCGCTTCAGTGTGAAAATAGTGTGTGTGTGTTTTGTGAGCAAGAGTGAGTGTGTCATTCAAGTGGTTACTCTTATCGAAGATGGTTGCAACTGCTCATGATACCATCAAATCGCACATTAACGTCTGGTACGTTTTCTGTGTCCATGTGGCAGGCCAGGATACTTAAGTTACTGGCAGACCATCGTTATAATAAATGATTATGAATGCCGTCACTGGACCTGGTCTTAGGCTACGTTCAAAAACATGCAGTTAGGTTAGTTTGCTTTGCCAAAATGTCCATTTTGTCTCTCTCTCTCTCTCTCTCTCTCTCTCTCTCTCACTCACTCACTCACTCACTTGGGATGGACTTGTTCACTACCCAATTCAGGGTGTTCTGCTGCCTGGGATCTGTGTGTCCCTGTTTTGGATAAGCACCTAGGCTTGATTTTATGGATATAAATCTAATGGTCCCCTGGGTTTAATTTGCTTGCTCACTGAGTGATGTAAGAAATGTTTTGTTGGTTCTGTGTCCCTCACTAGATACTAATGGTATCAAACTTCTGCTTCTCACTCTGCAGATCAATGTCCGGGTAACAACGATGGATGCTGAGCTGGAGTTTGCCATCCAGCCCAATACAACAGGCAAACAGCTCTTTGACCAGGTCAGTTGTGTAAGCCTTCAATGACTCTTGGGTTGGTGTCTCATTGGTTGCAGGTACTTTTTGACAACTTTTGCTAACCAGTAGTGGCTATAGATATCAGTGTGTGTCAACCTTGCTTGCTTTTCGACTTGCATCTATGGAGATGTTTAAAGAGGTTTTTCATTGCTGCTTTTTGCCATTAAATGCAGTTGTTCTTTGCAGTACTTTGGCTTGATGCTAAAACAGTGCATCAGAAAGAGGACTGTTCACTAGTCTTGGTGTTTTCTGCTCATAGCTGGAAAACAAGGGCTCACAGGTCCTTGCTGCAAACACCTGCAATAAATGGCTCATTTAATGAACCCTGTGCTCTACTGGGACCTCCTTACCAGCACATAACGCCCTCCCAGCTTTCACTGTAATTGCTCAAGTTTCCCAGTTGTTACTTTGAGTTTGCTCAGATGGATGGTTTTTCTACTAAGGGAAGAAGTCAAGACCTCTTCACAAATCAATAAGGCTTCTTTAGTTGCTGTTTTTATCTGGAAATAGATGTCTCATGGAAACCCTGCTGTTACAATCTCTATGGGGCGTTACTGGTGACTTGCTTATACCCTGAATACCCTAATAATGTGCTAATTCAGACCCGCACAGTAATGTAATTTTGAATACACTGTACACCAAAATCATCATGACAATTTGGTTTTGGATACCTATTGAACGGACGGAATTAGCTCTTAGATTATAGCGCTCTTAAGAGATCATTGTGCTGCTGCCTACTGTTTGCAAAACTTTTTGTAGGAACCGGTAACCAAGACCGATTCCTTTAGGTGTCCCTCTAGTTGCTTGATATTTTTGTCTGCTGCAATTTGTCTGCAGATATCAGAATTTGGAGTGCCATAAACTGAACAGCAGAGGTCCATTAGTCTACATTTTAAAAACATCTTGTTCAATTGTGACATTTCAAGATATCATACTTGAGTGTGTGAGGAAATAAAGGTCAATGCAGTTGAAAGGTTTTCATTAGCTTTGCAGTTATGTGACTGAGCGAGTAAGATGCACGCAAAATGAATAGTAAATAACAATGAATGGTGTCAGTCACACTGCAGCAGTGCCAAGTGATTGTGATGGAATCCATGAACTGATGAGTGTATCCAGGCTTCAGTCTTGTAAGCCACAGCAGCCGAAATTGTACTTTTTGGTATGGTTTTCATTCTTTTGAGTCTCAGAATTCAACATAGCCAGCCCTGTCCACACAATTTGAGGAAGATCTCCTACAATAAATAATCTGGAGCATTCCTTAAGTGAAACGTCTATGGGAGAACCAAGAAACAATTTTAATTCCCTTACTGATGTGGGAATTGTGGTGTTCGTGTTCCACCACATGACTGAGTGATGTAAAAACGGACCCTTTCATGCTGTGGTTCTGCTTAAGTCCTAAGTTCTGGATGATGTCTTCTCTCTTGGGTAGGTTGTGAAGACAGTGGGCCTGCGTGAGGTATGGTTCTTTGGCCTGCAGTATGTCGACAGCAAAGGGTACAGCACATGGCTCAAGCTTAACAAGAAGGTGAGTTTTAATTGGTCAGTCACTTCGCTCCTGGTCTTGTGACTTGGTCACCTCTGCTGTCTAATTGGCTGGATAAGACCCGAGAATGGGTACTGGGCAGAGCGTTATTGTGGCCGGAGTTTCTGGAGTTGGCATGGCATGGATGTTAACCCATTGCTGTGATCATTGTCACAGTCTCCTGCTTTGCTTTTCAGGTAATCCAACAGGATGTGAAGAAGGAAAACCCACTCCAGTTCAAATTCCGGGCCAAGTTTTTCCCAGAGGATGTGTCAGAGGAACTGATACAGGAGATCACACAACGGCTCTTCTTCCTGCAGGTTGATGGTGTTTGGGGACCTTTTGACAGCTGACTTGGATAGTAGCTTCTGTTCCAACATTTTAGGACCAGATCCTTTAAATTATGTACCATTCTTGCATTTCTACTCTTGTTTAGGTGAAGGAGGCTATCCTGAATGATGAGAATTACTGTCCCCCTGAGACGGCTGTGCTGTTGGCCTCGTATTCTGTCCAGGCCAAATATGGTGACTTTAACAAGGAGGTTCACAAGCCTGGCTACCTCTCCAATGACCGACTGCTACCCCAGAGGTGAGAGCCTAGGGCTTTAGAAACTTCAATATTCTTCTCGCATGATGTACGGTTTCTTGTTTTCGTAAATCCTCTTAATTCATAAGTAAGTTAATTTGGATGGAAAGTGTCTTGACCTGATGTAAAAAAAAAAAGAAAAATTTCACACTAATCCTCCTCCTTTATCTCAATCAGCCGTTGAGATGCCACTCAAACTGTTGTCTAGCACAATCAAGAATAAAATGATCCCCAGACTGATGGTGGCTTTTACGGCATACTCATTAAAAATAGCATTTATTGTTTTGACAATTTTTTTTTTTTTTTACAGCAGTAGTAAGCAGCACAGCAAATGGGATGCATGGTTATACTTTTCTCATGTGCCCTGTAGTGCATATTCCGCTTCAGGCCTACTGTGTGGTTCTGTTCTGCAGAGTTCTGGAGCAGCATAAGCTCACCAAGGAACAGTGGGAGGAGAGGATACAGACGTGGCATGAGGAGCACAGGGGCATGCTCAGGTAGGAGTTTTTGTATGAGTGTGTGTGAGAGCTGTAAAGTAGGGCTAGTCAGTCTCTTGTGTCCACACACACACCCTTGCATACTTTCAGGGTGAAATATAGAATGGCAATGTTCACTTGCCCCCACTCTGTCAGACCAAGTCATTAATCCGTTAAAGGTTGTAGAACTTTCCTAGAGTCCTAGTTGCTGGAAGCTAAAGGAACTAGTACAGAATCGTTTATTCTCAGTTGGTGAATACTCCCGGGTCAGATATTCAGCTTGTGAACGGAGTAGTATCCCTGCAATTTCTTGCTCCCAAAGTGGATTTTTAAAAACTTTATGGATATATGGATTTGGAATATTAACTGAGGCTGTTTTTCTTTCAGAGAGGACTCCATGATGGAGTACCTGAAGATAGCACAGGATCTGGAGATGTATGGTGTGAACTACTTTGAGATCAAGAACAAAAAAGGGACAGAGCTGTGGTTGGGTGTTGATGCCCTGGGGCTTAACATCTACGAGCATGGCGACAAGTGAGTTTTCCCCCTCCCCCCCAAATGCACGCACGCCCACACACACACATACACACTAATAACCATTAACAGAAGAAGGCATGCGATTGAATATTACGTTCTTTTGTAGGACAGACGCACTCTGCTGTCTACTATTAGTGTGAGTCCCAGTGTGTAGGTTTTTGCGTGTTTTAATCTGTATCGCTACATTGTGTAGACCACAAGTGTTCCTTTGACCTCTGTTCCCAAATGCAGTGTCAGAATACATATTAACATAGCTGTGTCTAATTTTGCAAGCCACACGTGTACATCTTTTAGCACAATCTTCATGAGAGGCTATACTTGTTGGCTAGATTGAGTTGTTATACATCAAGCAGGGAAAGGTCAAATTTGTCTCTCTGGCAAGTCAGCGAATACCACCTCTGTGATTGTGCAGGGGGGATGGTATAAATTCTCACAGTCGGTTGCATTTAGTGAACAGACTTTCATTGTTCTAATGTTTACGAATGAGCCAATTTCCTCTGAGTCCTCTTTTAGGGAGGGGAGTTTAAAATGAGTGGGAAATGCATGCATATACAGCAGTTTTCTGCTGTGGTGGGGCTCTGCTGGTAACTGAATAAGCCACTGGTGTATTGTTCTTATTTCCTATACATGTGGGGTGGTGGGAGGTGGCGTTTTGGGAAAACAATGGAAATTGTGTCCTCTAGATGCTCTGGCTAAACCAGAAATCCTTAAGACAGCCGCCATCTGCTGGCCCTTTTAGTGAAGCTGCTTTTCCTCCTGTTTTTCCACTGCAATCAGGAACGTGGACTAAGTTATGCCAGTATTGTATGGTCATCACAAAATAAGAAAAAAATCACTATCTATGGGTGCAACAACTGCAGTGTAATGTAATTCGTGTTATAAAATTATAAATTCAATAATGAAATGCTGAGGTTATTATGGTAAATGGTAAATGGACTGCATTTATATAGCGCTTTCTTCCAAAGCGCTTTACAATAATGCCTCACATTCACCCATTCTCACACACACTCACACACCGGTTGCAGAGGCTGCCATGCAAGGCACCAACCTGCATACCGGGAGCAATTGGGGGTTCAGTGTCTTGCTCAAGGACACTTTGATGGGGTCAGGAGGAACCTTAATATAAAGTACTTAACCTTATCGTAAATATTCCATCCCAGGAGGAATAGTATCCCTAATAATCACTCTATGGTGTATTTCCAAATAATGATGCTAAATGTATACACCTTAGACAGTAGGATGGAAGTTTGTATAATTAAGCAAATCGGTTAGTTATGTTTGAATAGTTTTAATCAACATAATTCTAAATGATTTAATGGGCAACCATGAGCGGCATTTCTCATATATAATCATTGAGAGAACAGGGCAGTAATCTTTTGTAAAGATTATCTGTTGTGGCTAATGTGATGTCATTCAAAGTCTACCAGAATGGAAAGCCTGCAAGTATTAAGTAAAGTTTTGCCTGTTTCATAGCTTTTCATGCTATTTCATATTTAGATGTTTTTAGATTAAAAACTGTGTGTATATGAAATGTTGCATTTGACATAAATATTGCCTTTTGAAACCAGTTTTGACGACATCACCAGTGTTCTGGTCAGACATTGAGGATGTGAATTTCTGTGTTGCAGATTAACACCAAAAATAGGCTTTCCTTGGAGTGAGATTAGAAATATTTCTTTCAACGATAAGAAGTTTGTCATCAAACCCATCGACAAGAAGGCTCCGGTAAGTCAGCAGCGTGCATACTCCCTGCCGCTGTAAATCACACGGACAGACAATGACAAATGATTGATTCAGAGTAATAAATTCAAATGCAGAATATAAGTGGAGATTACCTATACTAATTGACTTCACTTTTTCAAGTTCATTTATATAGCACATTTACAGAAAACTACTTAATGTCCTTTACATATAAAACTACTTATGTGCTTTACATATAAATACACCACAACATATTAAAGATAAAAATGTTTTAACTAAACTATATAATTTCTAATTATCGTTCACAATTGGAATTAAAAGCCAACTCAAATGAGTCTTAAGCAAAGACTTAAAACTTTTGAGGTTCTCAGCTCTAACATTCTGAGGGATAGCCAACATGGATTTAGGAGAGGTAAATCCTGTTTATCTAACCTACTTGAGTTCTTTGAGGAAGCTACAAGTGAAATTGATCACAAAAAGGCCTACGATGTGATCTACTTATATTTCCAGAAGACCTATGATGTTGTCCCCCACAAATGGCTCCTGCTTAAGTTCAAAGCTGCAGGGATTTTAGGAACTGTAGCAGCTTGGATCAAAAACTGTTTGACAGGAAGCAGTGAGTAGTCACAGTGGGCCTGCATTCATATTGGAGTACCACATGGTTCAATTTTAGGACTGCTACTGTTCCTAATTTACATTAATGATATGGACACCATGAATACATAAAGTAAACTGGAAAATTTGTAGATGACACCAAGGTGGGTGGTGTAACAGATGCTGATCTAGCAGCGCAGAGGCTACAATGTGATCTTGATTTAATTAGCAACTGGGCTGACACCTGAAAGATGAAATTTAACGTAGATAAATATAAGGTAATCCATGCAGGGAGCAGAAATATAAAGTATAGATATTTTATGGGTTCCACTGAAATAAAGGTAGCTGATTATGAGAAAGACCTTGGTGTGTATGTTGATGCTTCCATGGCCAAGCTTTCGCATTCCAGTCAGTAAACATGCTGCTGCATTTTGGTCCATCTGCAGGCATTGAAGAGAACTGATCTAACTTGTAATATAAGGCCTTATAGTAGTCTAACCAGGATGTAATAAACACATGGATCACTTGCTCAAATTCATTTTGAGGAAGATATGACTACAAATTATGACTATATGATTTTAATAGAGTATTTAAAGCTACTCATTCATTCATTTCTTCCATTTGTCCTTCTGGAAAGTTATATTTTTATGTACAAAATGAATTATTCAATGCAATTTTATTTGTATAGTGCATTTTCAAATTATCCCTGCCCAAAGCCCCCAATGAACAAGCCAAGGGTGACAGTGGCAGAGGAAAAACCCCCTAAAAGGATGAAACCTTGGGAGAAATGAGACTCAAAGGGGGAGCCCATCTTCCTGGGGCCAATGAGCAAGATGTCAAACTCCCAGTTCACACTTTAAGATTTGAGTCTCGAAGCGGGGGACAAGCAGGTGATGGCAGGCAGGTGCTGCTGCTTTTGATAGCAGCAGGGTATGTGGAATAGATTGCATTGGCAGAAGGGCGAACAGGCCAGAAAGATGTCTCTGGTTGTAGAGGCGTCACAGGCAGCAGAGCAGGCAGAATATCTTGTTAAAACTGCAGTTAGTCAAAATAGAGGAGAGTAGAGGAAGTGCCAACATTTAGGTGAGTACAATTTGTGATCTCTGCCAGATATGGGTATGGCAGCATAAGTAAGTAGAGGCAAGTGGGAACGCTGGCATGGGGAGTCCCTGAATGTCAGCACCCTACTTCCACAAGGGAGTGTGACGCTAGAGTGACAGCACTGACGGTTCGGTTTATTAAAAGCCAATGGCACCAATCACCATTCAGCTGTACACCTCACACTGTAGTCCTAACTGGGAGTAAGCAGTTAGCTAGACCTAGAATTAGTCCATATAATCTAGGCTAAACAGGTGTGTGTTTAGACTTTTGAGAGTCAGCCTGAATCCTGCACATTGGCTGGAAGACTATTCCACAGCTGTGGAGTTGTACAAGAATGCTCTGCAGCCTGCTGTAATTCTTTTTTACCATTTGGGATAGGTTTGTAATTTCCTAAACCACTAGGTTCAAGGTTTTGGTTTCTTTAGAACAGATTTAATAACAGCTATTTTTAAAAGGTTTTGGAACATAAACTCATCTCTTAGGCTTGGATAACAAGTTTAACAGTATAGTGTTAATCAGTCAGTACATTTACATGATGTTAGAAAATATCGAATTATTGTGTTAATACAACTAAAACCTCACTTTTAAAATGCATGCAAACATGTTAGTCAGAATGAAATTATACTAAATCAATTTTCTAAATCAGGCTAACGCACCCAGATAATGCGGTAGAGTGTTGATTTATTCATGCATGTATACGTTCGGTTGGCCCCAAACTGGCCTAGGAGCTCTGCACAACCTGCATGTTGGCCTCCTATTTGTCAGATTTCAACCAAACCAATTGTGGCTGTTTGTGTTGCATTTGTGCCATTGAAATTGTCATTAGTGCTGCTTTAGTTTCTGAGATGTAAATGTTTGTTTACATGGTGACTCCACCAGCATGAAGTGGCACCTGTTGTGCCAAACTTTTGAATTCCTCCTGTGATGCATCACACAGCTAATAAGCCGCAATTGTGATGATGCAGTTTCAAGTTACCTTGTAAGTTAACCCTTACTGCTGTAGCAAGTGTTCACGTAATAAAAACGCAAACATTTGTAAACATATTTCAATGAAGTGTTAGAAATCATTTATAATTAGCTTGAATGTTAATGTACGTTCAGCTTCAGTGATGTGTTTTATCCTTTACTGGTGCAGTTAATCTAATAAAACATCTGTTGTACTTTCAAGCTAAGTGCAAACGACTCCTTAATAAATAATAAAAACATACTTTAAAAAATAATCAAATGTATTTTATTGATGTGAACTCTTGTTCCAATTGTAAGGGTGAACATATTGATATTGAGCTAAATATGCATGGTCTAATAAAATGTTGGTTGTAGACAATCAATGAAAATATCCATGAATGTATTTTATTGATCTGAATGCTTGCTGCAGCAGTATGGGTTAACTTAAAATTTATGGCATAACTTGAAACGTACAGGGTACCTTGAAACTACATCATCACAATTGCAGCCTAATGGCTGAGCAATACGTCATGGGGAAAGGAATTTGGATGGTGGAAGAGATTTGGCATGATCGCTGTCCATTTTCAACCAAACTGATGTCAATAGTTTGAAATGTAGGTTAAAATGTCTGGATTATTGCTTCTGAGTTGTACCTCTTGGTGCAAGCCATTACATAATCGCAATGTAATGCTCATATTGGCGTTTCTTGTGTAAACAAAAGGTTGACTATTTGATTGAGATTTCACTTACCTTCCAAAATCGTTAAATACCGTTTTACTACAAACAGTAAAAATTATTTAATTGCAATCACAGCCAACACTTTTCCTTCTTTTTTTAAATGGTCACTGATTGCCCACTTGGTTCCAAAGTATTTCATACCTAAACTTGCATTGGTTGCCACCTTTACTAAACTCACCTGTGATTGGATAAATGTTAGTTCGGTGGAGGGAGAGACTAAAACTTTTCATTGGACATTATTTGACCGCTAATATATACTTTTCTTTTAAGAGCAAACAGTTCAGTATGTAATGCAGTATGTTGGTTGCCATATGATAGTATTTTTTAATATTTTGAATAATTTGAATAACAATGAAGCTCAAAATTTGTGAAATTTGTGAAAATGTTCATTGTTTTACTGGAGTGGGACTGAATATCTGACCAGGTTTTCAAGCCCCTGAACAAGCCAGTATTATACTATATAAACATTCACATTGTTGTTATATGTTTCTATTGACATATATTCATTTTATAGGCTATGGAACACACATTGTGAACTACTTTAAGTTCCAGCAACTTTTACTGGCAGGGTTCACCAATATTAATAAAGTGGAGCAGCTTTGACATAAGCCATCTTCATCAAAGTATGCAATAGATATGATCTCCACAAATTCCAAAACATCTTAATAAATCACTACTTTCAGAATATTTTCCCCAAATTTTAATGGAATATTAATGATGCACACTTTTGACAGTTTCCATGTGAATGGGTTGTGACAGTCTGAAATTAAACCAGCTTCCCAGCAGATTCAAATGTATTTTTTTTAGTGTTGTAGAAAAGAAAGATTCATTGCTATTCACAATGCAGTTTACTACACAGTGGCCCATTCTGCAGAGGTTCTGGCATAAATCATGTTAAATAGCGCTTGTGCGTTAAATGAGCGCGTATGTACATCCGCCCACCCACACAAGGATGTCAGTTGAGTAGATGGTCCTTCAATGTGGCCCAGGACACATTCATATTTTAAGAATGTGGCCATATGTGTCCCAGACCAGCTCCGAATGTGGACTGAGCAATCGAGTTTCAATGCGTCCTCCGTGCATATTGGGTGCATTTGCACCTGTAATTGGCATTGCCCACTTGTAATTGGATCACACAGGATACCAGGTGTGAACAGGTCCTGAGACAATAGACCATGTTTGATCACAGCCCAGCAGGAGTAACAAGATAAAAGAACAGGATCCTGAAGATGGTGATGGAAGACTTGGTTCCTTGATCATCCTTCCTTGTGGCAGCCTGACCGCTCAGTCTTTCAGTTGTTTTGCATTGGATAGCGCTGTGCCTTTTGGTCTCAATGGGGTGAGCGGGCAGGCTGGTTTTCTAATTACCGTTACAGAAGGTCACCCAAGCTAGAATTTATATGCTACAAAGTAATTGAACAACCGGTAATATAACAAAGTAACATACCAAAATCCTAAAATTCCTCCTTTGATAATTTGATTGATACATTTTTAGAAGTACATAATACATGAAAGAAAAGATTAAATCAAAAGGGACCTTGCAAGCATTATGGAACTACTGACTATATGAATTATGATATGTGGATCAGTTGTTCCTAGGAATGACATGTGCCTGCCCATGATCACTTCATAGAGGCTTAGTCCAGTTTCCTTGTGTTGCTTGGATGTTTGGATAAGTGTGTCTTAGAGTCTATGTATTCTGGCTATCCTCATCACAGTATGATCTCAGTATTTTAGCCGTGTGGATTGGCGTGGCATGTTTTGTTGGGAATGCTTCCGCCCATCTAGAGAATTTGTCCACTATAAGTACATCCTGGAACCGTCTACATTTAGGCAGTGTTATATAATCCATTTGCAGATGTCCAAATTAATTAGGTGGGTCTGGTGTTCCTGCTGCCAGGGTCCTAATTCTGGCTCCAGGATTGTCGCCTTTTCACACGTTTACAGTGTTGTGGATTGTGTGTTGTGCTTCAAGTTCCATCAGACTAGAGCTGGGAAGTATGACCAAAAATTTATATCACGGTTCGGTTTTCCTATGTTTTGTGCGTAAAGAGAGCAATGTTCTTTCTCCCAAAATAATCTTTATTTTGCTTGTCAGCAAAAACTGCATTTCACAGTGAACAAATTCCAGTATCACTGCTGTACTGAATAATATAACACCTTTCTTTCAAGTTAAGTTACTAAACACAACACTTTCAAGCTGCCTCTTATGTATAAAATATGTATAAAATTAAAACATACAAAATGTAAACCTTAACCCCCACACTGCAGTTTTTTGGCTGTAGTATCTTTCAGTGATTGTAATATATTTGTTTGTGTGTGCACTTCATGTTCAATAGTCTGTCTTGCTTAAAGTCACTGGTGGTGAATGGACACTTTGTGCAATTATGAATTATGTATAAAAACACAATATTAGTTACATGGTGTACATTGTTCCCCATAGTTCCATGCTTAAAATACACTTTACAGGACTTTTCTATATTTAGGTTTATCCATGCTGTCACATTGCAGAAAATAGCAACACTACCAAAGGAACACAAAACTATTTAGCAAAAATGTATATTTTGCCACCCTTACTTCATAGGGGGATCTGTAGTGGTTACTATGATTACCATGTAATTGACATTTGTATATTTATTACATGAGTTTAAGGTTAATTTACAAAATTTTTGACTCTTACAAAATATTTCAAATGCTTTTCAAATTACGGTACTGTACAAATTAAATTACTGAACTGTGTATAATTCAAATGTTATAATACTGTACCATCAGTGGCATCTGCGTGTCCCAGCATGCCTCGCGAGCATGTGTATACAGCCCTGTGTATATTTTATGTATTTAGCCCCTGTTTGTATTTTTTAGTGCAGGTACTTGGGCTGTGTATCAAGCTGTCACTTGTACCTTTAACTGTGGCGGTACTCAGTTCTTGCCTGATCTTCGCGTGTCTTAGCTATTGTGTATCTGCCATACAGCCACCGTGTGGCTAACGGTCTTTGGTGTAACTTTCCCGTGTTTCCCTGTCATTCAAGGCTTTCATGTTATTGTTGCGTGGTCCCTTTAAGAAGTAACATAAAGAACAACTTTGTCAGTCCACCTCTTGTCATTTTCATTCGCCACTGCTGTGATTCCTCCATCTGCTCGGGGCTACAATACAGTACAATATTGTACACAAATATAGCTTATTGTAGTTTCACTGTTGCGTCTCAGTGGATAGTGGTTCTGTCATTGAAAGAGAATTACTTTCTTTTTACTGTCAAGTTTTCTGTGCATGCAGCATTAGCCTCAGGTAGCTTGCCAGAAGTAGATGGGTTACCACAAGACAAACTTTTAATCTTTTCCATATATCATGTATAAAAAGACCCAAAATGAACCCTGCAAGCAGACTACTTGATTTCTAGAAATAAATTATTTAAACAGTATTTTTATAGGAATGATTCTGTCCCAAACTTTTTGATCCATATAAGTGGTTGATCGCTATAACCGTGATCATTATAAGTGGGTTCCACTGTACTGAAGTCAAATAAAAACTGAAAATAAAAATTTCTCATTTCATATTTTATTTCGTCATCCAATGTGTTTCATCATATTGCACAGCCCTACTCCTGAGACTTCTGCATGCATTAGGTAATTTTGGCCTAGTTTTTCACAGGGTTTAATCCATACAGAAATGCCCTAACAGCATCCCATCCTGCTTCAACATCATCGTGAGGCTCTCACGTCTTGTTTCTACACTGCCTTTTGGTCTGTGTCCCTCAAATGTACATTCAAAATCACTAGTATCCAGTGAGTCAAGTGTGTAAATCCTTTGGAGGCAATCAGGAATCTGCCATGCTCTGCTTGGGTGCTTGTACATGTCAGGCAATTCCTTTCACCCCTTGCTAATTTACCCTGGTGTGGCTGGTTGGTAGGTCCTGTATGAGAGTTTTCATGAGAATGTATTATTATTATTATTATTATTATTATTATTATTATTATAATAAAGTTTAATAATAATAATAATAATAATGTGTGGTAGTGTGAGTTCCTCTCCCAGTTCTCCTCATGGCCCTCACTCTGTAATTCCACTAAAGTTCAATTTGTGCAAGTCTCACCTGTGATGGGTTATTTTTTTTCACCTGGGGGCTGGTGTGTGATGAGTCTGAAGCACTGTTGTTCTGGTAATTCTTTCAGCAAATGGCGACGTTGATCTTCAATCCTCTCTAAATCCTTGAAGGGGTAGAGTGATTTAGTCTTTGTCAGCTGGTGGTAGCAAAATTGTTGTTGAAGAAGCTGTCAGAGTCCCTTTGTTGTAGCTGCTATGAAATTTGCTATTTCCCTTCACTAATTCCTCAGCCAGTCCTCTGACCGTTACCCTTTCAGTTTCAGGAATTTCCCTTTTTAATCTCTACGATTTAGTGTATTGTTGAATCTGTTTTAAAACCACGATGGACCATCCATCCCATTTGCTACTTGGCCACACGCTCTGCTACTTACCCCAAGCGTTCTTGATCTCTTGAAGTCCTCTGTCCATTGTCCAACAGTTCTGAATGTTACTCTAGATTTCCTCATGCTACAGACACTCCTCTATTTACGAACTTTGACGTACGAATGAAGAGGACCCAATTGTGTTCTTTGGGCTCCCGTTTCCTGTCCGCAACATCAAGTTTTTTTGCAGTTCCACCGCACAGCAGCGTAGCGTACGTACTCCCAGCATCCTAGTTCTTTGTACTTGCGTATACCCTTAAAATGATGTTGCATAATGACTTATGAACATGTCAATTATGAATGGCCGTTCAGAACGCAACTCGTTCATAAGTGGAGGAGCGTCTGTACTTCCTTAGTCTAAGCCTCTTATCCATGTATGTGTTTAGGGTATCTAGCATTTGGTTGATGGTTATACTGGATGGTTCACATTCTCCTTTCTGAGTGGTCGGCCATTGTCCATTGTCAGAACCCCGATTTATCTGTACTTAGCTATGACAGTGTAGGTGCTCCTTGTTACCCTCAGGATACCAAAATGAGAGAGGAATTTGGAGAGCACTGGAGTAAGGAGCACTGGTATGGTTGTTTTATATAAAATTAACAGTAAACTTGGTTTTCCATTTTATTTATTCTTTCTGATGGCTAGTCAGGAAGCTTATCTTGGAATTACTTTTTACTTCTTAACCTTCCTAACATTGATGTTGGTAATCTTTGTCTTGGTGTATATTTAATATTTGTCTAACAAAATAGTACTGGATGTCCCAGTTGGACACAATACCATTCCTCACCCCACAGGTATGAGCTCAGTTTTCAGGTAGACTACAGATCTTAATTCTTCCAATTAAAAAAAGACTCCAGCTTTTTGAATTATTTTTGGCTCAATTCAAATAACTTGTTCCTCACCACTTGTCACTAGACAAAACACCGATTCCTCAACCCCACAAGTAGGAATATCAGAGCTCAGTGTGTATATATATATATATATATATATGTGTGTGTGTGTGTGTATATGTGTATACATGTGTGTGCGTGTGTGTATGTGTATATATATATATATATATATATATATGTGTGTGTGTGTGTGTGTGTGTGTGTGTATGTATATATATATATATATATATATATGTGTGTGTGTGTGTATGTATATATATACAGTTGGGTGCGTAAGTTTGGGCAACCTTGTCAATGATCATTATTTTCCTGTATAAATCGTTGGTTGGCACGATAAAAAAATTCAATTAAATATATCATATAGGAG
>JAODUD010000035.1:2520552-2539370 GCA_026784285.1 Stomatorhinus walkeri | reverse complement strand
CTGACACCCCACACTTCTGCTCCCTCCCAGTCACCCCACACTTCTGCTACCTCCCAGACACCCCACACTTCTGCTCCCTCCCAGACACCCCACACTTCTGCTCCCTCCCAGACACCCCACACTTCTGCTCCCTCCCTGACGCCCCACACTTCTGCTCCCTCCCTGACACCCCACATTTTTTCTCCCTCCCAGGTCCTGGTAAACATGAACTATCTGGGATTGAGAAACACTGTTCCAGATGATTCCTCCTTCTCTGGGGGGACAGACACCCCCCCCCCCCCCCCCATCAAACTGAAGCAGACAGGTCACAGGCCATGGCTGCCAGAAGTGGAGTTCTGCACATGGAGAGCTGCTGCTTTGTCTACTCTGCCACGGGAACACAAAAGTTGACGCTCTTACAAAGAGCTGGCAACACGCGATGAGAACAGCAGGGATGCAGCCCCGGCCCCCACTCACACCCCACTGTGACATACGTTCTACTAAGCCGGTAAACAATAACCTTCCCTTTTACAGAGAATCACAAAGGGGAAATCAAATAAGCAGGTCAACAATCAAAAGTTTGCAGCAAAACCCCATGGCATTGATAACTTAATATACTTATGACATTTCTCTCTAAAAGCATTTCCCTAGAAACAAGCCCTTAATCACCAGAGCAGTCAGCTTATACAAAGTTACATTTCTTTTGATCCTGTGACAAATACTCTTAACTAAGGGAAGAAATTAACATCACTACTAGCAACTGCCTTACTTAAGTGGGACTGATAGTGAAGAAATTAAGCCAAAAAACAGAAAAGTCACTCAGAACCCAAAGCAGATCTAAGGTGAGGGTGGTACAGAAGGTAGTGCTATTGTTCAGCAACTGGAGGGTTGCAGGTTTGAGCCCTGGTTCCTCCTGACCCTGGCAAAGGCTCCTTTCAGCAGGACACTGAACCCCAAATTGCTCCCGGTGTGCAGGTTGGCACTTTGCATGGCAGCCTCTGCCACTGGTGTACGAAAGTGTGGTATGGATGGGTGAATGTGAGGCATGTATTGTAAAGTGCTTTGAGTACTCGTAGGAGTAGAAAAGTGCTATATAAATGCAATCTATTTACCATCTTTACTTCATACAAATCCAGGACATCACAGCAGGCTGGCTACTATATATCTCTAAGTAGGGATGTGTAGATCAATGTTAAAATATTGATTCTTTCAATCAGAATGTTTTCATTTTGAGAATCAATTCTAACATTGTGGTGGTTGAAGTGGCTCCCCACTGCTTCTATAAAGCACTTCCGAAGGGGTGTTGAGAAAAGCCCTATATAACTGCAACTTTCATTCACTGAAATGCCTACCGTACATGAACTGCTTCAGTGTTGAGGGGCAATTCATTCATCTCCAGCCTCCTGCTCTGCAAGTTTTATCATCAGTGTTTGGGCCAAATTTAAAATCAATATCAATGGTACCAACTTTGGATTCAAGAGAAATAGGATCAAGAAGAAAATCATTCCATACCTACCCAGCAGTAAAAGTGTTTCCACTGCATGATTATTTGTATCCAAAAATCCAGAAAGTTCCTAACAGGGAACTAAGATTTTGAATTCTAAACTCTAAGGCAACTGCTGTCTCTAATGGCAGCTACAATCTGGCCGAGATCTGCTGCGTGCCAGCAGCTTAGGCAGGGTCATCTCGCGTTCCTCAAACGTTCAAGCTCCGGCTTTCTGGGCAAACCTCGCAGCCACACACACTACCATGACCGCGCCAGTGTGGAGTCACAATCACATCCCACACCAAACTAGGGTTAGCGTATATATAACCCGAAGTCGGGGTTAAATTAATAATAAAACCTAAAAAAAAATCGGCACCTATATGTTTAACTCCCTTGTCACTAGCACGTACCTTGGTTAACTACCTCGCCTAAAAACATGAATTTCATGCACTTAATCAGTAATCATTAATAATTACAAATTTTTACTACAAACGAGCTGT
Source organism: Stomatorhinus walkeri (assembly GCA_026784285.1). NCBI lineage: Eukaryota > Metazoa > Chordata > Actinopteri > Osteoglossiformes > Mormyridae > Stomatorhinus > Stomatorhinus walkeri. The sequence goes on along the minus strand of JAODUD010000035.1, from coordinate 2,537,405 downwards.
ACTTACCTTGATGTAAAATGTGCATAATTTTTAATGCTACAGGTGTTGGCAGTGAAGAGAAACATAGGACCTCCACTTCTTCATTAATACAAAACAAGGATGACTAAAGAAAACACATTTTCCGTATTTTTTTTTTTTAGTTTTCAGGCCAGCGTTAAAATTACGCCTCCTTCATCCATACACCACTGAACAAAATCATATTTAACTGGGTAACAGCGTACGTCAATAGTCTGTGTCGCCCCGGGGTGAGTTTCCTAAAGCCTCCTTAACGCTACGTCGTTCATAAGTTCTATCTCTTTATCCAGACCTTACGAACGACGTGGCGTCGCGGCGGCTTCGGGGAAACTCGTCCAACTTCGGTCGCGTTTACGGTTTAATCTTCATCGGTCTGTTGTGATGCGATATAGCGTCGGACCCCAACACACCCTGACTCCAAGTGAGAAACCTAAATCACCGTTAGGCATCAGCGTCTCACCGCATCGGCCTCTAACCATAACTGGCATTACACTTATAATGAACTATTACTAATTATCAATAGGGGGGGGGACAATGCGGGGCCTTCAAACGGCCCCGGGACCTTTCACAAAGGCGGTTATCCAATCTGGTAATTGCCATCTGCTCCCGATGCCCCGCGCCCTCCCCCGGAACAGCGCCGCACGCGCGCCGCCTCATTATCCGCCACAAAGCCGCCTTGTTATTTAAATTCCGCCATCAATGCTTCTTTGAACAGGTGCAGCGATTCAGCGAGAAGCCAGCATAACCTTCGCGACCCCCTTCCCCCGCCATAATTACTGTTACAGCAATGGCTTACACGGTTACCATTTTGTATTATCACGTATCGCTACATGTGTCCACAGCACGAAACCGCTTCGGAATTACGGGCTTGTCTTCACTTCGTGCCATTCGCTTTAGGTGTTTTAACACAGCCAATTAAAAAATAGAATAATAAAAAAAAGTATAGAGGTGTATTAAAACGGACTCACATGAATGTAGGCAGCCTGCGTCTGGTGGTCCGTGGTGCAGGAGACACATTAGCCGGGGTGGACTCTTTAATCCGCGGGTCACTTGTCAACTCGAGCCCGGTGGTTTTACGGCAAGCAAGGGCCTGACGGTGTGAAGGCAAGAAAATGACATTTTCTTACCGATCCTGGGTGTTTTCACGCTAGCAAGCACGACGTGTTGCTAAACAGGAGAACTGTACCTTGCAGCCTCTGTTTTTCATGACACGCGATCGTACACGCAGTTTCTGTTATTTTGGCAGACGCGAGATGAGCTGCTTTCTAAAACAACGTAAGCACGCACAGCAATATGCACTGCAAGTAAACTAATATTTTCTTTAAAACCAAAGTTATTGCACCGTAACCCTAACCCTAAAGACCGTTAACTTAGAGATATTTTATCAAACTAAAGCTACCAGTTGCCCGCTAAGGTTGTTTCATCACGTTACTAAAATTAATATACGACTACATGTATTGTAAAAGTTCCAGAAAACTGTTGTCAGTTAAAGAAAATTAAAATTTATAACACATGGCTATTTACCTGTATTCTGACGGACATCGCCGCTGTGCAGACAAAACTGCACGCTCCGAAACTTGTCCAGCATACTTCACGCTGTGTATGTTGTCATTTACATATGAGCAAATTAAACGCTTACAGTAAACAAATCCTTCTGTGTTGGTGAAATTGAGACTGTCCGTGAAGCAAGCCGGCATAAGACGGCAGCGGGGGATCGGGGAGCTGTCGCCACGCCAGGAATATGCTGCAGCATGTTGGGGGATTTACCTAAACGTCACTGTACTCATTTGTTTGCTGCACAAGGTCGACGAGGAAAAAGGAAAACAGAACCGGCTAGCTCGTCCGGCCGCCGTTCACCTCCCAGCGACCGAAACTCGGCGTGCTCCAGCTTGCCTAACTTGCTCCCCCTTGCGAGAAAATGAGGGTATTTCACGTGATGAATGAAACAGCCCCCCATAGCTGTCTTACGGGGCGTTATACGACGCCATTCTTTTAAAATGTTTGTTCGTCCCAGGTAAGGTGGGGTCATCCCCAGAAAAAAATGGACTCTCTCTATATAGACATTACAGCAATTTCACCCCAAGGTCAGACCATGCATTGCTCAAAGAAAATGCAAAAAGCCCAAGAGTCCTACATCTCAGACTCTACAAGCCTCAGGTAGCATGTTAAACGTTTAAGTTCATAACAGTACAGTTACAAAAAGACAAGTATGGCTTGTTTGGAAGGGTTGCCATGAGACATCCACTTCTCTCTAAAAAGAACATGGCAGCACGGCTTAGTTTGCAAAGTTATATTTGAACAAACCACAAGACTTCTGGAACAATGTCTTTTGCACAGATGAGACCAAAGTGGAGATGTTTGGCCATAATGTCATGTTTGGCAAAAACCAAACACAGAATATCAGCACAAACGCCTCGTAAGAACTGTCAAGCACAGTGGTGGAAAGGTGATAATTTGGGTTTGTTTTGTAACCACAGGACTTGGGCACCTTGCAGTCATTGAGCTGACTGTAAACTCCTCAAAATACAAAGTATTGTAGAGTCAAATGTAAGGCCACCTGTCTAACAGCTGAAGCTTGACCAGCTGAAGCATGCAACAGGACAAGGTTGCCAAAATCACCACCAAATCTATTACAGAATGGCTGAAAAAAAGAATCAAAATATTGCAAAGGCATAGTCATAGTCCAGACCCAACCTAATTGAAATGCTACAATGGGACGTTAAAAGACCTATGCATAAACAAATGCCCACAAACCTCCATGAACTGAAACTACGTCGCAAATAAAAGTGAGCCAAAATTCCTCCACAACAATGTGAGTCACACAGGAAACGGTTACTTCGCATTATTGTTGCTAAAGGTGGTTCTACAAGCTATTGAATCATGGTGTATACCAGGGGAGTTCCTAGGTATTGAAAAGATCAGGGGCTAAATCGAGTTTAGCTGGGGCTTGACTTTGTTATTTTTTATTGAAGGATGATTGTCATCAGGGCTAAAATACCTAACCTAAAAACCTAATGTCACCTATGAGGTGTATTTAATTTTCAAAAATTGCTATGCCCTGCTTGTCCGATCCTCCTGTGTGTCATGCCCCCTCATTAACCTAGTGTGAAATCCCGATTGTTACCAGCTGTTTCTTGTTATTTCCATTAAGTCCTGTGTATTTCAGTCCGCATTCAAGTATGTCTCCCCAGTCCTGTCATTGACATCCTTCGGCGTTGCCGCCAGTCCTTTCCATATGTGCTGTTTCTCCCCAATAAACCCGAGTTTCTCTAGTACCTATGGACTCCCGTGCTTCCCTGCTTGACATGTCTACAGCAAGTTATGACATAAATGGCATCTCCATTTTGGCTTCAGTTTTGTTAAATAATGACAGTGGACATAATTTTAGAACCTGGTAAGGACCATATATTTATTTTTTATTATATCCTGATACGTAAAAGCATAGAACTGCAAACAGTTGTACTCTTTTTTTTTTTTTTTTTTTAAGCACATGACTGTACGCGTGCAACTGCATTTAGCCATGCCAATTTAAGACAATTAAGTTTGACCACATTCTGGACAATATGCATTTAATGTGAAATGATGAATAATTCTGACAAATGAAACATGCTACAGTGAGAGCACATACAGCAATTTCTTTTTGCTCAATCAAAATAATTACACTCCACCTACAGGTCCAGGACAAAAGCAAGTCAGATTTCTAGCAGTTAGGCAGGCAGAAGCGCATACAGAGATCACTGATAGCATATATACAGAGTTATGAGCTGCAGTCTAGGGTTGGAGTGTAACAGTATTAAAGGGAAAGGGGAATTGAATAAAAGAACAAACAGGATAAGGGAACAAAGGGATTTTTTGTATTTCTATATTTTATTCACACACACAAAACTGAGACTGAACAAGTAACCCGGTGCAAAAGACTTCGGGAGTGACCATGGTCAAATTAACAAACAAAAATCCTCAACTACCAAGCGACCCACAGCCAATCTCCGCTAAGTGCAAAAGACAAACACTCCGATTGACCCCCTAACCAAATAAACAGAATCGAACACACACTTGCAAAACAAAATGGCAGTCACTCCCTACGCACCATCATACACACGCAGAACAGGCACACAAGCCGAAGCGAGTGTCTGAGGGGGCGAACGAAGACGTAAACCAAAGTAAACTGGGCGGGGAGATTGAAAATCAACCACAGTAAAGGTACAAAAAGAGCGAGGCGAGAATCAAAAACCAGAAAACAAGGCGGGAAAAAAAACTCACGGCATGTAACAACAGGTGCGCGCGCGTGAGTGTGTGTGTGCGTGCGCGCGCACGCATCTAGTTTTATGAATCTGCTGAGGCCTGAATAGAGCTCATCATCATACCCTTAAACATTCAGTGGTAAATGTTTAGTGGTTGAATCTCTGGCTGTAGTTTCCTCATGCAGGAATTATATGACAAGTGGATGGGTGCTGGAGGCATCTGGTACCGAACACGCTTCCAGAACCTTCCGGAGCTACAGCCTGTTTCTTCCCAACACAGAGGTGTGGTTTTGCGGGCGAGGTGCTGGAGGGCTTGGGGCAAGTGGCAGTATCCATCCATCTTCTCCAACTCGATCAGGATGATCTTCAGCTCCTCCTGGACTAGTGCCTGATGCAGAGCTAACTGGGAGGTAGCATCTTCGGCAACTGGTGCAGATGTGCCATCTTGACCAGTGCAAGCTGGGGTCAGGAGCACCACCAGCCTCCGACTCAGCTTCACACGGCTCTGCACCATCTCCACACAGTCTGGTGGGTCAAAAAACTGGAAATTTTATGGTTAAGGTACCAGGCTTTAAATTAATAAATATGATATTTTCTGAGAAGACATTTTTTCACCCCAGCAGCACAAAGAGGCTACAAATTTAAATAATTTTAATAATTAATACACTGAATAATTGCTGAGGTAATTTCAACCCTTTCTAAAGGATGAAACAACAATTCTTGTACTTGGATCAAAAGCTCATTGGCCCCTTGGTACCTCGTACATATGTTCAATAAAGGCAAATGTCCAACAAATAAATTTATACTATGTGTCTACAGAAGCTTATTTTGTATGTACCTTCTCCCGGCAGGTCGTCCCTTCCACAAATGAAAAGGCTGTAACCATACTTTCGCTCAAGGACATCAGGCAGAACAGTGGAAACAAAATGAGCGATTCTCTCCTCAGCTGTCCTTTCCACGTTGTGCGTCTGGTACATGACAAAAGCATCGTACACCTTTCCGTCTGAAAGCAACATTCAGGCAAGTCGAGACAGCAATAGGTTAGTCTTTGCTAATTATATCTTGAATGAATGAATGAATGAGGGAGTTTGCATGCTCTCCCTGTGTTCGTGGGGGTGTCTGCCTGGCCTGGGTTGGTTCCTGCCTGTACCCGTTGTTCCTGGGATAGGCTCCAGTCTCTCCCGTGACCCCGGTTGGGATTAAGCGGTTACGGTGATGGATGGATGGATGGATGGATGGATGAATGAATGAGTGAATGAAAGCAGCCATATCATTTGCAGTTCAGACTAGGTTAGGGGTGGGCAATGTTATCCACTTATGGTCGGTGTGTATGTAGCTTTTTAGGATAACTTTTAGGTCAGCTGTTCGAACCCAGGTGTGAGGGTTCTGTAGCCAATCAGTCCTCTAAATAGTAATCTAATTATGGAGTTGCAGCAAAAATCCTCACACACAACAACCTTTTTGGATAAGATTGCCCACCCATGGACTAGGTCATCCACCTGAAGCTAAGCAGGTTTGGGCCTGGCCAGTAGGGTGGGGTGAAAAAATCAAAATTTCCAATTGTGTGGAAAAGTTGTCACTGGACTTCGTTATTAAACATGCAAAATATCTTTGAAATACGTTTTCAGGTTCCGCAGCACAATCAAAGTTTTCACCTGTCAGATCAATGGGCAATATACACTATCCATTATCTATACTCATTGGTGTTGTGTTTGTGCACTTTCACAGCATGATAATCACTACAAAATACTAACGTTCAGGTAACACGGATTTTTACTGGGTATCAGCCGTACACATACATTATATCGCTCTGCGGCTCTACGTGCATTACGATTAATCACCTGTCACATCAATGCGCAGATCCACTCTACGTAACATCCATATCATAACGCAATGTAAAACTGTTCCTCAGTACCACCAAAATGAAAAGTATTAAGCATGGCAGTCAAAATGGTTAGATACACTATATTACCAAAAATATTGGGACCCCTGAATTCAATGATTTCGAGGGGTGTCCCAATATTTTTGGTAAGACCCAGATGGATAAAGCGGTATAGATAATGGATAGTGTATATTGCTAGTATGTCAGTGTAAGCATGCTCCTGAGCGGTATAGATAATGGATAGTGTATATTACCAGTATGTCAGTGTAAGCATGCTCCTGAGCGGTATAGATAATGGATAGTGTATATTACCAGTATGTCAGTGTAAGCTTGCTCCTGAGCCACATGTTTCTGAATGAGTCGTTTCCCACTTATTCATTGTCACTGACCAATTGTTAGGTTCTTGTATTAAATTGGAGCAATTTTACATTGCATTATGATATGGATGATACATAGCGTGGATCTGCTCATTGATGTGACAGGTGAAAACTTCGATCGCGTTACAGAACCTGAAAATATTAACTTATTTCAAAGATATTTTGCATGTTTAATAACGAGGTCCAGTGACAAACTTTTCCGCACTATTGGAAACTGCTATTGGAAATTTTCACCCCACCCTACTGGCCAGTACTTGGATGGGAGATCAACTAGGAAAGCTGAGTTGCTGCTGGAAGAAGTATTGGTGTGGCCAACAGGGGGAGCCCATCCTGTGGTCTGTGTGGATCCCAATGCCCCAGTATAGTGACAGGAACATTGTGGCCAACATGGGGAGCCCATCCTGTGTTCTGTGTGGATTCCAATGCCCCAGTATAGTGACAGGGATGCCCTGCTTCTTCACCACCTTAACTACTGTGTGGTGAGCATACTGGTGCTGAATGGCTGCCGTCGCATCATCCAGGTGGGGGCGGAGGTATACTCAGTGGTGGTGGTTAAAGTGGCTCCCCACTGGTTCTGTAAAATGCTTTGAGTGTCTTGAAAAGTGCTAAATAAGTGTAATGTTCATTCATTCATATCTTCAGTTTCAATAATCACTCATATACTTTTACCTTAAAAGACTATATTAGATATATTTTAATTTTGATGATGGTGCCATTGAAGAATGTTGTTAACTTCTTAATTTTGCTTGGTAAATTTAAAAGTATTTAAAAATAAATTCTGTGGGTCTCTGCCTACTTTTCAACCACTTCTTTTGGAAAATAGATTTTTAAATCTTTACATTGTTTAAAAAGCCAAAAAAAATATCTGCTGTTGTCTCACATCTCTGAGATTACTGGGGAAGTTTCTAAACATTTCTGAAAGAATAGTTCGCTCTGAAGAGCTCTGTGAATTCAAGCATGGTGCTGTCATAGGATGCCACCTTCTCATTAAGTCAGTTCATGAAATTTCTTTCCTGCTAGATATTCCACGGGCAATTGTAAGTGAAATTATTGCAAAGTGGGTGTATTTAGGGACAATAGAAATTCATCCATGAAGTGCCAGACCACATAAAGTAGCAGATGGGGGTCACTGAGTGCTGAGGCTCACCAACGCTCTCTCGGATGCAGTGGTGTAAAGCACACTGCCACTGCACTCTGGAGCAGTGTAAAGGACGCTGCCACTGCACTCTGGACCAGTGGAAATGTGTTCTGTGGCAGGATGAATCACACTTTTCTGTCTGGCAGTCTGAGTATGAGTTTGGTGGATGCGATGGGTTTGGGCTAGGCCCCTTAGTTCCAGTGAAAGGAACTCTTAATACTTCAGCATACTAAGATTCTATGCTTCCAACTTTGTGTAAACAGTTTGGAGAAGGCCCTTTTCTGTTCTGTTTTGTGCCCCGGTGCACAAAGTAAAGTCTGTAAACACATGGTTGGGTGAGTTTGGTGTGGAAGAATTTGACTGGTCTGCACAGACCCCTGACCTCAACCCCATCCTTTGGGATGAGCTAGAACGGAAGTTGTGAGCCAGGCCTTCACATCCAACATCAGTGCCTGATCTCACAAATGCTCTTTTGGATGAATGGGCAAATGTGCCCACTGACACACTCCAAAATCTTGTGGAAAGCCTTCCCAGAAGAGCGGCAGGTCGCAATATATTATAATTAATTATAATTAAGACTAAATTATAGTCGCAAAGGGGGAACTGTCTGTTATAGTTGCAAATATAATCATTTGAATGTAATTTCCTACTCACCTTTTTTACTGCTATGCATCTTAAAAACATCTCGATAAATAAGAGCCAGGTCTATCATGAAGACTCTGAAAGCTACAGTAGTCAGGATCAGGATCCCCATAATGCTCAGGTGTACTATCAAGTATTTGTACGTTGTCTCTGTAAAACAGAACACAAGTGTATGCTGTGATGACAGTCAGAACCATTGACTAACAAAGTGCCATGTATGAGCACTGAAGGATACAACTTGTATCACCAGTGCCTCGGACATTCAGGATGTATCTGAAAAGAAAAGGTTGTGCATATGTGTCATGACCTGCTCGTAAGATCCTTCCGTGTGCCATGCCCCCCTCGTTACCTCATATGAATTCCCGATTGTATTCAGCTGTTCCGTGTTATTTCTGAGTGATTCAGTGTATTTAAGTCCACGTCTGAGTCTGTATCACCAGGTCTGTCATTGACGTCATCTCATTCCCTGTTCAGAGTCTATCTATCATCAATAAATCAATAAATCCTGTTTTGCTCGCATTTACAGCTTCCCCTTGCCTGTTTGCCTGCCCCGAAGCAACAGAATGACAGACCTGAGGAAGAAAACGCTTCAGCTCTCCGCTCTGAATACAGCACTTTAATAGCTGAGGCTGGATACTGGATCCAGCAGCCTGAGATTCGGGAGGACCCCACAGCGAGTGCACTCGCTGCTCATACCGGGGAAATCCTGACGAGGATTTCCCCAACGAAGGATGCCTTCCTGACAGAGGAAGTTCAGCTAAACCTGCGGCAGCTCCAAAACATGGCGGCGGCAGACAGCAGTTTACTTTTGGACCCACCAACTGAACTGCCCAAGGGGATCCTGATTTCAGGGAAAAAGAAGAGACAGAAAGGCCGGAAATGAATGGCGACATCCATGATTCTCCAGGGGGGATGCCTCCCTCTCTCCAGCTTCCCTTGCTGCTGTTCCAGAGGAGCACCTCTTGACCCGGTACCCGGAGGTGTGTCCGACAGTACCTGTGGTTCCAGACCCACCTGGGTATAATATTTACAACCTGCCTGTACCCGTTGACCTGCCCCTACTCAATGTTCTTGATCTGCCTGTATTTGTTGACCTGCCCCTGCTCGATGTTCCTAACTTGCCCGCGCTTGAGGTACCTGCCCAGGTTCCCAACCAGTCGCCAGAGGATCCCGCTCCACCTGCTCCAGCTTTAGGGTCTGTTCCTTTGGTTCTAGTCCCAGTGGCTGATGTACCACCCTGCGAGGATCCAGCACCGCCTCAGCCTGCTGCTCCGCCCAAGGTCCCGGTACATCCGGTCCCTGCAGCACCTTCCATGGTTCCTGTGCCAGAGGTTCTGGCTCCATCCATGTTTGGCATGTTGTTTGTCCCTATTCTGCCTGTCTCTGCTCTGCCCGAGGCCCTGGCTTCTCCAGCTTCAGACTCAGCTTCCCCGGCTCTTCACCTTCCTATGCCTAGACACCCTGCTCCCTTGACCCAAATCCCTGTCCCTGAGATGGCCCTGGACTTGCAGAACACAGCTCCTTCCCCTATGGGGGAGGAGGAACTCCTGGGACCTCTTAGGGATTTTCCTAGTAGCCTCAAGGGACCCCTCTGGCGGGTCACCCTGACCTGCGCTCCGGGCACGGTGGTGTCCCGAAAGGGGAGGGGACACAGACGCAGGGGTCGGCTCCCACCCGCCCTGCCCCCTGGCTTGTCCTCACTCGCCTTGGCTGGGGCTCGGGGGGCGCCTGCGGGTTCTCCGGTTCCTGTTTGGCGGTTGCCTGTGGGTCCCCCTCCGAGGACTCGTCAGTCGCCTTCAGTCCCTCCTCCACCACCTTGTCAGTCACCTGCGGGTTGCCCCGTCTTGGCTCGTCAGTCACCTGCAGCTTCCGCCTCTGCGGCTCGTCGATCACTACGCTATTTCCAGCTATAGCTATGCTGTCGCCTGCTGCAGCTGCTCCTCCCTCTTCACCTGCGCCGTGGTCTCCTCTGACTTCCTCCTCGCCTCTCCTGGTGCCCCCTCAAACCCCCTTCTCATCTGCTTTGCCAGTCCCTCTGCCTGCCTCCTCGCCCCCTGCGAGGTCTCCTTTGGCTCCGTCCTCACAGTTGCCTGCGGCCCCTCCGGCTGCCACTCCTCACCCACTGTGGTTCCCTTGGGCTCCCCTTGGTCCCCCATCCTTTCCCTTTCTGGCCCTTGGTTTCATCCCTCTTGTCTCTGCTCCTCGTCCCTCTGTGTCTCCCTTGTTCACTCCTGGCCCTTTCATTCCACCTGTTAGTGTTTCCCCAGTGTCTCCTTCTCTGGTTTGTCTGTCTGTGTTTCCCGTTCTGTGTCAGGTTCTGTCCTGGTTGTTGCCTTTGTACCTGTTTTGTGTGTCTGTCCTGTTCCCGGTCCCTCGTTGATGCTCCTTGCTTTTATCTCCCCGGTCACATGTCCCCAGTCCCATCTAGTCCTTTGTCTCCCTTGAGGCGTTGTACGATGCTTCCATGTGCCACACCCCCCATCGTTACCTCATATGAATTCCCGATTGTATTCAGCTGTCCTTTGTTATTTCTGAGTGATTCTGTGTATTTAAGTCCACGTCTGAGTCTGTATCGGCAGGTCTGTCATTGACATTGTCTCGTTCCCTGTTCAGAGTCTGTCTGTCGTCAATAAATCCTGTTTTGCTCGCATTTACGGCTTGCCCTTGCCTGCTTGTCTGCCCCGACGCAACAATATGTATATTACAATGTTAGCTGTGTATGACTATGAGAATGAGTATGAGAAAAATGGAGCAACATAGCATGTACCGATTCATGTTTCTTTGTCTTTACCCAGGCTAATAAATAAACCACGTTCAGTTAACAGTTGTCAGTTGCAGTGATTGTAATGTCCCAACTCTTATGGAGACATATAAAATTCTCCACATGACAACTAAGTAATCAATTATGGAGCAAGCTAGTTAGTAATGTAGCTCATACCACTCATCACAAGACCTATAAAGACAGAATGAGAACTGAAAACCAACATTCCCTGCAGTAGCTACTTAAAATGAATTTTGCTAGTTCTGCTTTATGAAGAAAAATAACATTTACAGGCCTGTCGTTTGGCTTGTGCAAAATTGAGTGCATTCTAGTCCCAAAACTCTCATTCCTGTTCTTGCTCTCCCCACAGATGTCAGATACACTAGGCAATTACAGTAGGTATGAGAATGCTGGTGTGTAGCTGTCTTCTCACCACTGTTTCTCAAGGAGACCGTCACAAATTCCCATCGGTTAGGTGTCATCGCGACACAGCAAAACTTAGTTTGGAAGTCTTCCATGGTCACTTTACAGATGGTCAAAACAGCCTTGTAAATAGTCATGTTGTTTTCTTTTTCCCTTAAAGCAAATAACACAGAATGAAATACAGCCACTGTGTCTTCATTGCTTTCTGATAATCTCTCTTCATCAGTATTTAGAGAAGTAGATGTTGAAATATAGTCCAACTGTGAAAATTCACATGGCACATCAGTGGAGTTACAAAAAAAGAAGGTCATCATATTTAGCCATTGTGGGCCAAGTCTACCTGGTGAGCCACATGGCAATTTTGTACCTACTTTGGCAAACCAGAGTGACAAGGGGTGCTTCTCAATACAGAGAATGCAAAGTATAGTTCGGGAGCTGGTCTTGAGCAATGGAAGATGATGTAAAACAGGACAACAAGCAACACAAATAGTCTCCCCTTCATCCCCATTCTACCTGGTAGTCACATTTACGTTTTGAATGTACACGCACATTAATTTGACCTTACCAGCTCATTTCCATAATGAACCTGTTGCTCGTACAGTTGGCAGTTTCGTCCTTGTGCACCACGTGCTTCTGAGGATCGGTCCCACTTATCTTCCACCAAACCTCACAGTCTTCCTGGCAGTACCCAAAGGAAACTTTACAGATTATCTTCTTTGGAGAACCTGGATAGTGAACAGACATCAGATTTATAGTTTCACAATTTAGAAATCATTGTTTGATCCACTAGGCACGACTCGATTAACCGATAACCCAATTGCTAATGTGGATGGATTACTGTAACCACACTTACCTAACTCTCCAGTCTCAGCTGTGCCATTGGTGGGAAATCTGAAAGATGGAGGGTAGGTGACAGGACCTGGGCCTGGGTAAACCCAAGTGCAAAACAAGAGATGGTTACCGATAAAACAGGGAGGTATTTATGGATTGGCCTTTGTCAGCTGCATCAGATTTTTTTTAATTTACTTTATTTAACCCCTGAGTTAAAGGTTCCTCATTTTTGCCTGTTTTTCAATTACAAGTGCACTTTGTAATTGAAAGACTGCAGGTTTTAATCCCCAACCAGCAAGACACCATTGAGGTACCCTGAGCAAGGTACCGCCCCCAAGCGCTGCTCCCCGGGCACTGAATTAGCTGCCCCCTGCTATGTCACAACGTCACAGATGGATTAAATGCAGAGGACACATTTCGATGTTGTGCACTGTGTGCTGTGGTGTGTCAACAATGACCACTGATCACTAAATTATTTAATTATTATTAATCACTTGGCATAGGATGTCAACCAAAAGCTCACACTCCCAGCTCCCTGCTGCCGTACCTCTGAGAAATACAAGTTAATAAAACACACACTTGCTGGCTACTGAATTCTATCTGAATAAATATGTAATTTGGGAAAATCAGCGATAACAAAACCCCACCTTTAATTTTGAATTCCCTGGATGCAGATGTAATGAATGTCTTATTCATGTGCATCCACGTGCACCTACAGGTATAGATCCCTTCATGCTCTTTAGATGCATTAAAAATCCGAAAATATTCTTCTGACCTCTTTGGTTTGTGTATAAAATCCTGAAAAGACAAAAGATGTGTGAAGGGGTGGAGCTGGGCTACTGAAGGCAGAGAAGATATCATGTACAAGTTGAGCTTCTTGAGACAAGCATCTTTCAGGGGACACCACTGATTATGAAGTGAAATTAAATAGTCCATGACTTGTGATCCCAATATGAAGTAAAATCTCACTATTGTACCCTTGTACAATTAAGAGTTTAAAAATGTATGATTGTCAAAATGATTTTCAAGAAGGTGAATAAGTTACCCTGAACTAATGTTTGCTAAAAAGATGCTGAGTATGATCGTTCTCTGCACATACCTTATACCATGTGCAACTTCCTCTGACATCCTGACATAACATCCATACTGCAGTAGGGCATTTGACACTGGGATCAGTGGCAGGTAATCCAGATACAGACTGATACAGGAGGGTTTTATTGAAAGGCTCCGCATCGTAGACTTGGACTGTTATGTTTAATAAATCTCTTTGCTTGTTTGTTAGCCTCAAATAACAAAAATAGGCTTATTTTAGACATCCGATATAAAATGTTTTCTATAGAAATAACAGCAATAAAAGTGAATTGCAGTCACATAAATCCATCAAACAAGCTGTCCTGTTTTATCTCAAATGCATTTTTATGGAGAGAAATACTAAACTATAATATTTTCACTGGTGTAGTGACCCTACTGGCCTGTAACCATTACGTTCCATGGGGTGTTTTTCCTGTGTTTTCCTTTACTGTCACCTGTAATTTTTTTTGGCAAACACTAGAGTGACTGGATTATCTGTGGGAGGACAGGTCCCAGGTGGAGGGGTGGAAATTATTTTGGAGGGAAAAGAAAACAGGAGTTGGTTGTGTTTGGTGAGGAGGTAGGAGGGTGGTGTAAATGGAGCTGGGAAGGTGCTGCTTACAGGCCCAGCTGATTTTTGTGCACTGTCTGAGGAAACAACCTCAAAGGGATTTGGGAAATTAAATAACTGGAACTGCAATGCTGGTTCTGAATACGGACAGGAACTTATCTCTAGGGTTGCTAGCAGGTATCCTGCATATCTTGTATTTTGGGGGACTGGACTAGGTTTTCTCTGGACACAAGTTTTCCCTTTTTTACTGGATTTCAAATTGGCATCAAGTGAGCGTTGAGGAACAAAGACTAAAATTAGACATCTTCCCTTCTGTATCATTGACATTCTACATATGTTTGATAATGGTTTTGATTTCCAGTATCACTATTCTTGTGTTTAATGAAACCCACTAAAGCAACTATCTGAAGAAAAAATCTTTGTTTACCCCTTGTTGTTATAATAGACCCATGAAAAAAAAAAAATAATAATGTTATAAGCTTTACAAGACGATTTTATTACTGTCTCAAAGGCCTTATGACCCAGTCAGTTCAGTTTTCAGTAAGAGCAGATATCCACAGCAATGTCACTGAATTGTTCTCCCTAGTGGAAAATAAATTTACGTTTGGAATTACGTTTGAAAACCAGCAGTGAAGGTACAACTATATAAATCCAGCCATCCAATCAGACTGCCTCTGACGACATATTCATCACTGCATTGTACTGAATTATGTAATGAGATGCTTCGCTAAGATGTACATGGCTAAATAATGCGGCAGCGTCACATTACCGGTATACTCCAGAGTCATTATGAAGAACTGGCAGGAAGAAGAGATACCCTGCTTGGCAGAACACTCGCTGCTCTGCGGCAGAGCAAATCAGCATTTCATTTCTGTACCAGAAGTTTTCTGTGTCTCTCAGATTGTAGGGAGGCAGACGAAGAGCCTCTCCCTTGATGACATTGATGGTAAGAAATTCTGCAACTGAAAAAATCTGAAGGTCAGAAAACAATACACTTAGTCTGCAAATTCAGTGACCGCATTTAGGTATCATCAAACCATCATCCCGCTGTACAGTAACCAATGGTGGCTGGTGGCAAAAGAATTGAGGAGGTGATACATTTTAGAATATTATAACAGTGAATTTTTCCAAAGAAGTGAGAAAATGTGTTTTTAAAAGACAAGACAACTTTACTGAGTTTCTTGTTTCATAATTTGATCTCAAAAATAGAGGAGGTACCTACAACCTTCTCTACTTCTGTGGATTAGTCGCCTCTGTCCCTAAACCTAACACACTTCTACCATCATGGATAAGGCCTTTTGTTAAAGCAATTACAATTCTTAAAAGATTTAAGATTTAACGTTTTTAGGTGATGCTTTTCATTAACTGCACGTTCATAATGCATTATGCATTCATAGAACAGTAATAATGATAATAGCAAACATTATAATCTTGTAATTGTATAATGTTTATTATTAATGTACATTAAAGCTGCTTCAGTATGTTAAGGTGTACTTACATGCTGCTTATTAATGCATCATAAAGGCGTTATGAAGGTGCAGTTAATTGTTAAAGTGTTACCCATTTTTTGTGGTTGCTAATGTAGCCACTTTGTTGATAGGACCTGATTTTCACCAATTCTCCAGTCAAATATTTTGCCCACACAATTATAAACCAGGAAAAGTTTCATGTGGACTGGGAATGTCAAATAAAATATAGTAATGAAATAAATAAAGTATATAAATGAAATGAAGCCTGTAACTGAATATAAAGTATTAAACTTCTCGAGATTACCCAGTGTACAACTGAACAGAAGCAGCAACTGTATCAGCTTCATCCTCTGAAAGGGGAAGGAAAAGCGACACAAAACACTACAGTAAATAACCAGCGTAGAATTTTTAACAAAACTTTTTCCAAATACTGCATGTAATCTCCTGTTAGCCTTTTATCTGTCTTGTACTTATCGTTAGTGCATTCATGAACATTGTGATGAACATTATTATCTGTTAGTGCATTCATTAACATATATATCATGAACAAATATAGTAATTGCGTGAATTCACTGTAATTGGCATTAGAAATACCGCAGTCAACTCACTTATAAAGATGTATTTTGAACTAACTACAAACACACAATTCAAATCTAGTTCAGGAAAAAAGAAATACTTACATTATTATTCTGTTGGGGGTGAGAATATGTTTTCTTATGCTGTAACCTACTTCTTGTGAAGTGATGTTTGGTAGGAGTAAGTACACACCCACTGCCATGATAAACAGGAAATTTCGATATACTGTGTGCTCCAGTCAGACACAGTCTCTGCACCAGTACTCTCTCATAAGTACCAGAGCTTTAACTCTTGTGTAACTGCCTCATTAATTTGGCAGAATCTCGCCTTTGACTGCTGGTCAATGCACAGTATGCTAGCATTCTCTGAGCTGTATGCTATTCAGGCCCTACCTTACTTCACATCATGTGCTGCAGGAGAGAGATGAGTAGTCAAATCCACCTGCAATCTGGCAGACATCCAGCTGACAGTACCGCATTAGAGCTGAGAGTGAGCTGGAGCAATTTGTTTAATCAACATCATGAAAACGGAGCCTGGTGGCTCTGCTTTGCTCTGATTACTGTATGATTAAGTGCCTCTGTATGTCTGTTACCTTTCATAATACGAACTTAATGCATAAAAGAAAAGAAGCAAGGACTGAGCCAGTCTGCTGCTTCATAAGAAGAGATTTAGGTGCAGGCTAGAAGCACTGCTTCTCGTGTCTTCGTGATTTTGGCAAATTTAAATCAGAGGCTGGAAGCACTACTTCTCGTGTCTTCGTGATTTTGGCTTATTTAAATCAGAGGCTAGAAGCACTGCTTCTCGTGTCTTCGTGATTTTGGCTTATTTAAATCAGAGGCTAGAAGCACTGCTTCTC
>JAODUD010000035.1:2507978-2520189 GCA_026784285.1 Stomatorhinus walkeri | reverse complement strand
GCACACCATTCCCGATGAAGGACTCGCTTTTGATATATATATTGCCTGGCTGCACGCTACGGTACGACCCGCATTAATTGCCGAAATTTTGGAATAATAAATAAATAAAGATATAATAATAAAGTTTTTTTTTCCACTTTGAGAGGGAATTGCACGGGATTGGTAAGGTGTACCGAGACACTCGATATGTCAATCCGTCCGGCTAAGTAAGCCCTACAACATGGCACCAAGTTGAGGTCTGTCCATTTCACGGGCTAAGCGCAAATTTGGAAAATGTAGATTACTAGGTGAAGAATAATATGGGCCTTTCATATACATGAATAGGCCCATAATAAGAGGGTCACTGCTTCAAATGATAGGGTTGGCAGAGTGACTTCACTGTTGGGCCCCTGAACGTGGCCCTTAATCCAGGATTATCAGATCCTGCTTTGTCAAACGTGTGTCACTTTGGATAAAACTGTCCGCTAAATCTACAGAAAGTAACATTGACATAAACATGTTTAGGTGTTTCTGTGTATCTGATGCTGTAGCTGGAATATCTGTTGCTTTTTTCTTTTTTAAAGATAATACAAGATAACTGGATCCTGCTGTGATCAGATATGCATAGCTAAACCATCTGCCTCCTTATCAGCAGCCCTCCAACTATGAAGTCAAGACTGGGTCAAGCCACATGTTTGTGGAACTGACAGATCCACTTCACACCAGTGTAGTGTGAATCCTCATATAAAACAGGGAGTTCAGCTGCTGTTCTATATTATCAAAGGCTATTTCATGCCTCAAATAACCTTGTTTATCAACAAGGTTTATCAATTGTGCACTTTTATTAGAAATTGGTGTATGTATCACATACTGTATTTCATGTCACCGGCCCATCCTGCTGAGTAACTTTCCACCATCCTGCTGACCATAGCTAGATTATCAGACAGCTAAATTAGTTTACAGATAATATTAGGCCAATAGAAGTCTAACGGTACACAAAATTCACAGTTCAGTACAAACGTCTGCTCTGAGATCATAGTTCAGTGCAATTTTGGTACAGCAGGGAGAACAGGATTTTTAAATTAATTATTATTATTAAAACTGCAGAAACAATTAGGAACAGTTGTAAAAAGCAATGCATCAGTCTCATAACAAAACCTAAGAGACACTCATTTGCACATTGTAAAAATAAATATGTAAGATAAATAAAAATGTCAAAAACCACAATAATCATAATTAACTAAAACCCATGTTCTGTACTGCAAAGTATATTTGCATGTCTGTAGTGATAAACATCTCTATAGCCGTTGTATTTTTCTATCCTGGCAAAAGCTTCTTAAATGTCATAGGGAGACTAACTTGCAGAGTTTGGCATAACCAACATTAAAACATGAATCCATCCTGCCTTGTATCAATAATTCACTCTGGGTGCCACTGAAGAATGAGCCAGAAGCAAGTAAATGGGGGCAGAGAGCAAACTGCTCTGCAGGCCCAGGTTCTGGAGCAGAGCTTCAGGAGCGAATAAACTGACGGTGAATATAACTGATCAAAGAAAGAAGAGGAAGGCAATGACAACTGACTTTGTCATAAGCTGTGTTTCCATTACATTTCTGTGCAAATTGTAAGCAAATTTTCTATAAGCTGACAAAATAAAATTGCAAATAGGATGTGTTTCCATTAAAGGCTGTCATGCGAAAAAAACCTGCCATCTATCACTCCATGAGATAAATTCACGACTCGTACTTTAACACACAGGGGTCTTATGTTATAAATAAAAAAAAAACATTGCTTAAGTCTGTGGCTAAAGAATGTCCCATTTTTGTACTCAACGAGGAAAGTTATAGGATGCGATAAGAGAGGTGGGATTGCTTCAGTGTATTGGTGGTAAATGAATGGAACTCATGAATAAAGAGCCATATACTCAGCTCAGAAGGCAACAGCTGTAGGCCTATGCATGGAAAAAGCATTATATTTGTATACCAATAAATAATCTCACGAATAATGTAAATTGTTGTCATTGTTTTAATATGACATACTGCACACAATTGTCCATACCTAACTCTCTACTAATACCTGAAATTCTGTTTCCATTGCAGTTTGTAAATTATTTTTTTCATCCTTCCACAGAACTCACCTCAAGTAAACATGAAAACGTTTTTCCAGTATTTGAGTTTTACAAAAATGGAAGCTTTCCATTAACAGTTTTTCAGTTTGTATCTTCAGTGGAGGCAGCTAACTGTGCTACAGGGAAACCTGTGACTTCTGTACAACCCATGTATTTCTGCTCACTGAATTACAGCCTCCTTAAACGGCCACCACAGATAAACATGTCCTCGATATGAATCATCGAGAGAAAAGCAAGCTGTCCAGGTTCAGAAGCAGTGATATGTAGACTGAAGGAGAGAGTTCTTAGAAATCTCTTTTTGCTAAATACCGCGAAAGGAAAAACAGTTCAGTCAGCTGATACCATATCAAAGTACACCTCAATATGTGTCGACTGATACTATATCAAAGTACACCTCAATGTGTCGACAGATACAATATATGGGAAAAAGTACTGGGACAACTGGCAATTATATCTACAAGGACTTTTATGACATTCCATTCTAAATCCATAGATGGTCCCCCTTGTGCAGCTATAACAGTTGTCTCAGGTAGCTAATCAGGCGTAGTTTCGGTCTCGCTGAAGGTGTAAACTTTTCAAAAACATTGATGTTAACTGCAGTTCCCAAGCTGCCAGTAGGTGTGAGTGTGCCCCACCTGGGTTGTTCCCTGCCTAGCACCTGTGGCCTCCAGGATAGGCTCAGGATCCCCCCAACCTGGAAAAGGACAGGCAGTTACAGAAGATGGATAGTGGCAAAAACATATGGCAATACTTTATTCTGAACTATGACAGTAATATTTCAGGAAATAGCTATCTTAACCATAAAAGACCACAAAAGACAGATCAGGTCTTGCATATTTGCTTTTCACAGAACATGCTTCTATTTCATAGGTATTTTCTTATTTAAACCAGTGTACACAGTGTTGGTACAGAAAACATACTGTGAATTTGCAAGTACATTTGGTATAAACTGCAAATAACACTATAGCCATGTAATACCCAGCCAGAACACCACAGGTTGAGGAATAGGCAGGAAATCAGTACAGAAGCAGAATGATCACGTGGGGACATTTCCTGATGCTCTCATTCAGCAAAAATGCTCATTCTCATGAACTCCTTTAAGATGTTAATCAGTTTATAACTTTTGCTTTGCAGAAGTACAACATTAATGTGTTCCTATGTCTTTCAGAAACAAATCTGAAGGCTAAAGGTGTCACATTTAAATCAAAATAATTACAGTTGAATTAGGTGTTCCTTTATAAGATTGGAACAAACACCATGAACACTTGAGCCAACCTGAACTACAGCATAAGAACATTTTTGCAATTAATTATTGGTACGCCTTTAATGAAAGTTGACTGCTGCCTGGGATGTACACCTCCGTCTTATGCGGATTTTCCCAGAATACTCATCCCACAATTTAAAAGCCCCACAGTTTGGCACAGTGGCATCTTGAAATTGCCCATTATGTACAGTTCTGGTTACTGTTATTGGCACCCCTGAATATTCCAAATGACATGTACAATATCTCCTGAAAGAAATGTGTAGTGGAACAGTTTCGATGTAAATACACTCATGTTTGATACAGAAGAGTACAGGATTAAAGTACAACAATAAAAATAAGGACTGAGAATGGAGAAAACAGAAACACTGCTATGGCAAGAAAATTGGCAAATTTTCCGAAACGTTCAAATGTTTGGAAAAAGACAGATTTTCATTGCAGTGAAATTAGACTCACCTGTGACAAATTTTTAGTGCTCATGACTTGAATTACTCAATTAATAATTTAATGCTTAAAATGGCCACTGTTAGTCTCTATTCCTTTTTTACAGTGGTAAAAACAAAAAAGATCTATCTGAACCATTCTCACCAAGCATAAGGATGCTGAATATTACTTAGAAGTTTGCTGCTTGAAACTGTCAAGAACCTCCAAGGACACAGTGGGTGGATTAAAATTAATCAGCAAAGTCTTCAAACGGAAAAAGAAAAATACCACGTAGGTTGATGGTCTCAACCCGTACCATATGCCACACACTAATCCAAGAAAGGCTTTATATGCGCAAAGCACAAGACGAATAGCACTAGGCTACCTAGAGACCTAAAACCTACCTAGTGAAACCACAGTCCTTCAGGGAGAATGTTCAATGGACAATGCAGACCAGCGGAGAATGTTCAATGGACAATGCAGACCAGCGGAGAATGTTCAATGGACAATGCAGACCAGCAATTTGTTTTAGGCCGATGAAATGAAGCTTATAAGGAAAATATCAGCCTGCCTACAGTTATATATGGTGGAGGATCCATAATGCTGTGGGGCTGCTTTGATGCTTCTGGTACTGGAGGCCTTGAAGGTATTAAAGGGATCATAAAATCAGAGGATTACAGAGGGACTGTAGAGGGAAATGTTCTACCCAGTGTCAGAAAACTAGGTTTGGGCCAAAGATCATGGATCCTCCAACGGCACAGCAATCCAAACACACAAAGTGACTCGACATCCATAAGCATAGCTGAAAAAGAAAAAATGCTCTGCCAGCAAATAATCCTGATCTTAATCTGACTGAAAATCTGCCATCAGCAAAAGGAGTCCTGTAACCACTCAAGAGCTTCAAGAAACTACAATTTGGATTACTGTACACGAACTCATAAAACAAGACACTGAAAATGCTACAAATTGACTTACGGTATGATCCATAATTCATTCAACACATCAATTAGTGCAAAAGAGCTTTTCTATGCTGTTTGGCATGAAAATACAATTCACCGACTGCAGTATATATGTTGAAAAGACACTAAAAATCACCCATTACTGACTGTCTCTGCAAACAAACTGTAATATATGTGAATTTATGCAAGTAATCGGCTAGTGTAACTGAACAACGGCTTAAAAGCACACACACTGCTGACAGCTTCATGAAGGATGACTGGCACATGAGCACGATCAGATTTCAAGAAAACAATCCAGTCTCTGCTTTCAGTCGTTTGGTTACACATTTGGTTCCTCATCCACTGTACACCTAGATCTTCAGTAAGAAGTTTTTTTCCGGGGAGCGTGTCTGGCTGATCCTAGGTGGCATGTGGTACCGCAGATGTTTCCAGAACCTGTCAGAGGGCCGACCTCTGTCCATGGTCCCTTCCCCACTGCTCCTTCCCCACTGCACTGCACCCTGTCGGCTCCGAAGGTACTGCATCGCTTTGGGAAGGACCGTGCTGTCAACTAACTCCCCTAGTTCCACTAGGACAGCTGGGACCGTACTCTCCACGAGAGCGGCATGGACGGCCAGCTGCTGCTCCAAACTCTCAGCAGCATCCGGGTGGGAAAGGGAGAAGGCAGAATACAGCAGGAGGAGGCGCCGGCTTTTCCCGATGTTCTGCTGCACCACATCTGCCACCGCTGAGAAGACAGAGGCCCGTGAGGGATGTGGTCAGTAACAGACATGCAGGTACACTCACGTATAAGGCTCTAACGATGGCGCAAGACAGAGACATGGATGTTTATCAGTACAGATACTATCACAAAGACGCTGAATAACATCCTTTGTTGATAATTCATGACCTTATATGGGAATCCCTTACTAGTGCTTTATTAGCAAAAAACAAGCCAATATAGAATCTGAGAGCTGCATCTTCTATCAATGTACATATGAAGCTGTTTTTTGTCATAAACCCTTATACACCAAAAGCTGGCTAGCTGGTCTATTTGACAGCGCCCATAAGACCGCAGTAGGCTCACCTTCGCCGGGCAGGCTTTCCCGCCCCATGATAAAAAGCCTGTAGCCCAACTCTCCTTCCAGGACCTCGGGCAGGACGCGGAGAGCAAATTCCTCAACAGCCCTACACGTCTCGCCCCTGCAGACAGCACCCCCACACGACCTCGGGTAAGCTACGTAGGCATCATACAGCTTCCCGTCACATCCTGGTGGAGAGGAGTGAACACCAACAAAAACTCTCATTGATAATGGCTCGTATTGAAAGAACAGTTTTATTATAAATTGTTGGACTGTTTTGCCTCCGTATCTGTAATCTGTAGTGCTGTTGGCAGCCAAACACAGGCCAGTTTGTGTATTGTTGTGTGATGGGTGAGGCATAATCTGCTTTATAAATGATTAATTTCATGACTTTGGTTAACCAATGCCAAGTTACATTTACCCACATATGAGTGTATCATGTCAGCATGAGGTATGGGATAGGCCCCAAAACCTGGAATCCAGATATTCAGCACACTGGGGGCCAACCTGGGTCTGGGTAGAGACATGGGAAGGAGCTCCTGAACAACAAGGCCACCTCGATTTTAATGATCCTCCACATGGCAACGGCAATGATGAAGATCAGAGCTGGACTGCCAAAGAGCAGGCCCACAGAGAGGAGGTGGTTTGGTTCTGCTCAGATGCACAGATAAGGGGAGAGTTCTTACACACTCTGCAATGCCAATTTCAAAAGGTGGGGAACCGACAGCCATCTAGAGGGATGAGTCATGACTAAAAAGTACTCAGCTAGAGAGTGCAGCTTCTTGGTATGAATGCAATTCAGAGAAACATTTAGCTGAATTTACGTCGTTTTCACAAGTGTACAGGCAGTCCCTAGATTACAAGTGAGATCCATTCCCTAAGTCTGACTTTAAGTCGAATTTATGTGTAATAAAAAGAGATATAATATAGTACATAATAATAATAATAATAATAATAATTAAAATTATAATAATAATTACACGGCAATAACAAAAGTAACTACAGCTTACTGTACTGTCTCATGAGCCGAGAAATTGCTGTGCAATTATTATTATTATTATTATTATTATTATTGCCTCACAAAGTGGAGCATGTGCGCATTATTAAGAGCCACTGTTTTTGACCCAATTTTTATACAACAGACTTTATAGCAGTCAGTAAGTAAGTAACTGCCCATGGTTTAAAACTGATGACCTACATTACAAATCACTGAGGAAGCTGATAATTATCCTTTCATGTGAAAGCAGTTTCACTGTGGCTCTGTGCCGAATGGTAACATGAAAGGCAACCTCTGCTGTGAAGGAAGCCTTCTTGTTCGAAAAAGAAAATGGCCATCCTGTGGCCTGAGCTCTGGAGACGTGGCCACCCACCTGAAGGCAGTAAGGTGAAGTTAGCAACAACAAGTCCCTTGTCATTGAAGACCATACACCTGTATGTGTTGTAAAAGTCTTCTTTCTCCACTTCAGAAAAGTTCAGCAGTACTTCAAGCCACTCCCCATTCTCCACTCTGCTTTTTCTGTATAGATAAAGTATTACAGTCCCCCCTCCAGATTAGCAAATTTGCTATTTGTGGTTTCAGATATTCACGAGTTGGCCATGAACAATGAAATGGCAATACAACAAGTAAGGCAGAAATATATACACAATACTGACAAAGATTTGGGTCACATACAATCGTAAACAAATATCAGTGTTATTTAATATTTGTTAGTGTATGTGCATACTGCATCTTTAATATTAAAAGTTATTTTTGGTAAAATAAAAAAAAAATGTGGGATCTACTCATCACGGCACCGTGCATCTTTGTCTAAGCTGCCCGCCGCCCCCTTACCTGCTAACTGTCCCTGTGAGCGTTTTATATATAAATTGTCACATTCAGGGGGATCTTCTGCCCCCAAGCGTCGCGATTGTGAGAGGTGACTATTAATAGAATGGTCTGCTCGCTGCTGTAGCATGCTAATGTTACATGTTAGCTCTTTTGGATTAAGAGCAGTACTATTAGCAAACCCCCGCAGCCTTGAAACACCAAATCTCTGCAGTGCAGGGTCCCCGAGTCCCCTTTTTTACAGCTGGAAGAAGCCACAGCAAGAACCACCTGGGGCTACAACCCAGAAACCACAATACGATCTTATTAACTTTATTAATTAAAGCTAAAAGTTGTGTGAATTTGAAGCGGCACATCAACTCACCCCAGGGGAATCTGGTTGACGCGGTCTGAAAGGTTCAAAGAGATCAGGTGGTCCAAAGCCCAGACTACATCCACCATGTGGTCGCCGTGTCCAGGCACAAACACCCGGCAGGTCTTACTGAAAGAGGAACCTGCAAGACAGTTCCTGCACATGTATCCACGCTTCCCTTCATGCTAGGGAACACACACACCAGGTTCCCTAACTGCAGACATAGTATTTCACAACCCCTTGTTGCTTTCAACAGTAAAATAGTAAATATAGAAAAAAAGTCTGAGCTGAAAATAAATATTTTTAAAACCTTTTGAAACTTTATGATTGTTAAGTACACATAATAAAATATAAATAGATCAGTTAGTGTTTTGACCGAGGAACATGTGAAATCATTTGTCATTTTTGTTGCAAAACAACTACACGATATAAAGTGTTAATGCTTCCTTTGTTTTACATTTATTAGTGAAATCTTAACACCAATAAACAAAAAAAACACCGGAGTGTTTGGAACCCATGCTACTATAGAGGAACATGACTTTTTACAAAAAAAGCTGAGATGGTCGTTCTCTGACATGACAGCAACAGAGAAGGTTGACAGACACACGGGGCAGAAAGACTACATCAAGAACACCGTATATAATTTTGGTCTCCTTAAGTGAACTGAAGAGAACAATAAGATAACTCCATTGCCCACTCTGCTGTTAATGCTGAAAATAGCAAAACAGTTAAAAATATTTAGAGCAGAAAGATATTAAACAGATCTTTAAAATAATCTCCCTAGTACGATACACAGTGCTCATAGGATGTCTTGGCATGCTTGCTAATTCAGTAAAAATGCTGCTGATTTATTGAATTTATAATAAAGGTCCATTGATAAGCATCTTCGTGTTATGTTTGGCACAGACAGCTTCTTTTTTATTAAGTTTCATAATTTTTCAGTTCTGTTCTTGCCATTTTGCTTGTAATTGCAGTTGTAGTCTTCGGCTACCAAAGGGATAGTAAACACAAATATTTGGTGTTTTTTGTTACTGCAAAGGTGTTACTAATTAAAAAGCACCCAGTGATGAAACTGCTTGTCAATGAACTTTTTAATTCCAAACAGCAGTTTTAGAACTATAATTTGGGTTTCAATTTATTATTGCTTGAAATGAACATATTACTTGAAACTACTGGTTGTTTCTAATGTGACTTTTAAAAACAGACATTTTAAAATCCTGGTTTAATTATGGTTCTGCTGGCAGAAGGCTACACTGAACAGCAGGTTACTTCCAGGTTCAAAATTTCTAAGACAGCAGTACACAAGAATAAGGTGAAGCAGGAGACACAGGGAATGATCAGAAACCAGCCAGGTAGAGGGCCGAAGCGACTCTCTAATGCCAGAGACGACCATTAAATTATCCGACAGTTTCTCATGAATTGGAGGATGACATCCTAGTCTTATATGCAGGACTGTAGTCCCATAAAGTAAGGAAGCCATTCATTAAAGAGAAGCAGAGAAGAAGCAGGGTGGAGTATTAAAAAAATGTACATTTTACACAGGCGCACACCCATAAATTGAGAAGTGAAACTAATTGTGCTGTGGTCTCTTAATATTTTCCAGAACTGTGTTTGCGTGTATACAGTTGTGTTCAAAATAATAGTAGTTCAACATCGCTAACCTGATTAATCACTGTTTTTGGTAGAAATTATATTTCTACATGGTAAATAATTTACTAGTAGGTGTAGTAGAGTAATGGAAATCCAACAGACCCAACAGTCATGACATGCATGCTGCTGATTATGTGTAACAGAATCATTACTTGGAAGGGGTGTGCTCAAAATAATAGCAGTGTGACATTCAATTAGTGAGGTCATTCATTCTGTGAAAAAGTAGGTGCCAATTATGGGCCTTATTTAAGGAAGGAAGGCAGCGGATGTTGTACATGCTGGTTATAGTGCATTTCTTTCTGAAATTCTGAGTAAAATGGGTCGTTGCAGACAATGTTCAGAAGAAAAGCGTACCTTGAATAAAAAGTTGATTGGAGAGGGGAAAACATATAAAGAAGTGCAGAAAATGATCGGCTGCTCAGCGAAAATGATCGCAAATGCTTTAAAATGGCAACCAAAATCTAAAAGACGTGGAAGAAAACAAAAAACTACCATTAAAATGGATCGAAGAATAGGCAAGATGGCAAAGACTCAGCCAATGATCAGCTCCAGGAAGATCAAAGAAGGGTAAAGTTAGCTGTGAGTACTGTGACAGTTAGATGAGGCCTATGTGAAGCCAAGCTACTGGCACGAAGCCCCCGCAAAGTCCCACTGCTGAAAAAAAGACACGAGCTGAAGGCTGAAAGATCACTGTGACTAAAGAGAAACGGCGCAACATTTTGTGAACTGATGGAAGTAAGATCGTTCTTTTTGGGTCTAGTGGCCGTAGACAGTTTGTCAGACGACCCCCAAACACTGAATTCAAGCCACAGTACACTGTGAAGACAGTGAAGCATGGTGACGCAAGCATCATGATATGGAATGTTTCTCATACTATGGTGTCAGGCCTATTTATCACAAACCAGGGATCATGGATCAGTTTGAATACCTCAAAATACTTGAAGAGGTCGTGTTGCTGTATGCCAAAGAGGAAATGCCCTTGAAATGGGTGTTTCAACAAGACAACAACCCCAAACACACCAGTAAACGAGTAACATCTTGGTTCCAGACCAACAAGATTGACGTTACGGAGTGGCCAGTCCAATCTGCGGACCTTAATCCAATAGAAAACTTCTATTCTACATCAAAAATGCTGTTTCTGAGGCAAAACCAAGAAATGTAATCCAATCATCCTGGGCTGGAATACCTGTTCACAGGTGTCAGAAGTTGGTCAACTCCATACAACAAGGGTGTGTAGCAGTTCTCAGAAACAGTAGTTATACAACTAAGTAGTTCAATGATTCAAAGGAAAGCAAAATCTTAAAACACTTTTCAATTCATACAGTGAATATTTGAGTTTGTAAAGAAGAATGTGGACACTGCTATTTTTTGAACAGCCTAACATTCCCACTTTCTGTAAAATAATAACACAAATGTGATTAATTTCTCTTCTAGTTTTAATTTGGAGTAGAATCTGTCGCCCTCCCAATGCATTTGCATGTATGGAAAAAAAACTATTATAAGGATTTTCAGCTTTATTCACTTTTTTAGACACACTGCTATTATTCTGAACTGTATATATGAGTGACCAAATGAATGAAGTAACAATTTCCATTATAAAACCAGTAAATTTGCAACATTTTTACTGAATTAAGTGTCACAAGACTTTCTATGAGCACTGTATGTGAGTCAGTCGTTTGATTATATCAGAACTAGATAAAACAATACCAGTCACATTCCAACATCCACTGAGCAAAATTAAATGCATAACTTCTTATTTTCAAGTTGCTGGAATAATACCCACCAGGATTTGCTTTGATTGTATCATTAATCGGTTCAGACACCATTGGCCGCAGGTTCCACTGATCTGCAGAGATCCAACATGAAGACATAACTTAATGACAGTTAATAAGAATTAGGAATCTGGACATATTTTTAAAATAATTATGGTATTAAATCCCACAAACATTAATATTCCACATTTTATGCACTGACCTACTTTTCCTTCTCCCCGATTATAAGAAGACTTTGCAATTACATTCCTTACCAGCAGGGGGCAGTACTCCAAAAACATTGAATGAGCAGCTTTTTACAAAAGATTGCATGTTTTGCTTTTTTCTAACGCAAGGGCAGATTGGAATTATATTACAGATAGAGCAGTTCTCAGAAACACAGCAAAGAAATATATCTTTTTAAACGGTCATCTTAGAATATGTGCTACTTTGTTTATCATTCAATAAAGTGACTCACTGGTAAAACCCTGAACTTGTCTCAAGAGGGCTGTCTGTTCAAAGATTAAAAAATATTTATCCATGGGAATATTTCTTCAGTGGCCATAAATAAGAAGATAGAAAACAATACAACAGACCGAGAGATAAAATGGTTTGAATGAATAAATGGACAAAAGGCAAATTATGAGTCTTGGACAAAATCCAGGTGCAATATAAGCAGTGGCGGTTCTACACGGAGGCCTAGGGAGGCCCGTGCCTCTGTAGACATGTCCCTGGCCACCCCTGTGCTCCCCCTGTGCTGACCAAATGAAAAAGTATGAATTTATTATGATTTTACACACGAGCGCCAAAAGCGGAACTAATGCG
>JAODUD010000035.1:2493514-2507462 GCA_026784285.1 Stomatorhinus walkeri | reverse complement strand
CTCAGTGAGATAACAGCAGTGCATCAGAGAGGCACCAACCAGGCCCCAGTGGTGCCTCAGTGAGATAACAGCAGTGCATCAGAGAGGCACCAACCAGGCCCCAGTGGTGCCTCAGTGAGATAACAGCAGTGCCTGAGCGAGGCACCAGCCAGGCCCCAACGGTGCCCCAGTGAGATAACAGCAGTGCCTGAGCGAGGCACCAGCCAGGCCCCAGCGGTGCCTCAGTGAGGCACCAGCAGCACCCTTGAGCTGCAAGCCGTGCAGAGACTCACCTTTCACCTCACATGAAATTGTCTCAGAGATGTAGCCTGCATACCCAGCCAGGGTAAATGCCATTCTGCAGGTGTAGTTTCCAGCATCGCTGAGAGCCACATTCTTTATCACAAGCATGTCCCTGTTCACATTGGAATATTTGTCCCCGTTCAGGAGGGGTTCGCAGCCCTGTCCAAAACAGGAGATACTCTTGTTGGTTAAATCACTGCTTAGGCCATGGTACAAGGGATGCTGCCACTGCACATTGAATGGCTAAGGGCTGCTC
The DNA here is from genome assembly GCA_026784285.1 of Stomatorhinus walkeri. Classification (NCBI taxonomy): domain Eukaryota; kingdom Metazoa; phylum Chordata; class Actinopteri; order Osteoglossiformes; family Mormyridae; genus Stomatorhinus; species Stomatorhinus walkeri. The sequence goes on along the minus strand of JAODUD010000035.1, from coordinate 2,506,924 downwards.
ATTCATTTGCTAAAATATTTAGCTGATGTTTATTAGACATTCAGATGTTATTTGACTGCTGTGACATTATACGAATAGGTGAAACATCTCTTTAAAACACGTTGTAACAGGTATAACCAGCAAGTCCGCTCACACTCCAAGTAAAAGCACAGGCATCAGACAGAATAGTGACAAAGCTACACACACTGGGTGCATTTGGTCTTAGAAGCACAAGATCAAGGAACTAGGTTCTTTCCCCAAGTTTCATAAGCTGAGGTCATCACTGCAAGCTCAATACACAGTGTACAATAAAGAAGCTGAGAATGCAAACTGTGCGATTATTTCTGGTTGTTTGGTTCAGACCCAGCAGAAGATGGAGCCACAGGAGGGATCAACTAACCAGGCGCATAGCCAAGAGCAGCAATTGATCACATTTTAATTTTAATTATGATTTTGGCTTCCAGCGGTCATCAAAACAAAAGAATTTAGATAAAAAGATTATTGTGTCGCTTTTTGTTCTGCAATAATGCTCCCGTTTTGTCTGGTGTTATAAACCCAGAGCACACCATTTCAGACCCATTTTATCTGTTTCTCAGTTGAATTATATTTAAACTTCAAGGAAATCCAAAGTTAAAAAGACAAATTTAAAAAATCCAATAAATACATCATAAATCCAAAACCAATGATAAATCATATTAAATAAATATGATCTCAATATTGACCAAAATAATATTATTATTTAAAATAAATAAATAATAGTCATGAAAATCATAAAAAATAATTATGATTTTTGCTGTAATGGAGCAGCCTTACCTTATACCACTTAAAGGAATACTTAGTCAGGTGAGCCAGGTAGGAATACAATGGGCAAAACAGCAGACCATTGGCAACTGTGGTTAATGGCTGGGTTGGTTGGTATGGTCGACTGCAGTCCTCTGGTCGAGTTTCATTCACAGACAGCACCATTGCTTGTTTGAAGCACTGATCAGGAGTTCTACAATGAAGTATATAAAACAACAAAGAATATCAGAATTCAGTTATGTAAACGGATACAGTATGAATAAATCCAAGGAATAAACATCTTATTTCCAGCCTGAAGTTTACTCCAAACCATGTGAAAATCAAAACACCTTCTGAGCCAAACGTCACACTTCGCCCGACCTACACTTCAGCTGTGATCTCCATAAACGGGACATACCTCAGGATGCACATGTAGGTGCCGCTGTCCTGCAACGTGCTTCTCAGAAGCCAAATTGTGTTTTTCTTGACCTGGACCCACCGGTCGTCCAGACTCAGCAGCCCGTCTGGGTTACTCTTACGCCAGGAGATGATGTCGGAATCTGTGACGTTCTTGTCCAGGAGACAGGTGAGCTTGGCAGCCTCCCCTGGAATGGTGAACACTGACTCCACCTTAACACCAGGGTCCACACAGTCCTCTGCAAAAGCCCACATGGACATTAAGAAGTTATGCAAGCGAGAGGCAGACGGAGGACACCAAAGATATGGAGGACAGGAAAAGCACGAAACCTTTATGCAAAGTCTTGAATGGAAAGGCCTGGTTGGTCTACAACTGAGATGCTCAATGCAGTGATTCCCTACCCTGTTCTTGGGGACCCCTCGACAGTCCATGTTTTGATCTCTGGTTGTCTGATTGGTATGTCACCAGTTTTACCTGTTTCATTGTCATTATCATTATTGCAAATTCATTAATTGATTCTCCACTGCCAGTATCCAAAGTAACCAAAAATAATCACTCGTCTTCAGTTTTTCAATTTTTAGTTCACATATCTTACACCAGTGTTTCCCAGATGGTCCATGTTTTAGGGATTATTGTCTGGTGGGGAGCAGCTGTATAAGGTCAGACTTCCTATTTTGTTTCTTCTCATTTTGCCAATTGACTGTTGATTTAATTTTCGACGCCTGATTGACAGTAAATGTGGCCAGTCTGTGACCGCTAAAGAAAAGCAAAGAAAAACAAACTACACTGTATGAAGAAAAGCATTGGGACACCTGGCCATTACACGTACAGGAACTCCCGATATAAATCCTTTGCAGCCATAGCAGCTGTCATTCTTCCGGGAAGGCTTTCCACAAGGCTTTGGAGTGTGTCTGTGAGAATTCTTGAACATTCGTTCAGAAGAGCATTTGTAAAGTCAGGCGATGGATGGATGGATGGATGGCTAGATAGATCATGAGTAAGCTGCTGAAGCTACTCTTGAGTTTCTCGAGTTTTATGGAGAGGGTCAGAGGCATGGTCCATAATTGCCAGCAGCTTTGCCAGTATTCTGTCCCTGATCACCTCCTCCAGAGTGACAAGCTTGGAACCAACAACAGACACAGCCTTCCTGAGGAGTTTGTTCAGTCTGCTGGCTTCCTTTGCTGTGATGCCTGCATCATGTCTGCAGTGTAGGTGGTGGAAAGGATGAGAGATAAAACAGTTCCCTGGGGGCCCCCATGTTACTTATCGCTCAGACACACACTTCTGAAGTCTCACAGACTGTGGGCTGCTTGTCAGATAGCCGCCAATCCATGTGACCAGGGAAGCCTCCATCTGCATGTCCTCAGGTTTTTCCCTTAGCTGGGTTGGATGGTATTAAAGGCGCTGGAGAAGTCAAAGAACATGACACGGACTGTGGTGTTGGGTCTGTCCAGGGAGAAGTATGGGTTCTGCAGCAGATATATTACTGCATCCTCCACATCTGCGTGGGGTGGGTATGCAAACTGAAGAGGGTCTTGAGATGGATGCTCTAGTAGCCTGAGGTAGCCTCTTCATGACCTCCAATACATGACAGGTTAGGGGCTATGGGCCTAGAGCTGTTTGGTGATACAGGATGTCCCTTTTTGGGTATTGGAACCAGACAGGACATCTTCCATAGCCCTGGAACTCCCTGGAGGTACACGCTCAGGTTGAAGACATAGCTGGCTGGCACAGGTCTTCAGCATACGAGGGCTGATGCCATCTGGTCCAGCAGCCTTTCCCTGGTGGAACCTCCCCAGCTCTCTCCTCACCTGGCTGGCTGTGATGTGTAGTCCAGTCTGGTAGGTGGGGGATATGGTAGAGTCTGAAATAGAGCCTGTAGTGGATGTCAGGACAGAAGTGGAGGGAGGGGGTGACAGGGTTGGAGCAAAGTGGTGTCTGTTGCAGGAGTTGGTGACGGGATGTGGGGGATATGAGAGAGTCCTACAGTTTTTGCTCAGAGGAGCAGTAGGGGGGTGCTTGGGGTGGGGGAGTCAAAGTCAAACCTGTTGAAAAACTGGTCCACGTCGCTTGTTGTACATTCTCCTCAGCTGTACCCATCCCCTTTTCTCTGGAAGCTGGTGATCTCTCTCATTCCATTGCATACGTACCTGGCCTTGTTCTTTTCCAATCTCTCCTCTACTTCCCCCCCTGTAAGCATCCTTATTCTCCTTGAGTCTGTGTTTTAGCTCTCTTTATACCTGCTTGAGTTCTGCTAAGACCCCTGATCTATATGTCCTCCTCTTTGCATCCAGGTTGCTGGTAACCTAGGGTTTGTTGTTAAGGTAGCAGCGGAGCTCTTTAGTGGGGATGGAATTGTGTATGCAGAACATGATGTACTCAGAGAACCACTTTGTTAGGCCATCAATGTCCTCACTATGTGGTGCATACAGGGCATTCCAGCCACTGGCTTCCAATGACGCTGGACGTGGAGGCCTTGCTCTCCATTCTAATTCATCCCGTAGTTAATTTGATGGAACTGAAGTCAGGTCTCTGTGTGGGCCAGTCAAGTACTTCCACACCAAACTCACACAGCCGTGTCTTTACGGACCTGTGCTTTGTGCACTGGGGCAGAGTCATGCTGGAACAGAGAAGGGCCTTCTCCAAACTGTTCCCACAAAATGGAAGAGCAGAGCTGACCAAAATATCTTGGTATGTTGAAGTATTAAGAGTTCCTTTAACTGGAACTAAGCAGTCTATCCCAACCCCTGAAAACAACCCCATACCATTATCCCTCCTCTGCCAAACTTTCCAGTTGGCACAATGAAGTCAGCAGGTAAGCTTGGCTATGGAAGTCCATTCCATGAAGCTCCTGGCACACAGATTTTGTGCTGGGGTCAATGCCAGAGGAAGTTTGGGACACTGTAGTTACTGAGTCAGAACAGAGCTTTGGCGATTATTACACACCATGCGCCTCAGAACACAGCAACATTACACAGCAACTTTAGAGATCACTTTACGTGGTCTGTCACTTCATGGCTGAGTTTCTGTTGTTCGGAAATACTTGCACTTTGTAATAATACCACTGACAGTTGACTGTGGAATATCTAGCAGGGAAGAGATTTTACAAACTGACTTACTGCCAAGGTGGAATCCTATGACAGTGCCACGCTTGAATTCACTGAGCAGCAATGTAAGCATAATTCCGGATCTTCAAAATTTTAGGATTGTTGGGGGTCGGTACATTACGGAGAGTTGGTCACTTTAAAAGTAGATTGCCATCCACCACTGCTATAAGTCATTAGTTTTCACTGATGTGTATGTCGTCCATTCATTCACTAAAGTCAAGCTTGTTATACTCCCCATGACGTTCCCATACTACACAGTTTAACTGCTTGAATGTTATTCTGACAAGACGACAGAATCATTCCAGAAGAGTTCTGGGGGGTCATGTGAAAATTTCCTTGGTTAACTGCTCTTCATCCATGAAGTTCGAAGTTATCTCATAATCGCTTGGAAATTTCTGACCTTATCTGAAAAGGAACTGAACTCTCTGCCACACATACTATATATGCCAGCAGTAAATCTTTCCTAAATCTTTTCTAAATTTCACATTTAAGAAAAATCTGAATAGGCTTGACATTGAACAAATGTTTCATGACATTATATAGCAGTACAGTGCCGTGATTATGTACTTTGTACCCTTGCACTGATCACTTAAAGCCTAAAATACTCAGATAGGAGCATTAAGGAGAGAGGGTACTGACCATCTATGGCCACGCAGACATCCCTGAGGCAGGATACCGCCACCAAAAGCATTGGGAAGCTCAGGTCCATCGCTCTCTGCAAGTGCCAGGATCTCCACGCATTTCACGCTGGATGCACTGCCAGCCTGGGGCTGGAGAAAAAGACAGGGTAAACAAAGGTAAGCCACTGTGACACGAAGTCTGCTAGTATGACAGCAGGCAGAATGGTGCCCAAAGACTCTGACTAAACTGAATGATACCCCAGTAACATATTCAGTATCTGTGCATGAATCAATGTAAATACAGTAATAACGTGCCGTTACAAATGACATACTTCACTGTAAGTTGAATTATAGGAATATGTAAGAATATAAAGTCGTTTCATTTTTGCGTTGTAAGCACGAGAGAGACCACAAGTTACGTTTGTATTTTTCTTGCTGGTTTGTTGATTTTTTAGAGCCAGAACCTCAATCCTGGACGTTTGCGCTACTGGTCCAGTCTGTAGTGTCCCATGATTGCTAATAAGCTCCTGGTTCTATTTCCAGTCCCTGTGTCACGTGGATGCCTTTGGCATGCCATGCTACAAATCATACAATGACAAACTAGGAAACAGCTTGGGGTCAGAGTTCCTGTTCAGCAAACTTCAATCAACCAGTGCAAGGAATTTGTAACAATAAACAGATTTGTAACTATATCGTTGAACTGTCAACAAAAAGCAGCTACTAGACTAGAATTAAAACATTGTAAATAGTGATCGAAATGAAAATGATCATCTGTCCATTTTTGGCAACAATTTATACAGCTCTGGCTAAACGTTTCCTATGTTGTCTGAATCTAATTGTGATTGACTGGCCGACCTCTGTCGCATATAGAGCCCACGGAATCATTAATTACGCAATTCTGAGTCATAAAATAATCAGCAATTCATTGGACTGTCCCACAGGACAACATACTTCCAGATCTATTCTCGTCTAATACTGTCATACTGTACCATAAAGAGCTTAGTAAAGAACCGATCTCCCTGGAGTAAATAAAGGTTTCTCATTTGAGCGATGTTTTTAAAATTACTTGATTTTTTTTTCAGATCCAGTATGCAGCAAAACACAGAAAATTAGGTTCAATTAACCTTAAAACAATCTTAAAACAGCTGCAACTTCAAAACACTACAACTGTTACTACTTTCACCTATCCCTCTTCCATTCCAGGGCCACAGTGAACCATGTCCCAGGAAATGGAGGTCCAGTCCATTGAGAGCAGACCCTCACAGATGTACAATGACACACTAAGGACAACATGGAGACATTAATGCACCTAGACTGCATCTTTTAAAAAACCCCATGGAGAGAGCATGTAACCCCCCATGTATGCAGAGCTAGGAACAGTAGGGATGCACCGAATATTCGGCCACTGAAAATTTTGGGCCGAAAATGGCCCAAAAGTGCATTTTCGGTTTTCCCAATTTTAGTAAGGTTAGTACACAGTCACAGCCATAAATGCAATGGTACTAATTATTGGCATAATTTCTTTCGGTGTTTCGGTTTTCGGCCTTGGTTTCCTCTTTTTTGGTTTTCGGTTTCGGCCAAGAATTTTCATTTCTGTGCATCCCTAAGGAACAGCAATGAAACCCGCAAAGTTGGACAGGTCAGGCTACAGTTATGGTCACTAGATCAATGTGCTACTCTTGTATTACAGTCAGTAAGATGGTAATGAACCACTGAAGTGGTTGAATGAGAATTTTGAACAGAGGTTCAAATCAAAGATAAATCAATATCAAAAACTCTAGCGGTAAAAGGCACAGAACACAAGCAAATATAGAACACAACACGGCTACCAGAATAGAACACAACACGGCCACCAGAATAGAACACAACACAGCCACCAGAATAGAACACAACACAGCCACCAGAATAGAAGACAAAACAGCCACCAGAACAGAACAGAACACAACACGGCTACCAAAATAGAACACAACACGGCCACCAGAATAGAACACAAAATGGCTACCAGAATAGACTGAATTCTCTTCCTACTTACACTGTCACAGTATTCACAACGGCATGAGATGAACAACAGGAAGACTAAACTAAACCAAAACCAAACCATGGCACCAAACATATGACAAAAATGAGGCAAAATCCTACAAGCAAATTTCACCAACTTCTAACTTTTAAACAGAAGAAGAAGACAGGTGGGCTTAGCTGGTCCACCCATCCATTATCTAACCCGAGAAACCACATGTCACCCAGGGTGAGTTTATATACATCCAAATGTCTCAGACCAGCTGTTAGCAGCTGCATCCTTACATATGCAGACCTGGTTGAGCCTGTATAATGTTGGAAGATTTTTACATTTAAGGTTTAACTATAAATGTGTAGCAGGAAAACCTTAGACTAAAGTAAAAAAAAGTAAGAAAAAGTGAAAAGTAAATACAAGTGAGCTAAATAGCACATTACAAACAGAGAACTGTCAAGGAGTCAATCCAAAGGACCAGCTAGGATAAAACTCAAAGGAACGCCCTGTTGTATTTGTAAGTACTTTGGAGCAAAAGCTATAAAAAGCTTCCAAACAATGTAAGAACCTCATAAGACAATCAACAGACAATATCTCGTGCAGAAGAATTCCATCAACAGAGGGTGTAGGTAAAAAGAGGTAGCCGAACTATGTATTACTGGAAAACCTGTTATTCTGAGCAAGCTGAATAATGTTTAAAGCATTATTATTATTATTATTAGAAGGAGAAGAAGAAGAAGAAACAGCTTTACTCTTATCTCCAGTTCCAGTTGTAACAAATCGATGTGTCCATCCCAGACTGAAATACAACTCTTCAAAAGAAGAGCGCCAGATGATCCAAAAATAAAGCTAATTCCCCAAAGGAGTTACAGGAGTGACTTTACGCAGGTCGACAAAAAGCAATTCTATCCACAGATAGTAGGAATGACAAACCTCTTCTCATGGTTAACAAACATTTCTGATTCCTGCTGAGTTTTATAACCCTATCAGACTCCTGTGAAACCATATGCTACTCAGACCTCCCTCATACAAAAAACTATTTACACAGACATGTTTACACAAAGGGTCCAGGCACCACTGAGACCAATCTGTACTGAGAGGAAAAATTCTGCATCATGAGAAAATGCAACACTTAACTTCCCAGAGCTATTTTAAAACACGCCACCAGGGCACATATCCATCCCAAATCCTCACAAACCTCATAACCTAAACAGAGATACACTTGTAAAAGACAATACCGGACAGACAGGAAGAAACATGGATCCATCACAAGCTTCTGCTTCAAGAATGATGTCCTATTAAACCAGCTGGAATCCAGCCTATGCTAGGAAGAGTGTGTGTGTCATGGCTGGAGAGCAGTCAGAGCAACAGGAGGGAGATAAACTTCATATCTGATTCCTATTCCAATTTCCTGTTAGAAAAACGAGTGTTTGCAGTGAAATTAGACAGAATGATCTAAAAGCACATTGATGCAGCATAAATATCAAAGAAGCCACATATAAATAACCATATAATATAACTTTAAAACAAGAAAATAATATTAACTGTTACAAATATTTAGGAAATCTCTTATGCTTAACAAATGTAACTTTAAAATGTTCACACACAAAAAAATCAATCAAATCAATATTGCCATTCTGAATTTGACTTGATCACCAATAACTCTTTGGCCAAAGTTGCTCATAATTATGGGATGAAAGTGGTAAATTATAATGCAGGAAGCAAAGTTTCCCAAAACTTTCTCCAGTGAGAGTTCCTTTTTTCATCAAAAATGTTTGAGGCATTACCAGTGGGTTTTTCCCTTAATGCTGACAAATGAGTGGAACCTTAATATTCCAACCAATATATCGGTGTAGCTCTAGACAGCACATACATCACACATCAAAGGAGGAATGTGCTTCTCTTCGTTGAGGGGGAGAGGTACGATGAGATGATTCCAGACCAGAATTTATCCCCAGATGGGGATAAATTGCATTCCATGTACATGAGGGAGAGCGCGAACGTCGATCATTCATATTCTTAGTTTATCAGCTGCGCATCTGGGAAGTGAGTGATCATACATATACAGTCAGGCGAATGCGCGCCAGATCTTCAGAGCGTATACAGACCAACAGTATCATTTAAAACACTGAACAGATTCTGGTGCAGACTCTCCGGATGTCACCGGTGCCCGAATTTCAGGAGACGCAGGTGGATCTAGCCCAGAATCACTTTCTATGTGGGTATTCATTGTACATGTTTGCACATTATTTTTATTTCCATAGTCAATGATTTTTTTCTCCAACTAGGGATGCAGGAATCTGCATTTTCTGAGAAGCCAGAGAAATAGAGTATAATCCATAAAGGACAGCGACGCAGTACTCTTGCATGCACATTTATTTACACTAAGGGGAATTTCGTCACCGAGGTCTTCTTTCAAGCAAACATGGGGAACACAGGCAATGTTTGCACAAAGCAGAAAGAGAGAGCTAGATTAGAGGCTGTGAGGTTTTAGCACTTATGTAAAATGACTGTGCCGTCTATACACATTTGAAAAAATTTGAACAGTTACAGAAGAGTATTGCTATGTTATAATCTTGATATGAAGGTCATTTTATGAATTCCATACTGGACTACAGTCAAACCTCGGATTGCGAGTAACTTGTTTCGCGAGTGTTTTGCAAGACGAGCAAATTATTTTTTATTAATATTAAATTGATAAACGAGTGAGGTCCTGCAATACCAGAATTACGTATTGTCTGCCGAGCGTCACGTGATAACAACTGAGCATTCTTCACTCGCTCGCTGCGGGATTGTATTGTAGGTAGTCGTCCCCCATGCTCGGTCTCAGTCGGCGTCCCTCACTCGAATAGTCAAAATTTAGTAGAAAAGCACCACCTGAATAAGGGCCTGCAGCAGTGCGAGCGATGAATCCGTTTAACGACAATGCAATGTCACATTTCCGCGAAATCGAAAAGGAGGCAAAAGCGGTTGTCCTTGGATAGGTTCCTTGTTAAAGTCGCACAAAAAGAAAAAGATTAAAGTGAGCCAACAGATAGCAGTGATTCTGTTAGTTATAGTGGAAGTCGTCCTACAAAATAACCCTCCTCTTCTCCTTTCTCTCGTCTCCCTCACACCATCCACGAATCTTTTCAAAGGTAAACTGCAGGTTAATTTGTTTTATGTATTTTTACTTTATATTTTGTATTCATTTTTTATGAATATTTGATATGCTTTGGATTACGAGCGAATTATGCTGTTTTTAAACGCAATATTACTCCAACCAATAAATGAATGATAAGTATGTTTTTTTTAGTATGTACATTTACATACATACATTTAAATAAACATAACAATAGCATAAGAATTTCTAGAAAACAAACACGAGCACATACACATGTGCCCACACACACACACAGGTTTGTAATGATATCTTTATGGGGACTCTCCATTCATTGAAAATCCTAATCCCAACACAACAACCATAACACCCACACAGCCCTAACCTTAACTATAAGGAACTAAACAAAATGCCAGACATTTTCGTTTCTTGATTGCATTCACAGATCTTTGTGGGGACCTGAAAAATGGTCGCTACGATATAGGCCTAAAAATGCTTTTATCACATTGTAGGGGACATTTGGTGCCCACAATTTAATATAAACATATTCCACACAGACACGCACACACACAGAGGTGCTCATTTTCTTCTTATAATTTCAGATTTAAGAAATATAATAATCCTTCACGATCTCTGACACAGGAGCAGAAGTTGATGTTACAAACATAAACCTTGATGTTAAAACTAAATTAAACTCAATAACATACTTAGAATCATTTTAATGATTTGTTCAGATTCCTTTTTCTGATTCTCATCTTTTATAATAACACAAAATGCAAATACAGTATAAATACAAATTTGAGATAAAGGGGAAAAAAGTGTGGTTTACCTACCTTGCAGACTACCAGCACTCATTTGGCAGAGGAGCCTTGTCTTCATAAAAAGGAACCAAATGTGTTGCAATTTCCCCAAAAAGAGACAGAAAGAATGTACTTTATAAACCTCAATAGTTTCAGCCTTTTCTCCAGGGGTGGATACAATAAGAGCTTGGGAATAACTTGCCGAATGCATCAACAAATGGTGTAGGCACTTTACTTTTCTGACTTAATGCCTCGTGATTAGCCAGCCTCAATACTTGCTTTCAATCTGTCCACTATAAGTGTTAGCTTAATAAGAAATGTGCTTAATAATGTAGTTTTGTCGCAACTGTTTCAAGGGGCATGGGAACTGGGGAGGACATGTACCCCCGCCCCCCAATAAATAGACAACCGTAATTATATTATTAAATTCTGCGCAGCCCCGCCCAGCATATCAAACTGTTACATACGATGGTGTCAATTATGTATTTGTGTACTAGTATATAATACATATATTAATATATAACGGCAGAATGTCTGATTTTACACATAACGTTTATTTACAACTAAATAAAGGTTATTTAAATATAATTTGGCTCGTTTTCAGTATTTTTAGCGGCCCACATCACACAGGGGTTTGTTTTTATTGTTGGTGTGGTAAGTTTCATATCAGTAAAGTCAGAAATATAAAGCGGACCTTGGCCGCCCCGCGAGGCACGCTTCCTTCCTTTTTTCCTTCGATATTTTTGCACGATCAGCGTCAAGTGCGAGGCGACAGACGGCCACTTTTCTGGAAGGAAAGTTGTTATGAAGGTTATTCCTTCACGGTGCTCCACGATTTTCGAGAGCTGAAAATGGGGAGAAAATGTCATAATGCTGAAAATGCAATTTTGAAGAATAGTACTCCTATGATGTGATTGTCATTATATACATAGTTTAACCTTTATATAATGTAGTGTAGCGGCTGGAGGACTAGGGCTATTTAATGTTTATTATAGGACCGTCCTCCCACTCTTTTCAGCCAATCTCTGGGGATGTGGAGATAGCGGGAATGTGGGGTACCTGAGCAGTGGGCAAAATGAGAAGTGGCGGGCTTCGCACAACCCTATGTATACTGGGGCCCACAAATCGTCGCTCGCTTGATTCGTTTGCATCGTGTTCTTTTGGCGGGGGCTACTGCCGTACAGGGTCCATTAAAGCGCTCTTTTGTGATATGGCGGTTGCGCGGTCATTACAATATATTTGTGTTTTTTTATGGATAAGCCTAATTTTAGGGCGAAATAGTTTAATACCACAATGGATGGTTGAAGAGATTGTACAATTAGACAAAATGACAAACAATTCGAAAAAGTCATTTTAAAAAGGCATTTCTTCGGGAGTGCGCCTGCAAGTTGGACTTTGAATGAGTAGATTATGCGTAGCTCTGACCCGGTGTTCTGTCGGTTTCAGCTACTTTGTCGAGTTAGGCTACTGTAGTGCTAATCGATAGCCCTAACCCTCACCCAAACCCTAACCCTAACACCCAAGAACCCACTAAAACCCTTACCTTAACCCTAACCCCTAAAACCTTACCCGAATCCCAAAACGGTGGAACTGCACATGCGCAGAAAGGTTCGATAGCACGTCTCAACTCGTCAGAGCACCGACGGCCAAAGCATTAGACCATATGGTGTGGAGTTCTCTCTTTAAGTCTGCTTATAGCTAGGTTCACCAGGTTTACCGACAGATGGCCACAGATATCATTTACCGATAGGGTGTCATAAATTCCGAAACCTAAAACATGTAAGAAAAATATCCCTCAATCACATCCAGTAATTCTTAGTTACGCAATCTAAGTCAAAAGGTTAGAATTAAAACGTTAGATTAAATTATCGATATAGAAGAATGGAAGGTATAGCTACATGGTTTTGAAGAAATTCATATGGTTTAAAAATAAGTACTTACAGAATGATGATTATAAGGACACTACTCAAAACTAAAGTAGACCTCACATTTATAGTCATAAATGTTGGAAAGCTAAAAAGCGCATGCGTTACACATGCGCAACCAGCAAAATAATGTTACTTTAGATGAGTAATATCAGGAAAACAACGGTTTCCAAAGCACTCGCAACTTCTGGGAACTTTCCCCTCTTTCGTAACGTACATAAATTTGTGAATGAGTGACACCTGCTGGTTAACAATGGTAAGTTTATCTCACGATTAGACCTGAACTCGGAGACGGTTCAACGTACACTGAGCAAAAATACAAACGCAACACTTATTTCAGTGATTTTTTTGAAAGTAAATTAAGAAATGTGTCTAACAGCTGAAATGGATTCAGTGGATTCATTCGTCTCACTTGGTCAAGATGCAATTTATTGTGACCTGTCGAATGTTGTCCCAATGTTAAACATATGTGTGAGGTTTCAGGTGTGATATTGGGAGCTGGAAGATGCTGTTGTATATATGTGCAGATCCAGAGAATCCTAGAAATGCCCAGTGGGTGACTGCCTGGTCCCTATGCAGGCCACATGGTCTGTGACTATGGAGCCAGTTGGTCGTACTGCCCAAAGCTGTAAAATGGTATTAGAGATGGCTTATGGTAGATGGCTTATGGTAG
>JAODUD010000035.1:2466543-2492117 GCA_026784285.1 Stomatorhinus walkeri | reverse complement strand
GAGATCCAGGCACCACCCCTCCCAGAGGGGCAATCTGCCCCCAGACCCCGGAGATGGACCCCTTTTTTCCTCTGACGTGGGGGCAAGAAGACCCCCCCGGACCCTGCAGCAGCGGAGAAGCCCACCAGCCCAGACCCCGACCGGGTCTTGTCTTCTAATAAACCCCATGTTCCTGAAGCTCCGTGTCCCGGATCCTGATTGTCTGTTCTCTGCTCTGCCTGCCATCGTGACATCATTCCTAATGGTTATTGATGCACTTGAAGAAAACTGAGTTTTTTTTGGGGGGGGTGGTAAGTGCAGGGATATGGTTTCTGCACGAATTGCTGCAAGTTAAGAAATTTAACTATGGTAGGGAAATATAATTCTTTTTTAGGGGACAGCGCTGTCTTGCATGCCTTTTATAGTAAATTTTGCCAAGCAAAACATTGTCAATTTAACTTTAATGCAGTTTTCAGATGCAAGATCATATCACATTTACCAATTGATTCCAGGGAGAACATTAATCTGGGTGAGAGGTTCATAGATCCATTGTCCACTTTTCAAACTGCTCCTTCGGGTGAGGCTGACCATGCAGTCTATTTTAAGATTCAAACAAACAATAACCAGTGAACAGAATTAAACTTTAAACATGGTGTTCTGCCTTGTCAATATGTAGTCCTTCCTTTGGGCTTTAAGGAGGTGGTAGAGGAATATAAAGAACATTGTGAAGAAGGCTGTAGCCCCAGCAGTACCCACCACCAGCCATGTGGAATTGTCTGTGGGAGAGAGAGAATAAAGGAGGTAGTATTTCATCCAGTAGTACAAATTATAAAGGAAATAAATGGGCTGGGAAATACTTTGTTTAAATTTTAATTCATTTCAGCTGGTCAGCCACTGTTGTGTAAGAGAAGATGTTTACAGTGCAATTCAGTCTGCAATAGATGGCTGAGCACAACCCACTTTAACACTGTTCCCCTTTTGTGATGTTAAGGTACACCATATTGATATACAGCCTGATACAACATACCTTGCAGTAAAGGGAAAAACATGAGAGAACAGAAAAAACAAACGAGAGTGACCTACTTTGCAATTTGATCTGGGCTATTACTTCCTGACGTCCCCATGGATTCTGAGTAACACACTTTATCACAGCCCTAGTGTCCTCTTCATACAGCTCCAGAAGATTGAGCTTCAGCTCGATGTGGCTGCCCCTGGTTCTGATGATAACCATGGTAATAATGGCATACAAAGTGAAATTGAATAGAAATAGAAAATATTTTTCTCCACACAATGTTAAAAAAAAATTAGCAGGACATTCTGAGGTTGAAATGGAAAGTTACCTTTCCCCCAGAAAAGCTCGACCCTTCAGGATGGATTCTTCAATGATCAGGCCATCAACCAGCCATGTGACCTCAGTGGAGTCAGCTGACTGTCCCCCTATCAATACTCTGCATGGTATCTCAAGATTTGAACCTTACAAAAGAACACAGAAAAAGCACGGTCAGCACAGGTGGCCTGCATGTGCACACACACAAAAAAACTTGTCAGAAACGCCGTCATTGTCATATTTACAATGCCTACCATATGTATTGGGACAAGATGTTAAAATAGCTAATTATACTGACATGCTCAATAAATTTAGATTTCAGAAAACTAAACTGATTTCAAAATATTAATTTTGACACAAAATGATGTTTGTAATCGGTACTTGTGTAATGCCACATCAATTTGGAAAACATAAGCTAAGACCTCTTAAGATATTTGAAAATATTTATAAAGTTTGAAAATACTTTTGTTTGACTCAGTAAAAATTTCAAAAAATGCAAAAATGGCACTTAGGGTAAATGGATTGCATTTATATAGCGCTTTTCTATGCCTACGAGCACTCAAAGCGCTTTACAATACGAGCCTCACATTCACCCATCCACACACATAGACTTATAGTGACCTAGGGGAAGAAAATTGTGCACCGGAGAGGTCACCATATCTGGAGATCAGACTGTCTGCAAGTGAAAGCAAAAAATCCCACCCGACCTGAGAGGTAGCCGTTTATTGGAAAACATCATAGTGAGATTACGCATGTGTGCAATCATACTAGCTTGGCACTTGGATGGATCCGGAGGAAGCACAGAGACCATTTCAATTCTGACTTGGTACGGTTTTGTTAAGTCGTGCCATAGAAAGGCATGCTTGAGCAAAGTATTTTACGTAATCTACATGAGTAAATGACTAAGATGTTTAAGCAATGATTATTAACAGTGTCAGATAAGAAATGTAATAATAATAGAAGCATATCACTTACAGGTTACAGGGATAATTATAAGTTAAGCAAACTTTCTGATAAAATATATAAATAGGCATTAAATAATAAGAGCATTTCAAGTTTACCCACCAATGGAGGCTTCAAAAATGTCGCCACTAGAGGGGAAGATGATCTCTGGTTGCAGAAACAGTGCTGCCAAATGAAAACAGCAGTACGTTTATATGACCAGCCATGGATAATGAATGGCTGCGCTGTACTGAATAATCATAATGATCTGTCAATCACAAAGACTGTCAGAAATTGCACTATATGCACGGACACCGGCAATATTTGACAAGTTGAACACTGAAAGTACTAACGTTCCACTGGGCTCTCACTCGACATACTTCTGGGAGTCGTAAATTCTCCCACAGGTGCTGGAAATGAGAAATGAGACAAAGACTTAGGTTCAGAGGCTAATCTCAAACTGAAAATTTGCAACTCAGAAAACACTGCAAGTCAGAAAAGTGTCAAAGAAACCGTAATAATTTATAAATAAGGGAGATGCAGGAGTATGACCATGAGTAATATCCTTAAGTGTAAAACAATTGCAGGCCTTCCACCGCCAATGTAAAACTTGCACCAAAACATTCTAAACAGTAATATGTGAAATTTACTAGGGTGAAATTCAAGGTAAAACAACTCAGCTAATGTGAACTATTCTTGAATAACTCTTTAATTTGTTTAACTTTTCAAATTCATATTTGCTAAAACACCTGATACTTTGTATCTTACAGCAGTACCAGCGAACATTGCTTGCATTGCCAGTGAGTACCTGGTACAGAAAGTTTGATGGTCCTGGTGACTTTGTAGTGGACGTCGCTAATGACCACCTTTAGCTCACAGGTATAGAAGCCTGCATCCTGTGGGTTCACATTCTGGATAGTGAGTGCATTGTCCATATGTCGATGGTAGCGATTGTGGTCAGTTGACAATACAATAGGAGTAGAATCCTACAAGAAGTTGTAAAATTTGACACATCTCGTATGTGGCCCAGCAAGGCAGGTATCAACATACACAATAAGAGACAAATATTTAATATTTCTCACTTCAAGATAACTGCGTTGAAACTCAGAAATCAATTCTCATCATTTTAAAATAACTTGTTGTTTAAATTTGCTTTATATTATTGTTTCTTCATGATTTTCAGCCATATATGTTACACATTCAAAGACCTTTCTTCACCTCTTTCCCATTTTTGAAAGAGCACTATAGGAAATACTACTGATAATAATATTTATAATAGTTTGACTAAAATTAAAAACAGGCTGAGGTAAAACAGATAGTAGTTTATACACATACCTTAGACCACTGCAGGTTTCCTGTTCTATTGAACTCATTTACATTTGGACACACAATCATCCCGGTGTGACTTGGAAAAGCGAGGAAGGGGTATGAGATCACATCCAGGTGGGGGTCTTTGTTCTGGTAAATTTGTAGAGAGATAGTCCCAGCGATGCAGTATGAGTCTTTCCTATGGAGGGGGAGAGAGACAGAACTATCATAGGTTCTTTGGAGAGATACCAAGTAACTAACACTGTCAGTCCATTTGAGTCCAGTTATTCAGAAGTGCTTTGTAACTCATTCAATAAAATGTTACACAACTGGTGCAATAATACATTTCCACATCAAAAATGCAGGGACAAAATTGCAGTGTTTAACCTTTTGACATTTGATATAGTGTACATTAAGCACTGATAAGAGGTGATCAATGTGGATGTCGCATCAAAATGAGTGCCTGCTTCACAACAAAACATGGTTTATAGACTAATTAAAAAAGTAATGTCCTTACAGTTCCATAATGTTTCATAATAAAAAAGGTTAGAAATGCTAATGTTGTATAGCATCCTCAAATCTTTAGATCATATATTGACAACAAGGATTACATTGGACAAAAAGGCCTTTTTTTGTAGTCAAAGGTTCAAGAGCAGTAGGCAGTGTAGGGATTAAAGGTCGCCATTTCAGGTCCTGGACAGAGCTTCTACCTATCATCTGGAAGTCCACAACTCTGATGCTCATTTCTGCTGTCCCACTGGACTTCCAAGTACAAAAAGCATTGTATCCCTTCTGATTCCAATTCCCCAGTGTTTCCTGTTTTAGTGCCCAAACATGCATGTACTCACCCACTAAGTGTAGTTTCAAGTGTTGCTATTGGGTCACGAAAATTGATATCCAAACTGCATCTTTTTCCACATATAGCACCAACAGTATGTTATTTCTAGTGATGTTCAGACATGGGGGAATAGCACACCTAAAAATGCAAGTGTAGTTTCCAGTGTCAGTTGTCCTAGCAGGCAGGAACCAAAGGTGATGGCCCTGGGTCCTCACTCGGCCTGTGTCGTTTGGTAGCGGAGTCTCCATGTCAGCACCTGTAAAGTGATAGGTGTGCCCTACGGCATGCAGTAGTCCTTGATTAGCCAGGAGACTCTCCATCTTGGGGCAGCGTAGGACCACAGCCTCTCCCTGCAAGCGAAACTCCTCAATCTCAGACACCTGAAAACAACCCCCTGTACCCAACACAACAGTGTTATTCCTGAAACAGCTGTGAAGCAGTCACCTCAGACTGTGGTGGAAAGGCATGTAAGGTAACATCACAGGAAACGGCTGATATAAAACATGTCTGTTAGTTAACTTACTGTGAATTGCTTGAATATCTTTCTAGGCTATATAAATTGGTAAAACTGTGTATAATATAAGAGGTTTTTGGCAAAAATGAAACGCTTGATAGTGTAGCCCTACAGCTGAAATGTGACAGCACTACTTGTAGAGCCACTCCTCCATCCTCAAAGCTTTATAGTAGTACTAACAACAACAGTAATATCTTACAACCCTGACAGGATTAGTGGTTGATGGATGGATGGATGATGAGAGTGAGAGGCTTTAATTGTCATCTAACTGTATCTAATTTGATAAGATTCCAGAATACAGCCAGGTATAACATCATTTGGTATAAGTTGATTATAAAATGATGTAACCCTTCATACTGGTGTTAAAATTGGAAAATTGAACAATACCATAGAAGACAAATGACCCTAACCTGGACATGTGGTTAGAGGATAAGAAAATAAGCAAATGCTTACTGAGGTCTTCTTTTGAACCCCTAATAGCAATAATAAAACAGCTTCCCTCCCACAAGTGTTAAAGTGGAAATCTGAATAGTTTATAATTCATAAAATTCTGCAGAAAATTAATAAAGCTTTTAATTTAAAACAAACACAAAACAAATCGCCAAACTTATATAAGACAGAATAATGAGAAGCAGCTTGGATTGTATGTTCAAATCGATTTCCTCTGTACACCGAATAAACACAAAAACAGACAAGCACAGACCTCTGACAGGCATTTGGGCCATCCTGAGAGATGTGGTCCTGTCATTGAAAGCCGTGAGGAATAACGCAACCAGATACACAATGTGCTGGAAAGGAAATAAAGAAGTATCCTCAGGAACTTGATAACCACAAACATCACCCTTCCTATCCCTCAGTGCTCCATTTGATTTGAATTCTATGCATTTATGTGTTTGCGTGTTTACAGTGTGCATATGAACACACATACGGCATATATCAACGAGAACATAAAATCATCTTTGCATGCTAACCAGTAACAGCTTTTTAATTGAAAGACATTTTTGCATCTTGCCCATAATAAAAGCAATGCTTTTAAAACAGACTAAAAAATGTTACGTTACCTTGTGTTAATAATAGTGTTTTATTATTATTAGCTTTATAGTATTATATAAAGGCATACAACAGAGAAGACCAATCGTGCTGCTGAATGTAGCCAAGCATTGTTGAGAGCAAATTTCAATGCTTATTTTCAGAATATATTTAAAATAAAAATAATTTGTCGAGATAATTGAACAGCTGAACTTATGATCTATTTGTCGCCTCAGTTGTATTCTCCTTGTAACATAGGACTGCAATACCAAGGACTAGTTCAAACCAAACCGCAACCACAATCTAAATCAACACAAGCTAACTCTTCCACCTGGGTCCTGTATCAAGTAGACGGATATCTTGCTTACCCAGATAACTTGTCTGATTTAAGACACCCTAGTTTAAATGGACTTTATCTCTGTTCACTTACACTTAGCCCCAAACTACCTTAAATCCAACAAATTATCTGGCTAAGTAGTAAGCAAGAAATCCTACAGGCCCCAATTATAGACTTTTGGCATAATATAAATACAGCTGTACTCACCAGATCATTGACAGTCATAGTGATGTTATGTGACAGGCAGAGCAGTATGCAAGACTGGATACTAAAGTGTGTGTATTTGTGTATGCATGTGAGTGAGAGTGCATGAAGCGATGGAGTGACCAAGGAGGAAGCATGTGCTCTTACTTATAGTTGTCTGTGTTCCTGTGCATAACTGGAAAGTCCTGACATTACTCAATCTGATGGACAAGACACACGCACAGAAACGAAGTCATGTATACTAACACAGCCTTAGTTACGAGACTGAACATTTTGAGTGGGGAACACAAACCTACGCACATGGACTTTTAGGTGTGAAAATCCAAATAAGAGAAATTTTAAATTTAAATTTTAAAAATTGAACATAACCCATTTGATTCCAGTCTCCATAAGTGATATTTATCTGCCCATTCAATGCAATTGTGATGTTTCTATCACTGTCTTGATTTAATTGAGTCAAAGTATTTTTTATAAATCTTCCCCAATTATGGTTAATGGGACAATGTCATGGGCACTTTTCCCAAGGTTAGCTTAGCATGGCATGAATGACTACGTGACGCTTTTTGGCTCCCCCTTCCCTGGTACACTGCACTGTAACACTGATGAACACACTGTCTCATACATGTGGACTGCGCAATAGAAACCCCCCCCCCCATACACACTCATCAAATTCATTGTCAGGACTCTGTGTGGGGGGTGAAAGTGACTCATTGGGCCACTCAGCTTACACTTTTGCAAGCCTTCTGGCTCACACACTGACACCAGAGCCCTGCTGATTGTGCTGTAAGTCACACTCGATACTATAGGATAATAGGAACTGCTTACATGTTGTGATATACTTTTAGATGAAACCATTCTTGCCACAGTTTGCCAAAGTGACAGAATGAGTGAACTCTCATTCACACTGTTTTTCTGAGAGAATTTGCAAAGCACATGAAAAGGGATGATGAGCAATTTTTTCACTGGGCTGCAGATCGACATGTTTACCTCAATGAATAGAGACTTTACACCCACGACAGCCGATTAATTATCTAGGATGGATGGATTGAGAGGTAGTAGATTTTTTTCAGAAAACAGCCATAGTTTACCTGTAAAATGTAAAAGAAAAATACATGACTGTAAATAGAAAAAATATAAAAAATAAAATGGTTAGTGACACATTTATGTAGTCACACATGAAAAAATATACTAGTAAAAGGTAAAAACCCCAGAAGGCAAACTGCTGTTTCATCTCCTACTAGCCATTGTTGACCATCACACCTGTTATAGAAGGTTATCTAAATTGCTCGTGAAAAGTTATCTGCACCGGAATTAGTATATGTACAAAGGAAACAAAATATTTTCAAATAGTAAAAAATAATTCTTTGTCTCCTAATTCAACCATATAGCTGTCCTGAGCACCGCTGTGAAGACAGCCACATTTAATGACGTGATACTGAATACAAGCCTTCATTCAGTACTGAGATGTTGATGGAGATTGTAAGGACCAGACAATGCCAGTGTGAGGCTGTAATATTTACAGAAACCGGTAACCCAAACAGATTAATTTATTGCTATATGTATTATCACATTTTCTTCCATACTTCACACCAACACTTGAAGTTTACATTAACTTCAAATTTCGAATTACCACATTAAAATGATCTTTATCACGACTGTAGGTTTTGGTGTTCAATTTGCTCCTGTCCTAATTTTATGGCTTTCATTTAATCAAGTGTACCACTGAACTTAATTTCCAACCAGGTATTCTACTTTAATTCACAGGTTTATTGTATGGTCAGTTTTTTTTTTATCCCTCAAGCGGCTAAACTTCAATAATTCTTGTTTCCATTTCATGAAAAGGGAAACCATAACTTATTACAGAACTACAGGTTTAAGACGTTTCCTGGTTACAAAAACCTTTCCTAATAAGTAAACATAATCAAACAATACTAAACCAATATAAATAATGAAAAAAGATTTGTGGTTCAGCCTGAAGAACACTAATACACCTTCGTGGGTTGAATTAAG
The DNA here is from genome assembly GCA_026784285.1 of Stomatorhinus walkeri. Taxonomy (NCBI): domain Eukaryota; kingdom Metazoa; phylum Chordata; class Actinopteri; order Osteoglossiformes; family Mormyridae; genus Stomatorhinus; species Stomatorhinus walkeri. Next base: position 2,483,629 of record JAODUD010000035.1, on the reverse strand, counting down.
ATCACTGATTAAAGGCTTGTTAGACATGGCAAACAGGAGTATGTGATGTGAATGGCAGATGGAATAAATCAAGATGCAAACTAGTAACTAGCTGAATTACAAACTCCACTGAACAGAGATTCAGAGTTCACAAGTTTCCTTTACGTTACATAATGATGAAATTAAGGGTGTCTAATATATTTCTGAAGTAGCTATTTTCATAACTTCCCATTTCTCATCTAGACCTGATTTCTCCATGAACTCACTCACTCATGTGCCCCTTCATTTGAAATGTCAGACATATCATCATAGCACTTAAATGTGTTGAAAGACTCAATGTTACATCAATGCTATGAAAAAGCACAGGGTCTTTTCCATGTTTGTGACTGGATACAGATTTACTGGATGGAGAGAGTCTGTCTGACAAAGAAAAGATGATTGTTTTAGCAGGCTGTGTAGATAGAATTGATGCTAGGGGTCCAAGGCTAATCCAAAATTTACAGACATAATGTGCTATAAATAAATTAAAATCGTGTAGATACATTTCACAAAATTGCAAGCATGGGATTCCAGTTTTTCCCCACATAAACTTTCCTTGTACACAACATTTTATTGTTTAAGACTTATTCTCAATATGAACTCCCACACCAGTTTATACATACATATGTCCAATAACAAAAGTGAGCATTTTTGGCATAGGGCTCTTTAAATATTGATTTCATAAATGTGAAAACCAGGGAACGTTTCAAATTTTTATATACACTGATCCTTTGTCATGCTAGCTTTTTACAAGCTGCTCACAGAAAAGTAGCTGTAACTAAGACTAATTACAGACAAAATATGCTCGTCCCAAAAAATATTCTAATACCATAAACACAAGTCACCAGGAAGCTATCACAGCATGATTTCTTCACTAGGGCGCAGATGACACGGAAAACAGTCCTGTATATCACTTTGAGTTTATTCAAAGAAAGAAATAAAAGACCTTCAGGAAAAATACAATAATTGCCATAATACACAGAGAAGACATAAGTTAGCATGTCAGAAACACAGAAGTAAAACTGGTCACTTGTGCCTGATCCGCGATGTGCAGCCAGAGACTGAATGTTGCTGCTGCGTCACCACAACAACAAAAAGATGTTGGGCGTCGGGGCAGACAAATTCTCAATCTATCATTTGTATGATTACTACAGCTGTATCTGTAAAATCAGCTGTTATGGGTTATTGACGGAAATACAAAAAAGGGAAAACAAACATTAAAAAGCTTTCAAATGAACCATAAATATGATGCACATTAGTGTAACAAAAACATTTGTCTGTAAACATTTTCTCAACAAAAGGTGAGCATTATAATATTAAACCACTACAGTGGTAATTAGGATTACATAAAATTACTGAAACCAAAAGAAGAAAACTACAATTCAGTTCTTAACTAAATCTAGAAGTTATTTTTAACTTCTAGATTTAGTTAAGAACTGAATTGTAGTCCAATGCTTAAAAGATCTTGAAAATGCATTTTATTCTTAAATGTAGTGGTTTGGTAATACTGCTCATTATTTTAATAGAGGCGTCTAGGCCCATAAAGAGAAACAGGGGCTGCGCCTTCCGCCTCCAGGGAGGAAAAGTGACAACAACGGATTTCTGTTCACGGGAGCTAAGAGTCACTCACGGAAGGCCCGGATGCATCTTAGCAACAAGCACAAGACAACATTGTCCAATGAGAGAGACTTGTCAGAGGGGACCATTTACGAAGAAGGCCTCGTACACAAATGGCATTGGTTTTTCCACTTAGAAAGTGTTCAACATGCAAGAAAAGACATGGACTGAGGATCACTTGGCGACCAGGCAGGTCCGGCACCTCCCACACCCAAACAACTGAGCAAGGTCAACTGAACAAATGCGCAAAACAGTAGGTAAGAAACGTCCTTGAAAACCAGCTCAGCCCCTTCCCCCTCTCCTTTTGGTAAGGGGGCAGCATGGGAATTCCGGATGGATTCGGGAATCTTGAGAAAACGGGTCCGCTCTTCTTATGCTCTGCCTCATGTGATAACGGGATGCAGCACAGCAAATCAAAGGAGAAATGGGAGAGTACGGTCAGCTGGGATATTTACCCACTTCATATCATTATCTGTCCACTTCCTGTTCCACAAGACTTCACACAAACGAGTGCATTGATTTGGACCATTTCCAGGAGTGAAAGGGGAGGGAACAAAGTAAGGTTAATTACGAACTGCTACTGAGACAGCTTAAAGGTAGTATACTACTCAACGGTCAGAGTCCCATGACCCAGCAACCTTATACATATGAAGACTCAGGCCTTCAAGATGTACTTGTATATGTGGTCCAGCACATGAGCAGTATTAAGGCAACTGTAAAGCACAGTATGAAAAAGGTAACTTCACTTAGGCAAAGATGGATAAAAATAGTAGGAGCATTCTAGGGAATTTTAGTTTCTGGGAGAAAGACGAGTTAAGGAGAAAAAAAACCTTACTGGGAACCACTTTTCAAAAGTTATGTATAATTTTCCTCCTTCCCTCATGCATGTTGTATGCGTGCAATGCTTTCAAAAATTTGTGCTATGCTGCCAGGTTACACTACAAACTGTCTTTGCCTTTGTCAAAGCGGTAATATTCTGCAGAAGCACAATGCAATCTGCCTTGTAACATGAAAAATGGCAAAAAAAACTACCCATGAAAATTAGTCTAGTAATTCTCCGTGCACAAGATGAGCTGTCTTTAACAAATTAAAAACTACAATGGCATTTGTGGAATCGCATCATTGACCATACCTTCATTAATGACCATAAAACCCCAAAACAGGAGAATGGACCACAGTATGAATTGTGCCATAATCCCCATAATGCCGATTGGCCTCACACATTCAAGCTCGTAACCTGGCCTGCCATCAAAAAGAATTTGCAGCTGGAAGAGTCATGCATAGTGCAGAAAATACGACAGATCTCATAACCAGCACGAAGGACCCAAGGGCTCCCCTGGTGCCCCCCCTCCCTCCCTCCCTGACAGTAGGGAGCGTCATTAAAATGCTTTGGGTTTTTTTTTTATCAAGATCACACATTGGTGGAATGTGAGAGACGACAGGAGGGTGGATCACCGGTGAACTACGTGAACTATCAAATATGACCATTAGAATAAAAACCATCAAATATCAACTCCCCCTCAGGAGTATAGGAAACATGGCCCTAATCCACCTACTGATACCTATTGCCATATAAAAAGGAACAACATTTGGATAAACCTCATTAAAGACTCAAAAGGGTAGAGGATGTGGTCCACAGTTAGCCAGTGTAACAACTAGAAGTTTCTGTCCTCCCCACACCTATATGACTGAAAAGTCAGTCAAAATCCCCTTTCTCTGATCCTTATAACCATCTTAGCAATGAAGTAGGCCAAAATAAAATTAAGAAAACGTGGGATTTATTAATTGAGAAGGAAAAAAACAAAACAAAATACAGTTGCACTTTTTTCCTAGAACATGTCCTAAAATCCTGTAGAGGACCACCTTATGGAAATGTCAAAAATGCAACACAAAAATGCCTGCCCTAACCCACAAGCACATGTGACGAGGACAAAAAGCCCCCAAACCCCACCCACTCCTTTTGCCACAAAAACACCAAGGCCAACCCTCCCACCCATGATCCGCGTGAAGTGTGAACAGCCTCCGATTGATTATCCTGCCCGTTTGCAAACGCTTGTAAACCCCCACTCCTTCCCTCAAGCAGGATACATAAACATACAGATTTCTCAACCGTAGGAGCACTACCCCAAACCTTAAATATAGGAGAATTCAAGGGGGTCTTGATATCTTAGGAAAGACCAAATGCAGGTCTACATCAGAACTTAGATATCTTGATAGTGCAGGGAAGCTATTGGGGTTTAGGCTGTCATTAAGGTTACAATCTGATAACATAACGAATATCTGCAAACTCATTGGCCACGAGAAGGTCCTCTTCCTGCGCCTCCCATGCGTCTTGATTTTTCTTGCTAGGAGATCCCCATTCACTTCTGGGGTGGCTTGGTACGGCAATTGAAGTTTCAGTTCAAGGTTGTCGTGTTTGTTTCTTGGTTGTCGTCTTAAATATTGAGGGGGGGAAAAATAAAACTTATTCCAATTCGGGGGGCATATCTTCTACCAGCTAAGCAGGGAACTTCGCCCCAAGGTCATGAAGTACACCTGGCTGGAGCCCCCAGAGCGCACTGAGGCAAAGAACACCTATGGACAGAGAGAGATATGCATGAAGCACTGGACACCCTTGGGTACATCACACATCATATTAACGTATTAACACGTTCATTAATGCGTGCATTTGAGGGAGGCAAGTTTGTGCTTCACTAAGTATCCATCATTCCCCCAACCCTGACCAGTCACCTGACTGCATAAAGGACAAACATTAGCTGAACTACATGGATTACTTTTCTTTTTTGGTTACAAAACAATGCACCAACATCCAACACTCTCTATAGGCTGACCAAGTACTCATATAGCTGCAGTATGTGCTGCAGTAGGCTGGAAACCCCATCTATTGCATCCCCTGGAAGGAAACTGGAAATCACTCATTCAGTATTTTATAGTAAGAAGAAGTGACAAGCATCTACATGCTTTTCCAGGAAATTAAATTTGAGGCACCCTCGAAACAACGTGAAATCAGTTCTACCTCACGCACACCTACCTTATCATTCCTCTCGCACAGGAACTTCAGCCTCTGGGCCCTCTTGTGCATGAAAACTCCATCCAGGTGTCCTGTCTCTACGGAACGGATCTCGATGGCCTTCTCACCCCAGCCCATGATCTGGTTGGACCTGATGTAGGCTGTGGGGAGATGGTGTTTGCTGAAAACTAACATATCTGTACAGTTGCTTTTATCAGAATTGATGTTATCTGTGATACACAAGCCTAGATAGAAGATGAGTAGAAAATACCCCCCCCTCCACTCAATTGAATACCCAGATTATTCATCTTTAATATATTATAGTCAGTCCTGCTATAACGCAACTAATACATTCCTGAAAAACCTCATGTTCACTAAAATCAGATGCTAAATTACACATATCCAATAGAAAATATATGGGTAGAGAAATGTGACTGTAGAACTTCGTCACTTACACCAAATGAAATTATGCACAAATAACAGTGACACCTGTGGCCAATAATATGATTAAATGCAATTTAACTAAATAATAACATTAATAAATTATATCAAAAACTATAGGTTTTATGAGTCTCAAGAGGATAGCCTAGTAGCCACAACAACCGAACGTGCTGAACTCACTAAGTTGTCAATTGCTGAAAGTCAGGAGTAGCGATGGCCAAAACAACCCATTTGCTGTAGTTTCTGACCCTCTACATCAGGGGTGTCAAACTCCAGTCCTGGGGGGGGGGGCGGGGCGGAGCCCTGTGCAGCTTAGTTCTGTCCCTGTTCCACCACAAATGATTCAGCTCAAGAGCTGTTTGGTAATAAGCACGAGAAGGTGAATCAGGTGTGTTAAATGAAGAGAAACCTAAAAATATGCAGGGCTCTGGCCCCCCAGGACTTGAGTTTGACACCATTGCACTAGATGGTGCATTTGGTTTACTTTGAGGCATGTTTTGAGCCCATTTACGAAGAGAGCTCCATCTAGTGGGATCAGAAAATACAGCAAATGGTTCATGAAGCTTTGTTTAGTAAGCTGAGGTAGCTGGGCAAGCACATGACTACAGAGTCTATAAAAAGCACATGCAAGTGAATTAAAAAATGTTGGTCTGTTTTATATGGTAATTTGTCAAATATTTTTAGATTTTGAGAATCCAAGACATTGACTTGAGCCATGTGTTTGATCATTTTAGAAAACCGGTTTGACCAACTCACTAAAAAGAACTGGATGAAAAGAATGATTCATGGATCGGACATCAACTGTTTTGCGTGTTCTTCTCTAAGACCATATGGTGTTGTAGTTTACATAGTGCTTTTCTCTCCAATTGAATATCTCGCAAAAAAATGCAATTCTGTGTTCCACTGGGTACTACTGTAATATAGCAATTGCAATAAAACAGAATTATGGTGTAATATCACGCATTGTAGGAAGACTGACAGTTACTTTGCAAAGAAGCTCATAGAGAGTTATTTGTTTAATTAAGCAGATGGCCGTTTACATTTAAAAAAATGTGGTCACTGTTCTTTCTCAAGATCAAGTATGGATGCTTGGTCCGTGCCTCAGAATCTGTTACAAGGCCATTGTTAGTGCTGCTGTCTGGGAAAGGGAGAGTCGGGGACGTACCTACGGAGGTGGGCATCTCACCCCACTGTAGCACCACATCCTTGGTGATGCGGCCATATGTGTTCACATAAACACCCTCATCCTCGTAGCATACAAGTAATTCAATGCCATCTGTATTGGGCAGGATGATGATGGCGTGCGACTGGATGCTGGTCTGGATCTGAAGAGTTACGCATGACAAAGAAATGTCATATTAAGACAGAAAGTAACAAAATAGCTTCTCTGTTAAGCAGGGGAGCCTAACTCTGATCATCAGTGGTTGTCCTGCAGGTTTGAAAACACTGAATGATACTGGAAACACCACAAAACCAGAATATATTTAAGCCCCCAAGGCCTAAGAGTGGACATCCTTGATGCAACACCCCAGTTTATAATTACTAATCTTAAATGTTTATTATAACTAGAGATGCACCGATTGTATCCAAGAGTCTGTTTTCTTACCAAAAAATCATATAATGAATTTATTTTGGGTGGAGTGTCCCTTTAAACTTAAGCAGAACCTCCCAAATAAATCGGTATCAGTATCACTTGTCAATTTTCGAAATACAGTGATTACCCGCTATATCGTGGTTCAGCTATCGCGCCCCTGCTGTATCTCGGATTTTCCCCGATGCATCAGTTTTCTGCGTATCGTGTACCTTGCTTGTCATTCAATTGTTCCGAGCAAACTTTTGGTGAACTTTTTGTTTTGTTTTGTTTTAAGCCCTACGGTTTAAAGCTTAAACTATAAAAAAATGTTTATTTATATGGTCTTTCTATATCGCGGATTTTCACCTATCGCTTTTAAAGCGTGTGGGAGGGGTATTTTAAGGTTTAAACTATTTAAAAATGTTTGTTTATATGGTCTTTCTATATCGCGGATTTTCACCTCTCGCTTTTAAAGCATGTGGGAGGGGTATTTTAAAGCTTAAACTATTAAAAAAAATGTTTGTTTACATGGTCTTTATATATCGCACGTTTTCACCTATTGCTGATGGGCCTGGAACATAACTTCCGCGATAGGCAGGGATCACTGTAATCAGCTATTGGTATTGACCAGAGATTTCCTTATCAGTGCATCACTATAATACTTGCAAAATCTTTTTCTTGAATGCCCTTTATCAAAGCTCAAAAACTCAGACTGGTATTCTTATCCAATTAAACTGATTAATTTAGGGTAAAACAAAAATTCTCCAAACGCGTTTTGTCATAACACTAATTACTGCCAGCTTTCTGACAAAATGCTTCGCAAATAACTTTTGGCGGGTATCACTGGTCAGACTTCCTTACGTGTGTAGGCAGGTAGATGTCATACACCGCCCCAGAGTCTACATCCACAGCATGGAAGCCGGAGCATGAGCCGTAGATGACCTTCAATCTCTGACCCTCCTCCACCGTCAGGTCAACCAGCAGGGGTTTGTGAACAAGCTCTCCAAATGACTGCAAGAAAGATACTAAAATGAGGCTGTCTGTGATAATTCTGTAATATGACAGTAAATTCATAGATACATAAATTACTTTACAATAGCCCCTTCACATACTTGGGGGTTAGGGCAGATCGTCCCCGCACATGTGACAAATCGTGAATAATACCCGCGCACTCCTAACCATCTACACATAACAGCCTGCTAGCCTGAACGATAACGTAAGTTGTCTGCTTATTACCAATTTCTAAACAAATAGTACTGTACACTTTGCATGTCAATTTACTTTGTCAGACCTTTTTCAAATAATATTCAAACCATCTAAATTATGCCCCTGTATGTCTAAGGGTACTACTATATGTACTGGCAGCACTAAGATTTGGAAAATTAAATGTAAAATTCCCGGCACCATAAAGTTAAAAAGTTACATTGAGAAATGCAACATTCCACGCTCACAGGGACAGCTAACAACCGAGTGAGGCTGCTTGCAGAAACCAAGATGTATGGTGTACCCAAGCCATGACAACGTTAAAGATATATTGTGCATTTACACATATTACTAATATATATGATTTTATGCAATCCAAATCAACTTCAGTATTGGTTTTTGGGTTAAGTGTCATCTGAGTGCTTCAGCAATCTTTCACTAAGCTTCAAAAATATTCCCATTTAATTGTTCATCACCAAACTGCAAATAGCCTAAACCGCGAATGCCAAATGTGTGAATGTGAAGGGGTTACTGTAATTTGATGGTCAATTTGACTAATAAAACATAATAGCATTCTTCTAATAAAACAAATAGTGTGCAGTGTAAATATTTATTCATATATGCCCATATGTCCCCACAACCTTGTACTGCTTAAGCATTGGAAGATGGATAGTTAGATGGACGGATTGATGGAATATGTGCACCTTGGAAGCTAAGACTGAATTTGGTACCAGATGGTGAGACAAGAATTACATTAATGGAAATCCAACCTTTAATACTCTCACCTTAAAGGCCATAAATTTGTGATATGGCTTGGGCGCCCATGCATAAACTTCGACTGAATTCTTGAGAGCAAGAACCAAGAACTTGATTCGCTCATATTTCACTGGAAACAGAAACCACAGTCAGATTATAGAACATACCACACACCTCTGTAAAAGAACAAGGAGCTGTAATGAGCAAAGTGGAAGAAAAGATTCCAAGACATCCATCTCTCATGTCACCTCAGATGTTACCCTCATTTCTGTAATGCGTTACACCGCAAATTTAAATAATGGTGTTCAGTCATCAAACGCTCTGATTATTTCTGCCTTTGGTAAAAGGTAAAGGGTCTGTGGAAGGGATGACAGCCCATCACAGTTCATACACTGTATGAAAATGACAATTCAGAGACATCAGCCAACCAAACTGAAGGAGAAAACCCACTTAATGAGGCAGCAAGGGAGACCAGCAGACATCAAATCCATAATAGTGCAGCTTTGATACTACAGCGCCCGGACTCAGACTGCAGCACGAGGACAGGAAGGTAGCACACAACCTATAAGAGATACATACCAACTTTGTAGTGTACACATCCCTCCAGGTCCCCCACAGTGGTCCAGCCCTGCTTCTTCTCCACTTCAGGGTCATTATGCAGAATCTTGTTCCTCAGCCAGGATAGGTAGTAAACACGCAGCTTGTTTTTCTTACCTGGGATGGGATATTTATTTTAAAAATAATAATAATAAAAAATAAAGTTGCGGTTTCACTGGACTGATTTCTCTGCGAGTATCACAGGCACAGCCAACACAACCACCTCATTACCACCCCCTGCTTGTCTGGCTAAGCCTGGTCTCAGCTATAGTATAACTGAGGTACAGTAGTTATAGTAATAAAGCTCATATGCATTACATGTGGTAATTCATTCAACTGTGGCAGTTCAGATTTTACCAGTACAGCACCAAACAGCAGCTTCTGCTCTTTAAACAAACGTCTTTCTGCAAGTACTCTTCCTTTCTTGAGTGGTATCACAACATAATTATTTCAATTAATTAAGACAGACAAAAAAGAATTCGTAGATCATTTGTTAAATAACCTAAGTGCGTGCATGTATGTCAAGTTTTCACTCATACGCATGTTTCTTGCTAAACTTCCTCCTTGGATGTCTAAAGTTGTAATTATGACATAGCAATACTTCCTGCAGCGGATACATTCAAGTGTCCAGTACAGCTTGTCCACAAGATGAAACAACATTCACATTTAGTGTAAGCACCTCAGAACACTCTGGCCTGCAGATAAGTCATTTTCACAATTTTTAAACTTCACATTAAATGAATTTTTACACAATTCAAACACAAAGATGTTATTTTCAAGTGACTTATATATCGAGCTGCATGAAAAGGAAAATTTCAAACCAAGGATATATGAGTTTGAGACCCTTTTAAAATGATCCTGATGTAGAAGTAGATAGAAAATCAGGTCATATAGTAATTAGTTGTGAGGGCGAGTAACCGAACTTCGGCAGCCAAACAAGCTGGGACAGTTTGAAATGAGCAGGTACACTTATTCTGTGTAGAGAACAGGAACTACCTGATATTGTCACCAAGACGTTGAGACCCTCCAGGACGTCCATCTGCTGGAAACGGCGTCGGTTAATGAGGGGGTAAACTTTACCCTGTCCACTCCGGTCCAGCAGCATCAATCCACTCTCTGTGCCCACCAGCAGGTTCACGCCTGGAAGAAAGTGCATGTTGATAAACCCAGGTGTTCCTTTGAGAGAAGTCACTGAGACAAGGCCCAGAAAAAGCTCTCAAACAGGTTGCTGAAATACGAAAAGTACATAAAAGCTACAACACTAGAGAGAAGCACAATCTGCAGTACTGTCAAATCAAGAATAAAATGACAGCTGGGCCTGTGCCAATGTGGAATATACTGCTGTATGCTTCAACAACGCTCTCATTGTAATGTTAAGTATAGATTTTGTGCAGTACACTGACTTCATGCATATGTTGCCCCTGCTGCCATCTAGTGGCAACACGGAATAGAGCAGGTCTGCCAGCCTAATTGGGACCATCACATTCAGGAGAAATACAACTGGTAGGAAAGCGGAAGTCATCTTTACCCCAAAGTGCTGCACACAGAATCTCAGAGTTGAACCTCTTCTTGTACTTGCGGATCTCTGGGGTGTCACTCTGCGGCCGGGTGTTAACCGGATTCACATTCACTACTGAGCCCTTCCGAGAGGGATCATTTAGACGGGCTTCATTTCCAAAAGCTACAGGAAGAAAACACAACTGGCTTCAAAAGTCATCAAGGCCAAACTCCCAAAGCTGACAGTGACAGTTCTTTGGCAGCACATTCTTCCTGAAAGGAGCCAAAAATGTGGCAGCATGAAGAGATTCTATGTCAACTGAAGGTGTACAGATCATACCTATTCGGTCCATTGACTCGGCTTAGAAGTAGCAGTTGGGAGAGACCAAGAGCAAACCTGACGAATGCTACTTTCCCCATCATACTGCTTTTTGAAACTATACGATTTTATATAAGCTAACTTTAGCGACACGGATTATACAATGATTTTTATAAACATCAATGCGGAGCCACTGCCTGAACTTTATAATCAACACTATTTTTAAAAGGAATGGCACATCTAGTAAGATCTGACAGTAAGCAATAAGCAGAGTGTCAATCCAAGAAGAATTAGTCACTAAGGCAAGTTCATGCTGGCTTGGAAACCAGGACACGTACCTGCAGAAGAGAGCGAGCTCCCACTAGAGGGGGAGATCTGCAGGAGCCGGGGGTCTATAAAAGGTGTGAAGGAGGATGACGACTTGTGTTTCTGCATGGTGTTGCTGGCAGACTGGGTCTAGAAGAGAGAAAATGGGAAAATCTCAACTTCAGACACTTCCAGTTACGGGAATATTCCTATACAGGTCTACACTGCAGTTTTACCAACCTGCAACAGCTAAATTTTCACCTGTGTACTTTGCTCAGGTGTACAATATCGGGTTCCTCACCATCCCAGCCCTTCTTGACTAGATTAATGCTACAGTTGTCATTGTTGGTGTGAATAATCCTGTCAATTAGTGCCCAAGGCTCATTGTAGGACTGAAAGATGCCTTGTCTACCATATATACTTAGCTGGTTTCATAATACTACATAATTGCGGGATTCAACAAACCCATATACAAAGCATCAGAATTCCATAACCATTCTGTGAAGCACAACGAAAGATACTTATCAAAATCATTGGTAAACGAATAGACACAATGGGGAAAGTGAAAACATGGAAGAGAAAAGGTCAAATAAGGGTGGCAGTACGGACAAAAAAAAAAAACTGGAAAAATAAATGTTTGAGAGAACATCTTGGGGAAAAAATGACAGCATACCATGAATGATGGAAAAACAACACAACCCCAAGTAAACAACTATATGGGAGAAGATATATTCAGTTTCTGAAGCTAATAAAAATAAAACTACATACTAAAAGGATATTGGCAATGCACCCCTGGATGGGTCTACAGGGCTGACAGCAAAACAGGGAGGAACCATTGAACACACAAATGCGCACTTCATGTAACAAACCCACTTCAATCAAACAGGGTTAATGGCCCAGCGGACCGACAGTCCACAGCCTGCTCCGAAACCTTCCATTCACCGCACGCCCATGAATGCCAGCATCTGTCAAAGCCTCGAAGATCCAGCCCACACATCTCTCACTCGGATGAAATGTCACGCGACTGCTCCTGTTTATTTCTAAATATTCATCTCGATTTAATTATTTACTAATACGGCAATAAGGGGGAAATGATTTTAGATACTTCTGTCCAGGGAAGAAACTTCTGAAACTCCAGAGTCCGTTTAAAAAGGAAGCCTGTTTAGTGCAGCTGAATTTAAAACACAATGCTGTCATGAAGAAATGGCAAAATCTATTGATGCCTGAATGCAAGGGACAGATCCGTACAGGGAGGGAAACTGATGCATAACCATTGTGTTGGAAGGGTTTCATTGGTGATGGGTAGGCTCAAAACAATCGACCCAGGCAAATCCATTTTGGCAATGTTTGTAGCAGCCCTAACTCGTTCTTTGCAGTAACAAATTACATCAGCAGATCATGTAATGATGCAACTGGCTGAAAACCAACCTTAAAAAACACCTTGTTGTGATGGCTCTAGACTACATTTCCCAGGAGCACCTGGGCAGCGCATTCCATGATGCTCCCAGTGATCTGTTTAGAGCTCCAAATTCTAAGAAACTGGGACCGGCCCCCACTGCTGGTCCTTCACTGTCGTCCGCCAGTCCCGAAAGGAAAGGCCTGAGCCCACGTGCAGAGGAGAGTGCAGCGGCCGGAGAGACGGCCGGACCGGGGCGGGGGCAGCGGCGCAGATGCGGGACATACCTCGCTGGCGCTCAGCTTGTCCATGGGGGTCTGGGGGGACATGGAGGGGCTGGCCTGGCTGGACGAGGGGGAGTTGGAGATGGAGGAGGAGGAGGAGGAATGGCTTTGCTGGATGAGGTCTGGCAAGAGATGGATGCGGCCTGCAAAGCCATTGCTCTCCGTGTAGCCGGGGCGCTTTTTTTCCCCTGCGCTCTGTAACCAAGAACAGGTACACTTGGGTCTGGGCTTAGCTGAGGAGCAGTAGGATGATGAAGAGGAGAACTTCTGCTGGGGAGGAAAAACCACTAGCCTACTCTTGTTGGGCTGCAGGGAATGCTATCAAAGATCTGGCCACGCTTCCATGAGCTGGATGCCCCCCCCTTATGCTTCACAGCTTGGAATTTTCCTCAGCCATTTCACAAAAAAATGTAGGAAGGTTTAGTTTTGCACGAACAAGTGTCCGTTTGTAACTTCTCAGTTACAGAGTTGAAGAACAGCCAGTACATTCACTCAGATGAACGATGATCCATTTACACAACTCTTCTAAACCTAAGAGCAGAAACATGCCATTTTAAAGTACAGCAAAAACTTTTTAGAAAGCCAATACAACCCTAACAGGCATTAAGTTGGAAATCTACTGAAATGTAATGTAATCATTATTGTAATGTAATGATTACAACTACAATTACAACTACTGAAACTACTGCACCTTGCCTACTGCTCCAATAACAAATGGCATTCATATTTTGTGTAATGGATATCAGCATGGGTGTATTCGTGGTGACACCTTTAAATGGAATGGTGATCTCCACAGATGACAGCTTACAAATGTTTCAGGGTGACCTTTCCCAGTGGCCGCTTCATCTACAGTAACCAAGTCACATAAAAGGGCCCGACTCCGAGAGCAGACACACACACAGACACTTTTCAGGATCATCTGTTCATTTCTATGGGCAAAACCCTATATGCACACGTAAGAACCTTAACCACGAGTTAAAAATGGTCCCCACAAGACCAAAATAACTTATTGTACTGTGGGGACCAAACGTAATACATACATCCTTACACACACAAGACAGACAAACACACAGACACACAGACTGCTGAAATCTTTAAATCCAACTCTCCTCCACCTCTTTGCTTATGCTGCTTATTTTCCACTCCTACACACCAACTCTGCAATTGGCCATTTTCCACCGAAGCAGGACAACTCGAAAGGTATAACACCAGTAACCCCAGTGGAACCAGCAGTTGAATTTTGAGTTTCTCTACAGCGTCCCCTTGCCGAATGTTGGAAATGATTCCGTGTTCAGTTCAGTACGAGATTCAGGATACCACACAAGTTTCGGAAAGGGGGTTCCCTCAAAACAGAGTAACATGGGATGAGGCCAGAGAGCGACTGAAGTTTTGGAGATCCAGTGCTTGTTTTCCCGCATGGGTGAGGAGTCACCAAATGATGTTAGACATTGATGCCTGTTTCTTCGCTTAGTCGTCCAGCCTTCAATGAGCCAAACATGGCAGCACTGCCTCAGAACCAAAAGACTAGAGCAGCAGACTGGCAGCGATATTTCATCCATACCTTCTGCCACTCACACCCACCCACCCAAAGTCAGCCCACTGAAAGCAGGTCAACATAAAAAAATGACCAAATTAACCATAAACCTCAAAAATTATACATAAACATGGAAGGGGTGATGTTCACAATTAAAGAGAATGAAAAAAGCAGAAATGTTAAACCGTTCCTCAGAAGTGTAGTCTCTCCCCTACCTGTTTGACGATCAAGGTACCATCTTTGGAGGGTGTGGTACCAGGATCACTCTCAGCCTCGTCATGAACAATCATGGTCTTGACTGATTCAGTCTCTCCGTTACTGAGGTTGGAGGAGCTGGAGACGAGGTCGAGTGTGACAGAGCAAAGACATTTGTTAGTGCAATTCAATTCATGTTTTCTCATCTAACCTCTGAAAACGGAACTCATAATGTCTGCCATTGTTTCAACTATTCCAATTTCAGTACAACAGTAGGTCTTTCCATCTACAGCAGTACAAGAATGGCCAGAGCAGACACTACTTTCTGAGGAGGCTCAGGTCTTTTAACCTGTGTGGCAGGCTGTTGTGGATCTTTTGTGGCCAGCATTGGTTTTTTTTTTAACGCTGTGGCCTGCTAAGAAAAAACTCATCAGGAAGGCCAACTCCATCACGGGACTGACTCTGGACCACAGGGTGCAGCAGCAGAGAAGAGAATGGTGGCGAAATTGGACAATATGAACAATTCTGTCCATCCACTATCCTGGAGCACATTTAGCCACCTGCTCATTCCACCACAGAATGCTAAAATGCTGCTAATGATCATTCCTGCCTGCTCCTCCTGACAGGCCACTCCCACCCGTACACATAACACACCATGAGCACCCCATTCTGTTACAGAAAAGATCCGGTGTTCCTTCTTCATTAACCGCATACAACTTTGTATACTGTGTACTCAGTTTGCTTGCAATACATTTACACGGTTGGCATTACGTGCACTGTCTATGCAGTTTGTGTTTGGAGCTAAATGCATGCTCATCTGTGCATGACGTTCTTGCGGCTGCGTGCACCAGAATTTCCCCCGGGGATCTATAAAGCGCATCTTAATTTTAATGTTCTTAGTGGCCTTTTGGCTATATAATGGGACACTTCCATTGTTGGTGACCTGCTTTGAAAGCTTGCATACTTCATTAAGTAAATAGATATGTTCAATGAGCAGAACTATGAGAAGGACATGGCATGGACATGTGTGGAATCCAGAAAGCTACATACACGGCACGCGAGTCTTCAGGGCCTGAGGTGGACTCTTCAGCGCCTTCCTGTTCGACATCTTCATCTTCCTCATCTGTGGTGCCAGACTCCTCACTGGAGGAGGAATAGTCGGTCACCTTGTTGTGGGGTCGCACCTCCTCCACTGCCCGCAGTTCTTTGGCTAGGGCGGTGAGATCCTGCCAGAGGGAAGGAGGGCTTAAAAGTCCATCACTGGCTGATGGATGTGTTACAGCATGTATGTGCACCCAGCAACCAAAGCTACAGTCAGCATGCAGCCCCCAAGTTTGCCATACCACAAGGATCTTCCAAGAGAGTTTACCACAGTAGTATAACAGTAGTACATTCATTTAACAGTTCTTCTCAGCCTCATTTCCTTGTTTTAGCTTCTTCACAAAAAACTAGGATCTATTCACAGGCAGGTGTCAGTAAGCAGGATGCTGTTTGGAGGAAGTTACGTTGCCTGGACCAATCAAGAGCAGGCTGGTGACACGTCAGCCAATGATGCATGTGCTGGTGAAAGGTAAGCCAATGGAGAATGGGCTGGTGAAGTGCCAGCCAATGGATGGTGAGATGAACACAAATAAGCTTCAAGAACAGAAAGAAACCTGTCCATTCCAGAGTAGGTAAATTAGACAGTAGTGAAATTAACGGTAACTGTCACAAACAGGTGAATAAGACAACTTATTTTTCCCCACCACAAGTGCTGGGAAAGCCCTGCCTTAAGTAACACTAACATTCTCATAGGTCTTACCAGCAATGGTTTGTTCAGATGGAAGCTTACACAGAGAGCCTTACAGCAGATTCTGTCTGCCAAACAGCTCAGGACTTTGTCAATCAGGACCATATATGAAATCCAGTTTGTGACCTCAAGTAGTTCAAAGGACCAAGCAAAATAAAACTCAAGTTCGTTTGGGGAGAATTTAACTAATAGCTCAGAGTTGTTAAAATCTTATCTAGCTCTGATTTAAAGGAACCCAAGGTTTTAGCTTGTGCTACACTAATAGGAAGACTATTCCATACTCTAACTACACGCTGTGTACAGAAGTACTTCCTCAAATTCATTTTAAAATGTTCTCCCATCAATTTCCACCTATGGCCACGAGTTCTAATATTTAGACTAGTACTGAATTAGTCAATTGGCTAAACAGCATCCAGACCTGTTAGAATCCCAGATCTGTACTCCCTTAGGCTTCTTTGCTCGAGGCTAAACAGATTCAGCCCAGCTAACTTTTCTAAATAGACTTTTCTAAATTGTGACACAAGTATGGCAGAAATGTGCTGTAGCGGGGG
>JAODUD010000035.1:2401090-2425139 GCA_026784285.1 Stomatorhinus walkeri | reverse complement strand
GTGAGGGCGCATGCGCTGTGATGTACTGGGGAGCTGTGGGTGAGGGCGCATGCACTGTGATGTACTGGGGAGCTGTGGGTGAGGGCGCATGCGCTGTGATGTACTGGGGAGCTGTGGGTGAGGGCGCATGCACTGTGATGTACTGGGGAGCTGTGAGTGAGAGCGCATGCGCTGTGATGTACTGGGGAGCTGTGAGTGAGGGCGCATGCGCTGTGATGTACTGGGGAGCTGTGAGTGAGGGCGCATGCGCTGTGATGTACTGGGGAGCTGTGAGTGCATGCGCTGTGATGTACTGGGGAGCTGTGGGTGAGGGCGCATGCGCTGTGATGTACTGGGGAGCTGTGAGTGTGAGTGCATGCGCTGTGATGTACTGGGGAGCTGTGGGTGAGGGCGCATGCGCTGTGATGTACTGGGGAGCTGTGAGTGTGAGTGCATGCGCTGTGATGTACTGGGGAGCTGTGGGTGAGGGCGCATGCGCCGTGGACCTCCTAACAGTGGGGAGTTTTGTGTATATAGATAAAGACGACGCTGCACTGCAGAATTCTCCTCTAAAGCGACAACCACATCCTGCTCTAGTAAGGCAGCTTCACCCCCTCCGGCCTCCTGAGGTAGACAATTGCCAGTTACTCAAGAGAAGTTTAGTCATGGTATAGCCCTGCCTTCTAAAGCCCCACCTCTGACCTCCACTGGGAGCATAGCACGCCTTGTGCGGGATAACCCAATCAGAGTGCTTCAGTCGTAGCCTGAGCCAATCAGAGTGCCCCCCTGAGAAAACATCACCGCCCTCGCCCTCGCCCTCGTTCTCCTCAAGAATGAGAAGAAGCAAAATACATTACAAATGTAAGGCATGTTTTATAGGAACTCTGTCACTGCAGCAATCTAGATGGGAACAAATACAAAGGCAGATTCAGACTCATAGCGCATGTGTGACAAAAGGATTACAGCATTATTCTTCTTCAGGAACTCCAAGACGAAGGCTTCCTTACGGACTCCACAGTCACTACGGGTTGTGATAAATTTAGCCCTTTGCTATGAGGAGGTCTTATGTTGAGTAGCACTGGTGGTAAAGACAACCCACATCCGGGAAGCATGAGGTGTAATGACCTAAACGGATAGCAGTTAACTAGTAAAACGAATCGGGGAGGAGACCAGTGACTTTAAAGAGAACCACTCATATTAGACGTAGAAGAATAGAGAAGCCAGCCAGGCTTCAGCGCTAAAGAGCAATTCGGGCGCCACGGGTTCACACCCCTGCTGCAGATGAAGTGGTTCAGTCCACAGCTCCTCCCACACAAAAGCAGTGCTGTGGAGAGTGCCAGGGGCAACCAAGGGTCTTGTGACCCCCATTAGAGATGGGGGGGGGGGGGGTGTTGCAGACAGAGACGACGAGAGTCAGAGAAAAACACAAAGCCAACCAGCTGTGCATGTCCCAGTGAGGGGAAGACCAACAACGAGGGGAAGCCCAATCTTTTACGTGCACAGCACAGGATGCTCTGCCTCCTTTGACTCACACACAGAACATTCTTCACAGGAGCTCATAATACTCACTGGGGAGAAAAGGGGAAGCGGCTTCAATGCCAGATTGATACTTTTGTTAAAGACTACCTGGCCAGCCAAGACCCCAGAGCCAGAGACCACATGACAGCACATACAATCCCTACACCACACCAGGGTCTCAGCCACCCCGCAGAGTCAGCTGCCCTCTCCCCGACCACTGATGCTCCTGCTTGGGAACATGACTGGAGACACTGTCTTGAGCATACGCCATCAATGCCAGAAACGGCATCGCCCGTGGCCCCTGAGACTGGCACTGATAGCAGCTTCAGAACCATCCTAGGTTGGATTAAAAGCTGCGTGTTGTGTTTGCAGAACATGCATCTTGTAGAAAGCAGCAATACGTGTAGCAGAGCTCCGTGCGAGAGGGCAGTCCCACTCACAAAGTGGCTCACAGGCAAGGCCCGGCTCACAGGCAAGGCCCGGCTCACAGGCAAGGCCCGGCTCACAGGCAAGGCCCGGCTCACAGGCAAGGCCCGGCTCACAGGCAAGGCCCGGCCGGCTCACACACCAATGGTCCGCTCCCATTCCCCGGCTACATCGCAGCTCAGCTTCGCATCATGCCGTCATCGCGGACCACGGGGTTAACCTCTATGCCGGGAGCACCACGCCAGGCTGGCTGGCGGCCAAAGCCCCGAGACAGTGGTGTCCTCCAAGGCTGGACTGCGGTGAGACGCCACCAGAATCACCACTACAGGCCGCCATGTCTGCGGGCCACGTGGGACCCCGTCTGCCAGCCAGGCAGCCCCACACCGGGATTTCCCATTTTCCAGGCGGGACGGGTTATTTTAGGGCTGGGAACCAAGCTCAAGGCTACTATTAAGTCTTAAATTTAACCTAAATCCTGGCGCCTATCTGGAATAGCCAATTACTCTGTTTCCTTGCGAATCCACCCCCGACACCTTGCAAACACCCTCTGATTTGTGTGTTCTGTCACCCGCCAACTGAGTGTCACCCTACATTCCACAGGCTTTTCTAGTGATGCAATGTCGCATGGAGAAGGGAGCTGTTTAATGTCCAGTGGGTTCTCTGTTCAGTGTGCAGCCAGCCGACAGTCGCCTCTGTAGGACAATGATGGGGCCTTTCCCTTCTCTGGGCCTCGTCTCTGCAGACAGAATATGAACATGTAGCGTGGCAAAAACCCACCCCTCTTTGATCAGCACAAGTACCATAAACTCCACCGGATCATAAACTCTTCGGGCTTTGTGCCCAGGGGAGTATTACGCACCCACTTTCTTTGTCTTAAGAATCACAAGAAGAATTTCCTCCAATGAGAACAATGTTAAAATAGCACCATGTGCAACCACCTTCTATGACTCATTGGCTGAATGACGAGATGACAATTAACCAATCAGAGAGCGCGACGCCAAAAACGGCCCCGCTGACCTCAGCCTGAGAAGCGTCTCCAAGCCGCGGGGAGCTCCGTAAACCTCGAAGTTCTCTCTAGCTCAGAGCACATACCAGTGACGGCATGAAAACAGCGGGAGCCGCTGGAAAGCCGGCCTGGCATGCCAGTGGGGGACTGCTGCTGCCCGGGCTCGTCGAACGGGCTGCCTGAGCCATCCGACAGCCACATGCAACTAGAGGCGCAGGCGGGATTCCCTGCTGGAGCGCGGCGTTGGTGACCGGCACAGGGCTGCGGCCCAGGGGAGTTTGCCTCCATCTTGCATCATCTTACTGCCTGCTGCCTTTTATAACCCCCTGGATGATGTCACTACATTCCCTACCTTCTGTGGACTAGGGGGCAGTGCGCTTAAACTAAAAGTGATACCAGTTACATGGGCTATAAATAGTGGAGAGAGGACACTCATTACTTGGAAAGGCAAAAGCAGAAAATACATTACGCAAGTGAACTGTACACGAGTCAGCCAGCTGTGTGGCACCTACTCTCCCACGTCGTAACGCAACACAGTTTGTATGGAGATGGGGGACAAAAAAGCAAAGTGTGACTTCAGCAAGGATCCGGTCGGGGATCAGGACACAAACGGCAGCGCGGGCCTCTGGCTCCTCGGAGCTGGGAAGCGTTGCTGGTGAACCTCAAGCAAGCTTCAAGTGGCTAAAGTGTCCATCACCTCAGCGACAAGATTAACCCCGCGATGATGCGGAGGGACGGACCCAAATGCCAACCTCCCCCACCATGCCAAAAGTGTGACCAAAACAGGCCCCCACTGGCCAGTTAAGACTTAGCCATTCACTTTCTTATTGATTATCACCCCCAAAAACCACTGCGGCACTGCACCAGTGCATTCTTCCCACCGCACTGGTAGCTGCCAGCTGAGACCAAGCCAGTGGATGGAGCCAGTTGCTTGCTTGGAGAGCGCAGTGCTCCCCAGGCGTTGGCCGCAAGCACCTCAGCTCTCAAACTAACTATTATAATTTACAAGCAGTCCCATTCCTTAAAGCTCACTGGCTGAATCCAACACAGCGACACGATTCAACTTTCACCTCCGACCGCGTCATAGGAAACATACCAAGCCTCCGGGTTGCAGGCAGCTGGTCGCCTCACCGGCCCAGACACACCGCGGGGCTCAGACAGGTGCATCGCACGCCTCACTTCCGCCACTCTCTCTCTGACGGCCGATGCAGGGCGACGGCCCAACCCACCACGAACAGGTGCCGATTAATGCTGCCCATTCAGACCCCTGACGCAGACAGCTGGCATTAGTCCGCGAGCGGCTGCGAGACGGAGATGCGCAGACGGCCACACGGCAGCCACCGCTGACCTCTTGCTATCACTGAAAGTGTATGGTTAGACAGAACAAAAGGAGATGGATCAGAGGCGAACTCGCACACACTGTAGCAGTCTGCCGCCTGGAAAACAGAAGCGATCGAGAAAAAGGAACCCGAGACTAGGGGCATATCTGTGCTATACAGGCACACACATGCTTTCCCTTTGGTGGCCAATCAGACGAGAGCCAACAGTCTGCCCGGCTACAAGCCCGGCGCCTGGCAACCCTAATCAAATCAGAGCCTGAGATTCCGCTCACATGACCTGCCACACCAGGGCATTTGACAGTTCTCTCTTTAAAGACATGGTTGCATCTCAAATTTGCGCGACAGTGGCAAACACCCCAGAGCAAACATCCATGAGCCTCGTGGACATACAGGGTTACTTTATCCCTACAGGAGGCTCCATCTTTGGGCCAAATTTTCCAAAACAAGTCCTTTCTGCAAAAGTTACACAGCTATGCAGTACAGGAAGCGCTACACCAAACCAGCGCCATCGTGCTGACTTATCCGCGTAGCGTTAGCGGCCCAGCCCAGGCTGGCTAGAGAGACGAAGACCAGCACAGTGGCGAGGGGGAACTCCATGGCGCAAGGAAGTCCACTGGGCGTCAGGGCCCACTCTGTCATGCCAGCCTAAGCAGTCACAGGCACCACGTCTGCCTGCCTGAAGGAACACAGCTAAAATCCTATTAGGCCTTTTTTTATTTGGCCATCTTGAAAGACTTAAAGCCCATATGGTTCCAAATCGTAACATACAATAAGTGGATTTTAACCCATTTTGTTTATGCTTCCCGAGTGGGTGAGGGGTGAAGCAAAAATGTTCAAGTAACTTCAAAACCCAATTTTCTTGTGAGTGACAGAATTACCCCCCAAAAGAAACAAAATGCTGCAGCAGTCCCCCCCACCCCCATCTTCCAGCGACCAGGTCCAGATGGTGCCTTGTACCGTAACCCTTTCTAAGCATCTTTCCGAAGACAGTCTTGGCTCAGACAAACTACTAGTGCCAGAGTCTTTACTGAAGTAAAAGGAGCTTGTTTTGTGTGCGTGCGTGTGCGTGAACATTCACGTGTGCACACAGACAGACACACAAGCAAAACAAGCTCCTGTACAGTGTAGATGGTGTGTGCCCGACCCCCACAGGAGGCCTCTGTCTGCTACACTGCTGCCAATCCCTTGCTGGTCTGCGCCCACAAGGCTAGCCGCCCGCCCCACCCCACCCAGGCCTTCCCCATCCTTCAGAAGACATCCCTACCATCATGGCCAACCGGTCACACGTGGCCCCCGGCACCCAGGGGGCAGCAGACAGGTCTGCGGGAAGCGCCGAGGCGGCGGGCGGTCGGACGAGCGGCTGAGAGGAGAACCGCGGCCATGCCAAGTGTGTCAGTGTGACTCCGGGGGTACGGTGAGCAGATGGCACAGCTCAGACCAGCAGCTACTGGAGAATGTACCGGCCTATACCAGCCAGACACTGGGGTGCCTCTGAAAACAGGCCTGGGGGGCCATCCATCCATCCCAACCTGGATGCACAGGTCCAGGACTCCCCAGCCATGCTCTCTTCCATCTGTACTTCATTGATGAAGTTCCAAGCAGAAAGGACATTTGTATATATATCATAACCAAGGGCAATTTTCCGCTGCAACAGCTACTATACTTTTGGCGTTTTGCCTTTTCCGCTGACTTCTGGTTGAGTACCAGTACCAACTGTAACCTCCGAGTTTGAAACTTTTTACAAGACAGCAGTTATATTATGTTTCCAAGGCAGGCTATTCGGATAACCAATTTGAAAATAAACATGTGTCCCACCCCAAAGGACATAAAGTATCAAACCAGCTGGGGTACTTTTTTGGTCCTTCAGTACTTTGACGTGTTTATTTTCAATTGGTTATGCAAATATCCTGCCTTGGAAATACAATACAGATGGTCTCGGAGTTACAATTTTACGATGATGTTTCCGATGCGCTAAAAACTGTAAAGGTTTTGTGATATGTAAAAAATATATATTTCATGATTCACGGGCAGGAATTGCTGGCAGGCCAGCGTAGCGGCGTATGAGGTACGACATGCTCAAGCACATCTCCTGCAGGTCCTGACAAAAAGAGGAGGAAACCCATCACTTTGGAGCAGAAATTTAAAATCATTAATGCGCACAAAGCAGGGAAAGCAGTGGTGATTGCACATGATCACCACCTATCGCAGTCGACGAGCTCCACAATTCTTAAGCACAAGAACCGAATACAGGAAGCGATAAAGGCATCTGCTTTGGTGCATTCTATGATCATCACAAGGAAGAGGATAGGATCTTTGGAAGAAATAGTTCTTAATGGTCACGTGGATGGAGGATCAGATACTAAAGTGTATAAACTCTACTTAAAATATATTCCCCTTGCAATGGGTTCTTCGGCACATAACCGTATCGTAAGCTGAGGCGTACTTGTACAATGAACATTTTGAAAGGTTACAAACTCAGAAAACAATAAATGAAGTAATAACACTAACATACCATGGCAGCACGATATTGGAAAAACTACAAATATCACAATATGATTTTGTTGTAATAAATATTGGGGTATTTATATAGCAAAAAAGGAGTCCAAAGTAAATACACTTCTCACAAACCCAACTACTGATTTAAACAATAAGGATGAAAATCATTATGACTGTCCCAGAGAGCACATGCAGCGCTCATGCAAAAGCAACAGTGGTAAAACATTTTTTTAAATATACTCATGAAAATGAACAATTAAAATTGCAGTGCTTGCCAACCCCTCGCACTATAACATTAAAATAGAATAAAGGTATGGAAAAGCCTGATATCAACTCAGTTGACTATCATGGTCCTTGCCATGTAATAACTATGTGCATGGCATGCCATGTTGGCATTAATGTGCCACATTGCCCAGCCCGTATAACACTACAGCCACTTGTTTAAATTCGGTATAAAATACCCCGTCTCACACTGTGGTGTCATTCAGCGACCATACCAAGTTTTTACACCAGTGGAAAACCAACACATTGAAGTACCAAAAGTATGGTACCTGGTGCGGTGGAAAAGCGCCCCAAGCAATAAATGCAAGAGCACACGGATGGTTTAAACGAAAATCCTGCCAAATGAAAGAGGATAGTCATTAAAAAGCACGTAAAGCCTTATTCTCTTAGAACAAAGTGCAGGTTTCGCTCATATCTGCAGTGAAATGCACTAACTTCCTACCTTACAGCGCCTTCTACAAAGACACCAGGCTACAGGAAGAAAGCTGAAGAAAATGACCAAGTAAAGAACAGGAATCAGCAGAAAGGTCTGAACAAAAAGCCAAAGAGGACAGCAGAGGGTTTGCGTCCGCATGCGATGAGCAGACAGCGAAAGGGCATCGTGCGAAAGTCATCGATAAGTCCAACCAAATAGCCAGTAAGAACGCACAGGAATCAGGGGGCAGATCTGCAGTTCACAGCAAGCATTAGCCAAGGACAGAGTAAACACACAAGGCTGCTTCTCAGCACATGCCGGCGCAGTTAAGCATTCAAGAAGCTGGACTTCAAAAACATAGCGGCAGTAGGTCCCAAAACTACACGACTCAAATTACTTGGTTAAATATCCACCCATCTAACATAAGGAAAAGTGCCGTCTATAAAGAAATAATAGCAGCGAAAGCCAAAAATAACCCAAACTCAGGCCATGTAGTGAGAAGAGTCTCCTGTGGCCTTTATCTGCCATCTCAAACTAGCTGATATGCAGGAGGCGGCAAGTGGCTCACAGGAAAACACCCAGCAGATGGTCTAAGAGCAATGGGGGGGGGGGCAATGACTGGAGGGGCATACGTAAATTAGGGCCAATCATAATGCCATCTTGTCAGTAATCTAGTTATTATAGTAAGGGATCAGATTACCATGTAAGCCTCCTTTGAGCATCTCTCCATGCTTCAGGCACTTGGGGCAAAGTCCCGCCCACAACAGCCCCCCCCGACGGAAACCTCGCTCCATTAACCAACAGGCGTCCACTGGGATGCAGGGGAGTAGAGAGAAAAAAAAATCCAAGAGACGCAGCCTGACTCTGTCAAGGACCCTCTGCTCTGTGTAAAGAGGAGGACTTATGCCCCCCCCGTACTGGCACAGCCCTGAGAATTACGTGACCTCTACTCACTCGGCCTTAAAACAAGAATGAAAATGTACCTCACATGATCCCACTAAAGCCCCTTCATGGTCAAGCATTGACACAAAGCTGCCTCGAGCTGGGGGGGAGGATCCAGCACCAAACCCAGACAAATCAACCAAATTAATAG
This sequence comes from Stomatorhinus walkeri, assembly GCA_026784285.1. NCBI lineage: Eukaryota > Metazoa > Chordata > Actinopteri > Osteoglossiformes > Mormyridae > Stomatorhinus > Stomatorhinus walkeri. The sequence goes on along the minus strand of JAODUD010000035.1, from coordinate 2,416,584 downwards.
TGTGGGAGGGTGGGCAGGTAATGATATCACTCTGGTTTGAAGGCACCCACCCCCTCTCCAACCCCACCCACGTATAGACAGAGTGGAAGATACCTCACTGCCTGCTTAATGCAAGAGCCCAGATGGCAGGGTAGATCAGACACAAATGGAGAAGCGGAGAATGGAGACCGTCACTGAGCAAGAGCAGGCATGCATGACATTGGGCAGAGCAGGGCAGTGCGGGACATCGGCATCACAGAGAGCCAGCAGGGCCACCAGAGCCCAAGACACCTCAGCAGCCGGGGTGTCAGGAACCGAGTACCAGCATCAGCTTCACTAACCGTGTCCAAGTACCACCTTCTCCCACGATTAAATTAAAAATCGCCCTTTAATTCCATACAACTCCTGTGAGGGTGAGAACAACAGTGAGAATCTCCTGCACGTCAACCACACGATCATTAGTGAAGACATTGAAGAGCGAGGCAGGCAGAGTGCTGGCACACGACCAGATCTCTCTGGACACTGAAACATACACAAGCCGACTGTGAAAGAAGCAGTCAACGATCGCTAAGCAAGCCAGCCCCCAAACCCCTACGAACAAACACAGGCTCCAAGATCACCACAGTCCGGCGGGAGGGTCCCTGCTTGCTGCTCAGCGGAAAGAAAAAAAATATACAACTGCGCATGAAGCAGCCAATGAGGACGTGGCCAGAGCACGCCATGGGAGAGGGAATTAACATCGCATCCTGCCGAGTGTGACTGAGCCCTTTGAGCGAGGCAGGCCTGTCCGGAGTCAAACAAACACACTTCTGTCATGTGCCATTCCGACGTGGCTGGACAGCTGCGGCCCCAGCAACCAGGGGTTGGGCGAGGACCCCATCTGCCGGGGCGCTGACGCACGGACCAATCACAGAGGAGCTCTTGTCATCGCACAATGGCGCCTCACCACCCGTAGCCAAGGCTCACGCGTCCAGGCTCAGCCAGACAGCTCATAGATGAACTGCTTCCTTTACTCCTTGGCGGAGGAGTAGCTCTAATTGTATGATGTTAGTGTGCCCAAGGGGTTAGCCGTCGACAGCCCCCCTGCCTCGCCCCATCTATAGGACTTCAGTCGTCTCGTCCATTACTCATTAATCTTTTCACAATCACTCCCTTTCAAATTATACATCCTAAATAGCTTTTGTGCCCAGTTTTAATTTCTTCCTACATTTCCGATTCAGGGCTTCAGGGCATACATGTTGGGTCCTATGGGCACCAGGTATTAAGAGACTCGATTTCACTTGAGATTCTTCGGTCATCGAGTCTATTGGTTGCAAATGTGGCATGCAGCTGCTGGTGACGTTCACGCTTGCAAGGAGATTTTTGCAGAAACAAAGTCCAGACAGTGGCTTACAGTCCAAAGGAAAGGAAGAGGCCGCCAGGGTCTGCTTATGATGTGGCTTTATGGGACATGACAGTCCGGACCCCGACTTACTCGTGCCAAAGACATCAAACAGCCGCCCAAAACACAGACACTCGAGCACTGCCAGCTTCCCTCTGAGCTTTGAAGCACTAAATCATACCCGAAAAAAAAAATCTGCAGCCACAGGCCCTCATCCCCCAGCTGAAGCAGCTTTCCTGCTTGCAGAGGGTGGACAGGATGCAACAACAACCGAACCCAAACACCACAGCGTCCAATGCGCTTCGGCAAACCTAAGCGGCGGGTGACGCGTCACGCCATCCCAAAGGGCACACTAATGTGGAGAATGAAACGGCAGGTGACTTACGAGACTGGATTGCCAGCGCGTCCGTTACCAAAAACCCAACCGGTTCAGTCAGGCTGCAAAACAGGTTTCGCGGACATTCAATAATTTGTGGCCAAAAGCACTTTTTCACAACTGCAACTTCGTGTTTAAAAACACCAACCTTTCCACAGCATGACATCATCAAATTTTTCTTCCCCAGTGTCAAAACAACTTAATACTACCTTGTAAACACAGGATAATCAACTTATAACTTGTTAATTATTAAATATGAATTCACAGCTTTTCGTGAAGTATTCTTTTTATATCCCAGCCTGAATATAAAGCGCCGTCAAACAATTAAAAAGCACCAGAAACACACCAGGTTCTCCGCTCACCAGAACCGGAACATTTGTCTGTGACTCAAGCGTAAATGCGAGCCTATAAACCTTCTGTCAACCTTCAGAACCACTGCAATAACAGGCAGGATTTGAGGGCAGGGTGTCACTGGGACAACATTTTTAAAAGAATCTATCTGCTACTCTTTCTTTGTTTTACCACAATCAAGCAATCCTTTGAGGATAAAGACTGACAGCAGACTGTATTGTAAAGGCAGTTATGTCTGACGGGGCTTTTAAAAAGCTGCACCATTATACTTATGTAATTTCTAGGACACACTGTTCTGATGACTCTACGACACCATTGTCTAAACCACTGACACTTATCAATACCTTCCAATAGTTTACCTGGCCAGTACACAACTCAAGAATTAACTGAATAGAAACAATTACATAAAAGTACTAATGATTGCAGGTAGGCATGTAGATATTACCTGCCTGGTATCAATATACTTAAAAATATTTTTTAATTTGAACGAGCTACTTTTTAGCAGATTTCTCACTAAGCATGCAGATTAAGACTGCTGGGCTTGCAGATTCATAGTAATGGATAATTCCTCGAACAAACTGGTGCATAAACACCATCCTGAGTGGTGTACAGGATGCAAGGACGGGGTTAAAATATGACCATCCACAAAGCCAGCACAGCGGAGACAGCTGAATGGTGACTCATTCATTTCCCTTAGATTCTGACTCAGCTTTGGTTCAGGCAACCATTTCTGGTGAAAAACCATATCAGCTCAATAGCAAGTCCGCTACAACAGCAGTGAAACTTGGACAGATCAACAGGAAGGTTCTCCTGATGTGCTTATTTTACCTTTTTTGTTGTTTTTGCATAGCCAGTCAATACTGAAATTCTCCCACAGGGATAGCTTGGTGTCTGTGCTCAGAGATTTTAAGTTACAACAGAGTACAAGTTGCCCATGTGCATCCATCACTCTACCCTCCCAGGACACACCTGATAACAGCTCTAGTTAATTTGGCCACAGTGTTGATGCTCACAGATTTCGCACATATAGACCTTCATCGGACTAAAAGTCCAAGAACAGTGATGATTATTTACAGTATTCAGAAGGCAAGAATATCAGATTTAATAAACACTGATGATGTCTGCACAGACTCTTCGGACCACTAAGCTTAGATTTTTTTTATTTTTATTTTTTTACAAAACTAATGGAATCAAAGACTGAAGGGGAATAAAGCCAAATGGTTTTTCAAGCTCCGGTTCAGCCTGCGTGGGTCGCGCCGTGGCAGCTCGGATCCCGTGTTATGTGCAAGCCGTCTCCCCACATCCCCCTTCTCCATCTGCCAAGCAACATAACAGGATGTGATGTAGGGCTTCAGCACATCATCTTTAAAGCGCTAGGGCAGGGAGTTTGAGAGCAGGACACACTTTTCAATCGGGCGTTTTCCTCGATTATTCCCGTGCTTTGTCGCGACACGATAATGCAGACGCGGGTGGAGAAGACGGTCCGGGATGGACGAGTGCAGTTCTCGCCTTTTCACACTAGGGGAAATCGGAGATCTGATGGTGGACGTTCAAATGCAAAAGCTATGCAATCAACGGCGATGTACCGTCTAGTCTGAGGGTATCGTGTCAATCCGATCCGAATCCGGAAAAAACACCGATGGATTCGTGCCAAGCAATCGGTAAAACGGGAAGTCACGCCTGGTAATCCACCGCATTGTCTAGATACTCTTTTCTTGGTCACACCGGATCTCGGCGTCGCGCATCATTTACAGCATTAGTGTGCCACCAGAGAAAAATATGTCAGCCGCAACCAAGCACTGTACCCTGTGCCCATATTCCCCCGATACAAACAGCGTAGCGAACAGTCAAAAACAATACATTTTTAACCAACCTTGTATACTTGTCCATAGGTGCCATTGCCGACTACTTCCACCAATTCAAAAATCCCAGCCGGATCCTGAAAATAATAATAAAAGTAGCTCAATAAATTGCAAGGAGAATTACTGGCAAATGTGTTTAAGTTGTGCTAAGGGTGGATACCTGGCACGTACGGGTTCGGCGTCCTATATTTCCCTTGCACATGCCAATGCATTGCAAACAAAGGAAAGATAGGAACTCCGCTGACTGCACCCTCCCAGCCCCGATAATAAACAGGCACAAGGCTTGTTTGCCCCAACAAAGGAAATCTGCCCGTTATGGAGGAACCTTGGCGTCGAAGAAGCGAATCCGAAACGAGCAATAAAGTCGTGAAAATCCTCTATCGCTGCACTAAATGACGGGATAACAACGCCGTCCTTGTCTAGCACTCACCCGCAAAGACGAGAGGTCTATGTCCACCAGACTCTTAGCCGGAGAGTCGTTCGCCATCTTTTAAATAATAAATAAAAAGCGCGGCGTCTTTTATCCGCGGTGGCTTCACGCTGATCGTGTCTCCGCAGTGCCGTAATGGCTCATGTGGCGCGGCGATCGCCGATCCCTCTCGGTCGCTCGCAGCCGGTCGCAGCCTCTCGCAGGGACGCGCTACTCCATGTTGAGGTGGCAGGGCTGGCGGCAGCTCGCTCTCCGTGCACAGGAAGCCGGCGAGGGGAATGGCAGCGGGGGAAGGCAGGGCCTCGCTGCAGACTGGGAAGGGAGGGAGCGAGAGAAAGAGAGAGAGGGGGGGAGAGAAATAACGCTTCTTCGGGAAACCAGAGATTATAGGAGGAAAAAAAGTTTTTAAAAGGAGCTCCCCCTCTTTCACCTCTGGCTGGGTAAAAAAATTAACGGAAACACGTTGTTTATGCAGCAAAAAAAGGTACCGAATATATTTCGTTCCGGAAAGGAAGAACCGGCTTGAGCTTTTTTATTTTCATCAGAGATCGGCTCGCCTGAGCCATCAATATTCATAACGACATGGGTGTGGCGAGGCGACAAAAGGTCACGCGTTTTCAAACGCTGACACGTTATTCCCCCCAAAGGCGGAAAATCTCAGCCTCTTGGATTATATTTGGGATGGAAATCGAAGTAGCTATGTATGTACAGGGAAAAAAAACGTGTTTTTTCTGGGGAGGTAGGGCGGGGTTCGTTTTATGTTGTATGACAATAGATGTTTATACTGACAACTATATATCTTAAATTCGGCAGCTGTTGTGAAACGAGTCTAAGGAAAAAGTACCGACATTATTGTATGCAGATGATAAATCAGATGAGAAACAGACTGCCACAGCTACAGTCCTGTATATATGCTCGATTTGCATGAAACGTGATCCGACCGTAATAAAATTAATTAAACAGATGCGTTTATGCACGAAAGTTTAAGTGTGTGTGTATTTTAATGATGCAGTATTATATAAAAATATTTTTTTACGGATGTAAATTTTAATATTTAAGTAATAGTGATGCAGGCGGATGGAACAGCCACGCGCTCCGGGCCTAGAACCCATGGCCGTGCAGTGACGTAAAGGGACTGGAGCTGCATAGCCGCTGCCTTCCTGCAGATTAGCAGTACTGTCAGATGGTTGCGGCTTGTGTTACACTGACAGCCCGCTGTAGGATGTGTATCTAAGGGCTTTTGGCAACATATGGCAAAAGCCATTTGAAATCATTCGGCTTGCTCACCTACTGTGCTGTAAGGGGTTCGAACCTACCGATACCAGAGGACCAAGAGTGAGCTAGCATGAGTTTCTTTGGTGCTGCATTACAGATTGGAGCCCAAGGCTGCTGCAGACTGGGGGGGGGAGGTAGTGTAACCAGACCCACTTGGCACCAGAACCGTGTTAATGGTGATGTCATCCTTTGGATCCTATTGGCTGGCCTGTTGGATCAACTTTTCTCTGCAGTGCTGTGTGCCCTGTCCCTTCTTTCTTTTTTAGTTTGTTACATCCTTTGTTTCCTTTCCTTTTTTTTTTACTGTTTTTCTCTTTTTTTCCTTTCTATGATCTTTAAGAATAAGGGAATAAGTGACATGGTTCGCTTAGCCAGTTAGCACTGATCCCTGTTTCTGCAACTTGCTGTTTACTGAAGCAATTTGTGTAAAAGCAACTTACTGAATGGTGATACATAGCATAGTGATTAAGAACATGGACTTGTAATCTGAAGCTTGTTCCCAAGTCGTAGTTATAGTTTGTGGTATAGAAGCTATTGTTATGATGAGAGCTCAATGTATTTGGTGCTTGAAATGTAACTTGGTCACTAACTAAGTGGTAACCTAAAACAGTCAAGACACAGTAGCCCTCTGTGGTGGAGTTCACCACTTTTTTTTACATTGTGCCACTTGAAAGTAGGAAATCAGGCCTATGTTTTAATATAAACTAAAGAAACACTAAGCATGCAGCCTCTTTGTGACGCATTAATAAACTATTGTCTACAAAAACAATCACACGTATTTCTGCCACAAACATCTCATCTGCTCGATCAGATTAGAGGTTAATTAGAGCTTGTCAGAAGGGAAACTGGGCTGAGGAATTTCCCGAGATATTTCGCCATTGTTGTTAGTACTCTTGTGCACCTTCCCCTGATCCTTCCCTTCGGTTCTGATAGTGATGTTTCAGACATCCCTACTGGGTAAATTTCAAGCTCTGGATTTCTTCCATTGATCCAGTATCCCCCCAACCCTAATATCTTTGTTAACCCTTACACTAGCTATGATGTGTGACTGGTTCTTGTAGCAGTTTGACTGAATGGGATGTAATTACTGCAATTGATTTGAACTGATTCACATAAAGCTGTGCAAATAAGAAAATCTAATCTGAATTTGCTTTTTATCTATAATGAATGAAAGAGAGTATTTGAGTTTTCAGCAGCACTTTGTCCTCAGTAGGGTTTGGTTACTGTTTTGAAAGTATGGAAAATTGCCCTAGTTTGTGGCACACCTTAAGCTTATGTGACTTGCTATTGGCTGGACTCTATGTTCTGGACAGACAGACGGCCTCTGCAGATCTTTCCTTGTGTTAATTTGACATTCAGTGCAGTTGATCTGACATAACTTTACTACACATGAACAAATTTGTTTAATTAAATAAAGAATAATTTGTAAGTCTTTCTAACTTATGTGGGATTTAAACCAACAAACCTGGTTTGGAGTGCAGACACCTGTTTATGAAACCAGAGGTTCACAGGTATGTTCAATCATCTCTAGAGAGATCCCCATGAAATCCTTGCAAGTCGAGGCTCCCAAAATTCCTGTGGTGGTAAAGCGAGATCATTAACTAAAAGCTCGTGACAGTTTGTCAGACATTTGGGAAACATTAAAGGAACTTAGGGACTTCCTCTTGGTGGAAAAACTATTATATTAAGATCCAGTGAAATAATATCTACCGTTTTGACGTGCAAATAGTGTGAACCTGTGATGAGGAAGTGCCACAGTAAAGAAGATAACAGTTCTAAACTGACTGCTTTTCACCTTAATAGTCAGTCATTGTACATAGCCTGTATAAACAGGGTTAGGGCTGGTGGTTCCTTTTTCTCAGGGATAAGGTGAGCAGATCTGCTCAGTAATATTCCCCATGAACAGGGGCTGTAATAACCAGCCAGCTGTGTGACTTCTCTGTGCATGTCACTCAACACGGTACCCTGGGGGGCTTTGCATCTGCTTTCCTTGCCTTTTTATTCCTCTGGAAGGAGCTGAACTTTTTTCTAAATCAAATGCAACTTATGTGTCTCTACAGCCGTTGATCAGGTCAGACCGGTCTTGCGGTTGCTACAGGAGGGGAAAAAAAAACAGAGAGAAAGGGAGATTTGTAACTCCATGACATTATTGAGGGTGGGGGGAGAGTTCAGTAACACACAAAGTAGGACACAAAAAGTGAGGATTGCTGTTTTTTACATGTATTATTATTATAGTTTTTTGCTTAGCAAATGCACAGGCCAACACTTCCCTGCCCTGCTACACTTTCCATATAGCATCATTTGATTACTAAGCTCTCAGCGTGAGTTTTATAACCCTTAGTATTATTGTGTGAAAGATACTAGTGTTTAACTGAGTGATTCTGACGCCCAACACCAGCACTTCTGTTTGGAGTTTTTTGTCAGGGGTGAGGGTGGGTGGGGGGCGGTTAGGCGCTGTTGTCTTTCAGTTGTTCGTTTTTATCATAAATCTGTCAACCTGTTGTATTGGACGTAGGAACCTTTCACACCCAAATGCATTGTGACGTCTGGTTCCTAAGCATTTCTGTAAACCCAGTGAGTTATGTGCACATTTTCAAAAATTGTAAAAAAATTTTTTCAAATTTTCACAAATTTTCAAAAATTTGTGAACTCTCCTATGGAGACTGTACCTTTGTCAATGATATTCATTAACAGAATGTCCACAGCGAGGCAGTGACGTATTTTTATAAGTCTGTTATCATATTTGTTTAGCAACTGTCCCACATGTGGCACTTCCTGTCGCCCTTGATGGGGAACAAGACCAGGGGATGGTGGGTAAACATGCGGATAAAGGCCAGACAGACAGAGGTGGTTCCAGGCATTTGTCACCCCAACGGTCTGTCATGTCCTAGTACAGTCTTCAGCAATTTCAGCATCTGTTTGATCTGTTTAGTCTGCTGATCAGGACCAGCTCAGATTAACAATCATTACATTTCAAATCCTGTTTTCTATGCCCAGTCTTGACAAGGAGCTGATATCGAGGTGGTTATACTGATGGTGGGGTATAGCAAGAATTCTTCACACTCAGTACCTCCACGAACAACCTCTGTGGTGCCGCAGAAGCAGCCCTGGATCGGTCACAGCTTACTGATCAACCAAGTTACAGAAGAGATGTCCCCTGCATGCGCTCTAGTCATACTTCATTTTGATTTGTTTGTCCATGCCGCCGCTCCACATTGCCAGCCCTCTCCGTCCATCACCCTCCCTAAGGATAAAAGAGCGAATATATAAACAAAATCGGTTTAATTTTTATAATGCACCACCCCTCCCCAAACATGATCCCCGCAACCAAGAGCAATATCTGCTGTTGCTTCCATGCTTCTGCTCTAAAATAGGCCTCCTCCCTAGCTACCAATCAAATGCGCATAAATATTAAATACCACACACACAAATTCACCCTAACTGGTTTAGATACTAGCAAGCCTGAAACAGCTATGGGTTATAATAATTGGAGTTCTAGATCCTATATTAATTGAACTGAAGCTGATGGTGATGCAGACCTCCTTACAGTACATTCTAGGTGCCACCAGCTGGAACACACTACCCCACCCGCCCAACCACTGCAGTTGCTATGCCCCGCCTGCATCACCAGGAAAACATTTTCTGGACCACGCACTGGGTAAATATGCGAACCTGGAGAATGCTAGGGTCATGGCTCACTCACTGTTGGACATGCAAGAAATGTTTCTTTGACCAAGGTCTTGAAGAAACCCTGGTAGATAATTTCCCCTTGGTTTAGCTCGACACACTCCATAGAGCCTGGATTCAGGGTTTTTCTCCACGATGCCCCTTTATGAGTTGTGTGGAGCAATGCACGTATCTGAGTGCTCATCCACGCCCTTATAGGTGACAATGAGTAATAACCAGCATTTGCCATCACTTGTAATCCTGTCGTCATGGTCCATGTCATGATGTGCAAGGATGAGACAGTTCTCAGCTTGCAAAACACCTGACCATGTGGTTACTGATTACAGGGAACTGAGCTGGAGGAATGACTGGGCCTTAGTGCCTTGTACTTTTCTGAGTCACACTAGCTGAGAAAACGCTTCCTGTTGGTTTTGTCTTGTTTCCCCGTTCTCCCTGAGGTCACTCGATACACTAGCCCTCTGGTTTCGCCCAATCAGTCAGAGGCCCAGTCATGAGAACTAAGTAGCGCTAAATGCATATGAGTGCGCATGCATGTGTCTTCAAGACTCTGTGTGTTTACAATGGTGGGTGCGGTTGCACTGAACCCATCTGTTTGTAAATGCATATGAACTTGTCAGAGATGACACACTAAATGCAATATGTGGGAGTTTTGTAGCTGATCTGTGAACTGTTTGCATTGACATCACAATTGTCCTTCAAAGAAATATTTGACTTCCCAGTTATTCATCTTGAATAAGGAAACAAATGCATTTGGGAGTTGTCATAAGACATCATTTTAAGTCCCACCAGCTCCCAGCTAAAACCTTTGTGTGCTGTGTTCTGTCAGGGGTAGATAGTCAGGAAAATCCCAGGCTTCATAAAGGGCCTTGCTGTTCTTCCCAATGATGAGATCCCTCCCCTTAAACATGACTGAAACATGGGCCTGGGCAGCCAAACCTGTATAATACAGGTTCTGACACATGGTTGGATGGTCTGAAGTAACTTCTTTGAACAGTTGGAGTTCTTTGTCTCCTCACATTTGGTGATGCTTGTCTCCTTGTGAGGCAAAATAACAGCCTAAGAAATAGGATCTTATTTCATTGGTTATCTGTAGCCTCTTGCTTAAGGGGATGTCACAATTCTACCCCAGTCTCACTTACTAACACTAAAGCAGCACCTTTAAGAAGAAGAGGGACTTTACAGTTACCAGAGGTTTTTGCCTAAAGCAACATGGAAGTTAGGATCAAAGAGAAGGACTAGACAGCGTCCCTGGAGCAATTCGGGTTAAGGACCTTGCTCAAGGGTCCAACATTGATGTGATTATTTGACCAGTCACAGGACATAAATTCATAAGCTTCTAGGAACAAGCACCTAGGCACCAAAGATAGTTTTGTTTATTATCCCAGAATATAGCGTGGAACACTGAATGTGCGAAGAGTGGAAATACGTGGGAGCACCTATGGAGCCGGTTGTTCACTATAACCACCATAAAAACCTTCTTCTGTCATGTCATCCTGCCGTGCAAAAACTGTAAATAAATGAATATTTATTACATTCCCATTAGCAGACCGTTCAGCGATTTCCCCCACATCTTCTTCGCAGGCCTATGTAATAAGGACCCATCCAATTCCTAAAAGCGAAATCAAGTCCATTTATCAGTTGCTTCAACAGTCATGGATATTGTGTATGATTCACTCCTTGCCTGCGGTGAGAGCTGACTTTAGCTGACTTTAGCTTCAATGTTTCCTTCCCATGTGGATGTGACATTCACCTTTGCTTGAACCTTTGTCCAGATAAAAGGCACCAGTCTGATTATAGTCTGACTCTACAGCAGCTTTCCAGGTCCCTCTTCTCCTGTCAGTGGCAGATCCTTGGCTAATTAACATTGGGGCCGAATTTACTTTTCCAGTGATGGTAATTATCCATGTAGTGTTTCTTATTAACTGTGGTAATGGAAAGAATATGTAACCCAAGTGAGTGTGAGTAGCATGTATTTGATCTGTATGTATTACACATTATGGATGATATTGAAACATATTTTGTACTCAGTTGATTAAGACGTCTTATTGGTCAATCGCTTTATCCATAAGCACCCTGGTTGTCTAATGATAACCACATTTGAACAATAAGCATCTACTAATTTACTAAACTGTCACACATCTCTCTGACTTGATCCAGGTATTTTCACAGTATAGTTCATCCTACCTAAACCCAGTTCTGCTCTGCTACCTCAAACACATAGGATTATATCCACATGGGGGTGGACATGGTAAGATTCAGAATATACCTTTGTGTAAATTCTGGTTTGTGACTGACAGTATCTGTTTTGTCTGGTTGCTTGTTCTTTGTTTATTTGACTATGGCCTGTTCTATTTTTCATTTATTACCATAAATACTCTTGGTGGCGATGTTGGAATCCAGGCCAAAACAATCACTGAACATCACAGGACAGAAGAATAAGCTGACATAGTGCTGGGCGATAAAACGATCTCGATTTTTTTTATCGATAAAAAATGAGGACGATCACGATGATACACACAGACTATAAAGCTCGACTAACCAAGTTCGCTCCGTTTTAGAGAATGCGCTGAGACAGACAACTCGATGGCCTATCGAGCAGGGGTTTACTGAACGCCAGCACAACAGCCAATCACAAACGACGGTGTAATTTTGCCCATCTTCCCTTAAAGAAGCAATTGGTGCATTCGCCTTGGGCTTAGGTCTGTCTGCAGCTGACGCGACGTGGAGCGCAATCTGCCGGCGGCTGCAGGGGTTGAGTATAAACTGACTGCAGTCAAGTCGGACAACTTCTACTCCTCGTAGTCTGCGAGACCTGAGTGCAATGGCAGCACTACCAGAAGGGTGTAGATAAATCTATACAAATATCACCTGCATGCATATTGCTTCTTGTTCAATAACCAACTCCTGATACAAACTGTTAGCAGTGAATAAAACTATTGTGTATAGTGGCTCTGTGTAAAAAGATAGGCAGGAAAAAGATCAAATACATGTATTTCAAGGATTCAAAGTTTTTATTGTCATGTACAGAGTATAATGCAATTCTTACTTGAATGAATTCTTCACAGACTTGGCGATTAAACAAATAAAGCAGCGCACCATTACAGTAACTAACAATAAATAGACCACCGATCTACGTGTACTTTTAGAGCATTTATGTAATTTATTAAAACTTTATTTTACCAGGTAAACGAATTGAAAACCAGTTCTCACTGCTTTACTGTCACGATCACAGGTGTGAGTGTGCCTGGATGCAGGCGGCGTCGGGCAGGGAAGACGACGAAAGGCAGGAATATCCAAAACCGGGGTTTATTTGGAGACGGACACGGGTAAACGCCACAGAACATCACAATGACCGAACTGGGGTAACTAACTCATTCGCGGACTAAATACACAAGACTGACAGCAAACTAATCAGGAAACAGAGGAATACACTCAAACGGATGGACCACAGGTGGTTTCAATCGGGGTTTGCACACGAGGAGCGAGGGGGTGTGGCACACACGGGGCTCGTACGGGCAGGGTATGACATTTACATGCTTTTCAGGAGAAATACCAGATAACGCACTGGAACTTCCTGGGATACAAACGTCATGAGTGTGACTAAAATCTTCAGCCAATAAGGACAAAGTTGTTTCGTCACGGAGGCGGTTCCAGTTTGTGCTGCATGGTATGTCTCAAGTCGTATTGCTCTCGCGAGGATTTTGTACCATGTGACATGGTGACGCGTGGTGACGTTTTGTGCCAGACAAACGAATCTAACCATGACTTGGCATTTTTTTGAATAAGTGTTTTTTCTTGGTTTAGATACTTTTCTACCTCAGAATTTTAAAAAGTTTTTAAGAGACTAAGAATAGAGGAAGATTCTGTCCTGCTTTATTTTATGTTTGTCCTTTAACATATTTGCAATATTATACAGTTTTGCACATTGTTACATTATTATATGGTTTTGTTCATTTGAACTATGTTTCTTTGAATATTTGAAAATCAATAACCTTTTATCATTTTAAGGGAATTTTGTATATAAACAGTTAAATTTGTTGGAAAATAATTTAACTAATGAACTAATTGTCACAGGCAGAAACAGGTAAGGACCCAGATATGCGGGTAAGGAGACGGGCTTTATTGTGCTGGGGTCGGGGAAGCTGGAGTGGATCAGACAGGAGCGGGGAGCAGGGGGTCGAAGGCAGGAGGTGTCTCTTCGGGTCGAGGAGTCTGGGCAGAAGTCTTTCGAGGAGCGGGCGAGCAGAGAGGTCGATAGTCCAAGCAAAGGTCGAGATCCGGGAGGTCTGTCCGAGGGCAGGACGCAGGACTGGGGCACGAGAGGAGAGGGATGACGGACACGACGGGATCAGGCGAGGAGAGCGGGTCAGGGTCGGGATCTGGGCTAGGGAGGCAAAGGCAGAGATTAGGGCAGACACGCGAGGCAGACGGAAAGGGCGCTGGAATGAGGGAACACGGAGGACAAAAGAGTGCTCGGCAGTGGCTTCCATAGATAGCACAATACTTCGCACTGGCCTGTGCTCACGGCTACACCTTTATTCCCACCCTGATTGCTGGGAGGTTCCCGACCTCCGTCGGAGCCTGCCCCTCAGGGCGTGACACTAATACTAATATTGTTTATTTTAATGTATTCATTCTATTTGTCAGAATAGAGTTAATTTTTATATTTTTTTAATTATTACATGGAACAGCATTGTGAAACTATAATATTGATAATTATCGATATCGGTCAATACAGGAAAAAAAATTTTTTTGCCATACCGCCCAGCTCAAAACTGACAGTAGAGTTTCCCCACAATGCATCAGGCAGGAATTGTGTCTGGTTCCCTCTCAGCAGAGGGGCCCAATCCTAATGTTCTCACAACAGTCCAGTAATGGCCATCTAGCAGTTACCATGTTATACACAATGTTGCTTCATTCTGGCACATCATCAAGACAAATGAAAGTTGAAATGTAAACGGAATTTTTATCACCTCGGATTTTGTCAACATTATAGTACCACTCAGTTACAGTGGAGAATATACAGGCAAAGTTCTCTTAGTAAGGTTTTTTTTTTAAGAAAAAAAAAAATTATAAAAGGTTATAAAATGAATACCTTGAATTAGTAATGGACAAAATGTTGCCTAATGAACCATTTGCTGTATTTTATAATCCCACTAGATGGTGCTCTTGGTTTGTTTTGTAGTGCTGTGAAGGAACTGTAGCCCTGTTCTGTTCTGTTACCGGTAATGCAGAGTGGCAAACAGGGACTGTGGTAGCAGCATCAGAACATAATAAGCACCTTTCAGACAGGATGCCCCAGCTTGTGGCAATGTCAGTGCCTTCTAGGGACTTTTGGGAAGCTAGCTAGCAATCAAAGGCGGGACTTACAGCCCACACTGGGTACCAGCATCTGCTAGATAAATAGTAACAAACAATCTGGGAGGTATCGCTCTCTGAGTCACTGAGATAGCGATGGAGCCCCTCCCTTAGTGCCTCCCACCCAGCATGTTCAGTCATCCCCCAGGGGTAGGGGCGTGGGGATGTTTGGGGAGGCAGGAAGTGGGAGATACAGTGATTACCAGACAAGTGGGCAGCTAAATTTGTTTAATGTATACCACAGATTTAAAGGTGTTGAGCCAAAGTTGCTTTACCACAAACGTGCAGGTAAGATGAGACACAGAGATTTGGGATTAAAATCAGAGCAGGAATAGGCAGCACCATTAATCATAAATAGTATTTGAACTTCTTTAAGTTCTTACTTACTGTACTACAAGATTGAATACAATCTGAAGGCAATATCCATGTATTTGTGTGTTAACTGTAGCCAGAAGGTTACATTGACATTTCTCAAACCATCTCTCAATGCTCTGGCACTGCCTGCCCCACTAGGAGGCAAGGAGGCATTTGCTCTCCTTCTGTCACAGATGGACCCTGGGCCATCAGAGAGTTAAGCAGTTTGTTGTTAGGGAGGGGGTGTGGAATGGAAGCCAAAGCAGCCAATGGGACAGTGCCTGTGTGTTCCATTGGGTCTCACCGTCTCCCGGGCGACAGTAGCAGAAAGGTGCATCTCATTCATGCTCCTCCACAAAGCATCGCATGGCTTTCTTTTTGTTCATTTAGTTTCCTTTTAAAGCCAGACTACTGCACACTGGAGGACGGAAGGGGGGCGGG
>JAODUD010000035.1:2386286-2396878 GCA_026784285.1 Stomatorhinus walkeri | reverse complement strand
CTTGTGTTGTTCTTAGACTAGGAAATACTACTACTATTGTATATTTAAAAACCCGCGAAGTCGTGAATCCGCGATAAATGAACCGCGAAGTAGCAAGGAATCACTGTAGGTCCATGGTATTGCTACTTCTGTGGCAATTGGAGCGCATCCTACTCGGTTTTCCCGATTTTTTAGCGGATGTGACGTAATCTCGAATTCCAAAAATAGGATCCTATGGCAAATGGAATGCAGCATAACCTATCCATACTGTGATGAGCGTAAAAGAGAAAACACGACGACGCACTTCAGCAAGGATTCAGACGTGTATGTCAATGTTTGTCGAGGCGGTTGTCTAATGGTGCGTTCGTTTTTCTCTCGGAACTCGGAAATTCCGAGTTGAGTGACGTCACGTCGGACAATCTCCCGTTCGAGCTACCTCATCTCGAAACACACATGGCCGCTTCCATGAACATGCTGCTTTGTGTTGTTGCTTTATATTTGAGCAGATTTGGAGTGAGATTATTTTTTCCAAGAGACAAACAAACAAGAAATACGAACTAGTCAAACGATATTAAAAGCTTTATAAAATATTTTAGCACATTCATAGCAATATTCTTTTTTCGAGAGGCAAACAAACTGCAAACAAACCAAAGACACTAACAAGCCTGGTAATAATCTGATATTGTATGATAGGATACTGTTTACGGTCATGATATGGTATTCTCTAAATCGAACTATTAATACATTTAACAAAATAAACATTTATTTATAAAATAGAATTACTGTTGAGCGTGTAAATCGCCATGTTGAAATTACGTCACAGGGGCAACTCGGACAACAAAATCTTGTCCGACATCAACTTCATAAAAGAGTCGTGTTTCCAACGGGAAGTGACGTTTTTTGTGACGTCTTCATCCGAGGTCCGACTTGGAGAGAAGTAATCGAAGGTACCCCGACTTACTGAACACACTGTGATGCTGACAATTTGTACATGATAGTCTAATACATAGATATTTTTGCTTATATGTTATTTTTGCAGGCTATAATATTGTTGTGATTGACCTGCTACCCGCCCGTGTGTAACGAATTACCCGCCTGTAAAATTCCAAAACATTAAAAATCCGCCCGTTTCAGCAACTATCTGCGGGTACCCCACCCGATGCAGGACTCTGGTCTGCACTCTCTGGACCTGAATTACCCACCTCTGCCCATATCATATGGGACAGGCAGCAGCTCTATCAGCATGGTGATGAAAAGTAAACGTGTTATCTCTTGCTTATTGAATTTTGTGGGTTGTCAGTGTCAACAGTCCAAACAGAGGTGCGTGATGTAACCCAGTCTCTGTAGGTGTTATCAAACCGACTGGGCATGTTAAGTTCATCTACAGCCACTAGGTGGCTCTATTTCACCAGGCAAAGAGGTTGCCCCAGTTCAAATGCATGTCTGTAATTTTAGCACATGGCAGGTTAATCCTTTTCCCAGAGACTCCATGGATATGCAGGCTTGGGATTCAACTAGCTTTTAATTAACTAGGCTTGACTGAGCATGTAGGAAACTCTGTCATCACATCAATTAAAAGGTTAAAAGTGTCAGGTGTGTGAAATGTACTGTGGTAATGAAAGAGACAATATGTAATATTTGAACATTATCCAGTTCCTTTGTTCTAGTATTCACGCTAGCTTTCCATGTAATAGTGCTCAAATAGCACATCACTTGCAACCTGCAGAGTCCTCACCACGTTCAAGAAACGTCATGAGACCCAGATACCTCATCTACCACTGACCTTCAGCTCCCTGTCTTTGACTGTCTGGTTGAAATTTTTCACTTAGCACTTCAATGTACTTCCTCATAGACTCTCTTGCTGTTATTTATTTGTTGCTGTTATTTATTTAAATAGCATTTCTGATATGGAAACTCATTGGAAAGTTAACCGAGCAGGACGTACCTACATTGGTTTCTTAAAGCTGTATGCTTGTGATGTATTTATCTGCCTCATCCTAATCTGTAAGTGTAAATGTAAATGCAGCCCAGGGAATGAGGCATTGGACCTCCTAGGCACGAGACCCAGTGTGCAGCACACATACGTCGCAAACACACAGATGGGTTAAGAGTCCTGCCTTACCCAGAGTCCTACATGTACTGCAAATTAAATTTAAATAAAAAATCTCTCTCTCTCTCTCCCTCACACACACTCACACACACACACAATCCTAATTCTAACGACGACAACGTTCATTCCTAAGGTTAACCATAAGTAACCAAACAGAATACAACACTTTTAGTTTTTTATTGCATTCACAGATGTTTATCAAATTAAGATTACCCTTTTGGGGACCAGAAAAATGTCCAGACAAGGTAAAATGTAATAGGTTTTTATCACATTATGGGGACATTATGGACCCCACAATGTAATACATACATGACCACACACACACATACACACACATAGTCCATATATTCATATCATCGTGAGGACTCTTCATTTATTTCTATGGTCATAACCCATATCTTAGCTATGATAGGCTTTACGATGAGTAACCAAATTTCACATATGTTTATAAAATTGAGGTTAACCTTTTGGAGACCAGAAAATTTACATTTGGTCCCCACATGTAATATACGTATAATATACATAACCCACACACACACTCAGAACTAAATGATCTGAGTCGGTTAAACTTAACTGAATCTTTAACTGAATTCTAGATTAACTCCCAAGCACACGAAACTAATTATTATGTTGCTCTTGTATGATGGGGAGTGAACAGGAGTCCTTGACACCAGCTGATACGTTATGCTGGAAGACAATAAGGTCAGACCATCTTCATAAAGATCTTCTGTCTTTAGTCCTCTGTTCTACCCTTAAGGCAGAGTTGTTAACATTTTTGTTTGGATAATCTGGGAATCTGCTGTGAAAATACATAAAAGTGGTATAATATCAGGTTTGAGGAGTCAAACCTGAATCACTCTCTGGTGCTTTATATGGTATGTATTATGAGATGGGATAATCAAGCAAAAAAAACCTGTGTGTGTGTGTCTGTGCCTGCAGTAGGATGAATGAGGTAGGCAACTCAAAATCATCAGGAGTCAAGCATACATTATTTATTTATTCCCTGCATAAGTCTCTCGCTGCAGAAATGAAAGTCATCACCTATTCCATGTCTCTAAATGAAGACACGAAGAAGCAAAAATGAGCAGCTCTGTTTAAACCTATTTCTATTTCAGGAAAGGCAAAACTGTGACTCAAAACTGTATTTTTAGTGTCCTGAATGCCTATGAATGGTTGATGTTTTTATTTGTATTTTCTCAAAAAAGTCCCTGACATTGTATCATTGATAGTTTATACCCTTTTGAAATTCTGCTCCAAGTCTGTCAAACAAAGCAAAAAGCCAATTTTACCATAATTGTTCCAACTGTTTTTACAATAAAACTTAAGATTCAAGACTGTAAACAGTTGTCAAATCTTACAGAGCCTCTATTCAAGGATGGTCTATTCAAGGAATTTCAAGGCCTGCATCCCGTGGTCTCTGTGAATAGGTTGCTGTAGCTATTTGTAGCACACAACAAAAAGTATGTAGGTGAAAATGAAATGCACTTGAAAGAATTCAATTGAATTCATTTTTATGTAGCATCTTTTCAATTCAATTTTATGTAACACAGACTCCAACAGTAACATTTCCTAACATACCATTATTTATGGTAAAAACTGTGTAAATGGATAAAGTGAATAAGAGCCAGAAGACAATAATGGAGAAGAACCCACATGACCCGCCCCTCCCCCAGGCATGCTAACAGAAAGTAGTGCATGTATTTTTGTGGTGCTGACTTCCATGTGTAGGGCAGTTCACTCATCAGCTGTGCAATTCTCTGCACCTCTGCCTGTAGTTCATGGCCTATTGCATCCATAGCATGATGTCAGGTGACATTAAGGTCTCAGGGACGTGGAGGAGAGTGACACAGTAGGTCAGTACTGATGTTGATGGGTGACCAAAAATGACAAAATGGCAGCATACACGGTTGCAGTAGCACCCTTATTTATGGTTGACTAGGGTCAAGAATTAGGTCTTCACCCTGGATCTAAATACGGAGACTAAGGAGGAAAGTCTTTATGTGTGCAGCTAGATAGCTCAGTGGCCGAAGGCTTTATTACCGACTCTTTGTTTATGGGAGGAGCTGCAGGAGGGGTGCTGATCTTGGAAGTACATTCCAGGTGTAAACAGGACTCTGACCTTTCAGTGCCTTTTATACAGTCAGTGGAAAGATATCTGAATGTGTGATTCTGTACTTCAAATTCTTGGGGCTGCATTTTGAATCCGCAGAGATTTAATATGAGAAACTATAGGGAAGAATCAAAAATTATACCAAGATTGTGAGCTATTTTGTTGAAAATGAAAATTTAGTTACGCAATTATGACAAGCGCATTATTACAAAATGGGGTTATTGCCTAGTAACAAGGTGTTTTTTATTGGTTTATAAAAATAATTATGCAGACATCTCAACTTTAGAGCTGTTTACTAGGATTATTGCAGATATGTATGGTGAGGTGCAAATTGTCATCAATCAAACATCAGGAAATTCACTGGGTGAGCGCAGTGTGATTTAACCCTTTTAAGTGTGGCAGCAACATTCTCAGTCTATGTAATAAATGTAAATGATGAATAAAGAATGTTGTCAGTTATTAATAATAATAAATAATAACCCAACCCACCCCAAGTGAAACTGGAGAATTTCTAACTGCAGTTAAGTCAGTTCTTACTGTAATTATTGAATGGCAGTTTCACCACTAATTATCAGACAAATCATATCTCAAGTGTTTTATTGAAATACAAAATAAATTAAATCTTTTTACTGTACAAATACGATAAATGCAGCATTTTGTGTGATATACATAGGAAATGGCAAACTCAAAGGTTAGAAATAAAATGTGTAACAAGACTATTTTACAGAAAACATGTAAAGGCCTCAAATTGTACATTGTTCCAGAAACAATTATGGTAAAATTATCCACTTCGGTCAATGAGACAAAAAACAACAATGTCAAGTACATATACAGACATTGAAAAAAATAAATAAATAATTGGGAAAAAAAACACATAACTGCAGTAATTTATCAAAGCTAAAGGCAAACTATCTGTGTACCATTTTGACTGGATCATTCAAAATTATAAAGTCATATTTGAGGCTGGTCTAGATCAATGCAAATTCAAGCTTAAAAGCCAATTACCAGTAAGCTACCCAAAACTTGAAGGAAAACGGGTCCAAAAATGCACCGCACTACAAAACCGAGGGAGGTGCTTCCAAAACAGTCAACGACCACCTATTTCGGCACAGTTCCCTTGACCACCAAGTATTCAGTCGGTAACAATCCCCCCACCCCCCAGCCAGGAGAATTTCACGAAAGACGTTCACTTGGCAAATTTGAAGGCAGCCAGGAAGTACCTGCATCCACCAAAAAAAACAACCGAAAAGGCTTCACAGTAAGGGGTACAAGCCTGACGTCAACCACCTCCATCCCCCTGGTGTTGGAGTGAAGCTCCAGCGTAAACAGCAGGGGGCAGCACTAGTGCTGTCATTGACAGAGCCACAGCACACCAGCTCTGAGGAGATTCAGAGACTCTGAATAAAAAAGGTAAAAACAACCGTACAAAATATACACCCAGTGATACACATTTCCAAAAAAAAAAAAGACAATTGTAACAAGATAAAACACAGGACACAAAACACACTCCAAAAGCAGACTGCATGCAGCCTGATGGAAGAGTTTGGCTTAACCACAGAGTGTTAGACCCGCCACTGCAGTTCGGCGTGGTGCAGTCTGGCAACCACACCCGTATCTTCAAACCCAGACGAGCAGTGCACTCCTCTAACGTCTACGAAAACGTAGACAGCCTCGGACCGTGACGGCAGTAGCCTTTGCATGTAAACTTGAGGTGAAGGATGCTACATTTACATGTGCACGGCACTGGTGTCTCAGTGGTGCTCCAGCAGCAGACAGGCATGACCGGACATTGCTGGGTCAGCCATTCAAGTTGGTCAACTGCTTTCTGTTCCAAGCTAATTGGTCCAGATCTGTGAGTGATGCGAAGGCCCTGCCTACTGGAGTTCCACTTGGTTTCTAGAGACTCAAATACAACACTGTGCAACAATGGCAGAACATAAAATCGCACAATCACAAAAAATGGTAACACTTTCAAAAAGTCACGAATACCTCCAAATCTCAGACGAAATGAATGGAGCCCCACGTAACAGACCAGACGTTCAAAAATTCATATTTTTCAGGGCTCGTGTGTTCTTTTAGGATTCCGCAGTCAGAATAGCAGCACAAAACAAAAAGCCTATATTCTAGTTACTTTTCAGGTTTGACTAATTATTTGGTTTCTTTCTCTTCAAGATGTACAACGTACAAAAAAAAAATGGATCAGTCAGAACCCAGAATACAGCCCAGACCTGAGAGTAAAAGAGCAGAGACTGGGGGGGGGGGGTTAATCAGATGGATCTGTGGTGGGGGGACTCAAATTGCAGTGCAGAGGGTTAAGAGTTAAGCCCATGTGGGATGCGAGCGCTAGTATGAGGCGTATCAGACAGCCCAGGCTAACTCCCTTAATCTTTGGGAATCCGTATCAGCGTGACCCCTGCACCCTACGGGCGGGGCCGGGCAGGGACGTCACCGCGCCCTTTTGCGGGTCACGTAGATGAGGACACGCCGGATGGCGAGCAGCCGGTCCTTCAGGGAGGTCATGGCCAGGATGCTGAGCTGAGCCCGGTTCTCCAAAGGCAGGACCGCCAGCAACCACCAGCACCAAGCCGGGCCGTTAGGGCAACCCTGCGGGGCGGAACACACAGGCCACCGGGGTGAAGGAGTGGAGCAAAAACGGGAACAAGCAGCCTTCGAGCCTCAAGCCCAAATGACTCAGGCGGAATGATCTGCCTGTTTCAAGTGATGGTATAGTCACAGGATGGAGCTGTCTGGATCACATGGGGGGGGGGAGGATACCCTACCTGAGGGTCGGGGTCCCGTGCTGGCAAGTTGCCAAAATGGCTGAGGATCTGGTTCCGCATGGTGTCCTTGAGCGAGGTGAACCAGCTGGTGGCGCTCTCGTACACAGAATCATGAAGCCTTAGCAGCTCAGCCAGCTCCTCCCCATACGCCTGATAAGTGGGAAAGGACGGTAGCATAGATATTACAAAGATTCACACAGAAACCGAAGATCTCACAAACACACGCACGCCACACACGCACGCACGCACGCACGCACGCACGCACACACCTTGTGGTCCTCCAGGTACTCGATCTTGGCCGTGTTGTAGCCATCCCTCTGGCCGTGGCTCAGCACTTTGAAGCGTGCTACTCCGATGGTGTCCACGACCGACCGTCCATCAGGGAAGAACTTCACGTTCCTCACCTCCAGCATGCAGCCGTAGTCTGCAAACCTGTACAGTAATTTGCAGACCGTCGCTGAGGGGAACAGTCACTGCCTATCGCAAGCCTGCATCATAAACCAGCTCTAACATGCAGACCGTCCTCAGGGGGACAGTGACTGCCCATTGCAGGTCGACAAGATAAACCTGTTCTTACATGCACACCGGTGCTCAGAGAGCACAACCAGCCATCGCAGGCCAATAAGATAAACCGGCCTTGTCTGCCACTATGTTGCACTTCCTGTTTATTGAGGAATATCCAAAAGCTATCAGAGCCTTCAACTGCAGCCATCAGAGTAACACCATCTTACTGCAGGTGTCAATATGCTTTTTAGCTCAACACGTGAATTTAAAAAATAAACATATCATGGGCATGCAGGGAGGGGGGGACACGAGAAATGGGATCTGTGTGGGTGGTGCATGCATTTTGGCAATTATTACATTGTGGGGACCAGATTTCCCCACAATGTGATAAAAACCTGTAACTTTCTACATTGTGGGGACTTTTTTTTTTGGTCCATACAAGGATAACCTCAATTTTATAAAAAAAAAAAAAAATCTGTGACTGCAATCAAAAAGTAAAAAAAAATCTAATTTTGTTTGGTTACTTATGGTTAAGGTTATGGCTGGGTGGGGGTTAAGGGTGTTGGGGTTAGGGTTGTGCCCATGGAGAAGAATGGAGAGTCCCCATAAAGATATGCGTACATAGACTTTGTGTGTGTGTGTGTGTGTGCGCGCGGGTACTGTCAGGACCCTACTCACCCCTTCAGCTCGTCAGCGATGCACATGCCAAACTGTCTGGTTCCTGTCTCCATGGATCTGCGAATCATGAGGCGGTAGCGTGGCTCGAAGACGTGCAGCGGGCAGGGGATTGTGGGAAATGCCATGGTACACACAAAGATGGGCACTTCCTGGTTTAAGCTGTGGAAAGAATGAACCATCAGATCTGTACTGGGGATCCCAAAAGGCTATGATGCACTGGATGATGTTACCATGTCCAGCAGAAAAACTACAAAACACTTCAAGAAATATACTGCACAAAAAAAGTCTGATTCATTTAAGCGATTTGACTTAATGACGGGTTTGTCATTTTATGGTTCTGCTGTAGTACTGGCTTTGCTTCGGCTGAAAATGGGCCTTCACCAGTGATAAACTTTGAGCTTGTCTGTTTTTACAGTCTATGGAATTGGGCTCCACCATGTGCAAGATAATCATGAGACACTGCCCAAAGGGTCAGTGACATCAGTAAAATGTCAACTACATCAACTATTAGGAAGGATGGGTAACTCTAGTTCACATGTGCTCATTTGTTTATTAGGCAACTTGTGTCAAAAGGTTCTCTGTGTCCTGGTTTAATAAACAGGCTGTAATTAAATGGGTGAAAGCACACTAGCCTCTTTTCTGGTACCGGCCAAACAGAGCTACAGTGTCATTTCATTCAATGTGACTTACAATGTGCTTCCACCAATCATGATAAATCATAATACATCATAGTAAAAACTCAACCTGCACACAAGAGGACCGTGCAGGAGAGTAGTGTGGGGAGCAGCAGGACATCACGGGGCAGAGACTGCCTGAAACCGGAGCCTTAGACACCACTCAACCCTGATGTGAGCAAGTCCCCCATTCCCGTCACTCAGCGCACCAGCCGATGCAGACTAACAGTGCTGCACTTCAGGCAGGCGTGCGCTCCACGCCCTGGAAGCAGACGTTCTGAGGCTGCTGTCTGAGACACTAGTTTCCATGACCTCATCGGTTTTGTCACGCAGGTGCATTACCCGCCAGGCACAACACGGCAGGGAATTGGGGGGGGGGGCATAATTAATGAAATAGTCTGACGCTGTCAGAAGGAAGCGCCAAAGAAATCCAACACAGCGACCCACTTGCGCCACAACTGCATGTTCAGTTATGTTAGCAGTTACGGATGGAGCAGTTTAACGTTATAAAGTAAAGCAGCTATTTTTGTGAGTATGCTTAACTATAAATGCAAAGGCCAAAGGGTAGCCATACAGATGGCGGGAGAAGCAGAACACTATCGATCATCACAGGCCGCCATATTTGGACATGACGACACACCATATTTGGACATGACGATCCCTATTACAGTAAATGAGGCAGAGTCACGGCAACTCCCCACACTCACTTTGACAGCTCCTTCAGCTCCTCCTCGTGGATCTTCTTCCTCTCAGCCAGCTCCTCTGACAGGTAACGCCGCAGCACCTCTTCCATCAGCAGGGTCTTTTTGTACCCCCTGGTGGCCAGGTACTGCAATTACACACAAAAACATTTTGTTCCATTTTTAATGCAATTCTTAGGTAACAAAATTGAGCGACAACTAAATCAGCACAGGCAATATGCTGTCATTTTAACAGCCACCTTATTTTTCAATAACAGGTCCATAACATTTTACCCATGGGCTTTCTAAAGAAAGAAAAAAAAACAATGGAAACTTGTAAAGGTTAAAACGGCAATATCCATTTACCTATGGTCTTTCCTGTATTAAGAAAAACCTATATATTTTAGCAACACATTTATCTCACATTATCTGCTCACATAGAGATCACACATCATAAAGTAGAAATTCAGATGTAAAAAAGCACAATGAGTATAACCATTACTCACATGTATTAGAGTAGAACAGTGTGTTGTTGCCCATTCTTAACTTCACCCCCACCCACAGGCTATTCTAGGTAACATGAAATTGTATGTTTTAACATCTTACCCCTGAGGTTACTCTCATCTTCACAGTCTGGCTTTACCACAATACATCAGCTGTAAATAACTAACTGACTGTACTCATTGTACTGTACTTGCAGTATTTGTTTCAGCGTTCCTTGCACTGACTCTTGCACTTCTTGAACATTTATTACCCACACATGCATGCTGTACATACCAATCACACTGTATGAGACCGTCACCTTAACTGTGTATCTGCTATATGAGAGCTGCTGACAGTGGGAACCACATTCCACGAACACATTCCACATACACATTCCACGTGGGTGAGCACACTTGGCCAATAACCCCAATTCTGATTCTTTATGTTACGCGGCGCTTTGGCAGCTATGCTTCAGAGTACACCTGGTACCTCCATACATCTGAGCGTTTCAGATCAGACGCCCTTATGTGCCCTACCTGTGATTCAGTATTATCCTGCTGGCCAGGGGTGGAGAAAATTAGGGTTCTTACCCCC
>JAODUD010000035.1:2353202-2364669 GCA_026784285.1 Stomatorhinus walkeri | reverse complement strand
TGTAGATGTGCTTTTCCCCCGTGTTCCTACTTATTCATGGTTTTTGTTATTCCTGGTATTGCTCCCTGTCTAGTTGTAGTTTTAGTGTTTGCTTTCTTTGTAATTTGTTTACTTGGTATTTTATATTACTAGTTTTGGTTTTGACCCCTTATAGTCCCATTATTTTCTGGTTTCTCATTTGTATTCTGTTTTGTTTGTTAATAAATCCCTCTTTGCTGGTGCTGCTCAGTGGATCGTCCTTCCCTTCACCCAGCCCTGCTGTAACAATGTGAGGACACGTGCCCACTCCCTTCTACGTCCTGCCTCCCTTATTGGCACATGATGTAGGGGAAACGTGAACATGTTTCACTTGCTGGAGGAATAAAAAGCGCAGACGAAACCCAGGTGCTGCGGTGTTTCCTTATACACTCAGGCAATTTGTTAAAACGTTAAAGGGCTAAGACGTCTAGGCTGCTATATAAAGATATTAGCTGGAGAATAATCAAAATGTGATTTCTGTGCTGTAACCGTAGCTTCAAATGAGCCGTATTTCAGTGATACATGCATTTGCACGAACAGGTTCTGCGTCCACAGTTATTCAAGGAAGCAGTAATGAGAGATGGTCGACGTATACTCCTGTTGCTATGACAACAGATCACAATGTCTTTTTCTAAAAGTGGTGAGAACACACATACTATTTTCTGAGTACAGTCGTCCCTCGCCACTTCGTGCTTCGACTTTCGCGGCTTCACTCTATCGCTGTTTTTTGTCTATTGATTAAAAAGTTGATCGAGACAATGAAAGTGATACATCGCTACGCATCGGAAGCATATTTGCTCTTCGTAATTAAATATACAATAATAACAATATGATATTTATAACGTCTAATATTTCTTATTTTCTAATATTCTTTCTAATATTTTTGGTAATACGAGTGTAATTGTCATGACCTGCCTGTCTGATCCTCTTATGTGCCACGCCGCCTTATAAATCACATATGCAACCATTGTGACCAGCTCTGATTCAGTTTGAAGTCCATGTCAGTGTCTATAACCCCAGGTCTGTCATTGACGTTTTGATGTTACATGTTCCTATGTCCTGCATTTGGAGTGATTCCAAATAAACCCATCAAACCTGATTCCTCGCCTCCCCGTTCTTGCTTCCGTGTCTAGCAGTCATAAAGTAATGATGACTAAAGTGTGTTATTTCATGTCTAGAGGGCTCTAATAATGTTAAAAACCGCATTTAGAAGTCTGTAAACAGGTTTCCAATGCTCTAACTACGAAAATATTCGATTTATAAATAAAGAATCCTACTTCGGGGATTTCGCCTATTGCGTGGTATTTTTAGAACGTAACTCCCGCGATTAACTAGGGACCACTGTATTTCACTTACTGAAACCCTAAGTCTACGACAAAGCGAATCATTTAAAAAACATTCTCTAAGCTCATTGCAAAAATGAGATGCAACACACTTTTTCATAGATACTAGCCACACAGATTTTTACTCAACACATAATTTAGATGTGACAGATATTGACCAAAAGCATCTATTAATGATTCTATATGTTTTTTACCGCTCATTTATGCAACACATATAATGCTGTTTCATGCAAAAAGTGGAAACCGGTTTGGCAGTTCCAGACACATGGCCTGCAGCGGAGAAATTTACCTAGAATATGCAGTTTGCTGTTATTCAGACCGGCTGTTGAGTTGAGTTTCTGTTTTCTTTTTTTTGTAGCCTACTGTTATGAAAACTGCAACTTATAGGCCCTACCATTTCATATATAAATAAGTATAGTGTCAGTTATGATCTACATAATAGTTATATATACCATATTAGTCAAAAGTTTGAGCACACCATCTGCCTCAAGTGGAGTTATAGTGATGCATCATATGACCTGGCGACTTGACCTGAACTCAGTGGGGTTTCCTCCAGGTACGATGGTCCCCCCCATAGTCCTAAAATTTGCTGAGCTTAACTGGAGTTTCCAAATTGCCCATAGGTGTGTATGTGTGATGAAGTAGTGTGTGAATGTGCCCTGCAATGGGTTGGTGCCCCATCCTGGGTTGTTCTCTGTCTTGCGTCTGTAGCGGGAGTTAAGGGCCCAATGGTGGGTCATACTGCGGACCACAGAATTTGAACTGCCAACCTTCTGAGCTGCCACCCCTATTGTTTTTTTGTGCTGGTCAGTGCATAATTCCATATATGTTGTCTTATAGTTTTGATATCTATAATTATTCTAAAATG
Organism: Stomatorhinus walkeri; assembly: GCA_026784285.1. Taxonomy (NCBI): domain Eukaryota; kingdom Metazoa; phylum Chordata; class Actinopteri; order Osteoglossiformes; family Mormyridae; genus Stomatorhinus; species Stomatorhinus walkeri. The sequence continues at coordinate 2,362,440 of JAODUD010000035.1, read as the reverse complement.
TAGAGAATAAACTTTCCATGCAGATGGGTGTGTCCAAACTTTTGAGTAGTGCTGTATATATTTGCACAGCCATATATAACGAATAATACTGTGTTTATAAGTGAAATATCTATACATTCAATTCAGAAATGACTTGTGATCTATGTATGGGCATCAGAGGTGTAATGAGACATTCTGACAAAATCTTTGACAAAATGTCAGCTTGGCTGTTCCTGTGTCTTCTACATACTGTTTCTGCATGTTATTTTGTTTGGTCAGTGTTAGTTCTTACTTGTGGATTGCCCTTTGGTTCATTTATCTGGCCAAATTAAACCTTATTTATTAATGTTGGCTGAATGAAGAAGCAGCACAGATAGTGGGACCTCAGGGCCGCTTTGAGAGTCATTGGTTTAGATAAATAGGTGTGCAGCATTACTTAGCATCAAGGCCTTCCGAATTCAAACACCTGCCTCATATTTATTCATATCCACCGGCTGGAGTTTTCGATTTACTCATTCGCTTGTTCTTTTTTGAGGTTTATGAGAGTCCATCTCACAGCATCTTGTTCCTTCCCATTTTTACTTTTATGTAGCAGATGGTTTTGTCTAATGCGACTTTCAAGTCAGACAAACAGAACACTACAAACATATGGCTGTCAAGGAGTCAGCTAGGCACGCGTGCAGCTAGACTGAGCTTCCAATGAAGGCCCAGATATGAGTGTAAGTAGTACTGGAACAAGAGTTACACAACGTCTTCTAAACAAAGCAAGAACCTAATAAGACAACTATTCAATGAGCTGAAAGTACAGTTCGCTCTGCGATTTGAGAACAGGCTCTTCATCTTTGCCTCTGTTGTATTGCAGTAAACTCCACGTATCTGAAAAGCATGTGCTAGATAGGAATGCAGCTTAGCTATACAGGATGTAATAATTTGCATTTCATGGCACATTCACCTTGAGTAAATTCTTGTTCTAATATGTAGCATTTTATATTTTAAATAGCTCTTGCCGTTAATGAAAGATTACTGAGCAGCTTGCTGGAAATATGAGATGCATCAAGAGCCAGAAAAACTGGATTAATGGGTCGGGGGGGATCTCATGAATGAGCTTAACTCTTAGAGCAACTTATGAACATTTTGTTCATTTGAGGAATCAGTGAAATTTGCATGAATGTGTCTTTGTGAGACGTTCAGGATGGCGGCAGTATGTGCAGGCCTGGTGGGTACCAACTGCCCTGATCAAGGCATCATTTAGAAAATTACCACATCTCTGGCAGTATTCATTCTCTCTTGCTCCATGTTGATCACTATGCTTCACCCATCAGCATGACAGAATAGCAGGGGTGTGTTTTCATCACGTTACTTGGACATCTCTGTGACAAAGGACTCCAGATATGTGCCTCTGTTCCTTTTCTGCCACCAGATGTCAGTCTGAATTGTTTTAAAACAGCTGTATCACAAAGTCCTTCTTATTTGCCATTTGCACAGGTCAGGGACATTGGATTGCTTACTTTCCAGAAATACACGTACATATATCTGGGGTATATGGAGCATTTTCCCGGTGGTTGATGGGTATTTGGTAACGGTAATAGGCTGATGGGTAATTTATCGTGGGGAAACTACAATTAGCTGTCATTTCCATGATAACAAACAATCTGGAATACATACTGGATGAACGCCTTTGCAGTCATCATACTACAAATGTAAGTGCCTGGAGTTTATTAGACGCTACTGGAACGTTGACTGGAATTGGGTTCTTATGGTCAGATGACACAAAAATAGAGCTTTTTGGCACCAAACACTAAAGAGGGGTTTGTTTTAAAAGAAGGCTGGTTATTCAGAAAAGAACCTGATCCCCCCTTGCTAAGTATGGTGGGGGTCTGTGATGTTGTGGGGTTGTTTTTCCTTCAGAGGCCCTAGGACCCTTGTTAGGAAACACGGCATTGTGGACTCCAGAAAGTACTGGGAGATTTTAAATTAAATCCATCTGCCTCTGCTAAGGAACTAAAACTGGCTCATGGTTGGGTTCTCCAGAAGGACAGTGATCCAAAACATACCCCAAATGCATATAAAAATGATTCAGTGACCACAGAGTTGAGCTTCTGCCATGGCCATCTCAGTCTCCTGACCCAAATCCTACTGGACACCAGGGGGTGAGATGAAGAGAAGCATCCACAAAGGAGGACCTAGGATTCTCAAATGTTTGGAGTGATTCTATAATGAGGAATGATCACCGATTCCCTCTGATTCATCTCATCAAGCATTATAGGAGAAGACTGTTGTTGGCAGGTTGCATGAGATACTAAATACTGGGCTGCCAATAATCATGCCACGCGTTATGTTAAATATTTCTTCGTGAGGTTTCTTTTTATTCCTAGAATAAATTTACTTCAGTTAAAGGTTGGATGACACATTTTACTCATCATTACCAAGGATGCCAATAATTCTGGGAGGGTCTGGGACAACTGGTCATGCAACTTTACGAGAACTCCAAGTTTAGCAAACCCATCACCAAACTGAGCCTCTGGATTTTCCCTTGGGAATCCCAAATTACACTGACTAATGGCCACTAGACGTCTAGCCTGTTTTCAGTCCATGGAACAGAAAGCCAAACTTTATCATTATTATAACTCACCAAGTGTTAGAGATTATTGGCTATCTCAGCTTTCATAAAAAGTGTCAAATTCAAATCCCAGAAGACCAGCCAATATTTCACCAATAACCTGTAAACCTTCCTTAAATAACTTTTACATTTATTTTAAAATCCAAGATTTTAAAGCAATGCATATTGCCCTAGAATGTGAAAAATGGTTAGATGGCAGTGACTGTGATAGGCTCCCAGAAATGGCACAACGTCACACAGACATATAACATCATTAGCAAAAGAAGAACCATTTTCAGAGATTCTAGAAAGACTTTGGACAGCTTACCATAGGGTCATCATCTACCCCATACTAAAGACCTGCTTGTGGGAATGATTGCATAAGACCACTACACATGGTGGACAGTTGGCCAACAGTACTCTCAGATGTCAGAGAGAAAGCAGTTGTATGAATTATTCATATAATTTAACTAGATTAGCAAGGGAAGAAAGATTATAAAAGCTAACAAATGTCAGTGAATTACAAGGATAAGAAAGCTAATGTGCTAAGCTAATAAGTCTGCAGTTTCACTGCGTATTTGTCATAATGGAGATTAGTGAAGGTTTCATAACAGTGTTTCAAATGCCAAGGAGAAAGAAACACACAGTATTCTGCCTTGTAACCCACCCAGGAGTCTTTTTCATCACTTTGCTTACCTGAGCATCTGCTTCATCCGTACACTGAGGATGCACTGGCCAGTGATTGCGACTGGTGAAACTAATCCTTCCCCATAACAGATGTCTAAAAAGTCACAGGAAGTTTTATGACCTAGTGCTTCTGCAGCATATGGTTACCATGGAGATGCTCCTGGTATCTAACAGGTAGCCTCATTACCCAAACCAAGTCCACCTGTACTGCAACCCATTGATTGTATATCTAACCCCTGGAAGACAGTCTTGGTTACTCTACACATTTACATTCACATTTACAGCATTTGGCAGATGCTCTTAGCCAGAGCGACTAAGTGCTTTAAGACTTCACAATGAATTTCCTCCCGATACTAGCTCAATAAAACCAAGGCTATGTAATGTATACCGTCGACAATACTCTGTTGAGAAAGTTTTTGTTTTTTGAAGAGAGCTCAGGGAATAATACCAGAAGTGCTAGTTGAGGTATATCTGGAAAAGGTGTGTTTTAAGTCGTCGTTTGAAGACATACCGTGACTCAGCTGTTCGGACATCTAGTGGGAGTTCATTCCACCAACTTGGTGCCAGAACAGAGAAGAGCCGAGAGGTGTGTCTTGCTTGTGCCTTGAGGGGTGGTGGGACCAGACGAGCAGTGCTGGAGGATCGGAGATATCGTGGTGCAGTGCGTGGTGTGATGAGATCTTTTAGGTAGGAGGTACACTACACAAACCTGCACTGGTCAGAATGAACTAAGCTTTTTGCAAAATAGTGTCAGTTGTGTACACTCACTGGTAAACCTTGCAAGTACTGGGTGGGAGCCCCTTTTGCCTTCAGAACTGCTTTAATTCTTCGAGGCATATGCTGCATTCCATTTGAACTCCTAACTCTGAAATTCCGAATTCCTATTCAGAAATTTCAACTGTAATGAAACCCTGAAGTCAGAATTTAAACTCACAGACTTGGAGGAATATCTGCAACCCTGACCTCTGAATTCAGGATGGCACCCATTATCTACAGAAGTTAAAGCTGTAGTTTAATATTTTTTATTAGCACTTGTGTTTTATGTGTGGCTCATTAAATCGGTAGTCAGATTTCAACTGCTATCTGTGGATGTGTTGCTATGGTGTTTTTACGTGCAAGATACCACATAATCAACAGATATTGCTTAAAAATGGCTAACAATTACTGGGCTAGAACTGTGGCCTGATTTAGAAAGCAGAATATCGCGTTTAACTGGAAAACTTGTCAGATTTAAGGTAGTCTGTAAGTGAACGATAATAAAGGCCATTAAAACTGGGGTAAATTAAATCTGACAAGTTATCTTGCTTTTTGAAACAGGTCTGTGGTATTGCTTCCAACTTGCTGTACTGGAAGACTGTTAACTTGTGTATGATGTCGTCAATCCCTGTTCTGACCTCTGAGATAAATTGAACGCAGCAATAGATTCAACAAAATACTTGAACCATTCCTCAGATACTTCCATCCATGCTAACATAATAGCATCACGCAGGTGTTGTGGATTTGTCAGTTGCACCTTCATGACTCTCCTGTTCCAACACATCCTACAGGTGCTCTATTGGGTTAAGACTGTGGAGGTCATTTGAGTACAGAGACCTCATTCTCACATTCATGAAACCAGTCTGACATTTGTGATACGGAGCATTATCCTGCTGGAAGAAGCCATCAGAAACTGGGTTCACTGTGGTCATAAAAGGAGGGACCTACTCAGGTAGGCTTTGGCGTTTAAATGATGCTCAATTGATACTAAGGGGCCCAAAGTGTGCCAAGAAATACCCCCACACCATTACACCACCAGCAGCCTGGACTGTTGATACAAGGCAGGATGGATCCATGTTGTTTACATCAAATTCTAACCCTACAATCTGAATGTTGCTGCAGAAATCAATACAAGTCTGACCAGGTAACATCTTCCGTTGTCTAACTTTGGTTACCCTGTGCCTACTGTAGCCTCAGTTTCCTGGTCTTAGCTGACAGGAGTGGCACCCGCTGTGTTCTGCTGCTGCTGTAGTCCATCTGCTTCAGCTGGATGCTTTTCCTTTCTTGGCCCATTCACTGTAAACCCTAGAGATGGTTGTGTGTGAAACTCCCAGTAGACAAGCAGTATCTGAAATGCTCTTATCAGCCTGTCTGGCCTCAACAACCATGCCACGTTCAGAGTCAAATAATTCACCTTGGTTCCCCATTCTGGTTTGATGTGAACAGTATCTGAAGCTCCCGATCTGTATCCGCATGATTTCATACATTGCGCTGCTGATACCTCATTGGTTGATTTTTCCTTCAATAAGCCGTTGAATAGCTGTATCTAATAAAATGGCATGTGAGTAATGGGTCTCACGGTGACAACAGGCTATGTGATGTTTTGTGTTCCTGTGGTGACAGGCCTAGGGTTGTTCCTAAAGTTAACCCATGATATAAAACTCAGCTGGTCTTATTTTGACTGCTTTTCTGATAGGACTTTTATAGGGTTGGCTTTGCTGATTCAAAAACAATCAGAGAAATCAGAGAAAAGCTCCTTCATGTATCCTGGTTTTGTGAATTTGCAGTCACTGTGATTCTGGGATTTCTGTTTTTTTTTTCCTTCACTGTTTTGGGTTTAATTTCTGTTTTACATTATTTTCATTTGAAATCCAATTTAGTTTTAGTTAGGTTACAGTGTGGTTTTATTAGTTTTATTTTAAAGTTATATTTCTATTTAGTTTTTCACATGTTTTAGTCTCAGTAGAAGTTGTAAATTGACTTCTAGAGACAGACTAGAAGTTCTTTAAGGAATCCTACATGACTACACAGTGCACATTATGTACTGTCCTCAAAATTGGCAAAACATGTTTCCTGTATTATTAACCCTGGGAAAAGCTTGCTGTCTTGCATCTCTGCCCCCCTGTGGCAGATTTATGCTCTACAACCTGCCACAGTAAGTTGTGGGTGGCAGGGGGCAAAGACACAAGAGACCCCACTAAAGTCTAGATATTTTTGTACTTGGGAGTGACACTTGGGAATGTTGGTTATGCCGCCAAAACAATTCACGGGATCAACAGAAGTGTCTGTACAAGTCTGTACTGAATAAACATGATTAAGGGATCTCCAACCTGACTCTGTCTTCACTGCTGTTTCTGGGCTAATCACTTACACGATGTACCAGAACAGTAACAGGTGGCAGGCTCCATTCCAAAATCCTAATAATGCCGATTTCGGGGATCGCAATACAGCTGTCATTAATATATTTGGTATATTACTAATCTGATTATCAAAATGTGGCTGTAAGTAAATATCCATATACTGTAGCACTGAAAAGCCGGCATCTCAACAGACTTTTCTGGATGTAGATATGCTGCTATATGGATTATCTAAAGCCCTGCAACTGCCTAACCCAGAAAGTCACACAACCACAAATCACAGCGATGCCGTTTCAAAGACAATCGTCATTTTAAAAACTCTAACCAGGAGAGTTATTTATTTGCGTATTAAGATTGAACAATGGATCCCAGTGTCCTGACCAGTCCCTGAGAAGCAGACAATAAGTGGAAGGTTTGTCGTCACCAAAACGGGCCGCCACAGCCAGCAGCTGTTACTGTGATGCAGGGGTGCACACTTCTGGGCCTGACTGAAATAGTAAGCAGACAATTAAAAACAAAAAAAAACAAAAAAAAGAGCGAGAACCCAAACATTCAGCCGCAAAGGCAGAGACCAGCCTTTCAGAACCAGGTGGAGATGCTTCCTGTTCTAAAGTTAATCTACAAGCAGCACACCTCTCGTTACAGGAATGATGTCAACTTCACAGCAAGCCTCTATAAGAAAATTTAAATTATTAATTATCATTCTCATCGTCAATATTCTTACACAGTAGTATGTTAAATAGGACTAAGGGCACAGTAGTTGCACTGGATATGGAGGCTAGCCAGTAAACACAATGTGGCCCAACATTATCTATAGCTAGGGGTAAACATAACTGGTATGCAATTACGCATTCGGAGTACATAGCTTAAACTGTGTAGTAATTTCTTATGCCTTAATTTCTTCATTTCTAATGTCACAACAGTGAAAATGCACATAAATTAAATATGTATAAGTTGCCAAACATTTTATCTTATACCATGAATGTGTACCAGTTGTGTCAATCCCTGGCTATAGCTTTCCAGATTGACTCAGACTGACAGGGAAACACCTGGGAAACACCCACCCCCCACCCTACCAGAAGTGCAGAACACACAAGCTGTACTGGCTATTTAGTCCAATAAGAAGTACGGCCGCTCATAGCCAAAAAGTAGAAAGTCCCCCTGGAAGCGGGCATAGAGGCGCCGGATGTCGCGCTTGCTAATTCCGGTGAAGTACTGCTCCACCTTGGTGCGGTTGTAGCGGGTGATTCCCGGCGGGATGGCAGGGTACGAGATATGCTGGTCGATGCCAGCGGCTCGGAGGATGGAAGGAGCGTCATGCTCCAGGGTCTCGTGGTGGCCAATTGCGCTGTAGGCGATGTCACAAGGTGCACACAGCTCCACGTATGTCACCCAGTGGATCACATGGTCGCCAAATTGGCGGTCGAGTCGCCATCGCGCAGGGTCACCAAGGTAACGGACGAAGTCCTCAAAGCGCAGGCCGGGGGCACCAGTGCTGCCACCGTGAACCTTGCGGTATTTGCGGATGATGGCCGGCGCGATGTTATGTTTGTACCACGGCTCGAACCGTGGGTTCTGCAGGAACTTGTCCTTGAAAGCCGAGATGAGTCGCTCAAATGGATCTCGAACAATGAAGAACTTGAAATAGGTGCTTAGTCTGGACAGAGGAGACCAAGTGGATCAACGTCACCGAAATTAATCTGACAAAAAGCCCTAACCACAACCAGCTTCCCCAAGGTATGGAATGTTAGCTGCAGAACCTTTTTATACATTGTTTCTTGCATTTTGCACATTGTTCATAAACCTGAAACATTTCATCACCTAATCTTGCTAATGAGCTTTCCCTGAGCCAGTCTGACAACCCTTGAAGCACAGCAGTAACGAAAAAGACTAAAATGCAAAGAGAAAATAACTACCTTGTTCATGAAGTCACATCTTTAATTTTGTCATTATGCACCTGGAATTTACCAGATGCATTTTGAGAAACAAATGTAAACAAAAACTCTGACCTTTCAGTTATTTCGTTTTCAGTCAGAGAGGAGAGGCGAGGCAAGCCATTTTTCTCATGGTCATGGACAATGCTCTCTGGAATCTCTGCCACAGAGGGGAATGCTCCTGTGCATCAGCAAAACAACAAACAAAAAATGAAAAATGACAGAGTGATTAATCAACCAAAGACTGATGATCCGTGCCCAGACTGACAGTAGGTCACACCAAGACACTGCTCACCATTGAGGACAATGAAGACCTTCTTCCACTGGGTATTGCCCACCTTAGGCGTCTGGCAGAAGAGGATCTTGTGCTTGTCACAGACAAAGATGCGATCCAGGACAAACTTGCTGAGCGGGGTGTGCGTCAGGTTCCTCATGGAGGAATTCTGGCAGACATTCTGCAGGAGCTCCTGCCGTCTCTGTTCCACTGCACTCCAGTCTGCATGCTGAACTGGGGAGGGCCCCCCCGAGCCCTGAGACACACACAGGATATACTAGGGCTGTAACAGTACACACACAAGATTTACTAGGGCTGTAACAGTACACACACGGGATATACTAGGGTTGTAACAGTACACACACACAGGATATACTAAGGCTGTAACAGTACACACACAGGATATACTAGGGCTGTAACAGTACACACACAGGATATACTAAGGCTGTAACAGTACACACAGAGGATATACTAAGGCTGTAACAGTACACACACAGGATATACTAGGGCTGTAACAGTACACACCAGGATATACTAGGGCTGTAACAGTACACACACAAGATTTACAAGGGCTGTAACAGTACACACACAGGATATACTAGGGCTGTAACAGTACACACACAGGATATACTAGGGCTGTAACAGTACACAC
>JAODUD010000035.1:2341364-2353102 GCA_026784285.1 Stomatorhinus walkeri | reverse complement strand
GAAGGTCACGGTCTGATGAGGCCAACAGAACCACATCATCTACAAAAAGCAGAGACCTAATTCTGAGGTCACCAAACTGGTCACCCTCAACGCCCTGGCTGCGCCTACAAATCCTGTCCATAAAGGTTATGAACATAATCGGTGATAAAGGGCAGCACTGGCGGAGTCCAACCCTCACTGGGAACGAGTCCGACTTACTGCTGGCAATGCGGACCAAGCTAAGACAGCGGTTGTACAGGGACCGAACAGCCGTTATAAGGCAGCCCGGCACCCCATACTCCCGAAGCACTCTACATAGGACTCCTCGAGGGACGCGGTCGAATGCCTTCTCCAGGTCCACAAATCACATGTAGACTGGTTGGGCAAACTCCCACGCACCCTACAGGACCCTGCTGAGAGTATAGAGCTGGTCCACTGTTCCACAGCCAGGGCAAAAACCACACTGCTCCTCCTGAATCCGAGATTCCACAATTCCATGGACCCTCCTCTCCAGGACTCCTGAATAGACCTTACCAGGGAGGCTGAGGAGTGTGATCCCCCTATAGTTGGAACACACCCTCCGGTCCCCCTTCTTGATGAGGGGAACCACCACCCCGGTCTGCCAATCCAGAGGCACCGCCCCTGATGTCCACGCGATGCCGCAGATGCATGTCAACAAAGACAGCCCCGCAACATCCAGAACCTTGAGGAACCCCCGGGCAGATCTCATCCTCCCCCGGGGCCAGGCCACCAAGGAGCTTTCTAACCACCTCAGCGACCTCTGCCCCAGAGATAGGCAAGTCCACCCCCATCTCCCCAGACTCTGCACCCTCATCGGAAGGCGTGTCGGTGGGATTGAGGAGGTCATCGGAGTATTCCTTTCACCGACCCACAATGTCCAAAGCTGAGATCAGCAGTTGAAAGTCCCCCTGACAGGGGATTCCACCAGACCTGCACTATATGCTTGGGCCTAGGGTGTCCTGGTGCCAAGTGCACATATAGACACCCTTATGCTTGAACATGGTGTTCATTATGGACAATCCGTGATGAGCACAGATGTCCAATAACAAAACACCACTCAGGTTCAGATCAGGGGGGCCGTTCCTCCCAATCACACCCCTCCAGGTCTCACTGTCATTGCCCACGTGAGCATTGAAATCCCCCAGCAGAACAAGAGAGTCCCTGGAAGGAGCACTCTCCAACACCCCTTCCAAGGACTCCAAAAAGGGTGGGTATTCTGAACTGCCGTTTGGCGCATAAGCACAAACAACAGACAGGACCCGTCCCCCCGCCCGAAGGCGAGGGGAGGCTACCCTCTCATCTACTGAAATAAACCCCAACATACAGACGCCCAGCTAGGGGGCAGTAAGTATACCCACCCCAGCTCGGTGCCTCTCCCCGTGAGCAACTCCAGAGTGGAAGAGAGTTCAACCCCGCTCAAGAAGACTGGTTCCAGAGCCCCAGCCATGCGTCGAGGTGAGCCCGACTACATCTAGTCGGAACCTCATAGCCTCATGCACCAGCTCAGGCTCCTTCCCCGCCAGAGAGGTGATATTCCATGTCCCTAGAGCTAGCTTCTGCAGCCGAGAGCCAACCAGGCCCCATGGGTGCAGGCCTGGCTCCAGGGGGGGCCCCGGTGACCCACATTCGGGCAAAGGAAATCGTGGATCCAATATTTTGTTCATCATTGGTGGTCTTGTGAGCCGCACTTCGTCTGGTTCCTCACCCAGGACCTGTTTGCCTTGGGTGACCCTACCAGGGGCATAAAGTCCCGGGCAACTTAGCTTCTGGGATCATTGGAACACACAAACCCCTCCACCACGATAAGGTGTCGGCTCCAGGAGAGGACAAGTGACTATGTCCCATTCAATTTTTTTTTCTTCCTTGATCAGCCCGCGAGCGAACAGCGCCACAACGGGTCTGCTCCGGTTATCTTCTTTCTTCCCCACTCTACATGATGTCCACAGCATCCTCCAGCTGGCATAAGTCAAAGTCAGGAGCAACCTATTTGAAGAATTGAATGGTGCCTGCTCCGACATTTTCATCATTCCTCTCCCGTAAGCCTTACATCTTCAAACCTCATCCTGTATCTTTCTTGCTCCTTAATTTTCTCCTTCAGCATTGCATTTTCATCCTGGAGGACTTTTTGTTCTATTTCCAGTTTGTTTACTCAACACTTGCATTCTTTAACTTCTTTGGAGTTAAACGGCACCATTTTGCTTAAGGCAGCTAACATACAGCTAGTTTGTGAAGCTTTCTCTTTGAGCTCCTCCACGTCCTTTGCCATACTTTGAATGGCTTTCAGTATGGTAAGGTTAGATACCTCTTTCACGTTTTCGTTTGTACGTTTACTTTTCTTGCCGACTGGGGTCTTGTGTGGAGTAGTTGGAACAGACCCCGTGTCTTTCTGTTTGGAGTTAGCCACGCTAGCTTCTTTAGCATAAGCATGCTCGCTAACAGATTCCAGCGGTTCCTCCTCGTCTCACATGGCTTCAGGCTCGCTTACTCCTTTCCCGTCCTTTCCACTGGGCATTTTGAGTTTCACAGGTTTCAATATGGTCTTAGGATTCACTTTCACATTTATGGGTGTATATTTATCATCACAAATCAAAATTTTGGGACAAGGTTGTTGCAGCCTCCGCTCTATGCTGCCATTCAACATGCCATCTTGCCTGTCCCCTCCTGTTGTTAATACAGCTTTCCCTGGTGAACTTTAACATCACCTACTGTCGCGACATTGAATTCACGATGCATATGATTAAAGATATTAACCCTTTAACACCTAAGCCTCAAAATGCCCGACTGGACTTTTTTCTTCCTATTTTAGCTGTAAAAATAGCAGAAAATGTTAAAGGGTAAAATCGGTCTTTGGACATACTATTCGATCTTTAGGAATTATTATGAAAATTCATTAAGAATCAGAGAATTGATTTCATCGACACAGCACTAGCTCAAAACCGATGTCCACATTACATCTTATGGCCTGATCAGACTGTGTGAGCAGCTCAGCCTGGCAGTGCAGAGTGCTGAAAGACAGGTAAAAAATGCATGGATCCTGACCAACGCTGCAACCCCAGATAACCTGACGACACCCGTCACACAACCAGCTGCTCAATCACATCCACTCCTTCACAACAGGACCACTGAAGGAGCCAGCATCTGGACAACAAATTACACTACCGAATCACTCACATCGCAAACGACATTTCTAATATTTATTATGGCCCTTACAATAACACGAATCAGCACTATGAACAACAGTATGGTAGCTGTATTTGGATTATCTATTCTCTTCTTAAAATGTGCAAAATTGTGTGCATCTTCTGTAACACAAGTAGCTCAGTATAACAGAACCACACCAACATAATTCATATAGTCTAGGGCTGCCGCAATTAGTCGAAGCAGAAAATGCATCGACATCAATATTTTAAAGCGATGCATCGGTAGTTAAAAAAATGATCACAAAAGAAAAAGGTGGTTTTACACTGTGCAAAGTGCGACGGCATACCACAGTGATACTAGTGCTATGCACGAGCACTTGAAGAGAACACCGGGGCGATATTCTAGACTGGCAAACGATCATGTTCTCTTTTCGCGTTTATTAAATTACCATTAGCATGGAGAGCTTTTTAATATTTTTTGTCCTTAAAATGCTCATTATTAAAGCCATAAAATTGTCTGCCTGCTACATTAGAATCTCCATTGAATAAGTGTTTGTGAAAATTGTCAGGCTAAAATCTGGGCTTATTCTACATTGATTGATGGTACCAGAGTGTGCGTTCATGTGCACTGGACTTGTTGGGACCAATGTTGTTATTGTATACTAAAACTGAAATGAAGACACAAAATAAAAGGAAATAATTCATAATTCATTAACTGAAATGAAAATGAAAACCATATTTACAAAAAAATGTCACTTTAATCTGCAAAAGTATCACCGATATCTTTTTACCCTGTTTAACCACAGTATCTGCTGATCTGTCTCTTCCTTCATCACAACTTCAGTGCTTATCCTTTGTGTCGCATGTGGCTCCGGTGCCTGAATTTATTAAGCATGAGGATTCGCTAAATTTACACAGATTACTAAGTTTTGGGCATCGCATTACGCATCTCAATATTTTAGGCATACTACTAATCCGCTTATTGCACTGTGGGTGAAAATAATGTTCATATAGAGTCAAAAAGCCCATGTACATTATCTAAAACCCTGTAACGGCATACAGTTTGATCTCGTCAAAAATAAAATTAACTTCAATTAAACAAATTTATTTTCTGAAGGAGAATTAATCATTTATATTAATCAATCAATCAATACAATCATCGATGGATTAATCAATAGAAGAATTGTCATTAGTGGCAGCTTTAATACAGTCACTTTTCTTTCATGTGTTATTTACTTTTGAACTTTTTAAATTTCTTTTACTTTATGATCACAAATGATCTAAGGGGGGAATTGCAGGATTTTACTATGTTACCTTGATACATTACTGAAGTTTCTGGGCAGTGGTGGACTAACAGTTAGGGAAACGCACTTGTAATCAAAAGACTACAGGTTTGAATCCCCGACCAGCAAGGCACCACTGAGGTACCCTGAGCAAGCTACCGCCCCCAAGCACTGCTCCCCGGGCGCTGAATTAGCTGCCCCCTGCTATGTCACAATATCACATATGGGTTAATCTGCAGAGGACACATTTCATTGTAGTGCACTGTGTGCTGTGGTATGTCAACAATGACTAATCACTTCACCTTATATGGCTGTTCTATTACTTTATAACACAGAAATCTCAGCTTGTGCAGCCTCCTGTAAGAAAAGCACCCTGTCCTCACTCCCCGTTTAGATAAAAAGGCACAGCACTATTCAATGCAAATCAGCTAACAAAGACTGAGCAATCAGGCTGCCACAAGGTAGGATGATTAAGGAACTGAGTCATTTATCACCATCTTCTGGCTCCTGCCTGGTATCTCACACGTCTGGAGAAGGTTGGGAAGGCTGTGCATAACATCTACTGCACCAGAGAACATCATCTGGAAATAAAGTCTTTCCTCCCAAAGAGAGCACCTCCAGTCAAGCTCATTGCCTTAAGGGCAAAAACAATGGACTAGGCAGAGAATACGTTACAGTACATTACAATTAATGCAGCGTGGAATGAATCTATCCAATACATATTAATGTTCAAGAGGGAAGACCTGGGTTTTTCGTAGTGCTGGAGGACAGTCAATCCTGTTCTAGACTGTATAACATCCAGGTCAAGACATGAGCACTACGCAGTATTGGACGCATGGCAGTGAATTGCTTTCCTTTCCAGCAATAGCAAGAACACCATGAGTCAATTATTTATATCTAATTACGATACAAACAGGCAGCAAAACAATGAAATGAAACTTGGCTGGATAGTATCACATCACGATTCTATGGTGCATGCGCAATAATCACCAGGGATTCAGATGATGGGCGAAACATTTCTCCGAACACCGGTTTTTGGGTACTATAGGGGCATTTACTTACGCCCACAATATGTTAAGCAGATCAGATGTGTATTGTGATGCCCGAAATTTAATTTGTATAGATTTGGCATACTTGTGTTTATTACATTCAGTTAGCAGAGCACGCCACATAGTACTGTGGATCCCATTAACACTGAAGCGGCGGTGAAGAAACGGGCAGTTCAACAACATCATCATCTTCAAAGATGGAAAATTCAGGTTCAGAAAGTACAAATTCAGACCAAGGTTTTGTTTCAACCAACCAGTTGAGCATAAAGAGTTACAGTCACGAGTAATCAACTGCTTGGTTGAAACAAAATCTTGGTCTGGATTTATACTTTCTGGATCTGGACTTTCCACCTCTGATCATCTTTGAGGAGATATTGTGGATAAACAAGATAAGTCGCCGATGCTGCTTTTTTCAGTTTAAAGTGCGACACGTTTATTAAACACAAATATACTCCGAATCAACTTCTCGGCGTCACAATACGGCTCTCACTATCGTTTTATGTCTGAAAAATAATCGTTTACCAAATAGGTGCGAAAAGCCGGCGTCCGGACGAATGTTTACATCCGTTATCTGAAGTCCTCGTGATTGTTGCGCATGCGTCAAAGAATCGCGATTAAATGGCAATATAATATAGCTATACATAAAGTATGTTTGCCATTTTCCTTCCATTTGACTTTTGAGTCAGCAGAACAGAAAAATCTGTTATGTTCCTGGGTTTTAATTTACATGTGATTGTTTGTAAAGTGCTGAATGCAGGCTGAGGATAATTTTAACCACCTCAGCAGACACATGCATACATCAATTAGGATGACTACGGCCAAAGTACACATACATCGCCATCACATAGTCCAAGGTGCACTAAACCCCCCGAGGTGTCAGTTCCTCTAACGTACGTCTCTCATTACCCCTGATGATTGTGAGCCTGGGACCCTCACCTTCAGGAACCCTGAAGTTCAAGTTGATGAACTTGCTGGCAAACATGAGGATGAGCAGCACCCAGCCGCAAGCTCCGAGAAGCAGCCAGTGCTGCCGCATGGTTTGGGATATCAGCCGTCTGCCATGAGGCACCTGCGTCAGGAAGCGCTGGAATCCGGCAAAAGGGGCGGACATGGCAGGAAATTAAATCTTAACAGGCGCTAATCACACGTCTCAGACGAACTTTCTGATGGTGGAAATACAGTAACTGTTCCCGAGTCATTTCAACGCCCATTTCCAATACAAGCTGTCCTTTGTATAATCGCACCCGTGATTAGGATTAGCCACTCTTCGACCCAGAATGATCCACCACCGTCCAGTAAAACGGTTTTACTATGTCCGCTTAAGGTACGCAGGGGAATACATTCGCATTTTTTGATGCCAAACCGATCTTGCACAAAGCTAAATAATTACATAACAAGCGTTAAACATATATCGGTGATCTTTCAAATACCATGTAACCAATCGACAAAATTACTTTCTTGGTATGTATACCCACTCTACCCTTTTTGGAGTGTATAGTCACTCTACCCCTTGGGAGGAATGCGCCCATGCAACACAGGAAACGTCAAAAGCTTCATGCTAAGTGCTGAGTCTGTTTACAAAACTGAAATAGTCTTTTCTATTTAGCGAATGAGGACAACACGCCCGCTTTAATAAAACAGAGACCCTTACTGGAGGTGGAGATCTAATATTCGTTTTAATGCCAGACCAGGCCGAGGACTGTGTGTAACAAACCCAGACTAGCAGCCGGATGGCTGCGGCCGGTCGCGGAGGAAAAAACAACCAAGCATAGCAAGTATTAACGCACAAACCGCCAGCAAAGCATACATACCCAACTGCCGATTACACCTTAACTGCGGACAACTCAGTCCCGTACCTCCATGGACCGTCCAGGGCTTCTCCCATAGATAACGGGCTTCTCCTGCTACAGAGCCTTCATTTCCGAAAGATGCGACAGAAAGCAACAGCGCCCTCCGGCGTTGAATGAATTAAGCCTCCGAATGTTGAAATAGCATTGATGTGAGAGGCTGCTAACTGGTTATTATTATTACAAAATAAAATAGAGAATATTTTATTGTATCAACCTATTTTTTATTAAGTTATTATAAATTATTAATAGAAAATACAGTTATTTATACTTACTGAGCAGTTACAGTCCTGTTGCATTAATGAATATAACATATAATTACTATTGTGCATTTAATACTGACAGGATTGCTTTAGGCAATTATGCACTGCGATGTTTCTTTGATTTATATACTACTTGCAGGAGCATTTAATGGTCTGCGTTAGGATTTACCTGTAGGCCTATTGTGAATATGTAAAATTTTGTTTTGGGGAGTATTACGGTAATGAAGGTACACTATTATGCATTGAACATTGCTGAAATCTTTTATACAACCAGAATTTTCCTGGGTGCCAGTGATGAAGAACTGCTACCTAGAGTTGTCCTGGTATCCGTATTACATTAAATGAATTTGTCAACGGCTCAGTAAAACACCGTGAGTGACTGTGAGGTATACTGTGAAATCCCCAAATGAATGTTGGGGAAATAGTTGGAAATCTTCACCATTTTCATTTTTAAATATATTGATGAAATATGCATTGTATACAGTGATGTTAAGTATTTAATATCTTAATACTGATCTGAAGTCCGCATACACAGCAGCTTTATGAAATTGGTTTTGTTACCTCTGATGTACTCATTATGGTTTAGCACTTACAAACAGCATGGAGTCAGATCTCCTGCTGGACCAGACAACATTTGTTCATTATAGGTGTCTTGAGAGAACATGTGATCATGTACCCACCAGCAAAATTATCGGCTGTCGTTCGACATTTTTGAAAGTTAAAATGTTTTTTGGGGGGTTGAATAACTTGAGCTAAGTTCATGTGACCCCCCCTTGCACTGATTTACTAAGGGTTAAGGCTACTGTTTGTTTTTTTAGATTTTAGTCAAATGTCAACCTCGTCAACAAGTTTCAAAGTTGAAGTCTACAGACATACGTACGTAGTATAATGAGGCTTTTATTTTCAATGCATCTCGCAGACTAATTGAGACAACAATGAATGAATGAATGAATGAATGAATCAATCAATCAATCAATCAATCAATCAATCAATAATTTATTTATATAGCGCTTTACAACACTTAAGTGACCAACGCGCTTCACAATCAAGAATGCACATATAAAAATATTCAAGCGAGATTATAACCACAATCACAGTTATCCAACAACTGTGTCATCAGGCAGTGTATTTTAATTATTACCAAACTGGGAAACTCATTCATATGCGTTAAAACCTGCGAAAATGTGATTTCCGTGACGTTAAAGATATTAATTAACAAAACAATAAATAGCAAACTACATACACATAGTGGATTTTGTTAGAGTATTTCGTTATATATGTTGTGCTAAATAACATTATATGTATAGGAACTAAATCATACATTCATTTCAAATCACGTTCATTCCTAAGATTGTTGCAGTGCTTTCCATGGGCATAGACACGTGAGCATATGTATAGTACAGTGTGCCAGCAGGAATAACAAGTTTCATTTCTACAAAATGTTCCCTGTTTCTGGGGGAAATTCTTCCCTTAATTAACTGTGACTCACTGTGGATACCTCATACAACAGAACCCCTCCCATTTTCTCGCAGCACATTCAACCAGATGTGTGTGTAAAGTCATTATCCTACCCCCCACCCAGACAGACTCAATCTAACAATTCATAATGAGCTGGCATTTCTAATCCCATACCCACCGGGTACTATTTTCTAGTGATGGGAGGAATGAGGCATCAGAAAGCTCTGTGGGTGGGATTTTGCTGGGATCACCAAAAATTGACTCACTTCCTGCTGCACAATTCAGCAGCGGACAGTACACAGTTAATCCCACCCTTTATGGCTTTCAGAGCCTCATTCCTCCCATCACTGCTGTTTGTAACAAATAAATAAAATGGGTTCTGGTTGTTCATGGTAATCGGCACCATTAGTTTGGATGATGGTTTGAGTCCAGAGAGAAAAGCAAGTCATTGTACCCTTTAAAAAAAATCAGGAATACCCTCAAGTGTGTATATGTCTAGAGTTACAAATGGTAATTCCATTTGTTTGATAGTTGGGCTAAATACTCCCTTAATGACATTAGACATCAGCGGCAGTGGGTCATGGTTAAAAAAAAATATAGATACTCTCCATCTTCCAACCGTCCATCCAGTACAGGGTGATGAGAGATACTAGAGTCTATTCCACAGAAGGAAGAGGGACATCCCAGACAGGATAGCAGCATTAAACACATACTTCATATCAAATGCAAGACAAAAGAATTTCAGTAAAATCTAAAAAAATGATCTATTTGCTGTTTGCACAAGACAGTACAGATACATTGGAATGCTTCTCTTCACCTACCACACCATGGTCTCCATAGCGTAGGGGTCACAGCACAGGGTCAGCTAACAGAGCTGGGGGCTAAGGGCCTTACTCAAGGGCCCATGGACATGTGACTGTTCTGAAAAGGGCGGGACTTAAACCAGTGATATTTTGATCACAGGCACAAAGACTTAGACCACTGAACCACACACCACCTCCATTGGTCTTTCTGACTTGTAGCACCCTGAGCTCAAAGTGTCTTTAGCAGGACTTCATTATATGGCTACTATTTGTGGGACTCCCAGGGATTTATACCCACAACCTTCACATTATTAGCACAATTCTATACTTGTGGAGCTACAGGAATTAGGTTATGGTTTTGCTGAGGAGCTCCAATTCTAACCCTGGAGAGGTAAGCTCCAGTAGATTTTCTACCCTACCTGGTTTCTGATGAACCACACCTGTTCCTGTTATTCACTTTAATTCTGAACAACTGACATCCATCCATCCATCCATCCATCCATCCATCCATTCTCCACCATTTATCCAGGTCCACGTCACAGGGGCAGTCACCTCCTCTGGTTCCTCCAGAGGGATACCAAGGTGTTCCCAGGCCAGCCAAGAGATACAATCTCTCCAGCGTGTCCTGGTTCAGCCCCATGGCCCCCTCCCAGTTGGACATGCCCGAAACACCCCTCCAGGGAGCCACCCGAGAGGCATGAATCTCTGAGCTCCTCACCCTGTCTCTAAGGCTGAGCCCAAGACACCCTAAGAAGGAAACTGATTTCCAATACTTACAGTGAGGGAAATGATTATTTGACCTTCTGCTGAATTCCTGAATTTTAACAGAGCTGAGAGAAAATGAACGGACACATCTTTTTGTGGCGCTCCAGGAAGTTGCGTGTCAGGATATCCATCATCCAGAGGCACGTGGCTGAGTTTATACCTTGAACAGCTTGTGTAAATGAATAGTACTGATGGCAGAGCTGTAATACATGCATGGGACACATGCTTATGTGTTAGGGGTTTAGATGTGGTTTCCTGTCAGGTGGAGACCCAGAGCTAGCTGGGTGGTGCAGTGGCCAGGCATGGCAGGACTTACACGGCCTGATTCTGCCACTTGAAGATGGATCATTTGGCATCATGATGGCATGACGTGGTGCAGGTACAAATAAGCGTGACAAAACCACTTGCAGTTCAAAGCAAACAAGGATTTATTGATTGAATCAGAACTGAGGAGAGGTATAAATTAAAGGGACCATAAGGGATCAAAATAACTAACAGGGGAAAATAAGAACCAACTAAAGAAACCATAAAATAATAACACTAGGGAATAGAGCAACACAGGGAGCAAGACTAAGCAACAAACAGAACTCATAACACAGTCACATGGGCACAATGACTGACTGAAGGGCAGGACAAAAGGCAGGACTAAATACACTGAACATAATGACTAACAAGGGACAGATATGGCTGTACAGAACTGGGGTAAGGACACTGCAATAAATAATCAATTACGGCACATGAAGACAGGTGGAATAAATTACAAACATACGAACAATGGAGCATAGACTAACACTGAGGGCTAACACAAGGAAAGACTAGGAAACTAGTATGGAAAACACACAAGGGTCTAGTAGAAAGGCAGGATGGAACAGGATGGCTAGCAACACCTGCTGGCTAAGTGAGGAAGTGACATGAAGGGCAGGGATGGATGATATGGTTTCCTCATTGATGAGGAGCAAAGGTGAGAAGGAGTCATTAGACGATGTAATCCCCTGTGGGTGTAAAAACCTAAAGTTGAGTTTAGCAGGGAGCTGTGCTGGACTGGCCATCTGACATACTGAGCACGATCAGGTTCATCTCAATGTATTGTGGGCCAGCCGGGGGGGGGGGGGGGGGGGGGGGGGGGGGGG
>JAODUD010000035.1:2308480-2318726 GCA_026784285.1 Stomatorhinus walkeri | reverse complement strand
GGGCGTGGCTGTGAAAGGGGGGAATGGGCGTGGCTGTGAAAGGGGGGAATGGGCGTGGCTGTGAAAGCGGGGGGAATGGGCGTGGCTGTGAAAGGGGAGGGATGGGCGTGGCTGTGAAAGCGGGGGGAATGGGCGTGGCTGTGAAAGGGGAGGGATGGGCGTGGCTTTGAATCAAGCATCAGTGTGTGCCATTGTGACTGACATTCTCACACGTGCAGATTATTTATGTGAGCCTGTCATTCTCGTGATGCCAGGTGCTGTCCGTGGAGAAGCCGGAGACCAGCAGCGCACTGCCTGCACCCGTCATTGTGAGCGTGCGCGGCCAGCGGGCCTTCCAGCTGATCGAGTTGCCGGGGCGGGACGCGCTGGTGGCCAGCCTGGAGGAGAGGGTACACGCCCTTAGGGGTCAGCACAAGAGAACCACGGTACTGTACCCCATCACGCCACGCTCACCACCACATAGAACATGGAGCTCCACAGCAACAGAACCTCGGCTGTCCATCTCTCCTTATCGAGCCCTTCTAGAATCTGGTTAATGGGAAATTCATAGAACCTGGCTTGGAGAACATGGGTACAACCAAGGCCGTCAAACACAGGTTGATCCTGGTGCTCTGAATACCCATAGTCCTATTTCATAGAACATGTATAAAGTCAACCCATTAATATTTGTAATGACAATTAAAATTCACTTAAAATAATCAAAGGTTGCATTTAATGGCAAAATTTAGGGTTTAACATAATGAAATCCTTTCTGAGTCTCTGTTTCATTTGAAACAGGTCAGCTTCCAATGTGACACCCTGGAATCTGAGGCTAACAGGCCGGTGCCTCCTGATGACTTTGTCAATAAGGCCCTGATGGACACCTATCACAGCTCGCAGCCGGCCGGCCAAAGTGCCACATCTGTGAGTACCGGCGAGCTTGAGCGTCACAAGCTGTTACTGACTGACTGACTGACGTTTGGGAGGCATTGATTACTCTGACTGTCAGGCTTGGTAATGATTGGTCAAGTTTGATTGACTCATTATAGTGCTGGAAGGCTGTTTTGCTGGTATTTGCTGGCTCTAACTTTTGGTGACATCTGAAATTCTGGGGGTCCATTTTTCAAAAAATAATTATTTCTCAATGCAAAAACATTACAGAAATGAAATATACGTTTACAAGACCGGAGGACGCTGATGCATAAGCCTGCACTGTTGTACCATTCACTGACCTAATCTCTGTTCAGTTTTCTTGTGTTTGAATCTAGATTGAGTATCGAAAGACTTTTTATTTCGTTTTTGCAGTACCAGACTCCCAATGTCTGCTTTGTAGCAAAAGCCAGAGCCAGACCTGAAGCCTGTTAATGATTTCTTGTGATTATAGTCTTTTTCAATTGGTTGATCCTGTTGATCCGTGTGTTCCACTCAGCAAGATTTTAATGAGCTTGTGGGTGTGCATGGTGCAGACTACAGAGGAGAGGCTGGTGCTCTTGTGGGAGGAGCACTTCTCCGACTACGGCCGCGGCATCCACATGTTCCGCACGGAGAACGCCTGGAAGCTGGTCGCCATGGGGATCCCGGGATCCTTGCGGGGAGAGCTCTGGCTGACTTTCTCAGGTTGGTTAGGGGTGGCATGGAGGAAGGTGTAGGTGCTAGGCAAGAGGTGGGGGGCTGAAAAAAGTCATGGTAAAATTAGAACTGACAAAGGGGCACTCTCATCACGCTCCCCTCCTGGGCATTTTCACTTCTTCTTTTCGAGGTTCTCGTATTGAGTCAAGCAGAAGTGGGCTGAATTTTGAAACTGCTTTTTCCACAATTAAAATGACTTTGTGCCCTCTCCCTTCTGTGCAACCACCTCTGCGCTGGATTCGTTTTAACCCTGGGCAGCTCCTGTCTGAGTAGGCTAGACAAATATCAGAAATGTTCCAGAATTTGACGATCAAATTGCTGCTCTATAATAGGCTCATTGTGAGAATCTGCATCTAAACAGTGATATAAGCCCTTGTGCTAAGAAGGCTGCAGGATCTGCAGGGTATTATATAGAGTATTCAGTACTCCTGTATATACTATAAAGTAATCATTTACATAAATTATCTGTGCCTTGACTTCTTCATTGAATTGAGCTGAATGTGGCTCAATCTGTAAATTGTATGCATGCTAACGATGGCTACGGTGCTTCCCATGCAGATAGTGGCTCATTATTTTCTGCCATGATTGGTCACTATTCACATGACTCTGATAGCGGTATCCTCAGAGTCCATCCTCGAGGACCCTTAGGCTCCTGCTGACGTGCCTGTTCTCCACCCCACGTGGGCAGGTGCTTCGTCGGAACTGGCGGCCCACAAGGACCAGTATGCAGGCCTGCTGAAGGCCTCGATGGGCGTGAGCAGCTTGGCCACAGAGGAGATCGAGCGTGACCTGCATCGATCGCTGCCCGACCACCCGGCCTTCCAGAACGACACGGGCATCGCTGCGCTGCGCCGCGTGCTCACCGCCTACGCCCACCGCAACCCTAAGATCGGATACTGCCAGGTCGGCTGGTCAACCCAATCCCTGCACTGCTGCGCTTCATATTGTCACCTTCCACCTTCACCACGTGTGTCATAATGCCCCCCCAGTCCTCCTGGGGGTCAGAGTCTTGGTGTCAGCATGGAATCTGACTTTAGTCAGAACAGGGCAGCACTATATCAGTAAATAACATGATGTAATGTGATCGGCACCTGCATTCCCTCTGGCGTGTACCCCGGTCTATACCTTACACCGCCCATGGTCTGGCCCCTTAGCCATTGCCTCCATGTTCCTGTAGTGGAAAAGCGATTGGAATTGGTTAGGCATGTAATATGACATCACTTTCAGAGAGATATTACTGAACAAGCCCCCACCCTCACACTGCTGTGTCTCATCTCTCCGGCGGTCTGGAGCAGTTCTCTTGCCGCTCAGCTGAGGTTTCTCTGTGGGGGGTCTGCAAAAGTGTGTTAGGCTGATCACCGCTGTGGGGATTAATGGGCTCTGTCTTCAGGATCCCAATTGATTCTGGCCTGACCCACCCATCTGTCTGGCAGTTCCAGCTTGCGGTCTGCAGGCCTGATGTACTCAGCATGTTATGTTACAAAGACGGAGGCAGTGGTGGTAATGGGAGGCTCAGGTGATAAAAATGTGCTGGGATTCTTTGTTCCTGTTAAAAAAAAATAACACTCATTCCTGTAGGTTGTGTGCAAATGTGTTTAGTTTTTCAGCTGGTTCTTCATAATATCACTAAAGAACTCAATTTCATGTATTGTGATGTGGTTTTTTGAGATAAATATTTTATAAAGCAAAAATGGAGTTCAAAATAAATTTCCCACAAATCCATCTATGAGTGATTTTAACAGCAAGGAAGAAAGTCATTATGATTGGCTGAGAAAGCTCACGCACAAGCACCAACGGTAAACTTTAAACTGATTTTTAAATATATGAGAGAGATTCTTCAACAGGAAAAACAAAATTGCAGTGGTTGCTAAATTTTGTTTCCTGTGACAAAGTAAAAATGCTTCAGCAAAACTTAAACCCTCCAGCACTCTGAGAATCTTATCACCGAGACTTTAAAATACCAGAACTGTACTGCAAAATAACATTGTTTTGAAAATACTGTGTACTGCGGTACAGTATCTGGACGTAGGAAGGTATAAAAAATGTCAACTCTGATATCTCAGTCTTTGCAATACGAGAATTGCATGCACATAACATGCTGTATCGATATTAATTTCACACATCGCCCTTATATCAGACTTCTCTTGTAGGTCATGCATGGAAAAGTCAAACCATGCAAGTTTTCCTTTTGTATCAAGCAGCAAAAAAGCGTGACATGTTTGATTTAATGTCTTTCTTGACTTTGCATGTACTGCGATGTGGTTATTGCACATGCGCACATTGCCATGACGATGCTGAAACTATATATCGTGCAGTAGAGTAGCAGTGCTGATCTGGGGCACCTCTGCATACCCACATGCCACCAGACCATTCGTTTGATACACTGCACCTCTGGTGTTTCTCTGCTTTCATGAATGCAGTCTATGAATATTCTGGCTTCAGTGATGCTACTCTATACCAAAGAGGAGGCGGCCTTCTGGCTGCTTGTGGCCATCTGTGAGAGGATGCTGCCCGACTATTTCAACCGCCGGGTCATCGGTACGTGGTCCCATTTTGCTCTGGATGTCTGTGCCTGCCTGCATGTCACCTGTGTGTCTCGCATGTTTTCACTTATACTGGTCTGTCTTAACCATTACCATTTGACCAGGTTAGCTCACCCTGGATCCTCTGGTCACATGTCAGTCTGCACGTTGTTTACTCGGGTGATTTCCCCCCCCCCCTGCAGGTGCACAGGTGGACCAGTCCGTGTTCGAGGAGCTGATCCGGGAGCGGCTGCCCGAGCTTGCGGAGCGCGTGGGCGACCTGGCGGTGGTGTCCTCTGCGTCGCTGTCCTGGTTCCTGACGCTCTTCGTCAGCGCGCTGCCCTTCGCCTGTGCTGTGCGAGTCGTCGACTGTTTCTTCCTGCATGGCGTGACGGCCATGCTGCGTCTGGGCCTGGCGGTGCTAGACGCCAATGCGGATGCGCTGGCCGCTGCTGCTGACGACGGGCAGGTCCTCATGGTGCTGACCAGGTAGGCAGGAGTGCGGAGAAGTCCTCACTGATGCTCTCCAGGAGAGGAAGGTCGTGCTTTACTTACCATCGTAATTTAGCAAGGGGACGCAATGCAGTCGAACCATAACTTACCAGTTTCAAAAGTACCATGACAATTACAGTGGGTTAATCTGTTTTTTTTTAATTCAATTTGTGAACCCCTTGAAAATGTCTAACAATTTACCTGAACGTCTACAGCGTCTAAAATGTCATAAATGAGTATCTTTAAAGTTCTTATCTGTACATCTCAGTTGCCACTTTTGTAAATAGATGTAATAAATGACATGCTACACTGTTTCCAGTTTTCCTTAAAATCCTTATTTTGTGTTTCACATGTTGGCTTATCACCCATCTGCACTTGACAGCAGGAATTTAGTGTAATTTAGAGTTTGGCAGTTGGGATATTCCAGTGCTAGCTATAACAGTGGTCACTCACTGGCATGTCCTCACCTGGATCGAAATTCAACTGATTCTAGATTCAACTGATTCCAACCCCCCTGCACCCCCATCTTCCCGGTTGGTGTTTTCACAGTGGACCTTGGCTTTGAATTGCTGATGGAATTTGGCCCTCGGGGGGGGGAATAGTTGGGCACCCTGGTACACTAAGACTAAGAACTACTTCTCTTGGCTTAGTGTTTGAAAGCAGGATGAGCGACTCATGTGGGGATTCTGCTGTTTGTGTGAAAAATCTCTCAAGGGCCCCGAACCCATCTGCTCTGCTCCTCCCAACAGCTTCCTGGATGGGGTGAGAGACAGCGAGCCTCCTACAAAGGGCCCATGTGAGACTGCAGATGGCCAGCAGGGCAGGACCATGCAGATATCAGAGCTGATCCGGCAGTCCTACGAGGTGAGCTCGCCTCCTGACCCAGCCAGGCTTGCGGGGACCAGTACATTTTAGACCTGCAGTACATTTTAGACCTGCAGTACATTTTTCTACCACAGGTAACAGTACCTGATGTCATACCTAGCAGTACCTACAGGAGCATTTCCCTCACTTGTATTCAGGTGTGGGAATGGATCAAATATAAAAGTAGTAAATAATAAAATTTATAAAAACACAGAAATCTTCATCCATCTGTCCTCAAGTCAGTTTGTTCTCTCATGCTGGCCCACGAAGTACAGGACAAGATACTAATCATAAGGGAATCATAAGGGAATATATCCATAAGAAATTCACAAAGGAGAGGAGGCCATTCGGCTCATCAAGCTCGTTTGGGGAGAACTTAACGAATAGCTCAGAGCTGTTAAAATCTTATCTAGCTCTGATTTAAAGAAACCCAGGGTTTTAGCTTGTGCTACACTAACAGGAAGACTATTCCATACTGTAACTACATACTGTGTAAAGAAGTGCTTCCTGAAATTTGTTTTAAAATGTTCTCCCGCTAATTTCCACTTATGGCCACGAGTTCTAGTATTGAAACTAATATTGAAATAGCAATTTGGCTGAACAGCATCCAGACCCGTTAGAATCTTATAGACCTGGATCATGTCCCCCCGTAATCTCCATTGCTCAAGGCTAAACAGATTCAGCTCAGCTAACCACTCCTTATAAGACATTCCTCTAAGACCAGGAATCATTCTTGTAGGCTTACGTTACACCTTTTCTAAGGCAGCAATGTCCTTCTTAAGGTATGGTGACCAAACCTGCACACAATATTCAAGGTGGGGTCTTGCCAAGGAATTATATAAATGTAACATCACCTCCCTTGACTTAAACTCCATACACCTAGAGATATAACCCAACATTCTATTGGCCTTTTTATCGCTTCCCCACACTGGCGAGAATGGGACATGGAAGCATCAACATATACACCAAGGTCTTTCTCATAATCAGCTACCTTTATTTCCATGGAACCCATAAAATATCTGTACTTTATATTTCTGCTCTCTGCATGGATTACCTTACATTTATCTGTTAAATTTCATCTGCCAGGTATCAGCCCAGTCGCTAATTAAATCCAGATCCCATTGTAGCCTCTCTGCTGCTAGTTCAGTATCTGCTACACCACCCACCTTGGTGTTGTCTGCAAATTTAACCAGTTTACTGTATGTATTGGTGTCAATATCATTAATGTAAATTAGGAACAATAATGGTCCTAAAATTGAACCCTGTGGTACTCCACTATGAATGCAGGCTCACTGTGACATTGATTGACTGGCAGGAAGCAGCAAGTAGTTGTTAGAGGCACAAATTTTGATCCAAGCTGCTACAGTTTCTAAAGTCCCTGCAGCTTTGAGCTTTAGCAAGAGCCGTTTGTGGGGGACAACATCAAAGGCCTTCTGGAAATATAAGTAGATGACATCGTAGGCTTTTTGTGATCAATTTCACTTGTACCTTCCTCAAAGAACTCAAGTAGATTCGTTAAACAGGATCTACCTCTCCGAAATCCATGTTGGCTATCCCTCAGAATGTTACTTGCATCTAGGTAACCATTTTCACTTGGATTATAGCTTCCATTATTTTTCCAGTAATGTTAGTTAAACTGATTGGCCTATAATTTGCTGGATTACTTCTATCCCCTTTTGTAAATATGGGTGTTATATTAGCATGCATCCGATCAGAAGGTACCCCACCAGCTGATAAGGATTTATGGAATATTAAAGTTAAAGGTTTGCTTTTAAAACTATAGGTAAGAAGCCATCAGAGCCCTGTGATTTATTTATTTTGAGTTTAGCTAGATTGCTAAACTCATGTTCTGTACTGTGAACACCCGTAAAAAATTATCGTTAAACTCATTTACTATATAAATTTCATTTTCGATTATAAGGCCCTTACTATCCTGCAAATTAGTGATACACACTGAAGGGCCATATTCCATAAACATTATATTTAGACTTTATTAGGAAGGCATTCAAAACCACAGCCTTGGGGGTGGGGGTGGGGGGGGGGTCACCGAGCTCCCCACCGAGCTCCCCACCGAGCCACACCGTCGGGGGGTTTATTGTGTAAGATTAGCTCCTACCAGGCCAAGCACATGTCATGGAGAAGGTGGAGGGCAGTACGTCTCCCTGTTGGGGAGCTGGCCGCCTGATCAAGTCGGAGCCTCAAGCCCAGCGTCTCTCTGCAGAAATTCGGAGATCTGACGGTGCGGCAGGTGCAGCAGCTGAGATGCAGGCACAGGATCCAGGTGCTGCAGGCACATGAAGACACCGCCAAAGAGAACGCAGTGAGTGCATCACACACGCACACAGTCGCACGCACACTCCTCTACTGTAGCACCTCTAACTGCAAATAGGAATTTAACTTAAATGTTTGGGCCCCAGTTTGAGTAAACGACTTTTGATAAATGTCATGTGACCGTATAACAGCATCCAGCTTCACCCCCACATTCTGCTGACCTCTGTCTCCTCCTCCCCTTGTCTCTTCCCCATCTTGTCTTCTCCTCTCTCCTCCTCATCCACCATTTCCTCTTCCGGCTTCTCTTCCTCCTCCTTCTCCTGTCTCCTTTTCATCCCATTTATTCCCCGGTCTACTCCTCATCCACCATCTCCTCCTTCACATCCTCCCCTTTCTCTCTCTCCTCCTCTGACTCCTTCATGTCCTCTGTCTCTCCTTGCAGCTCAGGGTTGTGACTCCAGACCTGTCCATCTCTGCAGAGGAGCTGGGTGATGCGTACGACCTCTTCAAGGTTCGGGACGGGGTGGGGGTTGAATTGACATTTTATGAGCGTGTACATCTTGTCCTGAGTGGTAGGTGTGCACGTGCTCTCTAGGCTGCGTAGCTACTTCTGTATCATCGCTTTAAATCAGATGCCTATGCAGATAATCAACAACTAGATCTGAGGCATTTACATTTTACAGACAAGATGACGTGAGCAGTTATTCACCGTTTAACTGCAGCGTGATCAAAATCATTTCCTTTATTCTATCCGATAAGACAGATGCACCGTAATGATGGTGATTTAAATTTGTAGTTCTGGTCCAAATTGCTTACCAGAATGGGTCATTTCATCCCATCAACCAAGCTAGTCACCTTGGTTACCATTCTGTCAGTCTTTAACTTGGTGTCCTACAAAAGTATTACAGGAAGGAAAGCAATTTTAAGCATAAAACGGGATTTTATGGGCCGTTTGTAACTGGCATTGTAAACAAAGCTATACTGCATGTCTTCTGATTAATCATGAGGAAAAATAAATCTTACATTAGCTGGACCAAACTATCCATCCATCCATTATCTATACCCGCTTATCCTACTGGGTTGCGGGGGGTCTGGAGCCTATCCCAGAAGCAAAGGGCACAAGGCAGGGAACAACCCTGGACAGGGGGGCCAGCCCATCGCAGGGCACACCCACACACCACTCACACACACATGCACACCTACGGGCAATTTAGCAGCTCCAATCAGCCTCAGCATGTCTTTGGACTGTGGGGGGAAACCGGAGTACCCGGAGGAAACCCCACAACGACACAGGGAGAACATGCGAACTCCACACACATGGAACCCAGGCCGAGATTCGAACCCAAGTCCCAGAGGTGTGAGGCAATGTCTTTGGGCTTTGGAAGCCAATGTGAAAGTCGCTTCTCCCATATGACCACACCTCCTTAACCTTTTCAAAGACTTTTTATATTTTCTGGAAATTTCCCTCCACTTAAAATATGTACAAAGATTTTACTGCAAAGACCCTGGCAGCAGCTGAGTGTGTACAGTACCCACTCCGAATACACACTTAGAATTGTGTGAGCTCTTTAATTTGCACTGTGGTTAAACTTTATACAAGTTTGTAATATGCACACTGTGTGAAACACTCTACAACTATTTTATCATTTGTGTTAATTCTGTTTGGGGTTGTCCTTCACTGTAGCCTAAGTAAACATTTCTTATACAACTTTGCTCACTTAAGCTGAAACTTCTTAGGAGACATGTTGGGCTCTGATATGCCGACGGACTTCCTTGAGTTTGATGTAAACACTAGTCATCACTGACGCAGTGCATTGTGGTCTATATACTTAGTCAAAGACTGTTTCCATGCAGTATTTTCTGAAATGCAGATAAATTGTGCATCAGGGATGGATCAGGGTTGGGACATACTTGGATACTTTCGCTAAGCATGTGAGCGCATGTGGTAAAGTTGAAGTATGTACAGTACATATCCATGCGCTCCGTGTGCCCTTTCCTCTAGGGGGAGCACTTTATCACCCTGTACTGGGGTGCTGATGAGGCCTACGACGCACTGGGGCACCACGATCCCTCGCAGGCGTATGCAGAGCAGTACCGCCTGGACTGGCCGCAGTTCCAGCGCCTCTACCAGCTGCTGATCCCTTGGCCATGCGGACCACACACTGCCACCGCGGCCCGCCGTGCCTTCACCCTGCTCGACCAGGACCAGGACCTCTACATCAACTTCAGGGAGTTTGCCCGGTGGCTGGGTACGCGCCAAGGAACAGCTACAGTCATTCGCTATACAGTGATCCGTCGCTACTTCGCTGTTCACTTATCGCGGATTCACGACTTCGCGGGTTTTTAAATATACAGTGGTAGTAGTATTTCCTAGTCTAGGAACAACACAAGTTTAGTGACTACGTGCGTTAGAGCACGGGCTGTGATTGTCACATGGGGGGAGACGACAAATCACAGCTTTCCCCTTTCTAATCGGGCCGACCAGAAAA
>JAODUD010000035.1:2296660-2308380 GCA_026784285.1 Stomatorhinus walkeri | reverse complement strand
CCCTACTTCGCGGAAATTCAGTTATCGCGGTCGGCCTTGGAACCTATCTCCCGCGATAAGTGAGGGATTACTGTACTGGTGTTTCCCAGTCCAGTCCTGAGGGACTCAAGAACGTGGACTGTCTGGCAGGGAGCTGGGAGGGAGCAAAAATGTGGACAATATGTGGGACTCTGAGGACCGGGTTGGGAAACACTGCACTAAACATGGTGATGCGTTTGGTTTCTGTAATGGAATTAAAGGTGAATATGAATGCAGTAATGCAATGACCCCCTCCGCCTTTGCAGACCAAATGTACTGTGAAGAGCTCAATGAGAAGATCAGATACCTGTATCGCCTGCACATTCCCCCAGGTGAGTGTGAGTTTGTGTGGAGGACTCCTTCCCATCATGCTCTGCGCTTGGGCATTATAACCAGTTGGGGAGCTTCAGTATAGATGGATGTTTTATAATGTATTATATTTAAAGGCTTCCTTTTTCTCACCGTGCTTTGTGCTTAGCCCTATGTGAGGATGAAGACGTCACGTCCCCCTTAAAGAGCCCCTTGCTGTCCACCACCAGGCCTCTGTATGTCAGTCTTCCCAATGGTAAAGCCCCATCTCTCTCTCTCTCTCTCTCTCTCTCTCTATCTGACAGACACACAGACACACACACACATATAAATAAAGATACACATATATATAAAAGTATTAAGAAAAATTTCCCCCAAAGCATCCCCACAGGTGAAACATGCACACGCTACTCAAAGTGGCTACACATGTAACTGTAGTGACTTGGAGCCTTTTTTGTACAAGAGGGCAGCTATCAGAGCACCAAGGAAGCTGTGGGCCTGGGGCAAGTTATTCAAAATGTGATATAACCACGATACCTTGTTCAGTCAGCTCAGCCGCAACATGAAATTAGCCAGTTTAAGGGTATACAGAACGACGTAATGTCAAGCTAGGGGTTGTGAGCTGGCTGTCATTCAGGCCTCTCTGCCAGTGATCAACTACAATGCACATGGTTAGCTTGACTTTAACATGAGTGTAATATGTTTCGCGCACATGCCCGTTTCAGTAAAGCTCAGCTTCGTGTCTCATTTTCTGTCTGCAGGGGAGATGGGGGACACTCAAGAGCAGCTGAAGAAAATGCTTAGGGACCTGGAGAAGGAGAAGGATGTGGACGAGCCGCTGCCGCTGATGAAGCAGGTCAGCTCGCTGGAGCTGTGGTGCTCAGCCACTGCGGTTTGCATGACAGTCCAAACTGGTGTATCAGCACGGCCTACAGCAGTGTGTTCCAGCCCGGTCCTCGGGGGGCCACCACATTCACACATTTCACACATCACCAGGTCCACATTTTTGCTCCGTCCCAGCTCCCCGCCACACAGTCCACATTTCCCCGAGGGCTGGATTGGGAAGCACTACTCCACATCATCACTAGAAATCTAGGAGCATGACCTGGTTAATGCCGCTGCATGTGTGGGCTCATCGGCAGATCGTGGCCTATGTTCAGTGTATGAATACGGTGATCCTCTCTTCCCTCTTGTAGAGTGTGGACTGTCTGGGAGTCCCAGAGGGCCGAATTGGGAAATACTGGGCTAGAGCACAAATATAAGTAGTGTGCTGTAGTGGCCAGACCAGTGTATCCAGTTGAACATCTGTGGCAGGAAAAGCGAGACAGTCAAAGGTGACCTCTCAAACAATCCAGCTCATAAGGAGGAGTGCAGTACGAGAGCTAGAACTTTATATCTAAAAAAAGACTGATTGACGGAACCAATTACTGAAATACATGATCTTATGTTACAAAGTATTGTGGGTATTATCGTATTGTTATATTGCTTACATGTCCTATTAGGCTCAGAGTGAATATGGGAGATCAGTACCTTGCTTTTCTTTGATCGCATTGCTGGAGGCTACTGGTCTATTTTGTCAGTTTCCACATCAAGAACAAGACAAGAAATCAGTATAGCAAGGCAATAAAACAATGATGAGTGCTAACTATTTTGTATTTTCATATGTAGTCAGTGGACAGTTTTTATTAGGTAAACCTAGCTAGTGCTGAAACTGGTTTGGTGATGACCAAACGAAGCTCCATGAACCATTTGCTGTATTTTTTCACCCCACTAGATGGTGCCCTTGGTTTGTGTTGAGGATTGCCACCTTATCGTGGTGGAGTGGTCCGTCAGGATCAGACTGGGAAATACCAGTATAGCGAATGACTGTAGCTGTTCCTTGGCGCGTACGCAGCCACTGGGCAAACTCCCTGAAGTTTATATAGAGGTCCTGGTCCTGGTCGAGCAGGGCGAAGGCACGGCGGGCTGCGGTTCCCATTCCTTTCCTTGGGGACCCGCAAACAGTCCACGTCTTTGCTCCCTCCCTGATAGAAAGCTGGGAGCAAAAATGTGGACTGTCTGGTAGGAAGCTCGGAGGGAGCAAAAACATGGACTGATTGAGGGTCCACGGGGGCCAGATTGGGAAACACTGTTCTAAATTAATGGTAAAGCAGTACAATGTAGTGTAATGTAATGTAATGTACAGTCTGCCACCCTGTGTTCACAGTGGGAGTTCATCCAATTCTGCAAGACGTTCTACAGCATGTTTCATGGAGACCCCCATGAGAACGAACTCTTTCAGGCCATTGCCACAGTTACCAGCCTGGTGCTGCGGATCGGGGAAGCGGGTCACAGGAGCCAAAGCTCAGATGGCAACGACGGGGTGCAGGATCAGCCCCTCACAGACTCCAGCAGTGAGTGGAATGTCAGCTTTGCCCAAATCCTGGCTTCCCTTCTTACTGAGCAGGCCCTGGTTAACTTCTTTGACAAGCCTGTAGATCTTGGGGCCAAGATCAGTAATGCCAGGGCCAAGCAGTACCGTGAACAAGGAGGTTCCGTGACAGACCAGTAGGGGGCTCATTGAGCAAGCTGTCTGGCCAAAACCATCCAGTTCTTCCCTGTAGTTCCTCTGCAGCTTAGTACAGGTTTGACTTCTGAGTGACCATATTCGTCCAGATGGGAGCTAATCACTGGAACCAGATTTTTCCTTATGCTGATTGTAAGAACACAGACATTTTCTTCAGGGATCAAAATCCTATGCTTATGAATTGGAGCTCAAAGACGAGAGAGCTCAACTGATTCAAGAGGAATATGCACCTTGTAACATCCGTAGGCTTTCACTGCTTCTGTCACAAAGCACCATGACACCTCTATAGTATGTGGGATCATTTTAATTATTTTATAATTTCAGTTAAAAAATACTTTTGTCATTTTTGGTGACCTACAGAAAACTGTGAATGAGTCAAATAGTTTATTTTGGTCTCTCTGACAACAGGATGTTATTGTCGGGACATTGCTGGTTCAAGTCCCAAAGCTACATAAGCCTCCAGAGCCATTGAGCCCCTACACCAGGACAGGACTGATTATAAAGCTTTGGGTGGTGTCAAGTTTCCCCGCAGTTTGCTTTTTAATGTAGCAGGTATAGAAGTGCTGCAACACACAGGGTTTCTGTGTTTTGTAATCAGTGCAGTAGCCATGGTTACCTTCTCAAGGAATATGAGTTATGATGTACTACTGTCCTGGCTTGCAGGGGCTGTGACCTGGATGCAATTAAAAACCATTTTTGTGGAACAAGTGACTGAGGTTGAGGATTCTGGAAGCTTTAGTTGTTTGTAAGAGTTTACATGTTCAAGTAATGTTCCAGGAATTGATTTGCTTAAGCAATCATATAACTTTTTTTTCCCAAAGCAATATGATTTTTATATTTCGTAACACAATGTGGGAACCCCCAGTATCAGATTCCTAATTTTACAGAACTGGGGAGTCATTGGTGTTATTGGAATGTATTAAATGTAGCACAATGTGTCAAAGGCTGTGTTGCATCGTGACTTGCTGGTGTTGTTTGCATTCAGGCTTCATGCAGGCTGATCTATCAAGCACATCACGGGTGGATGTGTGGGCACCGCAGCAACTGTGCTCACCCTGCCGCTACCACATCACCTCACACAGTCCGGCGATGTGCTGGTTTGAACCGGTTATTAAAGTGATCTAAACCTGACACCGCCCGAGGCATGTTGGCTGTGGTTTAAAACAATCTATATACTCTAAAAAATAATCTTTAAGTGGACTGAAATACCCAAAACCCCAGCTTGCCAGAAAGCCACAGTGTTCGTAAATGTGAGAGTTGATATGTCTGGGTAGACTTCATTGCTTAGAGCTTTTTGGTCTGACTTAGGAACATATGGGATGTTCCTGATAGTGCTGGAGGTAATAACTGAGGATCACAGGTTGTTTAGGTCGTTCCAGCTCTAGTCTATACCAGACATGGGCAACGTCCTCCTATCCTTAGAGGTAGCTGTAAAGTGATGGGATTGTGTTGTGTTCCGTTTACCTCCGAAGTTGGAGCTGGGCATCCAGACACACTCGAGTTAAGTTACAGTACAGCAAATTGGCAATACCAGGGACCTGTCTCAAAAAAAAACAGTATTTCTTGCTTAGCTGGATAACTTGTTGGATTTAAGGTACTCCAGCATAAATGGCATTTATCATTGTTCACTTTCATTTAGACTACCTTACATCTGGCAAGTTATCTGGCTCAGCAAGAAATCCTGCTTTCTGAAACAGGCCCCTGGTTTAACCAGGTTCATTGTTAGTTAACCAGTTAACACATTATTTTGAGCATGCACTTAATAGCAACATGTGTGCAAGATCAATTTGAGCCACAAAAAATACAAATACTAATAACTAAAGCTGCCATTTCTGTTGATGGTTGCAACCATCTTGAATTCTTTGAGTTGGAATTCTAACTTCAGGGGGCATTCCAGTTCAAATTTCCACCTGGGAATTTGGAAATTATAACTTTCGGATTCAAATGGAACACAGCATAAGGAAGACCACTATATTAAAACTGCCCAAAAAGGTGGGGGCAACATCTAGTCCACTGACAACACTTTAGCCCCAACAATCAATACATTGTTAGACTCTCTCTAAAAGTAGATCCACCCCATGTGTACAAATTCTGCAAAAGGGAACTTTACAAATGAATGTGGCTTTGAGATCCATCTAATTACTGGCATCACCACAGTGGTACTCAAGTCACATGCTTTTCCCTATGGAACCTGGAAACAGTAATGTAGTGTTTTGAGTTTAAAAATAGTTGCTGAAAGAATACAAAAGCAAACCAGATGTTTTTTCATCCATTTATTTTACCAGCATCTGGAGAACATTCTAATTCTCATCAACATTGACTGTCTGCATGCCTGAAAAAAAACAAACATTCATGTCATTAGTAAAGCAGGACTGCTAAGGTAATACAACAAACATAGTAATACATGCACTGAAGAATGAGTTTCAGGTCTATGTTTCTATAACAGATTTTAGAAAAAATGTAACTCATAAGAAGCTGTATCAGTTCCAAAGAGGCGGGCCTGCAATTTAAGTAACTATATTCTGGGTTGGCAAAAATACAATAATTTCACAAAAACAGCCAAAAAAATGGGGCACTTTACATGTACTTATCAGAAGCACCACAGAATCACTGGATGTTCAGAAGATTGTCCTTGGGAGCTCACCTTTGAATGTTGTGACAGGGACGTACGTGACGAGGGTGTACAGCTTGTTGGGAGAATCCTCATCTTCATTGCGCTTTCTGGACAGTCGAACGCGTATGCGGTACGGCACATTCCTACACACACACACATAAATGCGATTAAGGGACTTGTCTTGGGATTGAGCACGGAAGAACTAAAGCGTTCTATGGGAGAAAGTAACATAAAACCCTTTAATGTTCAGCTTGTATGACTGGATAAACTTAATGCTGTAAGCTGATGACATACTGAAGAGCTGAGTGACCTGTAGTCACTCACTTGTCTAAATGCAGCACCACCTACTGTGGGATAAGCATTCAGGAGACCAGGTGACACAAAACAAAGCCAGTCAGAGGCCAACAGCAAGATGCTCCCCGTGGTGCAGAGCTAGTGATTACAAACACTGCTATAGGCACAGGCTGATGGTGCACAAGCTGCCCAGAATGCATGCACACCTTCCCCAGCTCACTAAACTGCATAATTATGGGAACTTGGTTCTACGAAGTGAAAAGTTTGCGCAAACACCTTATGACCCATCGGTTCCAGGAACACCTCTGCTAGCCTATAGCATTCTACATTCCCTGAATATTGCATTTTCTGCTGACAGAATATTGCTTTGTTTGGAAGATGTTACATACCTCTTGTTCTAATATTATTTACACTTGTATCTGGGCATTCATTGGAAGCTCACCCTAGCTGTACTTATGGCTAGTCGAGTCTTTGACACAGGTATGTTTGTGCTACTTGCTTCACTTATACATCACTTTGAACAAGTGTCTGCTCGATAAAATGTAAACCGTCCAAATCCATGTTTACGGCTCCCTTACGCCGCACAAAACGTATGGGCAGTGTTCCTAATGTGACATGTAATAAGCTCCCTGGGATTTAAATGCTGAGAGTAGGACTGCAGCTGAGCCTGTACCGCACGCCTTTGGTCCACACGGCCTTGTTGAGGCGCGTGTCGATGCGGACGTCGGGGGTTCCCATTTCCTTCATGGCAAACTTGCGGATCTCCTTAATAGCACGTGGCGCCCGCTTCTTGAAACCGCTGGAAGAACAAGGCAGAGGCCATCCAGTTCTGCACGTCACCATTTCTGACAGTCACATGTACACAGTCAGTACTCATATTAACATTCAAAATTCATTATGAGTTTGCCATTACAACTTAATTCAGCTGCAACTTAAAGGTAATGGTACCATTTCTGCTGGTGTGTAAAACAACTACATTCATTTATCTGAGGAGAGACAATTGCATCATGTAAAATGGTTAACATGAAAGGCATGACTTCCAGCAGAAAAGCTCTTAGCAAAATGATGAATCTGTTTAGGTCCCTATTTAATTGCAGTCATATTCCATATTATGCTTTGATGATCCCATTGATTTCCAACAGGACATTCAGTATAAACACGTGCCAAATATATCCAAATCTTCTCTCAAGCACTGACATCTTGTAAATTTTACTCACTCTTCCCCAAAATAGAAATCTTTTCAAAGGTTTTAGCACGTTAAACACGTCATTCTCCAGTGCTCTCCAGTGAATCACTGGCGGCACACGCAGTGCGTCATGCTGCCAGGGACGCGCTCTGACGGCGGAGTAGGCCGGCGCCGGCCGGGAGTCGCACTCACACGCCATGGATGCGCTTGTGGACGTTGATCGTGTATTCCCTGGTCACAACTTCGTTGATAGCCGAGCGTCCCTTCTTCTTCTCACCGCCTTTCTTAATTGGAGCCATCTACGAGAAAGAAACACAGCACTTCAGAACAAAAGCATTTACCAAAGCTTTGTCTACTCCGACAAACTTTCAACATGGAAGACTGCGTTCCTTTTTAGTACAAATACACGTAGCTCAGGTAAATTATATCATTATAAAACCACAGATATGGATTTAACTAGCCTCTACCCGGCTACCGCCACACGGACAGCTAACGTCTACGTTACTACAATGTCCAAACAAAACATAACTAAAACAAAACGATTTATAAGCAACCAACCTATGCACTACTGCAAAATCTTACTAGAAATGTCACACACACGCAGCGATCCTCCCGGACCTCTTTACACCGCTAACTGCGCGGTGTTCTAGGTAGCGCCAAATCAGACCGTATGTATCATCCACAATTTACAATCTAAACTTTCAAATAAACATTGCTCATATCGTCAAAAATAGTCCTATGTTTATATGCGTTCACCGTGTGATATTACAACTATAGTAAGCAAGGATGAATTTGGATTCTTTTAGAAGACATACTTCAAACATACTTACTTTGCTAAGGGAAATGTCGGAAAGGAAGTAATTTGGAATTCTGGGTAAACTAAACCCAATGAAAGCTTTTATTTCCGGGTTCCCCGGCCATTACCTTCAAATAAATAACAAATAATTACATTGTATGTTTCATTTAGCATTGTTAGTTGCAGCGTGAAAGATATTGAATTCACAATTAATCTATTTCGCCATCAAGTAAATGTTTTGTAGGAAAGTAAAACCACATTTCCCGTCAGGCACTCGTCGATCGTAAAGCAAATGAAGTGTCGCAATAGTCAGTAAGAGTTTTGGAAGGTGTGTAGGTGAGCTGGACTGTCTTCGTTGTTTTGACAGTTAGCTTTATAGTGATATTGTGATACGCATGTATTGAAGTCTCGTTTGTAGTTAAAAAAACACTTAAAATCGGTTCCATAATTTATTTTATTGTCAAGTGCTCCCTTAATCAAATTTGTTTTACTTTACGACATAAAACTAATGGTGGGACGGATTCGCAAGCAACGAGTTGATCGGTTTCAAGCTGGGATGCCTAAGCGATGATCCGCTCATTGTGAAAGAAGAAATCGGCTGCCAAAGACATTACATTTGAACTTGTAAGCCAGTTATACCAGCAAACGGAAACACAATGACTTTGGCCCCGAAGGAGCTCTCCAATTTATTGGGAATTATCTCCGAAGAAGCCTGCACCAACACATTCGAAAGTCTGTCCAACGCCTTCCACCACTTCTTCGGGAAAGCGGAGCACTTTCGGGTGGGCTCCGTGCTGGTGATGCTGCTGCAGCAGCCCGACCTCCTGCCCAGCTCCCCGCAGCGCCTCACGGCCCTTTACCTCCTGTGGGAAATGTACCGCACCGAGCCGCTGGCGGCCAACCCCTTCGCTGCGGTCTTTGCTCACCTTTTAAACCCGTCACCTGTCGGAGAGGAACAGGAGAAGCCGCTCTGTGGTAAGCATATCGGGGCCGACTTAAAGCCGTAACATTTTATATGGTATATGTCTGGTGAGTTGAGTTGAGATAAGAGTAAGAGGGTCACAGTCTTACCATAAATCTTCCTGCAATTTGCAATTTTGGTAATGTTTACTGCTAAGTTAAGCTAACCCTCGTTTAGTTTTACAGTTCCTTAAAGCACAATTGGGTGAAGAGGTTACAAGTCACTTGAAAGTGGGAAATGATTCTGTAATGTGTGCCTTCGGTTTCAGAAAAGGATCACGCCAGTACAAATCAACGCTTAAGTTTTAGCCAAATGTTTGAACTCCTTTGCCATTTGCAGGATTCCTCCCACCCATCACCCTGCCAGAGAAGTACTTCCTCTCTCAGCTAATGCTGGCGCCACCCAAAGAGTTGTTCAAGAAGACACCTCGACAGGTGTCCTGCATGGATGTGGGCAGCTCACCCCAGTCGATAGATATCAGCGGGCTTCAGTTGGCCCTGGCAGGTAGCTCACTGATGCTGTCTGAGAGCAGTACATCTACATCTTCTCAGAGCAGTACATCTACATCTTCTCAGAGCAGTACATCTTCTCCACATGTGCATTCACACCCGGCATCAAGAACGACATGCGTTTGAGTTCAGCAATGTACACTTGAATGCTGTACTTTGCAGTGAAAGAATTACTTCCTGTTTTCTTTAAAAGTGGTACATCTTACCTTAGCTATGCTTGGATCTATCACATCCATTTAATGTTTGACTGCTTAAGTGTCAAGACTGGTGCACAATAGTGTTTCCCAACCTGGTCCTCGGGGACCGCCCAGATGGGCCACGTTTTTGCTCCGCGCCAGACAGTCCATGTTTCTGTTGACTATCTAGGGGTCCCCAAGGGCTGGTTTTGGGAAACAGTTCTACGTCATCCTTGGGAATTTAGGAACACCACCTGGTTAGTACCACTGAGTATGCGGGGTCCTCGTCAGGAGATCATGGCCTGTTTTCAGTGTGAGAATACCGTGATCCTTTCCTCCCACCTGCAGAGCGTCAGTCTGAGCTGCCCACACAGAGCAAGGCCAGCTTCCCTAGCATCCTGAATGACCCTGACCCAGACTCCTCCAATTCCGGGTTTGACAGCTCTGTGGCCAACCAGATTACGGAGGCCCTGGTCACGGGTCCACGCCCACCTTTGGAGAGTGAGTTACCCCAGAATCCAGGATTTCTCCCTGTTTTAGTTAAGCACACAGATACCAAAGAGAAGTAACCTCATGAATAGCTGAACTTGGTAGTAAAAACTTAAACAAAAGATAACTGCCAGTGGTAGTAGCAGTAGTAAGAGATTTGGGAAGCCATAATGTCCTTACGCAGAGAAGGGTTCAGGGGAAAGAATTCCAGCAAATGTTGTCTGTCATATGTCAGATTTTGCCTTTTATTCAGCCTTTTTGTCCCAACTTGCTTGCTGTCCACTTGCAATCCCATGATGGCGTGTGTCATTGACGTGTCCATCTAGGCCACTTCCGGCCAGAGTTCATCCGTCCGCCACCTCCTCTGCACGTCTGTGAGGATGAGCTGGTGTGGTTGAGCCCATCAGAGCCGGACCACAGCGTGCAGTGGGATCGCTCCATGTGTGTGAAGAACAGCACCGGCGTGGAGGTGAAGCGCATCATGTCAAAGGCCTTTAAGAGCCCACTGTCTGCGCAGCAGCAGTCTCAGGTGAGGGGTTGCCGTGCGTTCAGTTCAGTTTTTTTATATATAGCGTCTTTCACAGCAGTGTCATCCTGAGGCACTTGACTGAATGTGTGGTAATGTTACTACATCATTTATACAAAATGTTTCATTCTCCCCTGACCAATATACCAGGACAGTTTTTCAGAAATAGACAGGCTTCTCTGCGTCTGGTCTGTATTACTAGACCGGCTAAGTCTAGTAAATGGGACCCCTCTAATTTTACATGTCATTTAGCAGGTAATGTTCAGGTGAATCTGACATAGCTGGGCCAAGCTCACATTTATAAATGCTGCGCAAATATTTACCAGGTCATTGACAATACAACTTAAAATGTTTTACGTTTAAAGTATGCAGTTTGTATAACCTCTTGGTACAGTGCTTTCCATTCCAGTTCTATAATAATATAACTTTTGTTTTAGTCAATATATCACAGTGCTGAACTGAATTAAAACCTATGCTTTAAAATCTACCCAAAAATCAATGGCTAGTCATCAGGCACAAAATACAAGTTTGTTTTTTGTCACAGTGTGTCGTTTTTTTTGAATAGCCTGCATTAAAATGCAGAGTTCTGATTTTCTGTGACGAAACAGTGGGTCAGAGCCAGAGGGAAGAAAACCGACTGGCCCTTGTGTTAAAAAAATCTTTGTCTCGTCCACAGCTTCTGGGTGAGCTAGAGAAGGACCCTAAACTGGTGTATCACATTGGGCTGTCACCAGCCAAGCTGCCTGACTTGGTGGAGAATAATCCTCTGGTTGCCATAGAAATGCTGCTGAAGCTGATGCAGTCCAGTCAGATCACAGAGTACTTTTCAGTGCTGGTCAACATGGACATGTCCTTGCATTCCATGGAGGTGGTCAACAGGTAACCATTACTGC
Organism: Stomatorhinus walkeri; assembly: GCA_026784285.1. Taxonomy (NCBI): domain Eukaryota; kingdom Metazoa; phylum Chordata; class Actinopteri; order Osteoglossiformes; family Mormyridae; genus Stomatorhinus; species Stomatorhinus walkeri. The sequence goes on along the minus strand of JAODUD010000035.1, from coordinate 2,297,043 downwards.
ACCTTCACCTGTGCGGTGACAGTTCCATGGCCACTGCCAGTCCGTGGACATGACCAATGTACAAATTGTAGCATGCAGATGTTTTAAACCAGTGTTTCCCATCCAGACAGTCTGTTTTTTCTCCCTGTTGACTGTCTGAGGGACTCCGAGTACCAGGTTTGGAAACACTGCTTTAAATTATTAACGGCTGTCATGAGAAATAAAGATGCCCAAATCAGTAACTGCAAAAGCAATATACTAACGTTATGTTTTTATCCCCCGATGAACATAGGTTGACAACAGCAGTTGACCTTCCGCCAGAGTTCATTCACTTGTACATTTCCAACTGTATCTCTACCTGCGAGCAGATCAAGGACAAATACATGCAGGTAGGTCCTATGGAG
>JAODUD010000035.1:2284852-2296560 GCA_026784285.1 Stomatorhinus walkeri | reverse complement strand
ATCTGTGTCCATGGACACACCGGTCAGGGTCTCTCACAGTAGCTAGGTCCTATGGAGATCTGTGTCCATGGACACACCGGTCAGGGTCTCTCACAGTAGCTAGGTCCTATGGAGATCTGTGTCCATGGACACACAGGTCAGGGTCTCTCACAGTATGTAGATCCTATGGAGATCTGTGTCCATGGACACACTGGTCAGGGGCTTAAACCTGAATAGCCTTTTGGGGGGAGAAATTTGTTGCTCTGTGAATCTTTCACACTCCCTCAACAGGAGGCCAAGATGGTCCTCTGTAATGCATTTGTAGTATTTAAAAGTAAGTGGAAAAACCAAGACACGCAAAAAAAAGTCTTCATAGGAGCTTTAAGTCGGAAGAGTTTTCTCCACAGTAAGTGGTGATTTTGGACTGATCATTTCTGGTTAATATAGTTGATGTCTTAAAAGAGAACCAGTGTTCAAAGATGGGCTCAATGATCTCCTTGTTGCCCTCCTGTTCCCCTGGCCATAGAATCGCCTCGTCAGGCTGGTGTGCGTCTTCCTTCAGTCGCTGATCCGAAACAAGATCATCAACGTGCAGGACCTGTTCATTGAGGTGCAGGCCTTCTGCATAGAGTTCAGCCGGATCCGGGAAGCCGCGGGCCTTTTCCGCCTGCTTAAGACACTGGATACGGGCGAGAATCCCACAGAGCCCAAATCTGCCAAGTAACTTCACCTCAGTTGAATGATTTTGTACCCAGTGGGGTACTGGACCTGCTCCCACCCCCAAATTATTCTCCATTTTTTCCTGTTTACTGGAGTAATCAGCTCATTTAGGATTGCATTGTTTTGTTGATTAAAATTTTACAAAGCCTGCATGGTGGTTTCTTCACATTACTGTAGTGTGGTCTTTTAGTCTGTATGGCATTGTGTCATTTCAGATTTCATATGTATTTTCTCAACGTCTTACCAGTAACAGCAGCATCTCCCCTGCAACCTTTTACTCCTAAATCCAATATTACTGTTTAAAAACCCAGTGCTGCTAGATTTTGTCATAATTGACTGATTCAAACCCCTGTGCTGGCTTATTGCGGCACAGTGACAACACAGGCTAATAAAGCAGCACTTAAGTAGCAATACTTAAGCATTATTCACAGCTTTGGCATAAGGGAAAAAGTCGCTTCCACAATTTCTACTAGTTTTCTGCAGATGTTCACACACACATTTATTAACCCACACAGTTTGTTCTGTACAGTGCACAAACTACAGACCAATCTGTCCACTTTATAGTCCTGATTTTTTTTAGCAAACAAAATTAGCCCAGGCCAGATACCAGGTCCTCAGTCATAAGGCCTGAACTGTTGCTCAGTGTCCTACAGCTTCCAGGAAAGACAGCACAGCCTTTTATAGTTAAGGTGTTACAGCTTGGTAGAAAGCTAAGGGTGGTGGTATCTTGGTCCTCTTAGAAATTTTATTTGAAAAAGCTTGTTTTAAAAACTTTTAGCATGCAGCATTAATGTACAAGTCATCTAAATCCCTGAACAAAGACATGTCTCACTAAATGTTACCGATGTACCAAACCAGCAGACTGCATTTCCATGTTAAAAAAAATAATCCTACAAGAGAAACATTCCACTCAGTTAAGGGGAACCGAATTTTAATGCCCAGTTTTAATAACCGATGCACAACATACCTGTATGAAGAGAATGTTCATTATAAAATAAATGTTTAAAAGAACATGCTGCTCAGACCAATTGAGAACACGCAATCCGCTCAGGTCTACCTCTCCCTCTGCCATCTGTAAGCAACTCGATCACAGCAGAGATCCACAGGCTGCAGAGGATAGCAGTCTCTATGGAGCGTGTCCCACACCGAATCCTGCTTTTTTTCCTTTATGGGCAGAGAGTATTTTAGGTTCAGGATTGGCTGATCTGGAGCAGTGCTACCAATCAGGAAGCACAGACTTCGGGCAAAGGTGGGGTCACAGGTGGGGGAGCTTCTAGGGTCCCCTCAGACCTCTCCTGCCCCGGGCCATCGCTGCTTCCACAGGTCGCCATTTTCCTCTTCAGCAGACGCACACTGAGCCGCAGTATTTCATTGTCCACCGGGGCGGCGCTGTAGATCTGCCTGGTCGTGCCCTGAGATCAGGGTAGGGTTAGGAGCAAACCGCAGAGGGTTCAAAGAAAAGCAGGACTCTTTCAGCAACAATAGATAAAGCAGTGTTTTAATGGTGCGGATTGTATTTTCTAAGTACTAAACCAATATTTGAAGTCATGGTTCATTGATCTTGTCTAGAAAGCTCAAACCAAAAAAAAAAAAAAAATATTTGTCAGTATTTGTTGCCTAGCTGCATCCGACCACATCAAAACTGAGGCATTAATATGCGTGCATCAATAATCATCTGCAATTGGTAGGAGTGTCCACCTCCACCAATCAGCACTCCGCCCTACAAAGTAATCTGGGTGGGTCACCTTGTCATTCTTGAGTAGCTGCCTGCGGATGGTGATGTCCCTGCGGGCACACAGGGCCTTGCAGCAGGGGCCGAGGTTCCGCAGCAGGCCTGCTCTCTCCTCCTTGCGGTTCAGGGCGGCCATGTTCAGCGCCCCCAGTTCATGCTCAAATAATCTGTCTGCATCTGACGGAGAGGGCAGGTGATTCACAAAGCAGTTCGCTATGACCTCTCAACATTGTATCTTAGGCTCAGTGTAGCCCAGCTTGGGTTATTACAGCTCACATCTCTTCCATAAAGCTGAGGCCCTGCTGAAAGATTATGGCCCGACTTTCACATCCCCCCCACATCCTGCAGTTATACTCCAGTTTTCCCATAACTGCCCCAGTGAATCTACATCTTACTCCATACTGATATGGGTTTGCTAACAAACTTAACAGTGTGCAGACAGACAGACTGACCTTTGGGGTCGTCCAGCTCGCCCCGGCAGGCCTCGCGCACCCTGTCAATGAGCTGGGGGCCAGCCAGGCGGCGGGAGACACCAGCTCGCAGCAGCACGGCCCCCGGGGTGAAGCGTAGCAGCGCCGCCCCTGGGGTGCGGGGCTCCGACGGCTGCTTGGGCATCAGACTGGACCAGTCCACGTCGATCACATCCCGAGGCCCTGAGGGTCACATACAAACACACACACGGCGCTCAGCCAGGTTTTGGTATTTAAAGCACTGTGGCTGATGTGGTAGTAACACGGAGCTGATTGGCTGATTTAGGTACAGTGACATTATGCAGAGATGCAGCAGGCTCGTCTCCAACAACGAATCCCAGCTCATGGTGCCACTCTGCTATGCTGTCATGTGCGCGGCAGTTAGTGTTCATACTACATTTGGCTGTGGACTCATGGCCGTATGCTGACGGCTTGTCAGGAGGCTCCCATGTGAGATGACAAGCATGCAGAGGAAGCCTGAGGATCACCGACTCCCTGCTTCCTTAATCTTCTCACAGCGCAGTCAGTTGCCTTACCCTGTGACTGTGTTAACAGCCTGGGCTTTCCGACATTTCATCCTGCCCACAGAAACTTCTGCATTTTTTTAAAAACTGATCTTTGATTTGCAGAGGGGAACCCATCAGGGTAAATTATAGCTGATGGTAGGAAACCGCAGGAAGACATGCTGGCATTGTTGACACACCAAGCCGGGGCCTGGGGCACGGCGGCACTGGCGCCCGCAGAGGAGCGCGGACCGGTGCTCTGGCGTACCTGACATCTTCTCCTCCTCCTGCTGCTGCTGCTCCTCTCGCTTCTGTGCTGTGCTGTCGGCCAGAATCTCGTCCAGCTCGTCGTCGCTGATAGGCTCGTACTCCTCCCCCCCAGACGCCACAGACTGCGTGTCCCCTGCCTTCCCATCATCCTCATCTGCTCCCACCAACAGATTAAAAAAAAATAGAAATAAAAAGTGTAATGAACCGCAGCTTACGGCCAGGCTAATATTTACAAAAGAACATGAGACCAGCATAAAAACAGGAACAAAGCAGCACAGCCAATGAGAGCTCTGCTGCGTCGCTGCCAGAGCCCCCTCAGCTATGACTATTACAAAGCACACAAAACAAGCCCCCCCCCCCCCAGTGATGTAAAGCAAGAGGAAGACATTCAGCACAACTCCTGAGCATATGTGCATCTGCTGATTTTAACTCCACAGTGATTGCCTCCATTCAAATGTGTTTGATAACAATGAGCCATTTGATCTGTAATGCAAATATTTGCTCTATAAAGGGAAGGACTGAGGATTTATTACGTGTTGCAGGGCATCAGCCAGTTTCTATGGCAGACAGACAGACGGGACAGCATGCGACACAGGGGGCTTTACCGTCTGCGCTGTCTGCCTTCTCCGCCTCACACGACTCTTCCAGGCTCCGTGCCCCATCTGTGCTTTTCTCTCCCTCGCCAGAGGCGCCCTCCCTGGCTAGGGGCTCAAAGTCGGCCCGGTCCGGCTTCACCTCCACGTGCAGGGGGAGTCCCAGCAGCAGCCGCTCGCGGTCATGGTCCCGCTCGCGGTCACGGTCGTGCAGCAGCCCCTCGGCCAAGTGCCTCTCCCTCTCCAGCTCCACTTCCCGCTTACGCAGCTCCCGGGGGTCCCGCTCTCTGATCGGCTCCCGCCCCCCACGCATTATCACTGGCGGAGGGTCCCGGTTCCGCCCGACCCAGTCACGGGCTTCAGGTTCGGCCCGCTCCCAGTCGGCCCTCTGCTGCTGCCGCGGGTCCTTCCTCTCGCGGTCTCGGTCAAATTGCTCTCGTTCGCGGTCACGATCCTTCTCCCGCTCGCGGCTGTCGTAAGATCCCGCCCGGGAGCGCGCCTGCCGCTCCGACTCCGGAGAGCTGCGCCGGGAGCTGTGGCTGCGGGAATCCTGCCGATCTGGAGCAGAGGCAGGGCTCAGGTTAGCCAAACACCCTCACCATACATACCAAGATTCGTGATGATCACATGATTTTCCCAGCTCCACCCACAAACGCCTGGCATTATGAACACAGTGATAAAAGAGCAAAAAAAGTGCCAGCAGGTAAACGGTTACTCCCACTGAGATGCCGATAAGCTTAACACAGTATATGAAGTACCATTTAGTACCATGTATGCTCAATGACCTAAACACTGGAGGTAACTGGGTGGGCAGCATCTACTTAGACAGAAGGTTGGTAAAATGGCTGGTCCAAGCACTGCCCTGCTTCTGCAGCTGAGTTACCATACATGGACCGTTAGGCTTATAGGCCAATGTGCGATGACTTAAGGCCAATTCATAGTTCACTTTTCCATGTGCACTTTCGGTTGCAGGTGAGTGGAAGGGAACTTTGTCACCGGCGGTCGGCTGTGGACGACTGCACGCGTAGTCCAGATTTTTATGTCTACTGAAAATCTTTGCACAACTACTCATGTAAAAGGGAATTGATTTGATATTTCCAGTAGGTGGCAGCATGGAGTTTCACAGATCAGTGGTCAATAGAGATTAGAATAGTTGTTATGAGGAGCCGTATGAGGAGGTACTCGCATATCTAATTTTTCATATTGTTCAGATATTATACTATGGTGTACAATATTTTAAAAAGCAACACTATTCCGGCATTTTGAAATCTTGTGCAGGCTAATTCTGTTGTAAAATTTCAAAATACCGCAGTGTGCCATATCACGTAATATCACCCAAGCAAAAGTATTTGCCCTCTCCTGGGTCTGGCAGAATACCGAACACCAAATGTAGCATGAACACTAGCGAAGTGAAGCATGAAGTGGCCTTTAGTTCAGGGACATTTCAGACAGCTTGTCAACTCAGATTCTACAGTACAAGTGAGAGAAGCTGTTCAGAGAGGTGAGTGACAAGGAAGTCAGACAGAGTCAGAGTCTATCGGCGAGTAAATGTCACCACAGTGAATTGAGAGGTTGCTGTGGCTGGTCAGCATGCACTAGTCACATGTTAGAAACACGCTCTGTGGTGCAGACTGACCTGAGGAGGTGCTGCGGCTGGGCTCACCCCTCTTCAGCTGGTCGATACGGGATTTCCTCTCTGATGAGCTAGCCTCTACTGCCATGCTTCTGTCACGCTCTCTCTCCTGCTCCCGCTCCCTGTCTCGAGATCCTGCACCCTGGAGGCGCCCCCTCCTGGAGTGCGGGCCCGGCTGTTCGTCGCCGCCGCGGTGGGCGGACTCGCTGGAGGGTGACCTCACCCGCCGGGAGGATGATCGGCTGCGGTTGCTGCCCAGGCTGCTGCTGCGCTGGTGCTTGCGTAGGAGGTGCTGCGGGATCAGGGGCTGCAGCGGCAGCTGGGGCTGCATGAGGGGCGCGATGGCGGGCGGCTCCTGTGGGAGTAGCGGTGCAATGGCAGGCTCTGGTCTTTCACGGGCACCACGTGACACTCTGCGAGCTGCCTCAGGTGCCACCTTCTTCTCTGGGGGGGCAGATGAACTTGCTGGGACCTCGCCACGCTCTGGGACGTCCTCGTCTGACCAGTCACTGAAGGCGGCATCTGTCTTGGTGACAGGGGGCTGGTCCACGGCGGCTGGGAGCTTCTGGGAGGTGACGCCGGTGGAGGGCCCGTCCTCCTTGGCTGCTGGGGGCGGCGTCCGGGGTCCCCGCTTCCTCTTGGAGTGGTGGTGGTGGTGCATCTCCTCGTCAGACACGTCGGACTCGCCCCCCCGGGAGTGCTTGCGCTTCTTCTCCAGCGCCTTCTTCTTGGGCACCTTGCGGGGGGACAGCAGTGGAGCAGGGGTCTCCTGGGAGGTGGGGGCGTCAGAGCCGAAGCGTTCAGCGGGGGGAGCGCCCCCATCCTCCTCCTTGCGGTTCCTCTTCAGCCCCTTCTTCTGAGACTTGGTCTTCTTCTTGCCCTCCTCGTGGCCCGCTGCTGTTGCTGCCTCCTTCTCCTCGAGGCCAGAGGCGGCGGAGGCAGCCGGAGGGGGCAGCTCCTGTGGCTCTTTGCTGTCCAAGTGGTCGTTCCCTCCACGCCGCTCCCCTCCCCGGGCCTGTGGCTCCTCGTGCCGGCCCCTGACTCCGCCAGAGTCTCGCTTATCGGCCTTGCGGTCGTCGTCCCTCCAGCGGCTGGGCTTCTCCTCCATGAGGGCCCGGGGGGGAGAGCGGGGCGGATCCTGCGGGCGCACCACCTGACTCAGGAGCCTGTGCTTCTCACTGCCTGGAAGGAGAGTGTTACACACACACACACACGGGGGGGGGGTGAAATCACACATCAGCAATAAGCCCTATATGGCCAAGTGCTACAAAGAATTTTAAGGAAGCTCTTAGATAACCAGTCAGCAATGCCAACAGACTTTCCCGGGTCTGCCTGAATGTGGGTCTGATGCTAGGACCTACTCACCTTTCTCCTCTGCACTGTTGTAGCCATCACTCTCAGGGGGGCTGGCCTCCCTGGCTCTCTTCGGGGAAGGTCTGGGGCTGGACGTGCTCTGCATACGCTGCCTTTTCCTGCATGGGTGACAAACAGGTAGGCTAATTTAACTTCACAGTGAAAGTAGGAGCCATGATTCACCCTCTGTGAACAGGGATTACAAGTGAATGAAAACTGACAGGGGTACAGCATGGATGCCTGCAATTTTGACCAGTCTGGAAAGTATAGTTAGGATGGCGGGGCCCATTCAGCAGTTGTCCCTCTCATACTGACTGGCAGTGTGACATCAGCTGCCAATAATAGCATAAAACAAGGAGCCAAGACTAAATAACTAGTCAGAAGTCACAAAGAAGACAGTTCCAGGCATCGGCTAGTCTGTGGAGCTGACCTGCTCTTCCGGTCCTCGTGGGTGTCTCTGACAGAGCGCTCATCCCGTGGGTCTTCCCGGCGTTCACGGCGCTCCTCACGGTTCTTCTCTCGCTCTTCCCAGTCGCGCTGGCGTTCCCGCTCCCTCTCCTTCCTCTCACGCTCACGCTCCTCACGGTCCCTCTCTCGCTCCTCCCGCTCCCGCTCCCGCTCCTTCCTCTCACGCTCACGCTCCTCGCGCTCCCGTTCCCGCTCTTTCTCACGCTCTCGCTCCCGTTCTTCACGCTCCCGCTCCCGCTCTTCACGCTCCCGGGCACGCTCCTTCTCCCGCTCCCTATCCCGCTCCTTTTCCCTCTCCTTCTCACGCTCCTTCTCCCTCTCACGCTCCCGCTCTCGCTCCCGCCTCTCCCGCTCCTCCCTCCGCTCATCGGCCCGGTCCACTCGCCGCTCCTCCCTCTCTGGCTCCTCACTACGGCCGCGGTGCCTGTTCGAGGGGGGAGAGACTAGGAGGGGATTTTAAAAAAAAAAAAAAAAAAAAGCAGAGAGTCATCTTGCGAGCCCCACTACTCCATTTAACAGATACTGCTGCCACAGATCCCTGTCACTCTCTTCAATGCATTTCAGATGTTACCATGGTGAAAGGGTCTTTTGCAGGGCCTTTAATGTGTCCAGGACACTGTACACCTTTTACACTTTAAGGCAGCTGTAAAGCAAGCATGATGCTACAGGCTTTGCTACAAGCACCCGGCAAAACATTCATACAGCACGAAAGGGTTTTGGCACCCATACAGCCAGGGATGTTACATCCATCCAATGAGCATAACCTGACACCAGCAGCCAATGGTAGCTTGCTAAACTGCCTTTTGCAGCTGCCACACGCCATGTGAGAACCCACACAGCTGGATAACTGCGTAAACTTCAAATCAACCAAGCAGCAAGGACACCCCATCAAAACGGCACATTTCACAGCCGCCCAGCTCTCCTGGAGGAACTCAGGCATGGGCACCTTTAGATGTAGTGATCCCCCGCTATATTGTGGTTCAGCTATCGCACCCCCACTATATCGCAGGTTTTTCCCTGACGCATCACAGTTCTCTGCGTATCGAGCACCATGCTTGTAGACCGATTGTTGTGAGCAAAATTTTTTGTAAACTTTTCATTTTGTTTTAAGCCCTAGGATTTAAGGCTTAAACTATAAGAAAAAAATGTTTATTTCTATGAATGTATATTTCTATATCAAGGATTTTCACCTATCGCTGATGGGTCTGGAACGTAACTTCTGCGATAAGCGGGGGATCGCTGTATCATCAAACCATGTCGGGCTGTAGAGCCTCAGAATGCTGCCCCCCCCAGCTAATCAATGCTCCACATTGACAGGTTAATGTTACTGTAAGCACCCAGGAAGAGCACTCTGTATTGATGCAGACAGTGAAAATGTGAGCCAATCATGAAGCAGCTCGGAATTCAGATGGAGGGAAAAGTGAGATCCCCGGCCATGGATGCCCCACCTCTGTCCCGGCGCTCGCGCTCCGTGTGGCCCCCCCGGCGGTCATACGAAGAGTCCCTGGCCGGCTCCCCACGCCGGTCCCCGTCGTAGCGGTCACGCTCCCGCTCAGTGCCACCCCGATCTGTGCTTCGCTCGGGGTAGCTGCTGGCCCCCCCACTGCTGCGCGACTCCCAGTTATCATGGAAGGAACCTCCCCCATTGCCACCTTCAAACTGGGAGCCCCGGGAGCTGCGGACCCCTGGAGGACACAGTAGAGACCCCCAGTGAGAGAGGAGCCACACCCTGAGTTTTAAAAAAACAGCATTGTGTACACACAGACAAAATGACACATATAATGTACATGGTATGATTCCTGATGCAGGAGGGGCTTTTTTTTAGTGCCGCCGGCCACGGACTTGTGAGCAAAGCAATTATTCACAGGTTACGCCGCACCTAAATGTGCCAAAGGCCACACCACACGATCCCAGGCCCACCTTTATCGGCAGCCTCAGCAGCGCGGCCCCGCCCCCTTCCAGGCCTCTCTGTGCGGGACTCTGGCCGTGACTCCACCCTGGCCTCAGGGCGGCCGCTGTCCTCGCGGGCGTGGCCACGCCCATAGCCTCGCTCCTCCAGGGCAGGCTCTTCCTTTCGCTTGGAGTCCGCCCGGTCCCGTTCCCTCTCGCGTTCCCTCTCGCGCTCTCGCTCGCGTTCCCGCTCCCGGTCCCTGTACTCCAGCGAGTCTCTGCCGGAGCGGCCATCGGCGCGGGTCTCCCTGCGCTCCCGGGCCTCCCGCCGCTCGCGGCCCTCGCGCTCCTCACGCGCCGCGCTCTGCTCCGCTTCATAGCCACGCTCCTCGTGGCTGTCTTTCTCCCGCTTGCCCCGGGACTCTGACAGGGAAAACAGAGACACCTCTTAAAAATACAGTAAAGAGGAACGACAAACGAGAAATCACTTGACGTTAAGATGACAGCTGATCCACAAGATTACAGTAGATCACTGTTACCCAAGCCAGTACTCAGGGAGTCCACGGAGAGTCTTGGAGGAAGCAAAAACGTGGACCGTCCGTGGATCCCCAAACACTGGATTAGGAAAAGCCAAAGTAAATTATTATGTATAAATGATGCTCATTAAAAATGTGGGGAGATCAAAGGACCAGCAGTGAATCTCCCCAGGTTTGTGTCTGTGTGCCGGGGTCACCCATCATCAGCTGCTTATTCACTCCCCAGCATTTACCACCTTTAATTTATTTGATACTAATATGCAGGTGAGCAGTCAACAGTAGCCACCCAGGTCCCGAACGAGCCACGCGGCAGGAAGCTAGGAGGTACCGTCTCTGCGCTCGTGGCGCCGGTCCGGAGCGGCCGGACTCCTCTCCCTCTCCGAGCGGCCCCGAGAGCGGTTGCGCCCGGGACTGAGCCGGCGCGGAGGAGGCGATGAGGTGGTGGCGCTGACGGGGCCACGTTGGGCCGGTGAGCGAGAGCGCCGCCCTGGGGGTGGGGAACCAGACTCCCGCAGATAAGCTGGGGTGGCTGATGAGCCGGAGCGGGAAGAGGGGGAGGGATGCCGGGCAGGTGAGGGGCTCCGGCGGCGGCGTGGAGGGCTCGGTGACCTGCAGTCAAACAGGACTTACTGCAATATTACAGAGAAACCTCCAAAAAACCTTCACTCTGAATGATTGCACAGGAATCTCTACAAAGCAGAGAAAAAATGGGAACCAAGACCAAAGGAAGCAGAGACGGGTCTGTGCGCTGGGGGGGGGGGGGGCACAGTCTGCTGCTCAGTACCGGTGCGGGGGAGAGGATGCGGGGGCAGGGAGCTTCTGGGCAGTTGGCCGTGGCGAATGCTGCTTGGGGGACACCTCGTGGGGTGGGGGGGAGGCGCTGGCCGATCTCTCCTCAGACGTGGCCGACCTCTTGGGCTTGTGGGAGCTCACGGAGCGATCTCTGCGGCACGGAGACACACACAGGTCTGAGAGGCAGAAGCAGAGCTGCACAGCACAAAGGCCTGTCACTCAGCTCCATTACACAGCAATGGTCACAGATCAGCAAACCACAGCAATTATAGGGGCAAAGTATCTCCCGTCTCGGTATTAGAAGGGATAACCTTTATCCATGCCAATGGATGTGTGCATGTGCTGAACCACTTGCTTTCTGATCAGAGAAACAGACATCAGGGGTCTTGAACCAGCAACCACAGTTGTACATCCTTTCCTATTTACATTATAAGCATCTGATTGGATGCTGGAAATTTCACCGTTTAGAGGTACAAACTAAGGTCACAGATAGAAGGGCTCCTGTTTTTATGTATAATTGAATGCCTTCAAAAAGTAGGATAAAAGTCATTCTCAGTGGGATTCGAATGTACAGCCTACTGGCTAAAAAGGCACTTGCGCAGGCACTTCTCTGCAGCCTCCCTGGTGTGTGTGTGATGGTGGCAGCGGAGGTGGTAGGGGAGGAGGTAGCAGAGGTGGTAGGGGAGGAGGTAGCGGAGGTGGTAGGGGAGGTGGTAGCGGAGGTGGTAGGGGAGGAGGTAGCGGAGGTGGTAGCGGTGGAGGTAGCGGA
>JAODUD010000035.1:2267038-2279338 GCA_026784285.1 Stomatorhinus walkeri | reverse complement strand
GATTGCACTTCACGATACAGCAAGATGGCAGTGACCCATCGAGAGAAATTTCAGAACTTGAGTAACCGATGTGTGCACCCTTCTGGTTACTGTATAGGCAATGTCCTGTTTTTCGAGTCTGACGCTTTTATTTGAAATTGCACTCTAGTCAGTTTGAAAGTCAAAAAATGGTTAGAATGACGTTTGTAAACCTTACATTGAATAAAGTGTATTTCATATGATTATGTGTGTTCATTCTGAGATTAAAGTCAGAATTCAAATAATATTTGAAGATAAGAGCACTCAATGGCCTCACTTGATGACATGGGTGTCTCTGACAGCTGGCACAAACGATTCCAGTGCATGCTGTGTGAGTCCAGTGCGTTTTCGGTGGAGCAAAGGCAGCCGTCTCGTCCCCTGCTCTTCCGCCGCCGGCTCCAGTGCAGACTTGTGGACAGTGGTCTGCCCAGTGCCCTACTCTCCTGCAGCACCAGCAGACAAGCTGAGTCGCTCTTGTCTGAGAAACGCCACTGCTTCTCCAACACTGCTGCTTCCATGCCACCTCGAGGTCCACCAGGCTGGAGGAGACCAGTCAGATCATCTTGCGGAGCGCCTGCTCCAGCCACACCAGTGGGATCACATCCGTCATCCCATTTCTGACACAAATGTAATGTCAGGCAGATCAAGGCAGATCACAAATGCCGATCCATGCTGGCGTCACAGTATTATCTATATTAGATGAAGTTGACAGAATGTAACACTTTGTTTCTGGTTAATTAATACTTTAAGCATGTACTACTATATTATGTGTGCCCCCTCAAGTAGTCTTACCAATCATGGAAATATATGTTGCAAGAGAATGAAGAGGACAAGTGTACTTTTTCCTGAAAAAGTTTATTCAGTGCTTGGTTCCATTGCCTCAATATCAAGCCATAATCATATTCGATTTGATCTTGAAGCATAGTTGCTGGATACAGAAATGCAAAAGAGTTTCTTTGTAAATAAGAAGATGATGAAAGAAAGCTTTTGTAAACATTACTGATAAAGCTAAACCTCGGGCCAACTGCCCAAATCAAATATGAGCTGAGAGAAACTCAATGCAACCAGAAAGCTAGCAATGTTCTTTTCCATCAAAACATCATTTCTTAAGACCCTAAAAACATCATCATAAACATAAAGTCAACACAGGGTTCTGAGGAGTATCAATCTGCAGCCCTGGAAATTGTATGTGCGCATGGATGGGTGTGTGGATGATTAATCCAGGAGTGGCTGGTGAAATTCTGCTGACAAACAGCGTTTTTTGATTTTTCCTCATGCCCTCTTCATCCCCCTAGCCATCAGACAGGCAAACACAGTCATCACCATCTTGGGCTTCACCTCCACCAGGTCCTCTGGCAGGGCGTACACCCGTGCCCCGATCTTTCGTGCCATAGAGATGGCATACCTGGCAAAGAAAACACCAGAAAGAGCATGTATGAAAAAGTGCCAGTCATTTCGCCTGAGACTGACATGTGAAATCAGATGTGTGAGCTGACAGGGGTACAAGAGTCACACACCCAGACTGATCTTGTATATTTTAAACTATGCAAATCACAAAGGGGACCTGACTCATATTAACCTAGTTTGAGTAATTTTAGGACAGTGGAGAATCATCAGGACTAGAAACTGGAGCAACAGACTCCTGATGAACCACTGAATCGTATGATTGAATACTGATGGCATATTGTAAGCGACAGAAGGTCTGACTCCATTTTTGAGCTGACATTATACTGGGCTGGGAACTGGGGGGAGGAGGGGGTCTCGTACTTGGCATTGTTGAGCTTCTCGTCATCAGACAGGTCCTCCATCTTCAACAGGTCATAGCGAATACAGCCGGGTTGGATGGCATCGATCAAATTCAAGACAGGCATGCTGCTGGCGATGGATGTATCCTGAAAACCCAAACATGGACATGTAAGGGAGTTAATCCACGATATAAAAAAACTCAAAGAAGTAAGCAGCAAGATATAATCTGCATTTTGTAGAATGCTGAGCTGATGCCTCCATCCTTTTGCGAAGGAGCATATATCACGCCACACCCACCTTAAAGCCAGAGATGGTGGCCTTGCCAGCCGCCGTCAGTGTACTGTTGACCCAGGAAATAATGGTGTCATCGGTAACCTTCTGCCCATCACCCAGCTCCTCCAGGATATTCAGAGTGTACCTGTGGGAAGGTGAGAAAGGCGGCTTGTCCAGTACGTGGAAGTGTTATTAGTCCCGAACGGGCGTACTAAGAGTCAGGGAGAGAATCGGAACACGGTGACGATAAGCATCGTATCAGCTGAGATCTGTCAGACTGCGCAGGGCACAAATGCTTCAGGAAACATCTGCATGGACACCCTGCGGATGCGTTTCTGGGGGTTACCTCCTCATCAGCTGCCACAGCAGGGCCAGGGTCAGCGTGCGGTTCCCCTCATGCAGGTCCTGTCCGGCGATGCCCACCAGTGAGAACTTGGCTTGGTTCTTCCCGAGCTCCACGGCATAGTTACAGTTCTCCAGCTGTGGGGTACAGAGTGTCGCTTACAGTCATAAATCCATCTGTTTCAAGGGACATTATAATATTCTGTTGCTTGGGCTAATAACTCTATCCAAACCAACCAACATATTTTTAACTTCAACCATTATACTTGCATTCTATTCATAAATCTCACAACCACTCACTATGACACTGCACTTATTGCTGCACTGAGACATTTACTGAATCCATTCAGCTTGTTAAGCTCGTACAGGATACCCAATCAGGGTTTCAGTTTGGCAAAAGGAACCTTAAAACTTTAACCCATATAACTTCAGCATTACCCATGCTTCCACTGACATTTTGTATATTATGCAGTACTTCCCCTTGACCTGTTCCAGTGCTTTCAGGTTCCGTTCTGCAGGCAGTCAGCACTGACTCACCTTCTTCATGTTGCCACCCAGTTTGGGGTAGGGCGGCTTGTTCACGCGGTTCCAGTCCACTGGCACTTTGATCTTCTCATATAGCTGGAAGATGACCAGGGCATCAGCCAGGTCCCTGCAGAAAGCAGCAGCAAAATGGCATCTTAATTATACTGGTCCCAGGAACATCCTTTCAGAATAACATACATGTTATGTATTTAACATGGTCTGTTGCAGCTTATTCCTAGGCAGGCCTTTTGTGTTCCCCTCTAGCCTTCAGAGGATGTGCAAACAATCACAGCTGATGCCTTACAGTCCTCGTTTTGTGCCCTTACACATAGAGATGGTTGACGCGTGGATTCACACCCAATGAGTTCATCCAGTTCCGGAATGTCCGCTCCTCTCTGCTCTCACCTGCATCAAGGGCAGAGACAGGCAGTATTCGCTACTTTACCAGGCACTAAATGTAACCTCTAATATAAAGTGTTATCGCAGCACACCACTCAGCGTTTACTGGCACCATTGTCACGATGTCAGCCTCTACGTGGTGCTCAAAGAACCACAGCATCCTCCTGTTTACCATCTGTCCATAACTGCAAACTCACCCTCGATGGAGCTCCAGTCGATGTCTTGGTTCTCGGGCTTCTTGAGGGCAGGGTACTTGTGGAATAGGTTAGCGACAAAAGCCAGGTTCAGCTTGGGGTTGCCACGGATAACGTCGGTTGCCGTGACGAACTGCCGGCATCCCAGGCGGTCGGCCTGCTCCAGCATGCACTCTGCTCTGTTCAGGTCCTCCTTCTCCTGTGAGGAGCCCCATTACACACACAGAGGTCTAGTGAGTCAAGTGTAATTGTAAGTATTGGGTTGATTTGGGAATTAGCTCACTTCTGGTACATTTCTGGACACAGACTGGGCCACAGAACAGCGGCCAGGCCCATCAGAGATATGGGGAGAAACCATAAACCGCATATAAAAATCAACCTGGCGAATGGGGGTGATCAGATTCACACAATAAAGGTGGAAGCAATCCGGGGTGATTCTAGGATTTGACCCGTAGGGGGGGCTCACTCCCCAAGAAATGCAGATCAAAACCGCCCAACAGATTTGAAGTAATAATTTTTCAGAGGGGGTGAGACAAAAGATGAGGTGGCCGAGGTCCCCTAAATAGGGTCTAGAACCACCTATGGAAGTAATCTAAGATAGCCTTTAAGCCCCCTGTGAGTCTACCCAGGATAAACTTTGGTGGACGGATGTGTGGATGGATGGATCAGCGTGACATTAGGTGTGCTGTTTTACACACATGCAAACTCACCCTTATTCCCGTCATATCGATGGCAATAGGCGGGATACCCTCCTCGTCGCCTTTGGGGGCCACTTGGTTTAGCATGTTGAAATAGGCCTTTGAATCCTGTAGACATGAAAGATCAAAATGGTGTCGTTTTTAAACCTCACAGAACTGAAGTCTGTAACCAAAAATCACACACGATGTATACGGATGAAAGGAAATAACATCACACAAAGACAGTTAACCTTTTCGTCAGACAAGCAGAATACAACAGAATAGTGATACTTTATTAATGAGGGTATGGTGCCTCTGGAGCTGGAGGCTAAGGGCCCACGGACATGTGGCTTTTTTACTGAGGCTCAAAAACTGGCGACCGTCCGATCAGAGGCAAAAGGCTTAGCCAACTGCGATTAGGCCAGTGATGACCTAATGGTTAGGGAAGTAGACTTATGATTGAAAGGTTGCTGGTTTGAATCCCTGACCAGCATGGTACCACTCAGGTACCCTAAGCAAGATATCTGCCCACTGCTATGTCACATATGGGTTAAATGCAGAGGACACATTTTGCTGTTGTGTTGTGAGGTGCCAACACTGACAATTCAACTATTACTGTTCCCCAATAATGGTTTTGGGGAAATTATGCTGTCAGGACTTGTATTTAAATTAACACTATATATAGTCCTTATTTGGGGAACTAATCATTTAAAATAAAGCTGCTATTAAATGTAGTCATGTATTTTAAATGTGTTTTATCGATTTTGTTGTAGGAGCTTGAGCAGTTGGAGATTTGAGAGGTTGTGAGTCATTGCAGAGCATGGGGTGAACTGAGATATGTAGACAGGGAAGCTGTCTGCTCCAGGACAGTTGCACGCTCAGGTACGTAAGACAGGTACACCGTCAAGGTGCATGATATAGACAGCCAGAGGTGCCAGGCACACCTTGATGTCAGAGCTGAAGTTGTTGATCTTGGGACAGCCAGCCTGCTCCAGATGATAGTTTGCCCAGCGCAGCAGCAGCTCCTCAGGAGACAACCTCATCAGGTCCTCCAGGCTTTCCCCCTCCCTCAAGAGGGCGATCAGGGCTGCGGGAGTGAACCAATGAGCCGGTCAGGTGCATGCCTAAAATTACACAGGACTTGACATGTGACATAGTTTTATGGCTAAGTGGGCTGTTGGCCAGCAGGTGGCAGTACCCTCATTCCTGCTTATCTCGATGTCAGCTAACAGGCCGATCTTGATGACCTGCCAGAGCAGACCCAGCACCAGGTGCTGTCGGCCTTCCTTCAGGTCCACCGCCCCAATGTTGACCACGTGGCACCCAATGGCCGACGCTGAGTTTAATGCCAGATTCAGGTTCTCCTGTTAAAGCGCATCCAGCAAAAGACAGAGGGGAATTATGGGATTTCTGGTGTGCCACATGAACAGGAAGCATTAAAAACCACATGTCGGTCTAGAAGGAGGAAGTGAAGTGTATTTTGATACTTGTTACCCAGATTGGTGTCAATTTAAAAGTTGAAAAATAACTAAAGCTGAACAGCTGTTACTGGTAACAGATTCAATGTCCAGGATAGGCCCACAATTATACATTTAAAACAAAAATTAGAAAGGATATATGATTGTATATTTTCTATTTTTCTCAGAGAAAGCCTATTTATTAATTTACATGTCAGAATTCAAGGGGACATATGAGATGAGTGGTTATGGAAATGGATGCTGGATTAAGGAATAAATCATGCCATAGGATCAGTGTGATGTAACAGATCACGCTCAGTTTGAGTACAACATACAGCTTCTTGGGTGTGATGTTCTAAGCTGTCTTTGACCACTTCTTGTTCCCGCTATTTTCTTGCACTAGTTACTGGTCACTCGTTGGAAAGTTTGCCAGCAGCATGTGTCCTTGACAGGACTACGCTTATTATATATTATCTGCATCACTTGAATGTTGCTTTGGAGAAAAGTTTCTGCCAAATAAACCAAATGGAATTGTGGGTGTGGTACCTGAATAGTGAAAGGTGTGAGCTTCTTCTTGTTGATGGTCCTTTCGTCGATGGTATCAGGCACTGAGAGGTTGATCATCTTGCTAACAAATGAAAGGGACAGAAAAATTGAAGCAATACCCGACGTCTGCTGCATTATTAAAGTCATTGGCTAAAGAAATGACTGCTTATAGACAAAAACTGTAAAAGGAGTGCCAGTTTTGTTGCTTTTGACATCACAGTACTGGGGTGCTTAATAAAAATCCTTTGCTCATGATCAGATTCGTGGTCCCACTGCCTCCAGTTGCTTGGACCCACCTGCTCTACAATCTGATTGGTTATCTCTCTGAATCGTTCAGCCCTCAGAACATTTTAGTGCAAGTAAAATTTCCATAAGCAGATTAACTCAACCATTTGTAGTACATTTCCACCATGTGCATGTTTTTTTTGCATGGTGGTTATAATTTAATCCAACAGCCATCAACACTGAGTTTAAATTCTCTTGAGAAATTGGAGGACAGGAGAACAGAGGAGGTCAGACGATGGGGGACGTACCAGAGCACGATGCCGTCTCCCACAGCCTTAAATAGGTCATCATTGTTGGGGTTCATGGGCAAGACGTGTTGGCAGTCAGGGTCTTTCTCCAGGGCTTTGTTCACCCAGTGGACAAAGGCAACCTTCTCCTCCTCTGGTGAAGTAAAGAGAAGCGTCCAGAAAATCGTGAGACGAAACATGTTTCCAAGGACAGTAGAAGCACCCAGATAGACGGAGGCAGATGAAAGAACAAGACGCCCGACGTTATGTTGTTCCTCCAAGATATATTTCTTTAACCAGTAACTTCCTGATTTACAAATGCAGCAAGGTGTGAACCAAACAGTCACTTTGAAAAATCACTGTTTGTCAGCAAATCACATGATGTCCTATGCGGTGATATTTGTGAGCAGGAAGGGTGAACAAATACAGCAGGTGCTAAATGCCACATTTAGCCGGGTTAGTGAGCAGCAGTATAGTCATGAACAACAATTAGTAATGTGAAGCATGCTGGGTAATGTCACAAGGAGTCTCCTAATTTTGTTGTAATTCTTTGCAATGATAATAAAGGCTTTCTATTTCCATTTCTATTTCTATTCTAATTTATCCTTCATCACTGTACTTGAATCATTACTTGAATAAATAAATATCTGAAATGGAAATTTATAAATAGTAATAGTCAGGAGGTGACGTGAGTCCCCAGAGTGTCAGCGAGAGGTCGGCCTTCTCACCTGCATAGGAGTGCTGGGTCCCCGACTGCTCCGACGTCCCGGCCACGGCACGGATGCCCTCTTTCTTGTTGATGGCCTGCCGGAACGTTTTGGATACTTCCGAACTCTTTATGCCCTGAACCACCTGGAGGACCAGAGCGGGAATCAGTGCTCATCTCCCCTAAGATTTTCACTGCCTTTCACAGCTGCCTCAGAACACCCAGATGGCGTTTGACAGCAGGAAACATGACGGCTTGAGATCTGAATGCTGACTGATACTGTAACTAGTAGTTGATTTTTTTTTCACTAGTAGGTATATGGAACTTTATTGAATCATCATACAAGAAGCAAAACCAAACAATTTAGTGACTTTCATCAGGGCAAGAGCAGCTGCAAAAGAAGCGCAAAACTAGTCGCTTTGACTAATTAATACCTATTGATTAAGATAATGGTATAATGTAATAAACTTTAAAATGAAAAAATCCTAGTAAATTTAATGGTAGCAGCATGGCAAACACTTTGGTGGCCTTTGGTCTGAAAGCTCATCCACACTCACGCTGATGAACTCGTCGAAGGTGATCTTGCCGTCATGCTGCGCCCCCGTTGCGGTCAGGTCCTTGATGATTTCTCTGATTCTGTATCCTGGCAGGGGCAGGTTGGCGGCCTTGAACAGGTCATTGAGCTCTTCGGTGACGATGTGGCCCTGGGCCCCCATGTCTGTCGGTGGGGGTTTGAAAGGTCAGAAAGAACTACAATGTCAAACACACAGAACTGAGACTACATGCTACAATTTGCATTCAGTGAAATATAATGTAATTAAATAATTGCATTATAATTATATAATAATCTTTATAATATTATCTTGATTGATATAATGCCTTACTAACAACCTCACCAGCATACTATTCTGCATGAATGGTATGGAAAACAGATACAAGCATAGCACTTGTGTGATCATTCACAAAGTGGATTACAGCTGGAGACTTAATTCATATATGAAGAGACTCATAGTAAGAAACTACAGAAAATCAGCACTGCATGCGATCTCCCCTTTACAGCTGGAGCAGCGCGCACATGCACCCCAAGTGTCAAGGAAGTGAGCACAGATGAACAATTTCTCAGGCTGATCGTAGAGCCTACAGGAGGGGTCAGATTTCTGCATAATTCAGAGATATTATTGCGTAAAACTTTGCAGAGCTGTTTTAATTAACATTTGTCAGTCATCTGTTTTCTTCCAGAATAACATCTCATCACGTTCTGCTACATGAAGTATCAAGGTCTGTTAAATGACATGCTGTCTCTCACCAAACTTGGAGAAGGCCTCCCTTAGGTCCTCCATCTCTTCCTGCAATATCTGTGCCATCTTGCAACTCTCTGAGCTTCAGGTACCTGAAATCATGAAAACACCAAACACAGTCTATATGTAGGCAGTGAGGGCACTATTGATGTTATTTAAGGTTTAGGCCTTAAAACAAGAAGGTCCTGTTTCTGTGTTCAGGTAGAACCAGAAAATAATTAAAAGTACCCACAACAGGGATTCAGACTTAAATTATTTTCAACATTTCAGCATGTGGTTTATGAAAAACCACGTCTAATATTTTTCTTCTATATAACTTTTGGTTATTTCTTCCTCTTTGACTGTCATCTTGAGTTCCCTTCACTTTAAAATCTGACATTTTTTACTGATCTGAAACCCCAGATACTTCCCTGTTCCTGCCTCTGCGGAAAAATGTCCGTTTAAGGTCAAGATTGGGTTCAGCAACAGCAAAAAGGCAATGAGCTAACACGCAGGTTCACTTTACAACACTTAGCGCTCATTCCTTCAGCCATATATTTAAGGTATTCCCCAAAAAAGAAGAGCCTGCATTTGCTTAATCCATTATCTGATACCAGTTGTTCCTTTAATTGTGTCCTCATGTATTTGGTTAGTGATTCAATGGAAAGTTAAACCTGAGGAGGGTTAGGGTTAGTCATTTTTTTTCTCTGGATAAAAAGTGTCAGCTATGTTACTTAAATTCACACATAAAGGACTGCCATGATCCATTTGTTTACCTTCAACACATTCCAGGCAATCTCTTTAAACTTCACGTCTATCATCAAGTGTAGGTTGCATGAAAGCAAAGTGTTCTGCCTTTATATTTTTCCTTAGTGATGACATTTCCTCTAACTGTCATTAGTGTCCGTGTTTACCCTAAAAGTGGTTCCTCTTACTCGGTCAGTCTTCTGTTTTTCCTTAATCAGTATTTGCAAAGACAACAGTTCCAGTACTTTAATTTATTTCGCTTAATAAGATTTTCGAAAAACGAGAGTGCTGTTACTTCATGCTGCATGCATGCTCTGAAATGCAGGTGCGGATATCCTCTTCGCTTCAGAGGGATCGCAGTTCCTTCAGCGAGATGAAGGTGCGAGATGCGATCGCTCACAGAACAGCTTACAGGAAACTGCCAGCGCTGTGGTTTTTGCAGCAAAAAGTGGAAATGCTAACAGCCTGTTTCAAACACTACGCTCATGCAAGCACGTATAACGAATTCAACTGAAACTAGAAAGATGTGCAGATGTTCATTAGTAGAATTTTTATGAACTGATGCCAAATTAATTATTATTTTTGTTTTATATATTAAGATATTCTTTTTGATTTATGCACTAGGTTCCGCATGCGTACTATAGTATTGCAGTTTCATAACTCTTATGTTGCTTGCAGTCGTTACGATGGCAGTAATTTCCATAACCAGAGCACTATACTGTCATTTCTGAATACTTTCGTTTCACCATTATCTACAATTAAAGTATAAATGCATAAATTGCTTTTAATTATATATGAATCTTAGAAAAAGGTGCTCAGGAGTCAGGAAGAAGGCTTACTTTGGGAGATTTTGAGTCTAATTCAAAATAGTTGATTACCCGAGGAAGTCTTGTATTTTTTTTTCTTCACAGCGAGTGAATCTTATGGGTCTTCACCTCCATGGACTGCCTGTCTGCCCTGCTGTTCCCTTTGAAGCTGGTATGCTATATATGCAAATTTATCACAAGCGTCGAAAAAAATGCACTCGAATGGTAGTTTAAAATCTGAAAATGTTCTAATATAGAACCAAATAATCAAACCTACTTCTCTAGATTATGTATATAATTCTTTTGCTGATGTGGCTTCATATTCTAACAGAAAGAGTCCTTTATGAGGCTGATTTTAATGTACATGATACAAGGACGGAGGTGTTACACCAAACAGGCAAACTCTGAGTAATGGAGGGATCTGGGATGGACACACTGTGCTCTGGTACTTGTACAACCATCCATGCTGATGAAGGATACTAAATCAGCGACCAAAATGAGGCTGAGGTCACAACATCCCTCCTCTCACCTGCATACCCAGAAGCAGGCCTGAGTTTGGTTCTTTACATCAAAGTGTAATTCTCCAGTAACCACATGCTATTATGTTGTTGTTTATTGCTACATGTTATAGCATAGCAGCAATAAGAGGTGGCAGTCATCCGTTCCCAGTGGGACACTCTGTCCTTTCATTTCTTTACATTTCTTTGCATATGAAAATATATTAATCAAAATCATCTCCCAGATCTTACAGCTTCAAACAGTATCTATGGATTTCTACAAACAATTCAGCCATTTCCTGATCCCACCTCGCTCATCGGTAGCATGTGCAATCTGTGCCCCTTCCCCTCATAGACTGAATCTGCAACTTTCTGCACAAGATCAATCCGGTCCATTCTGTCCCTTAAGGTGATGATGGAGGAGCCTATGAGTAGGACGATGAATTACCTGGAGGACTTGAGTCTGAGAAGCTTTGGGTGCAATTCAAAGGCCAGCGGGAAGGTTCTGTCACTCTTGCTGAGTACCTTGAATGATGGGAGACTGCAAGACCCGCCAAATGCCAGCGAATGTTCTTAAAGAAAAAGGAGGAAGGAAGTGTAATGCAACATAGAGCAGGAAGTAGTCATGCTTTTCTTTATAAGGTAATAGGCAAGAAAATAATCTGTGGGTGTCTATAATGTTCTTACGCATAACTCCTTTTAAATACAGTTTATAATAACATTGAGGAAGAACCTGCACAGAATGGGTTTCATCACACACATTGATGTGTTATAAACAGGATCTATTGCCAGAGCTTGTGTTCAGTTCCTCAGTGTCTTATAATCCGTATCTAGCTTAATGGATGTGATATCGTTATCTCATATCTTCCTCTAGAAATGTCACACTTTGTTTCATATTCAATGTTATGTTTTAATGTGTTCTTAAACCAACGATTTGCCATTCATTTTCCAAGTGGCCCTTATATTAACATAAAAAATGATCGTGCATGATTTAATGCAAGTTCAGGGGAAGTTAGACTATAAAACATGCTAAAATCTGGATATAAATTCTGGCTAACCGTATAAATGGCAGTTCAGGATAAATATTGCATCTTTGTTTTCCATTTAAATAGCACAACTTGCCATGTTGTCAGACATACCAATAGGTTTGATGGGTCAAATCCTACAATTGTTACATATGTGGAGTTCACGTTACGTGGGTTTTCTGTCGTTTAAGCTTTCATTTAAGAAAATCTTTAAAATATCGCCATCTGCTGGAAAAGGGAATTTCAACGTCCATCTTCCAATCAGTGTTATTATACTTTAGATTTTTAAATAATTAATTTCAATTTTCATTTGAAATGCGGTTTAGTTTTCTGTGGTTTTATTCGTTTTTATCAGCTTTCATTTTAAAGATATACTCCTGTGTAGTTTTTATGTATTTTAGTTTATGTTTTAGTAATTTTATTTCTAACGATAGACAAAGTTATAGATATGTTTTATGTGTCTGATCTTCAGATACTAAAAAGTATAGGCAAATCAAGGAAAGAAGAGGTTATATTCCACAGAATAGTATTAGGGCACTCAAATTTGAATAGT
>JAODUD010000035.1:2226889-2244769 GCA_026784285.1 Stomatorhinus walkeri | reverse complement strand
TAAAAACGTCCAAATACACGTTAAATAATTAAATAAATATGGCGTCCCTACTTCGCGGAAATTCAATTATCGCGGTCAGCCTTGGAACCTATCTCCCGCGATAAGTGAGGGATTACTGTATCATTATAGAATAAGCAAACTGTTACGTATAACACAAGGATAAAATGGATGGGGGCTTATATACAAAATTTTAACTATCATCTAACAACTAATATGCATTTGGGTCCATCTTACAGAGGATTCTGTTTTCAATCCATATATTTGCTGAGAATATATAGATTGAGGTCATCAAATTGTCAAGCCACTGTGGACTTTTTCTGTGATGCTGCATGAGGCTTTAGAGTGACAATGAAAAGCTTGCGGGTGCACAGGCAGATTCAGCAATTAAATGCTTTGATTTCAGGAAACGTTCCTGCTTTCAGTGTAGATTTGAGCAACAACTTTTATGCTTCTCAGAAAACAGAAATAAAATACAGCATCATCTTTGCCAGGTTTTTCAGCTTTGTTTACAAAACTGCTGGAAATGTTTGCTTCAGTCATGCAACTATTTATAACAGAAAAAAACATTAACGTCAATTTTGCCTCCCCCCCCCCGCAAACATACTCCCAATAAACAGTGTTTATGGCTGAGAAAAAAATCAGACGGGGCACAGTGTATCCCTGCAGTTTACACAGATAGCGATTACAGCAACTCACTTGTTTAACATTCTTGCAA
The DNA here is from genome assembly GCA_026784285.1 of Stomatorhinus walkeri. Classification (NCBI taxonomy): domain Eukaryota; kingdom Metazoa; phylum Chordata; class Actinopteri; order Osteoglossiformes; family Mormyridae; genus Stomatorhinus; species Stomatorhinus walkeri. The sequence goes on along the minus strand of JAODUD010000035.1, from coordinate 2,244,054 downwards.
TTCCAAAGTCACCGAGCTTTGCTTTCATCCCATTGTTAGTGAGAAATATATTCTGTGGGGGAGAAGGACACGTGCTGCAGCAGACTATAAGGGATTATATTACACACTATGCAGCTACCCCACCCTGTTCCAGGAGGGTAACAGCCTTATGAGAACCAAGCTGCTTTGGTCCGGGATGAAGGACGCGTATACACTAGCTTACTCTGCTCATGAGCGCTATACTGTTTATGGATGTTACTGTATTTAGGTCCCGTGAGGACAACATCCATGAGGATCAGCAGCCCCCCCCCCCAAATTCTGCCCCTGCTCCTAGTCTCCCACCATTAGGATATATTATAATTTATTGCAGAGTTCCCCATTCGGATCCACAGGGACCCGGTGATGTGGACTGTCTGTGGGCACCTGAGGGCCGGATTGGGAAACCCTGATTTATAGGATTGTCTGTGACAATGCTAGAGTGACACTATCTAAGGCAGTGGCTCTCAGTCCTGTTCCTGGCGACCCACCTGCCAGAATGTTTTTGTTCCAACCCTACCTTAATCAGGCTTATATGGTCCTTAATAGGCTAAAGCCGGTTTCAGACCTAACGCAGCATACACTACGCCGCGCTCCGTGCCACGCGTCACACACGGAGCTTGTGCGAGCACTGTGGTCACAGATGAACTTTGCTGAACTTTGACCGCTGCATGCTGTGACGCATTGTCTCATGATCAATAGACACAAGGCGCCGAACCGGGCACAGAAAACGAAATGGAGGAAAAACTTATATTGTCCATGTCTGAGTTCCCAGAGCTATATCACACAAGCGTAGAATCTTTTTGAATGCGAAATATACATCGTCGCTACTGACCGCGAGCCAAAGTGACAGGAGAGAGATTTGAAAACCACGCCTACTCTTTGCGCAGAAGCCTCGCGGTAAGTACAGCGCATGCCGCATTCGGTCTGTAACCAGCTTTAGCCTATTACGGACCATATAAGCCTGACTAAGGTAGGGTTGGAACGAAAACATTCTGGCAGGTGGGTCACCAGGAACAGGACTGAGAACCTGATCTAGGGCCTTCCTCACTCTTCCACAGCCACAGAGCCAGAGCTGATTACTGAGAGAGGCAGGCTGGAGGCAGGCAAAGCGCGCATGAGCCTTGACCACATCATGCAGTCGCTGTACCTGAGCCTTGATATCCCGGTGTAGGACCTTCCTGTCGTGAATGTGCTTCAGTCCTAGGCAGATCTGTACAAACCAGTCCACAATCTGAGGAGGACAGGAAAACATCTGGACAGACTCCCAAAATACACAGATTCTACACAGACTATCCTCCTTGCCTGATCGCATTATGTTCCTTCATACAGGCTGAACTAGAAATAAAAATTTGATATGTTTGCTTAACCAGACAAGGGGACATGGGCCCCCCTCTGTGTGTGAGCACAGCGTACACCTGGCCTGTGTCCTCAGAGGAAGCTGTGGGCCGGCACAATGTCCGCAAGACAATGTTTGTTCAACATCGTTCGCTGGAACTGACTTTCACTGCAGTCACACAATGCATATGGGGAGCGGAGCTCAGAAATGCAGCTCGGTTTGCAGTTTAGCAAAGGCCCTGTTCATATCTGCTCAGGTCAACTTTACTATAAAATGGCAATTTTCCTTTGGGTAGCAAATTGTTCATTTAAGCACTATGTTCTGCAAGCACCATGCTATGTCTGAGCACTCATTTGCATAAAAGAGCAAAGAAATATTTTATCCAAAAATTATTTGGATGAGAGCAGTCTGCCTTATTCAACTGTGTTATTCTATTGACCCCAGACTATGTTGCATCCAGGACTGTAACTCAGATATTCTTACCTATGGATCCAGCAACTCACAGGTTGGTGAAGCCAATTTGTAGAAGGCAGACATGAAACCTGCCCAATTATTTATTATTTTAATTGACTGGACAGTGACATGAAATTTTCATTTTTCCAGTCATAATCACTGAACAACACAACTCAGATGTCAACCTTAATCTACTGGAAGAGCTGAGAGCAGAGCCTGTACCAAACAGAAGAATCTTAGCTCATTAAGATTCTTCGGAGGCTGTGGACAAAACCATATGCTGAACAAATCAAAAACAGACATGCATATATCCCTATACATGTACCTGGTCTTCACTAAACAGGACACCTCTCTGCATGCTGATCCTCTTCATCAAATCTCCTCCATCACAGTATTCCATCACAATATATAGATTGGTCTTCTCTAAATCACAAGCAAAACCAAATCAAGATAACAGATTCACTCCATCGCCTATTCCTACTGCCTGTATGTTTTAAACAGTTTTTAAATGAAGATTTAGGTTAATAATTTTCTCCACAAAAAGCCACCAGAGATATTCCAGAAAACAATGCTTTCTGAAGAGCTTTACCTAAGCTTCCTTTACATAAGAGAATCCATAATTATGTTTAAAATGTTGCGAAAGTACTAAAAGTGATAATGACATTGTATGCGTGGCATGCACAGACCCTCAAATGACGTTATAAACATGACAATATTTGGATGGTTCATCTTCGAGAGCAAGATCACTTCCTTTCTGGAAGCTTCTTTTTCCTTGACAGGCATCTGAAAAGAACAATGTTTCAGAAATCATCATGGAATATATACAGTAATATTCAGTAATATTCTCACTAACTTTGGGGTGCTTCATTGCAGCTTCCAACTTACACCTGACAAGGCAGTCGAGCAACCATGGTCAAGTATCCACAATAGGCGTACCTTCTAGAATACCATTCAGTAAGATAAGGCATAAGATACCTGTGTGTGCATTATAGTTAATAGTGTTGAGAGTGCTTATAGTGACTGAATAGCCCACTTGACTTGCTTCTTATGCATGACATTACTGTTATTCCTGTAGTTCTTCATGCTGTTTTAAAGCATATGAGATTCGAAGTTCATTGTTGGAAATTCTGAGACATGGTGCAGGAGATGTTACTTCTGTATCCCAATCTATCTGTGTTTATGCTAATCAGAGCACAGCGTGCTAGATGAAGGACAATACGCTGCTTCTTTGCCACAAACCAGTGAATTCTATAAGCGCACCATCGCTGGTTATTTTAGTCTGTTTTATTAAAAGGTAACATAGCAACATAAAAGGTAGCATTTTTAAATTGGGAAAAACACCAGTGGTTATACTTATGATTGGTTATTAGTTACTCAGCAAATATGGGACGCACATTAAGTATACAAAGTTAATACCTTCCTCAGGTTGATTTCCTTCACCACGCATTCCGTTTCGCTGCCTCTGTCTTTGGCTTTCACTAAGAAAGCTTTTCCAAACGCTCCTTCTCCAATTTTCCGTACAACTTCATAGTTGTTCATGTCAGTGACAGTCTAGAAAAAGCGCCTGGGACCAGAAGATTTCCTACTCTCAAAAATTCATTATCCTGTACGGGCAATTCACATTAGTAAAGTATCATTTAGAACGTTGCTATTGTTACGGTTTTCGCAGAGATTATCTTATATTTACACCGTACATCGGACGGCTTTAAGTCTGGATCCGACATAGTTACAAATGCTCTAAGAAGACAATTTCTTATATTTTGTTATATATAATCGGATACATAATATATATAACAGTAACACTGTAGTATGAAGTCAATAAAATGTCACTTACTGCACCTCCGTTACCAAGGCAACAAGTAAACAAATATCGTTCTGTACTTAGTTTCGTTTTATAACCCCTCAAAGTTTGTCATCAGTAAGAAATAATTTTCTGCTGTTCGGTATAATGTGACTGGCCAGCAAGATTAAACTTTAAAACATGTAAAATAAGTTCCCTAATTATTCCCTAACTAATACGCAGCAGATCACCATAATGTCAGTGTGAAGCGGACAAGCGTGAGCAGAGAATTCTGGGAACCGTATTTCCAATAATCCTGTTTGTGGGATCAATGTAAAGGCAATGGAAAACTAAATTTACATTTGAATGAACAAAAAAAGTGTTGACTTTACGAAAGGCACATTTTAAAGCATTTATGTTTTTCCTCAATAAGTGCTCATGATGAGGCAGTGGCGGATCAACTGCACACTAAGCCTCGGGGCAAAAAACCGAAAGCCCCCCCCCCCCACACATACACACACACGCGCGCGAATATGTAGCGGCGCTGAAACGAGTTTTAAAGTGTGGATGCAAGAACACAAAAAAACTTTACGAGCGAATTAGACTGACCCTCACAAAAACAAGGCGTTTTCTACGCCTTTTCAGACAGGAGATTTGTTTGGCTGTGCCTTGAAAACAACGTTGTTACCAGTGTGGAGACCGTCAGTTTTACCAAGGACAAAAATTCCACCTCCAGCTGTCTGCCCATCTCATTTGTTGCAAAAATTACATTGTATTGTCAGTGTAAGTGAATAGGGTATAGGTTAATTGTGCACGCACCGTCTTTCTCATTCTCATAAGGCGTCTATGCATACGTGTTATAGTCCATTTAAATGTCATGTAGCCTAACTATACAATTTAGACAGCACAGAATCATTAACCTACTTTAACGCATTTATTTATACAACCACACAGTTCCCACATTTTGACATCAGTGATGCAGGGAAGATACAGCCTCTTTATTTCTTGACGTCAATCCTCCCCATTAATCCGGGCTTGGAACACCTGCACCTAGATGAGCCGGCTTGCTCCCTTAAGTGCCTGGGTTAGGCTCTGTCGATGGTATTCATAAGTCTTGGTTTTATTGAGCTAGTATCGGGAGGAAATTCATTGTAGAGTCTTAAAGCACTTATGTAAGTCGCTCTGGCTAAGAGCGTCTGCCAAATGCTGTAAATGTATGTAAATGTAAATACTGTATGTAGTCTAACAAAACGCAATTTAAAGAAGGCGAAATTACAAACAAATTAAAAGGCGCATGGCATATAATCGGGCCATATCCAACAAAAAGCAGTTTTTAAGAACGTAGCGTACATGGTGAAATTGAATTACTTTCTGGACAAATATACGCAACCAGGCACACATTTTCTTAATCTTAATGTGTGTCGTCAGACGGTTGAGGACATTAGGCAGCCTTTGGATCCTACCCATCATGCACTGCAGTTTTTTGCAAATTCCTCAAACGGAAAAACATTAAATACAAAAGGAACAGCTTAGTTTGACTTCAAAACATTACTATGTATTATATTTTAAGTTTGTTGTAGGGATTTTACAGATTTTTTAAATTATAAAAAAAACATACACCATACACCCACCATAATTAGATTGTAGGCCTATATCTAGAATGACAGATATGTAAAACTGCAAGTCACAAATGGGGCTCAAATAGTATTGTAGTAGTGAAAACTTGGGAAGTTTTATATTAATATAATTTAGTGAGTATATGGGAGGGGCGTTTACGATCCAGGGCAGGGCGCAGAGGCTCCTATGGTGACGTCTTGTTCATCCAGTTGAAAGTCGGAAACTGACGTATGTTAAATAGCGAAGTATAATTGTGTGTAAAATTAATACGGCCCATACTGTGATCAGACAGACATTGTCGCGATATCAGCGGTGGTAGTAATTGATCCAGACTGGAAAAACAGGTCTTGCAGCAAAAGTTTCATGAAGACTCATTTTATCGTCTCCATAATTATGTTAATTTCGGCAACGTAATGAGCATGAAGTGCAGGTTAGAATTCAAGAAATATCCGTAAACCGAGACGTGAATCTCATAACTTCATTTAAAATTTGCAAGCCTGCATTTTTAACTGTCCACCCATATCTGACATAAGATGTAAATTCCTTTTCTCGGGTGCACTTGAAATCACTATGGGAATTGTATGAAAAGCACTAGTCACAAAAGCAGTTCTTATAAGCATAACGACGTGTTTCCATTCTGGATAAGAAGCGTGGGGCGTGTCTGCCTTTGGAAGAAAGCAGTAGCATAGGTAGCAACCCAAAGACGATTGGTGTTGGAGAAGCAGCGTCTCCATCATATCTGATGGTTACACCCGATGCTCCAACACGAGCGGAACAAGAAAAAGCCGTAGACTCCCAACAGATTCAGTTCATACATTGCTGTTTGAGTAGAGATCGTAAGATATTTATTAAATACTAAGTAACAACAAAAAATGTTTCAGTAAATTATGCTGAATACAGTGTTTATTAGACTAGTCACGTGGTCGGTAATTCGTGGCAGACCACTTATACCGTTAATCAAGCTCACTTACAGCTCCAAATAAACCAATATGCGGCAGTGAGATGATGAGACCTTATATTCAAACCAACTGCTCCACGCCAGAAAGTTTGTTGTATTATATAACCAGTCTATTATGCTCAGTGCTATAAAAATTTGCATGGAGTTTTAAGATTTAGACATTGATACCCAAGCACAAAAATCGTGTGAGAGCTAAATCGCATCTTTAACAACTCTGAGCTATTAAGTTCTTCCCAAGCGAGCTTGATGGGCCGTATGGCCTCCTCTCGTTTGTATAGTTCTTATGTTCTTAAAAACACACAAATCATAAGGTTAATTTTTAAGATTTATTTTTATATCATCTCTTTTACATAGAGGTTATATACAAATTAGTACAAGTCTATCAGAAGGATCTGCAGTAAGTTAAGAGAAAATACAACAAAATAATATTTCTTTAAATGAATACATATAAATGTAAATCTTATACGTTAATGGAAAACACTCTTCCAGTCTTTCCAAATATTCTTGTTTCAAGATTTTTTCTTAAATTTAAATAAAAAAAAAAAGATCTCGTTCTAAAGTAAATGGAAAAAAAATAATATCCTTATAATTACACCCCACATCTTTTACATTCTCATTTTAAGATGAATAATCACATGGAAAAGCAAACTACATGATATTTATATTGCAGTGTATTACGTAATACAGCAGATTATTAAAACAGGAAAATAAAATGCACATATTCTAGGCATCCTAGCGTCATAGTGGTATAGAATTGTGTGGTCCTACAAAATACTGGGAACATACTTTTTAAAGTTAAAGGTACATTTATTCCAATCTACAAATGAAACAACCTCTCTCTCATTAAACTGTGTGTATATCTATCCTAAAATCTACATTTGACCTGGATTTCATTTTCTATCAGTTCTCTGGTCTAAAAGACCAGCCTAAATGTAGGGGTAATCACATACAGAGCTGCCTACACAATCTAGAGCCCCATCACTTTATGTAAAAAGGATTCAGATTCACCATGTCTTAGGAGAATGCTGATGCATCATATTACTGGGAAACGTAGGAGAAAGCTGTTATTCAATGGATAATCAGGGTGAGCACATTAAATGGAAACACAAACACCGCAAAAAGGAAAGATCAAAATGAATAAAAACTTCCACTGTACTAGGGTGACGCAAGAGAGGTGCCGGGAGGCCGGCTGCAGGCCAGAGGGAGGCCTACTGCTCACAGATCTCAGTCTCCACCACAAAATTGTTCTCAAAATGGAGGATCTTGCGGCAGGCAAGGGCTTCCCGTTTCTGCATACCTGCAAAGGGAAGCAACACAATTAACCTGCTAATTAACCTGCCAAATAGCCTGCTATAAAACGACTAGAGGTGGAAGGTGACCAATCTGTAGCACGCCACCACTGGGCATACCCTCAACAGAGGCCCCGTTTACTTTACATTCGCTGTAGGCTCATTTGCATATTCTTTCACAGGCTTTTGCATGTCTGCTACACATCTACTCATGGCTACTGTATCATGTGTACAAGCGGCTTGCAGCACATGTGTGCATTTTGGAGGAAGTAGCATGTGAAAAAGCAACTAACCAATAATGGCGTCCCTGCGCTCGAGTCTGTAGGTCTCTTTGCCACGGCAGAGACCGTAGATGAAGTACCCCAGCTGATCCACATTGTCCAATCGCTCAGTCACCATCATCTGCTCATGGATCAGGTATGACTGTGGCAGGTATGTCCCTGCCTGAGAGGAACACAGGAAACGCACATGGTCACACACAAGGTTACCACACCCGCACACACCCCGACTTGCATCAGGTCAGACATGCAGTAGGAAAGCGGCTTCCTATTACAGTAGAATAATAGCTCCTGGTATTTTTCATGTTTGTCATAAATAAAGGAGGAAAACCCTTTACAAACCCGAGAGAAGAAACAACCTTACTTGTTTATTTCAAAGATAAAATGCATACCTTGATTTTTACCAGCAGATCCACAAAGTTTCTGGGCGGCAGCACAATGGAGGTGTTGAGGGGAATGACATAGCACTTGTTCAGACTGAGATCCAGATATGCGGTCAGGTTCTACAAGGGGCAGAGGGGCGGCAGACGTGACTGACTGAACTCCGGGCACGGCTGCTCCGATACCAACGCCATTTAATGAAAAATACAGAGGCTTTGCACAAAAGGAAATGAGGACAGGCCTATTTTTAAACCGCCTGCAGTCAAGAGAAAAGCTGCCTGCTTACCCTTCTGAAGTCATGGACGATGTCAGCGGGGTCACTCTCGGTGAATTCAGGCACGGGAACATTAATGAACTCGACCTCGTCATCCTCCAGCACACGGACGCTCTCCTGGATCCAGCGCTGTGGGGGGATGGGCTCCTCGTCCTCGATCATGAAATCCTTCTCGACGTAGCCTACCCCACACACGAAGACCTGTGGCTCCTGCAGGGCAGATAAAGCGTGTTACCACGCACCCCCACACCATCCGGATGTGTTCACTTCCCCAAGAAAAACCCCAAAGAAGCCATCGGGACAGCTGACCATAATGCTGTCTGTGCCACATGCCTGCATCAGGAACTCTCTGTACAGGTAGGCCCCTCCCACGACGACGCCGGCCAGCATGAGGGCCAGGCCCAGGCACAGGCACCAGCACCAGGTTTTGGACTGCTGTCGAACCCGCACGCCGTTCTCCAGATCCTAGACACATAAAAAAGGAACACAAAGAGCAGACCGGTCAGCCCAGCTAACTATTGCTGATGCTGTGACCTGAAATAAACAGGCATGACACAAACAAGTGCAATGATCAGATTATATAAGCCAGTCCCACTCAATATCTGATCCAATCTGGTCGTATAAACACATGGAGTTCTTGAGAATAGGGGGACTGGGCCTGTGACTGGGTGGGGAAATACCACAGCAGGGCTGCCCGGGCAGCAGGCCGGGCCTGGGGGAGCGTGATACCGCCTGCACTAATGTTCCCTACCATCACCCCGCCATGGCTTGTTTACTGCTCTTCAAAAATGGCGGCTTTGTCTCGGGGCAGCAGAGGGGCCTCGACGCCCCCCACCAGCCAAACATCTGCAGTGAGGATGAGTAGACGATGAGCAGGCACAAACAGGGGGGCACGGGTGTAGAATAAACCCAGTCCACCCTGACACATTGACATCAGCATTCCAGGCAGGGGGAACAGATTCCAAAATAACCTCTTCCCCTGAACAGCATAACACAACCATTTCAGGAAACAAGTAGAGATGGGGGGGCATTTTGCTGAGCCCATCTTTAGCCATTTATTACAAACTCAGGAACCCAGTGCACACTGTTTGAAAGTCCATCACTTTTTTAATGGCCGCGTTTCCCGGCAAGCTCCCCCAGGGGGCAGCGCACCTCCCTGAGGGCTTGGAAAGCATCTGGCTCCCATTTACCTATGTCCCTTGAGAAGGGTGGGGACCTCAATCAGCCGCACCTTTTAAATGGGCTGCCAGACGTTACCCTGGAGACTGTGTGTCACCTGAGTCAGGCTCAGGACTTTCAGAATCCCTGGAGGTCAGCCATGACTCAATCACTAGTGACACAGCGCTGGCTGGCTTAGCTTGCGTTTTAAAAACAGGAAGAGGAATTATTTGCCACTTTCTGCCTTTGCTCCAAATTAAAAATCAACACTACAGGATACTTTCCAGCTTCTGTATATTTTTTTAACAACAACAAAACTGAAGGGTAAATGACATTCAGGACAAGTGGGATAAAGTATGCAAAGCAAAGGACAGTTACAGGAAGAGGTTGATAGACATGCAAAAATTTCAACATGCAGCTTTCACAGTAGAAACAAACAGACCAAAAGACCAGTGATCACTTCTACATTTAGCTTTTTACATCAACCAAGTTTAAACATCCTTTTTCAAGCTGCCTTTCGGAATGAGAAAAAGTAGGAACTTATTACAGCACTTAAGAAGCAAATTTTGGACAAGCATCTCCTTTTATTCAAAGCAATACCCATCCAGCTTGGAGAGAACATGGGACCAAAGGAAAGTTAACAGGCAACTAAATGGGGTTTTTAAAAACTTTATTAAATGCCCAATTAGCTTGGAGGCTAACTACTGGAGGAATATTCAAATATGCTTTTCAGGCAACGCGGCTCATCCAGATCTAGATGCCCTTGCGGGCCTGTCATCTCATTGGAGGCTACAAAGGGCTTCACTTCGATTTAGCTCACAGGCTTCCTGGAGGACAGAACCACTGAGGCTGCTGTGCAGAAAGCGTGAGGTGAGAGAAATCAGAGAGCGAGCAAGAAAGTGAAAATATAGGGAAAGAGAAATACGTTTTGACAAACCCTTGGAAGGGTAAGAGGGACCAAGACAGTGAAAGACAGAGGAGGGCTTCCTAGAGTCAGAACAAAAAAAATGCACTGCAGCACTGCATTTTCACTGCCTGACAGCAGCACAGAATGCTGGGAAAAGACCAGCGGCCGACATTACGGGTGGGAATAGGTAGCAACCTCATTATTAGATATTACATCAATATTTGTTTTCCGATTCAATATGTAGTGGGATTTTTTTTAAGTGACATTGCGATTTTTAAATTTTTTACTGCAGAGACGTTATTCTTGCTTTTAAATATTTGATGTATTTAACTTGATGCTGTTTGAACATTTTGGGCATATATTTAAAGTAAATACTGTATCATACACTGAAGAGCCTTCATTGAGCTGTACTCAAACAAAAAGATAATCAATAAACTTCAGCACTAACTTGAGAACTTAAAGTAGTAGCAGCTTATTGGCAATTAAGGGATCAGAAATAAAGATGTGACATGCATGTCAAAATGACCACCTTTACAGTATACAGGGTATATGAATTAAATACAAACTGACAATTTGGAAATGTGAACTGAAAAACATCTTTCAGAATGTCTTATTTTTAAAAAAGCTAAAATAATGTGGAATTCCCTACAGAACATCAATGGCAATGGACTTCATCTGTTTAGACATCCTCTGAAGCAGGAATGATGAAGTTAAAGTTGTGTCGAGGGTTTGTTGCCTTGGGCATGTAGCTGCATGTAAATGTAGCGGTATTACCACATCATTTAACTGTAACGTGGCAAACTTTGCAGACAGCTGTGCTCATGCTTAGCTGTCTGTTTACTTCAGTTAGCCTGAGCTTTTGAGACAGTGCTTGAATTTAATATGAGATGGTGCTGGGAGTTACAGTACAGGCTTACTTATTCATGATAGCACCATGCCAGAGTCGCCCACATCAGTCCCTTAAAATCGGCCTATGTGCAACTGGGCAAACACTAGAAGTAATAAATATGAACAGCATAATTACTACATTTCAATTAATATTTTAAAATAACTTTTCAATCTTGTTGCCATCTAAAAATTCCAGACCAAAGAACTGCGCTTTGTAACTGAATCCAACTCCCTCCTTGGAGTTGGAGGTATTCAGTCACGTCTTCACTTGACTTTGCACATCAGCCGTATGAACCTGCTTCACCAAAATGGTAAATGGACTGCATTTATATAGCGCTTTTCTACTCCTAAAAGTACTCAAAGCGCTTTATAATACATGCCTCACATTCACCCATCCATACCACACTTTCATACACTGGTGGCAGAGGCTTCCATGCAAAACACCAACCTGCATACCGGGAGCAATTTGGGGTTCAGTGTCTTGCTCAAGGACACTTTGATGGGGTCAGGAGGAACCAGGGCTTGAACCAGGAACCCTCTGGTTGCCGAACGATAGCATTAGCTCCTGCATCACCATCTTCCCCACCAAGTGTCCATTCATCCCTATGGCCATGTCCACTTGACATAATTGTTTTGTAGTTTCATCTGCACCTTTTCCCGAATGTTGCTCAGAAAACACACAAACCATCAACATTTGCCACATTCTTCTGTTACATGTATGTACTAAACCAAAACACCCAAACTGAAAAATGTGGGTATGAATACGTGTACCGCTACACTCCTACTGATGGGCATGAGTGCATGGGCGAAAGGGGGGCCCATTTCATTAACTTGCTTTTGGACCTTTGAGGCTGTACTGTTATCTGACGACTGATGACAAACGAGGCTTTGTACTTCATAGCCCTGGCTGTCACAGTCACCAGACTTGTAGAGTGACCCAGGAAGAGAGAGAACTGACACCCGCTCCTATGCTATTATAAGCAAACTAAGCACTACAAACAGAGACACTGCATTCCTCTTCACAATCCCAACATCCCCATCAATTGCTGCAGGTATTCATAACTTCATTCCCCCATTGTGTACGACGTAGCTGGCTCACACAGACAGCTAGACAGACCAACAGACACACACACACACACACAGACACACTCCTGCCTTGATGCACTTGCCAAATCCTGTCTTTCTGCTCTGTATCACCACCCAAGTCTGCAAGCCCACACATGCATCCCTGCGCTGGCCCAAGGTGTGGTTTATGCCTAAACACAAATACATATTTCTGTGAATACATAATTTTTTTTGGTACTCTTTTCCGCTAGGCGCTGAAAACAACCGTACAACCTGTGCGAGAGAAAATGTGTTGTGGGTATGCAGTTAAAATACGATGCAGTATGCTACTGAACGCGTCTCCACAGCCCCAGAAAGGTGAAGTCAGTGAAACACATTGAGGCTGTGCGTTCGATTGCTCCGGAGGCAACTGAAGTAAATGATGCCAGAAAGCAGGAGCTGAGGAGCCGCTGGCTCAGGCAGCACATCACAGCCGGCGACAGGCCAACGGGGCAACCATTAGCGAGACGATAATAACATAGATAAAACCAATGTGCTGCATTTGGTTTCACAATGGTGCTTCCGTTTTTGCCTGGTGTTATAAACCCAGAGCAGCCCATTGTGCACCATTTTATTTGCTTCACAGTTGAATTACATTTATAGTTCTGGGAAGACCAATGTTAAAAAGGTACATTTTTGAGCGGCTCTATCCCGAAACTGACATTTGTAAAATTTACTTGGCAGGGGCAACACTTCACACTTTATAGGTACAACTAAAACATTGCTTGATGTACAGAATACATTTTGTTTTTAAAACAAGTTCCCCCGATGAATGTGAGGAAACAAGCAAAAAACCAGCTACCCAACCATCCCAACTTTATCCTGATATATTAAAGAATACTAATAATATTTTTAACATTATAATTAATATTCAAAATAGTTTATAAATAAATCATTATATGGTACAAGTAATACACACACACACAAGTTAAATGAAAGTGAAGCTAATCATAATAGAATCAGTAATTTATGAAACAAGTTCTCTAAGAATGACATTATCCTAACCTGTGTCTAACTGTTACAGGAATATATTGACATTTAGTTTCTGGCAGCTTGTAACTTTTTTATACTAATGATGGTTAAGTTAAATAATTTGTACTGCGTTTTTTCTTAGCCCTAAAGGCTTTAGCAGAAGCCAACACTACAGAAGCTACAATTTACACAGCCAAACAGTTCCTTGAATATCAAAACCCCACATTCCAAACCTTTATGCACCCCATCCCCTATTTAAAGTAAAATTCTTTAGTCCTTAAAGCTCCTTTTCAAAATGATATCCATCCCACTGCAAAATTAATGGAAAAGAGCCAGTTGCCAGAAAAATATATTGGAAATGCCTGATTTTATCTAGATGTACTTCATTCTCATCAGTGGACTAACATTATTACAGTACTATAAATATACTTTGTAATGATAATGGGCTCTTGATTAATTTCCAGAAACAGAATCTGACTTTTGACAAGTTTCTAGGCATACTAACATACGACCAAAGTGCTAAGCGAATACAAAGCAATTTCAGAACCCAGGTTTTGGAGAAAGTTCACAGCCGTACAATGAAACCTACTTATTTTTTATATATGTATTTTTAAACTAAGTGCCGTCGAGACATACACAATTCAGTCTCCTAATCCAATTAATAACCGCGTTAATAACTTCACTGATTGAGAGGTCGGCCGGGACAGAGAGCAGCACAGGCGCGCAGATGCATATAGATCATTCATGCGCAGTTGTTCAGATTAAAAGCTGCCATTTTATCGGCCGAGCCAGAGTGTGTCACAAAGCGAAAGCGAAGCGTCCCGTCTCGGATGTTGCTCTCACACCAGAAAGAATTGCCAAAAACAAACCACAACATGAATCCCACGCATACTCCAAACAGTCTGTCTCTTCCTAGAAAAAACCCCGGCTGAACTGATATGTTACCAGAAGACAACCGTAACAGTGCCCGTTTACTGATCATTTCTGAGTCACATACCTTAAACAGTACCTTTACCAAAATAGTAGGATTGTAGGAACTCATCTGCGGGGAAATGTCGCCTCGTTTGCATTTCTCAGCTTTGTAGGTTAGCGGTGTAACGTGATCCAAGTGCTTTAATCGATTCAGTTTGTTTAATTGGCCGGATCTCCGCTTTGCTTCCCCTAATGTGTGATTAAACATACGCTAGTTTTGGCAAACATTTGATTCGATCAAAATGGAGGCGCACATCAATCAGTGGTTAATAATTTGAAGCCCTCCAAGATGGTACTGTATAGCCTAAAGCAATAAAATCAAACAAAAAAAAAAGTTTGATTAAAAACATCGATCCTACTGCCACAGGGAAACGCGTTAAGCAGACAAACTGGAACAGAGGCAGTTCTCTGTTGCATCGTCTTGTACTTTATCTAGAGCCAGCAGTAAATGTTTTACAATCGCGATGATAATCTATTTCCTTCATTCCTGGGGTATTTTTTTTTTGGTGTTAACCCCAATCATGCCGCAAATGCTCACATGTTACAGACAGTGGCATGTTTCCTCCCGGCGCCTGTCACAGGTGCCGGACAGACCCCGGCGCCACAAGAGACAGACACAGGGAGCACAGCACAGTATGCCCTTGTCACATACATGCGCATTATATTACATAACCACTGCCTGCGACACCTAACTCACCTATTACTGCCACAGGCTACACAAGTTACTACCTAAAAGCACATTACGCGACGACGACAAAAAAAAACAAAAAAAAACTTAGTGCATCTTATGAAGATGGCACTGCAGACGGCGTTTCCTGAAAATGCACGCCTTATTAAAAACTTGCGTCGCACTATAAATAAAAGTAAAAAAAGCAGAGCCTCCTAAACAAGCTTAGACGGTACTCCGTATGCGGCCAGTCAGCCATTTTTAAACCTATCCGATATCAAGCTGCAGGTTCAATGTCCACAAAGAGCCAAACATATACGTATACATACGGTACGCTCCAACATTTCCGTATTTTATTAACCATCTGCATCCTATACACACTATTTCAACTTCTTTTTAAAAACTTTAGGTCCAAAGAGGTTTTAGAACAGCTCGTTTTACTTCACTAATAAATGTATTTACAGTTTATAACATAGCTTGCTACTTATAAAACAAAAGTACGCATCTATAGATAGATTAAAGCTAATATAGTACAATTCCAAGTTGTTATTAAAACCAGTAAACAACCTCTACGAAATCAGGTCAACTCACCGTCTCGTCGGGAATTAAGGCTTCGTTCTTGTCCTCCTCCTTTTTCGGATCTTTTTGACCCAAGGCTGAGTTGAAAGAAACCTTAACCATTGTTATTTCGTTTTATTCGTACGAGGTCGTACTTCTGCGTCGAAAGTAGATAGGAAGCCCGGCGCTCTTCTGGTGGCCGCTCTTGGTTTTTCTTGTTCTACAGCTTCTCCTCCCCACTGACAACATCTATCAGTGACGCAGATACGCACCCAGCGCGAGCACAGCTACCTTTCATCTAGCTGCAGAACTATACAGCGCATTGGCCCGGCTGTGCCGCAAGGAGGCGCGCTTTTTCAAATGAAACTAACGAGATTATACATTAGTTATACAGACGCTCCTCTAATTACGACTGAGATAGCGACTTTGACCACCACCCAGACACCTGGCTGCAGGCGGTGCAGGGGTCTCTTCGGTTGCACTGAAACGGCTGTTTTTACTTATGGGTGGGTGTCTTTCACCAGTCAGGTTAGTTTTTAACAGTATCTGAACATGGTTCTCATCCATGACCTCTATAGCAGAGTCGAAGATGAAGATGAGGCCCACATCGCGTAGGATTCCCAATGAGGATTTCATAAGGGGACAGCCCTGTGCTAGAGTTGGGCCAAGGTGCAGCAGGACCAGTGAGAGCTGTCACCTTGTTCTTGTCCATTTCAGCATTGCACTTTAGCTAATTTGTTCATAATGGTGCCATTTACTCTCCCCATTGCTCCACCACTCTGATAGGAGTAGAGTCATCTCAGATCTACACATAGATTTTCATCCAGTTGACTTATTACAACATTTACGAAATAGGTTCCACTGTCTGAAGATAATTTCTGTGGAATGCCCCATCGGGGTATCAGTTCCTAAATCAAACCCTTAGCTATAGATAGAATTGTGGTATGACAACAGGAGTAGGCCTCAACCCACCTGGAAGTGAGATCAGCAGTAGCGGGCAGAGTTAATCAAGAAGTTGGCTTTGATAGCCACAAATCCGCCAACTCTAAAATTAAATTTGATAACACTAAACTGATAAATCGCTAAAAATTTGTGGAAGTTAATGATAACTACTGACCCTTATTATTTGACTTTAGCTTTGGTTTGGTATTTTGCTCTGAAACCCGTAAAACGTAACTAGAGAGCTACAATTTTAAGCTGTTTAACACTGAAGTCCCATCTGTCAGATGAGAGTGATTACCAGGGGATATTTAGGACTTTAGGACCCAACTGGATCACTGGATTCTGTATAGCAGGGGTATGCAGGTTTTATCCAGAAAGGACCACAGTGTATGCAGGTTTTATCGAGAAAGGACCGCAGTGTATGCAGGTTTTATCCAGAAAGGTCTGCAGTGTATGCAGGTTTCATCCAGAAAGGTCTGCAGTGTATGCAGGTTTTATTCAGAAAGGATCGCAGTGTATGCAGGTGTGAGAGTGTATTTCTTTTTTAATACTTAAATTGTATGTTCTTATCATATCTTGCTTTCAGAATGTCTAATAATCAATAGCTTGCAGA
>JAODUD010000035.1:2141137-2171929 GCA_026784285.1 Stomatorhinus walkeri | reverse complement strand
ATGGCACCGATCCCCACCCAGCTCTACACCTCACATTATAGGTCTAACTGGGAGTGAGGAGTTAGCTAGAGCTAGAGGAGCTCTATAGGAGAAAGCTCTGCAGCCTGCCGTAGCTCTTTCTACCCTAGGTACTAACAGATATCCAGCACTTTGAGAACGAAGCAGGCGCGGGGGGTTGTACAGGGTCAGCAGATCACTAAGGTGATGTGACTGGCCCATAGTAGGACGGATGCCCATGAGTCCACACTAGGTCTCAGCTGGAACTGTCCATCAGACACCCTGGCATAATAACACCGACCCATTGATTATGAAGTACCAACGATGCGAGTCATATATAAGGTGTTAGCTAGCCAATATGACCCTCTAGGCTTCATTTTCCCCTACACGACTTGAGCTAAGATACTGGTACAGCGTCTATGGGACCAGCAGAGAGGGTGGGATGATCCACATCTCCTGTATGAACTGATGCAGGCCTGGAAGGAATGTGAAGATGAGCTACGATTGCTACCCAGCATAAGCATTCCTCGTCCCTATGTTCCAGTAACAGTGTCCACTACAGAAGCAGTCAGAGACCTCCATGTCTTCTGTGATGCCTCAGAAAGGCATATGGGTCAGTGGCTTAATTGCACACAGAAGACAGCAACAACCAGGTCCACTTGTCCTTTGCTATGGCACATTCTCGAGTGGCACCCAAGAGAATGTTGTCAATGCCACGTTTAGAACTCTGTGGAGCAGTTAGTGGGGCTCAACTGGCCCAGCTTCTGGAGACGGAGCTGACCTTGCAAATTCGGCCCACTGTCTTTTGGACTGACTCCACTACTGTGTTGAGATGGCTACAGTCCGAATTCCGCCATTTTAAGGTGTTTGTCGGTACTAGAGTAGCAGAAATCCAGGGCCTTAATTCTTTTTCAAGGTCCAGAAGATTGGCCAGTGAAGCTGGAAGTTAGTGGTGAAATAGATCCCATCGAACTTCGTAAATTAACCTTCTCTGGTACGGTGAGTGATGGAGCAGGGCTGGTGTCAGTGGGTAGCCAGCATTCAACTTGGCAGGAACTCATGGATGTTACTGCCCACAATCTCCATGGGGCAGCTGCCCAAACAAGCAGCCCATCTTCAGATGAGTACACGGCAACCGAAACCCACGTATTGCAGAAAATTCCACAGGATTGCATCCCTGAGGAATTAAAATGATTGAAGGCAGGCAAAGCCTTACACCCTGGTAGTCGGTTACTTACATTAGCACCTGAGTATGACGAGTCCTGTGGGCTCATCAGAGTTGGGGGCAGACTAAGGCGAGCAGAAGCCCTAGCACCAGATGAAAGGCACCCCAGTGTGTTGGATCCAAAGCACCTTTCTGTAAGGTTACTCCTCCATGACTATGATGAAAGGCTGAAGCATCCAGGTCCAGAGAGGGTTTATGCTGAGGTGCGGAGACGTTTTTGTATTTTGAGTGTAAGGGAGGCCATCCGCCACCTACAACACAACTGTCTGCAATGCAGGAAATGGCACTCCAACCCAGCTGTCCCTAAAATGGCAGATTTGCCTGCTGCCCGACTGCAGTTATTCAAACCACCTTTTTATTCAACTGGTGTAGATTGTTTCGGCCATTTCAGGTGAAGATAGGCCGCCGTTTGGAGAAGAGGTGTGGGATCCTTTTTAAGTGTCTCACAACCCAAGCGGTCCGTCTGGATCTCCTCTGCGGCTTAGATGTTGATTCCTTTCTTATGGCACTTCGAAGGTTCATAGCTCGACGTGGACACCCAACCGAGCTTTATTCTGACCAGGGGACTAATTTTAAGGCTGGGGAAAGGGAACTCCACGAAGCCTTTACAGCTATGTCAGCTGAGCTCCAGCATCTCCTTGCAAAGCATAACATTGCTTTCCACTTCAACCCTCCTGCTTCCCCGCACTTTGGTGGGGTTTGGGAGAGAGAAGTTCGATCAGTTAAAGCGGCCTTATACTAGACAGTGGGGACTCAATGTGTCACGGAAGAGGTACTCAGGACAGTACTACTCGAAGTGGAGGCCATCTTGAATTCAAAGCCCTTCGAATACGTATCTTCTGACGTGGCAGACATTGATCCTATAACTCCTAGTTTCCTCTTGATGGGGCGGCGGGATGGTGCCTTACCTCAAATTCTCTAACTTCAAACAGAATTTCTGAATTGTCGCCGGTGGAGGTATTCCCAGACTCTGGCAGATCAATTTTGGTCAGCTTTTATAAGATACTCCTTGCTAACTCTACATGTTAGGAATAAGTGGCATCATGAGCTTCCAGGAATTTGCAAGGATGCGGTGGTGCCGCTGATGGATCCGCAGCTGCCGAGAGCTCACTGGTCCATTGGCAAGGTGTGAAAGGTGCACCCCAGCTTGGATGGACAGGTAAGATCTGCTGAGGTCCAGATAGGACAGAGGACCTATGTTCATCCAGACTTATCGTGCTGCCTACTATCCCGGAGGAAAGGGAGGCTGCTGCTTCAGAAGTTTGAATCGTGTAACCATTCAGCCTTTCTTAAGTAGCAAATTGATATCCAATTTCGGGGCGGCTGAACGAAAGGCTGACAGTTTTGTAGCTGCATGAATTATTTTTGGAACGCACATCGGGGAAGTTCGAATGTTTCCCCGAAGTTTAAGCGCAGAGATAGTCCATGTGCGTAAATGTCCAGATGTAAGTATAATGTCCTGCATTTAAATATGTGTTTGTATCGCTGTTATTTAGTTGCCTGTTTGAGTATCTGTTTTATTTATCGTGATTATAAAGCGGTGTTTATTGCCAGGTCTTTGTGTTTGTTTAAAGTGTAAATATGATAACTATAACTTACAAAGGTTAATGATAAATTATAACTTACAAGGGTTAAGTATTTATGCAGCGATAATGGGGAGATATGTGTATTCTATTTATGTTGGTATATGGTGAAACTTGCATTTGTATTAGTGGTGTTGTTTTACCGTTTAGGATTTTAGTTTAATATTAACGTATGTTTTCATGGTAAGATTGTAATTGCAGTACTGTTCCCTTTGTTACAGACCACACACACACACACCTACACCGCCCACACATTAAATCATCCAACTCCATGCCCCCACTTCCCTGCTCATAATCCATGTGATGTCCCACTGAAGTTTGTATCTGCTTCGCATGTCCTTCAGTAAAGTTCTCCTTCTCTCCACGTTGGTGTGCTCCTTGTGCTCTGACCGGCGCCCCAGGGTGGACACAACCTAATTCTCACCAGATCTATACAGTCCTTCAAAGCACGTCCCAGCAATGCCTTTTCCATCTTCTTTGACTGTTGGTCACAAAACACTAGATTGTATGATGATTATATTTTCAAAATTCGGCAGTTTCGGTTCTTTTGCATCCCTCTGACTGGCACTTAAAGGTTTTGTTTTTCCCTCCATACTGTAAGATCCTGTTTAGACCCACTTTTATAGTAATAGTAATTTGTTTCATAATTTTGCACAGGGACATATCTACAGTTGTCACGCCCATGGGGACGGGGCATCACAGTGGACAATAATCAGCTGTTTTACCAGTTCCTTATTTAAAATACAAACGCGCTAACCGCGTTGCGAAGTATTGTTGCCATGTTACGGACCATTACCGAGCATTTGCCTGTCTCGTGTCTCCTCTCCCTTGCTTGCCTGTGTCGCCGGCCCTGCTCCCCTGCCCGTTCCTGCTCGCCCTGCCTTAGTCCCTGTTCCTGCTTGCCTCTCGCGTCCCACCTGCAACCTCGACCCTGCCTGATGGCTCCTGCTGCCCTGCCCGGTTCTTCGCAACGTCTATTCGTCCTATCCCTCTTCGTAGGACTGAACTCCCCGGCTTCGACCCTTCCGCACTCGACCCGACTATTCTACAGGATCTCCCCTTCGGCTTTGTTTGCTACCGGCTATTATAGTCTCATTAAAAATCTCTCCTACGTATCGGGGTATGTCTCCTTTCTAGAGCGTCATAACAACAGTTTACAGTTTACGGTTTTATGCCAAACAGAAAGTATCCAGACACAATAGCATGCCGAGCATGCCGTTTTAGGCAGTCCATTCTTAATTGATGATTTTTCTGGATTTAAACTTTTGGTCAGAGTAGAAGATACAAGCAACATACACGCATAACTAATATTACTGAACACGGTGTAATTAACAATAAACGCCAATTGCAACTTCTACAATTATATGATCAATATTTCCGGTTTTGTTTATGGATTTTTTTACACTATTGCGCTGCAGTCGTTTGTAGATGTTTTTAACTGTCGTTATGTCAGAAGTATGTTATCCGATGAATGATGCGTTATTCGATGGTGTGGCACGGGGATTCTACCGCGATCTACTCTCTGTTATAAGTTTTTTATATGTAGCCTAATTCTTTAACTGAAAGGAATACGATCACGGTTACACACAGTTTTGGTCAACGAGTGATCCATCGTTCACTTTGTTTAAGAACTGGATCAGGGACCTAGCTCACGCCAAAGGGAAGGAGCGTGGTGCGTGGGGAAGGAGCGTGGAGGAAATGTATTTAAAGGGTACGTGTAAGAAAGGTCATTGAATATATCTGAACAAATCCTTTAGTTCAACAATGTCAGAAGAATCGATGCACTAAAAAGAAACTTGATTTCCAGCACCGGTGTCCTTTGTCGTGTTCACGAACTCGGCATCACTTCTTTCCTAATCTTGCCGTGGAGCTTTGACTGAATGCAGCCTCCAGTCTAAGCCCTCGAGCGCTGTCAGTCCGCGAAGCTAAACGGTGACTCATATGAGTGACTCATCCAGTACAAATAAAAACGCTTTTTCTTTAGCTCTCGCTTCACAACACAAGAATGACCAAGTTGGGGAGAAAGAGCACAATCATACCTGGGTATTTAAAACAAAGTACGTTAATCATTTAAAGAGGTAAATTTACATTTATTCATTTAATAGTCGCCTTTGTCCAAATTGACTTGCAAGTTAAGGTGTTATTTAAACGAACAACGTTTTTATTTTTGCCAGTAACTGGAAAATCACGAACAGGTCACTCCACAATAACATTAAATCAATTGTAGGCTACTTGGACTCTGAGCTCGATCCCAATTAAGTCATATTTGGCGTTATTCTGTATCATAGCCTACTTAATCCCGACATAAGAAATGATAAGGCAGTTGTATTAAAGCTTGTCAAGGCGACAACAACAATATCGACATTTAGTTATTTTAAAAAGCTTTTGTGTTAAGTGTCGCATTCTAGGTTGTGTTAAGGTTTTACCCGTTCAAGTGCGAGCACACATTTTGAACACATAAAACCGATAGCCGAATAATTTTGAATAAAACTGTTTTCGATTATATAGGCCTACTCAGTGACTTGAAATACGCGGTGAAAGAACGCATAAAAAAGTTAAATGCCAAAATTCACCTCTCTCATAACTGTTAATGTGCATTGGAGCCGAAAGCACATGGAAAATATGAGTTCTGTCCGGATTTGCAATTTGAAATTACCCGAGGAATTTGGGCTGGACTGAATTACCAGTGGTCTTTATTTTCTTTCACGCTGCGGCAAACTCTTCTCACTTTTGAAAATGGTTAATATATCCTCATGCGATTTAGTTAAAACATTCAGTAATATGCACTGCACATATGATCGACTGAAAGAGCAGACTTCCAGGCGGTCAGCTGGATCACGGACATATAAACATCTCGGGATGCCAGTTCTCAGGCAATCCACGCTTTCTAGCTTTCTAGCTCTCACGCTCACACGAGAGATCATACGGCAAATTATATTATTCCATTATAAATCTAAAAATAGCTACATCAAAATCGTTGCGGCAGTTTGCAAATCCTACAGACTATTTACACGGTAATAAAACTGTTACATACATGCAAATGTGTGTGCAGACTGTCACGAATTGAAAATCTCACGCCAGCCATGCAGCTGACCAAAGTTGACAACCCTGGTCCATAGAAACACAACGGAGACATCGAGCGCCTATGAGAAGCGCTAATTGTTTCTGCTCGGCTTCCCTTAGCACACCGATTGTGGCGAATTGTTATTAACGGAGAATGCCAACTTGTTTCATTCGACCTTCCAAGCCGCTGTAAGCCAAACCCGAGGTGGATGGCTGGTTTAGCGATGTCAGGGACAGACAGAAATAATTAGCCAAAAGAAATTCTCGCTTAATGATTCACTAGACCGAATGGAGCCGCGGTTTATCCCCGAGACTTTTCAAGGATATCTATTGGTACATTTTCCTTGTATCTTAAAATAGAACATCAAAATGTGCGTAACAATATATATGTAACAATAAGTAAAAACACCTCTCTGATTTCTACTTTATTTTCTGTTTGATTCAGCAACACTATAGATATCTTTAGAAGTCGTGCACGCCTTTCAAATACCAACTCCCTCGACGTATAGGGAAGAGGTTGGTTCCCTTGTTTCTGCTCGTGAATGAGGTTACAGATGAAAATATAATAAAATGAGTTACTATATTAATGAGTTACTACTATACTACTATTTACAAGTGGGAAAAGGGAGTCTTATTGTAAAGTGGTACTAAAAGCCCCTTAACTGCTGCTAGGGAAAATAAACATACAAGTCCCACTTTTCAGTGGGTTAAATATCACCAAACGATGTTTTATTCGATTTAAATATTTTAATCAGTATATTTTAGAATTGTATTCAATGTTTATAAAGTGTAAATAAATAAATATACTGACTTCATTACAGTAATTATGTGGAGTAGTTATATGATGGATGGATTTGATAGGCTACTGTATTTTGAATGAAAGCCTAGACAGGTGTAGCTTATTATACAGAATTTATCAATTTAATGTTTCTTTGACTGATTATGTTGTATTTGAAAGTCATTCTGTGGTACTTTTTCCCATTCCAGTAACCAAATTTATCAGTCTTTGTGATCATTAACCTTTGAGGTACATTTAGTTGTTCCGAAATGCATAACCAGTAATGTCATAGAGAAAAACTGAATATTTCATGACGATGAAACAGCACGAATCAGTTGTATATAGTACATCAAATAGGCAATTCCTGTGCTTTTATGTTTATCATAGATGGAACATTTCGGTAATAAAACATTTCCCTCCTGTAACGGCAGCCATTAAGAAGTCAGGAGATCATCATTAGTCTCTGAATATGGGACCTCTGTCGCCCATCTTTCTGAAATATTTAAGAATGAGCACCGGTGTCTAGATGGCTGACAAATTGCTGTTTAACAGCTGTGGTATATTTGGCCTGTTTAAATTGCCGGAGCACTGATTCAGAATCAATGCTGAAGGAGTGCTGAGCCCAGGCCTCGATGGCGGTCAGTGATGCTGGACGGGAGTCAGTTAGCAGTGCGGTACACAAGTGGTGCACATTACAGGGCTCAGTGTCAGCTGTGACAGTCACATCCAGAGCATCATCTATGCTGATGAGACACTGCAAGGCTGGCGATGATCCAATGGGTTATCAATGATGAGGTCTAATGGGTGATCAATGGTGTGGCTGTCTGTCTGGGAGCCTTTTACTAAGCAGTACCGTGATGGATATGAGGGATATTATAAAGATGCCAAAAAGATAACAGCTCGCTAATGCTGCATTTAAACATAATCTGATTTAAATGGGCCATAACTGGACTGAGCCTCTACATCTGTAATTGGAGATACACACCAATGACATCACTTCAATGTTTTAATCAGATGACGTATGCATACCTCAGGCAGGTGTGCTGCTCCTGGTCTGAGGTCACCCAAGTCCAAATGCGACCCCACACTGCTGCCCTCCCGTGCTTTCGGAGGTGTCATTCCTGGGGGGCGAGGTGTGGGGAGGAAAGGGGGTGGTAAGCTTACCAAAAAGTTGCATGGCCAATATGCACCTCCCCCCCCCAAAAAAATTAATGAACTGCCCACCCCCATCCACATCTCCTGTGTCATTTGAAATCTAGTTTTCACACCCTCCTATCTTTTCAAGTAGCCGTCGTGTCTCTCAAACCTACCTTTGATGCAAATAGAATTTTTCGTTCACTCATTAACAATGAGACTTGCTTCATGGGTTGGACCACCACAATCTAACGAATGTCACAAGTGATAAAGATGAATCCTTTATTTGCCATTTACACAAGTACAGGTACATTTGGAGGCTTCTCTTCAGCTACCCCACCTTGCTCTCCATAGCTTGGGGGGTCACAGCACAGGGTCAGCTAACATGCAGCACCTCCAGAGCTGGGGGCTAAGGGCCTTGTTCCAGAGCCCAGAGTCATGTGACTGCTTTGGTCCAGCCTCAAACCAGTGCTCCTCTGATCACAAGCATAGAGACTTAGACTGCGAGTCACTCACTGTCCCTCATACGGAAATGACATGATGCATAAATCTTTTTTGGAAAATGATTTGCTTTGTTTTGTGACAGGTAACAGTTTAAAAACTTTCTCCTCCATAAAAATGATCTCTCCACTACGAATCTGCACTGCAGCACATGACCATGTCAGTAGGGGTTAAACTGACTGTGGTGTTTAGCTAATGGTTCACTTAAACACTCAAACTGACCGGTACAAAGGCTCTGGGTGAATCTATAAACATAGAAGCCTTAGGGGCAATGAACACTCAGCACCTCCTATTTGCCTCCATGGGAATGTTGCAGGCAGCTTTGTCCAGTAAAATACATATTCATCTGAAAGATGATACATTTTAATGCATAATACATATCAATGGTTCATTTTTTTCCTCAGACACACCTGGACAAAGCTCTGGTTGTCCGTTATTCTGTTTGATTGACACCAGCACACCTTGAATGTTCTCCATTCGACCTTCTGAAGAGCAATCCCCTGCATTAAGTGATGTTTAAAGTATTTTGGGTAGGGGATGTTTTATCCAAAGTGATTACTCAGTTTTATGTAAAAAAAAATCCCCCACCATTTTTCATCTGCGTGGACCAACAATTCCCATTTTGGTCAATTCAATTTATCTGTCCCACGATGCGCAAGAGTCAAGATTTGAAGTCTTTATTGGCCACATGCAACAGGTACATTAGAATGTTTAGTTGTTTGGTCATATTCAGTTACAAAAGATTAAATGAGACAGTGCAACAAAAGAAAATACCTAGGACAAAACTGTGCAGGCAGTGCGAAAACAATATAAGACAAACTGGGTGATATGTAATCAGTGGCAGTAACAGATCTATTAAATGCAGGTGGCAGGAATAAAACTGTCACAGGAAATGTAGATGCTGGAAATGTGGAGGTCTCGAGGAAAGGAGCTACACTTGAGTCTGGTAGCTAGTGTCCTGATACTGCAACAGTCCCATGAGGAATAACGAATAACACCCACCTTCTGTCATGTATCAGCTGTCAGTTCTGCAACTCTTTTCCCAGAATGGCGGTTATTCCCTACGAGGGCTGTCGGTTCCTGCTGAACCTTACCACTAACTTAATTGCACTCATTTAATGCGACGGCATAGATTAGGGTCTGGCTGATTGAGGCGTGTCCCTACCAATAATATCAGAGTACCCTGTGTTTAGGGGATAGCAGACAGATAGATATCAGGCACAGATTGAAACCCAGCCTTCTATCCAAGATGACAGGGTGTGGGGCAGTGTGTGCTCTATAGATCTCGTTGCCACATCACAGCCAGGATTTTTCCCGCATCCTCTCTTTGTTTGCAAATTGTTTTCACCCAAGTGCATCACCATTACATGTCTTTGCATACTCTGATCCAGGTAAATGATGTGAAATTTGTATTATTAATGTGCAGCATACTTTCACTGAGTACCTAACATATAATGCATGTTTTCTAAGTTATTAGCACATTGCTAATTCGTCTTAGAGGCAGTGCTTTGGATATTTCATGGTTGTTCTCCCTGTTCAAGAACTATACACCACAGCAAAATTCTTGCTGGCTCTGTGATGAAATTTATGGACTGGTTTCTCCAGCACTGCTGTAATCTTCTTTATGACGCTTCCAGGCTAACAAAGGCACGATTTGCAATAGGCATTTTTTCGAAAGCTGTTTCTGACTGGACCCTGTATCTGATGAAGGTAAAGCCTGATATCGTACCTTTTTTCCCAGCACTGCCATACACCACACCTCTGCAGCCTGCCTAAATATACGCTTCCCCAGCAGGGTGATTCAGGCCACCTATGGTGCTGTTCTTGTTTTGTGCTTATTGACACGCTGTTGAATGTTGTTCATGATAAGGACTTCAGCTAATTGCATGTAAAATCCAGCCCCAGGTCCTGCAGAAAGGCCTGGCAGTGGAAACGGGAAACTGAATTTCTATTTACAACAAGTATGATACGTGTGTTAAGGGAACGTAGGTGTTGGGCATATCAAAAAGGCTTAAAGTGCTTTACAGCAGTCAGAGCTCTCAGCCCTAAAATGCATGGAATGTTCTGCCAGGAAGTGTTGACCTCATGGATTGCCTAGTATATTTTTACACGGTTGTTAGCGATTTTGTAAGACATTTAGGTAATGCTGCTGTGCTGATAAATAATGGCAGTTATACATCATCTTTCCATGTAGAAGTTCATTACCCAAGACAGGCCTCCTTCCCAGGATGCACTCTACATTATGCACAGCGCCTTTCCAGAATAAATCCTGGATTACTAGGAACCCGATTGGACAAGCAATGGGTTCATGACTGTATAAAGGGATGGAAATCTGACCATTAACCATAATTCGTTCCAGAAACGTGCTCATAATCCAAAGCACTTGTATATCAAAGTGAATTTTCCCATTAGAAATAATGGAAACTCAGATTATTTGTTCCACAACCCAAAAATCACAACAAGGTGTGTTTAAAGTTATAGATGAGAGGTGTGATGTCACTATAATAAATCACCCAAGCAGCTCCTCTATTGGCTGTCTCAGTAGTTGAGGTGGGCGTTTATTTGTAGTGCTTTTTTCATGAAAGGTGTGATGTCACTATAATATATTACCCATGCATGCCCTCTATTGGCTGATTCAGTCGTTGAGGGGGTCATTTATTTGTAGTCCTTTTTTCATGAAAGGTGTGATGTCACTGTAATATATTACCCATGCATGCCCTCTATTGGCTGATTCAGTCGTTGAGGCGGTCATTTATTTGTAGTCCTTTTTTCATTAAGGCTTTATAAAATATTTCAGTATGTTCATAGCAATATTCTTTTTTCGAGAGGCAAACAAACTACAAACAAACCAAAGACACTAACAAGCCTGGTAATAATCTGATATTGCATGATAGGATACTGTTTATGGTCATGATATGGTATTCTCTAAAGCGAACACGTGCAATTACATTTATAGCTATTAATACATTTAACAATGTATTTTTAAAAAAAGATTTATAAAATAGAATTACTGTTGACTGTATAAACCGCGATGCTGAAATGACGTCACAGGGGAAACTCAGACAACAAAACCTTGTCCAACATCAATGTCATAAAACAGGTGTGTTTCTAAGGGGAAGTGACATTCTTTGTGACGTTTCCATTCGAGTTCCAACTCAGAGAGAAATAATCCAAGAGAGTCTAGCTGCAGACGCCAGAAGAGTGGAGCTCCACCAGAAATACGTGATCTTTAAGGGTGTAAAGTGGAGCTCCGGTTAGTGTTAAGTTAGGTTTAGAATTTGGGGTTAGGGTTAAGTTAGGGTTAAGGTTAGTGTTTATTCGCTGTAACACAGAGTTGAGGTCACGTGTTTCCTGTGGAGGTGACATATTTCCGGTGGAGCTCCACTCTACAGGTGTCTGTAGCTGGACCCTAATTGAGCTCGAATCGGAGATTGGTCAGACGTGACGTCACGCACCCCGGAATTTCCGACTTCCAAGAGATAATCAGACACAGGATCAGTAGTAGAGGCAGTCATTTATTTGTAGTTCTTTTTCATTAAAGGTGTGATGTCACTGTAAAATGTCACCCATGCAGGCCCTCTATTGGCTGACTCAGTAGTTGAGGCGGGTGTTTATTTGCAGTCTTTTTTCATGAAAGGTGTGATGTCACTGTAATATATTACCCATGCATGCCCTCTATTGGCTGTTTCAGTAGTTGAGGCGGGTGTTTATTTGCAGTCTTTTTTCATGAAAGGTGTGATGTCACTGTAATATGTCACCCATGCAGGCCCTCTATTGGCTGACTCAGTAGTTGAGGCGGGTATTTATTTGTCCTTTTTTCATGACACTTAAGTGTTTGCTCTGCCAGCACTAAAGAATTGGGCTTAGACTTTGCTGAAAGTTACTTTTAGCATCTTACACAAAGCTATTAGGTCTGAGTTTTTTAACCCTTAAGTCAAATTGTAGAACCGTTTTTAAGGGCATTTCTGAGACGTTTATGCATAATGCCCCAGGTCTTTCTGTATTTCAGTTACTTCTTTCTTTTTTGGTCCCAGTTCCCTATTTGTTCAGTTTTCCTTATTTTAGTTTCCCTTAGTGTTTGACCCTTTTGTGTATCTGCACCTCTTTGCCCCTAGTTCATAATAGCACACACCTGCACCTGGTTAGCCTTATATCAGTGTATTTAAGTGCCTGCCTTTGGTCTGTTCCTTAGTCAGTCACTGTTGCTTCCCACTCTTAATCCCAATTTTGTGCTGTTCCCTAATTGACCCTTTATTGTTGGTTCTCCATTTGTGTTCTGTTTTGTTAATAAACGCCTTGTGTTGAAAGCCGCTACGTGGATTGTCCCACCCTAACAGCCTGTGAGTGGTCTCGGCCTTCATCTAATGTCCCCTCCACTCAACACTAATGGTCGCTATTAAAATGCAGGAGTATAAATCAAAATATTGCTGCAGTGGCAGCAGTAATGATAATCGCGCTTGTCGGAGGCCAAAACACCTCATCTTGGATAATGCGGCAGAACTGCAAAGCGCAGGCATGTGATTGAACACAGCCCTTATCCTCTCTTCTGCAGTGTTTTATTCTGCCTCCTTGGCTCATTCAGAAACTCTGATACTGGAGAAAGACAGACAAGCCAGCACCCTGCAAGCTGTACAGAGAATGTCTGCACTACTGAATTAGCAGCTAGGAAAAAACGTAGAAAAAAAAACTGAATGTCTTCACAGCTTAACGGTTTTTCTCTGTTTGTTCACTTTCTCTCTGTCTGCTCTGCCTGTTCCTCCTTTAAAAAAAATTAAAATCATCTCCTTAGTTACGCATTACTCTGTAAGCACTGCTGATATTCCATCGTAATCCATTCCAGAATCCCTCTGCATCATCCACTTCTTAATCATTGTGTTACTTGGCCGATGCTTTTATCCAAAGCGACTTACAATTCTCAGCTCCAATATGTAGCACCTGGACCTCATGCAACTCCAGCCAGGAAGCCCTACCAGCCTCTGTCTGTGAGGTGTTTGCTGCACCTGCTACTCCAGCCAGGAAGCCCTACCAGCCTCTGTCTGTGAGGTGTTTACTACACCTGCAACTCCAGCCAGGAAGCCCTACCAGCCTCTGTCTGTGAGGTGTTTGCTGCACCTGCAACTCCAGCCAGGAAGCCCTACCAGCCTCTGTCTGTGAGGTGTTTGCTACACCTGCAACTCCAGCCAGGAAGCCCTACCAGCCTCTGTCTGTGAGGTGTTTGCTACACCTGCAACTCCAGCCATGCGGAAGCCCTACCAGCCTCTGTCTGTGAGGTGTTTGCTACACCTGCTGCCTTTGCAAAGAAACATAGCACAATTTACTTATTTAGGTCATACCTTCTCAGCTGCAGATTTGGGAAGTTATGTGTTTGCGAGTGACCTCCCAGGCTTAAGTGTGATGTTTCCTTCTCTCTCACACGTTTCCCCCTCTTTCTGAGGCTCAGGTTTATCACGTGTCATGTCTCTCTGCTGTCCATTGTGATTATTGCATAAATTACAGAGCAGTACCATAATTGCACTTTATGTGGGCAGCTGTCACTGTAGCAGCTTTTGTCATCCGTAATGCTACATCTCTCCAGATGAGCGAGATCAAGGACCAAGCAGTTGGGTGGACTTGCTCCTCCTATTAAATGTGGTTACAATAAACTGACTGTTTATAAAGTTGAGTGAATGTAAGTTAGCCTCTTAGCTTAGACCAAGCAGACAGTCATATTTGCTAATCTTTAACAAAAATGTAACATGTGACCTTCTCACAGTAGTGCTTCCATCACTGCTTATCCAATACATGGTTGCAGTGAACCTGGGCTTTGTCCCTGGAATCCGAGGGCACAGCCAGATGCACACTGGCTGGGATGCTGGGTCAGTGCAGGGTTCACACTCACTCACCTACGCACAATATGGATGCAGCACTTCACCTGCATGCTGTGACTGTGAGAGCAAACAGGAGAACCCAGTGGAAACCTGCATGGCTCCTGGGGGAACCTGCAAACTGCACACATGCAGAGGCGAACCCTGGCCATGTGAGAGAATACCTCCATCATTAAGGACAAATTAAGAAATCAAATGATATTATTTCTGATTTATTCTTATTAATATAATTTCTTCTTTGTTCTAATTTATTCTGTTCGGGTACAGATTTTTCAATGGCACCATTTTTTTCCTAAATCCACAATCTATAGACCACTTAAAAGGTACAGCCAGGAAGGTTCTGCTGTAAAGCAGGAAGCACGCTGGATGGGACGGCCCAGCCCGCCAAAAGATGTTCTTTATACTCACATTGCGGAGGTGAACCAAACAAAAGGAAATGGGTACCAACATATCTCAGACCCAGAAGCTCAAACACGTTGTGTTGGATATGTGAAGGATCTGAAGGAGTCAGTGTCAAATGTGCCATTTGGGCAGCTGCCGCTGATTAGCATATTTAGCATTAGCAACTCGCAGGCTCCTCTCCCAGCACAGTCCCCAGCCAAGCCCCACCACTGCTTAAGCACTCAGAAGCCAATTATAGACAATTCAAACCACAGCTCACTATACAGGAGGGTCAAGTGTGACACGTTCAAAATGTATTTATTAAAATAATCGTGAATCTTTTTATTACATTTAAAATTAGGGAATAGGGAGCAGCAAATGAACTTCCGACAGTAATCCACAAACGTTTTGGACATATATTGGTTGCTCTTGATGTGCGAAAACTAAAACTGAGTTTCTTTTATTTATGTAGAGAAGCATCAAGCAGAGAAATCCATGCGTTCCCCTGCGTCGGCATTGCAGACTCCACTGACATCACAGAATGCCATTTTCACATTTTTAATGATGTGCTGTGAACAGAGAACTGAAGTGATCGGTTTTGTGAACTTATAATGTCTTTTTGCAAAAGGAAAACTGATATTAAACAAGACAGAACAGTAGCCTAAAATCAGCTGAAAAAGTCTGAATAAATTCTCCTTTTTTTCCCCTTAGGGGAGACTAGGAGTGGGTTTGAAAAATTTAAACAGCTCAAATAATGAGAAATAAACTATTTGCACATAATTGCACAATGTACATATACTACAGCAGGTATGTATTGCAGGAAATATCTTACGGTAGAGTGCACACTACATCACGCACATTGACTGCTTTTAAAATACACCCCTTCTCCCATACATGCATCAGACGCAGGCTTTGCTCTGCACTTTTCATGCTTTGATGGCTGCGCTTTGGTCGATCGGAGAGGCACAGGCGCATTGGCAATGTGTGTATACGCAAAACACACCCATCAGATTCACCTACGTATTTGAATTGCAAGTATGTTCTGTAGAGAGAAACAAATGGCTCTGGGTTTTTGATAGCATCCCTTGTTTGAGAGTCTCATGGGGCATCAGCACCAGTGCCTGAATTGTGCTGCATTTCTGAAATGGGTACACATATAAATTCAGCCACAAACTCCACTTACGCGTCTCTGGTTTTAGCTGAAAAGCCCACAGCCCATATGAAAGCAAAGTGCATAGGAGTGTATATCAGCGGCACCACGGTCTGATCACGGTGTTCCCCGCTGCCCTCTTGTGTTTACCTTCTCAATGCGGGGGCGGGCTAATATAAAACAGATTAAGCAGAGTTCGTGGTGAAGTGCCGGCTCCCGTGACAGGTAGCACACAAAGGTCAGAGTTTGGCGATGATTAACTCCCAGCGCTGTGTTCTCCTGCAGAAATGTTCCCAATGTGTGGCACCTTCTATCCGCCATGTCATCTGAGGTTGAATCATAAACAGGCATCAGTGCATCGCTTAGCCCGCCCCCCCGCATCCTTGCTGTGGGGACTGTAGATGGGTGAGGGGGCATTGCAGACAGGTTTGGGGAGGCTATCTGGCATGGAGCACTTGGCTGTTATGCTCCAAAGGTTTGGAAAACCCTGCATCCCCAGTCAGCACTCATCCTCTTCCTCATGGTCAGTCTTCCTGTTCCAGAACTCAGGTTCATAGTGACCAGTTTTGACTTGCTGACGCTTGGCTGACTGCAGCAGTCTACAGCCCAAAGGATGGGCACACATGCCATGTTCCCTGCTCACCCCTCCCCTCTGTGAAACACTAGAGCCATGCATCTGTGCCCTGGAACAGGCCAAACCGCGAGCCCCTTTCCCCATGTGGGTCTTTCTGCTTGGCGGCCCTGTGGGGGGAACTACTAGGGTTTTGTTTCCAGATGGAAATTTGAACACTTTCTGATGCTGTCAGTGTAAGCAATCCCTGACTGTGAGGCAGAACAGCCTGAATATTGCATCCCCCATTGAACTCCAGGAATTCACAAAAACAAGACAAGGCTGCTACACTCTGCCCTCCTGAATGTGTCTGGGGGGGGGGGACCACAGGTACAGTGCACAGAGCCAAAAATGGCCCAGAATTGAGATGCCTTCAGTGACAGGAGTCAATACCAGAAGGTTGTGGATTCACATCCCCAGCTGAGGCAGACTATGAGTGGTGTAGGGTGAATTTTTTTATTCAAATCTCAGCTTATGACTGACTCATTACTTTGCCATTCCGACAGCTCATTTCCAGTAAATCGCTTTGCCTGCTGTTTCACATGCCAGTCAAGCCCTGAATATAATGCTGTGAACCCCCCCCCCCCCTGGACTGGGGATGGCCAGGAATACTTGCAGAATAATGTGTCTAAATGTGCACCCTCATCTGAGTGGGCCTGAAATGAGCGGCAGGGGGGGATCAGCCACCTTCCAGGAGGACACACCCGGGTAAGGATGCTCTGGAGCAGCCGCCGGATGGGAATCTGAGGCCCTGAGAACATGATGTCATGAAGACAGGGTGACTGCATTGGCTGGTGTCTGTAAGCATTGGCTATTTGTACTGAAAAGCATTGTCATGTTTTTGGATGTCCATCCATCAATCCATCATCTTATCCTGCTTAGGGTCTCAGGGGGCATGAAGCCTGTCCCAGGCAGCACTGGGCACAAGGCCGGGAGACCCCCTGCATGGGCTGCCAGTAGATACAGAAAAATGGTGAATATAAATGGCTCTCCATTATATACTGCAGGTCAGACAGAATTCTGGCTCCTCCTGGTACTGTATTACACCTTACATACTAGATAACCACATTTATCTGTTCAGCTGTTACATTATTGTTATATTGTTGTTATTGATATACTGCTTAATTCAGTTGTTAGTGAACTGGTAAGCAGTTTCCAGCTCAGGGCTTATTGTTTACCCTTAAAATGCTACAGCAAATATCTGCCTTCAGATAACAGAGGCCGCTAAACCTCAAGTAATAAAGTTACAGTGGCATTGCCAGAGCAGAGAACTCCCGAAAGTAAGCGGGCGTCTGCTTCGGAGCTGTGATAGATGTAAGGATACATACTCCATGTTGGTTTTGTCCAGTGGTCTTGGACAAAACTGATGCTGGAGGGTCTCAGAAAGTCAGAGGTATCAGAGGGGTTACAGATGAGCCTTTGGAAGCAGTTAGAGAGATCCTGCAGACGCTCCTGAAATCCAGATACGGGATCCATTCCAACTGTTCTGATTCTGTTTCACATGTCAGCACATGGATGGGACCCTTGTGGAAGTTGGAGTGGCAGGACATCATAAGCTGAGGCTTCCCGGGATTCAACTTTGTACTTTTCCAGCTGTGGTGTCCTGGTTTGGACCATTTTGACTTGACTGAGATTCAGATGGCGACTGGCAGGTCAGCTGTGGGCTGCTTTGTGTCAGCTGACATCCCTGTGTGTCGGAGTCCCTGTATGTATGTGCTAATCTACAAGCCTGAGAAGCACATTTCTGACTCCCTCAAATTCCATCCATTTTCTGTAACTGCCTGTCCTGTTCAGGGTTGTGGGGGTATAGAGCTTGTTCTGGAGGCTACAGGCGCACAACAGGGACCAACCCAGGACGGGGGGCCAGCCCATGGCAGGGCACACTCACACACATACCAGTCACTCACACAGGCACACCTGGGGACAATTTGGTAACTACAATTAACACAGTTTTTGGACTGTGGGGGGAAACTGGAGTACCTGGAGGAAACCTCACGACACAGGAGAACATAAAGACTACACACACATGGCGCCATTGTGGAGACTCGAACCCTGGTTCTATAAATATGAAGCAACAGTGCCAACCACTCAACCACCTCCCTCAAATTGTTAGGCAATATTATTCAGGTCAGAGCAGTTTGCAAGCTTAACTCCAGGACCCCATGCTCAGCTCTCCGCAGTTGAGATGTATCAAAGTGTCCAGGTTCCACCAGTGCTGGCTGCATTTTTTCCAGAGCAGTTTCTGGTGGACCTCCTGCCAGAATGTTTTCATTCCAACCCCACCTTAATCAGGCTCAGATGGTCCTTAATGGGCTAATAATGAATGTGGCAGGTTGAAAGTACTCTGGGTTGGAGTGAAAACATTCCAGCGGGGGGACAAGAATTAAGAACCACTGTTTCCTGTCTGACAGTTTCTTAAGTGTCTCGGTGAGCTGCTAACTTAAGGGTGTTGGTTATTTCTGGTCTCCCAGCACCATTTATGAGCTACATTTTCTATACAGGGTTCTTGGGGTCACCGCAGTGCTCTCCATTGTTCCTATTTTTCACCTTGTTTCTAAGCTTAGCTTTTTCAGTGTGAGGGAGAAAATGTCACGGAGATCAGCTCTTGTGCTCTTTTTCTGTGGCGGTGTGGTATGTAGGAGACCGGATCACACCACTCTGAGCGACTGGCTCATGGCCGCGCTGTGGGCAGGGTAGGGGGTCCTGTGTGCACATGGACATTAGCTACTTGTCATATATGAAGCGTGCGTCTTGCGGTGGGGACTTGAGGAAGCTGGAGAGCAGAATCACACACAGCATGGTGACAGAGGCCCTGGAAGCAGAGCCGTTGGCCCGGCGTCCGGCAGCTCAGCCGGCTGGTCGGAGGCGCCATAAATCTTGTTACGCCGCCTGTGTATTTGATTAGGGCTCTCTGGCCCGGCTTCCGCGGCGTCACATCCCAGCGGCCCTGCGTGTCCGAGCGGGCCACTCCTATTGCGCTTTCCAAGCTGCTCTCACATGACGTCTCCTGCTGTCCACATGGACATCTGTCTCCGGAGGCTACTCGCGGTCAAACATTCATCACTGTAAACATGGCAAGCTTTTATACATACAGTGGTACCTCGGTTCTCAAACTTACTAGAAGTCGAATTTCTTGAAAGTCGAACAAACCAGTATGACCTAGAACTCCATCTGAATATCAGAAGTCGAACCGTGAACACTGACCTAATATAAATTGTACGCGCCAGGAAATGAGTCATACTAAAATGCAATTCTAATTCCTTCTATCAACTGTGCAATTTCCATTACCTAAATGGTATTGATAACTGTTCAATACCTTATACTGTGCAATATCACATGATCATTATTACCATGTAATACACGTACTGCATACCACATTGTATATTCATATATTTAGAACCCTATTCAGTTATTTATTCCAAATGTATATAACGCTACAGAACTTTTGCACTATCTGTTTATTGTTTGTTGTGTGTACATGTTGCACCGAAGGTGTTGCTCTTAATCTCATTATACATGTTTATAGTGACTTGAATGCCTTCTTCACAGGCTGGACGATTAACCAAATAAAGCAGCGCAACATTACGGTAACTAACAATAAATAAACCACTAACTTACGTGTACTATTAAAGCATTTATGTAATTTATTTAAACTTTATTTTACCAGGTAAATTAACTGAAAAGCAGTTCTCACTACTTTACGTGATATTCGGGAGAAATAGCAGATTACGCATCGGAACTGCCTGGGATACAAACGTCATGAATGTAACTAAACTCTTCAGCCAATAAGGGCAAAGATGTGTCGTCACGGAGACGGTTCCAGTTTGTGCAGCCGGGTGAGAGGTCGCAATGCATCTAATCGTAATGCATTGTGTCAGGATCAGAATGTGTTGCTTTAAGCCAGCGCTGTAAGGAAGTCGAACGCACCCAATGACCGGACTGGAGAAACAAACTGAAACGCGGACTTAATACAGAGGACTAATGACAACAACCAGAAACAGCTGATCACATGGGGATCCCACTGCAGGTTAACGAGGGGGCGTGGCACACGGAAGGAGCGGACGATCGGGGCAGGACAGGGCTAATGTTGGGATAAGAACTTTATCGTTTTAGAAGCCATTAAGAAAAAAATGCTCTTCTTGTTTTATCCTGTTCATTTTGTGTTTAAACTCTTTCTTTTTCTTATGGGAAAAATTCGATCAGAAATCAAACTTTTTACGATTCGATCCTAAAGGATTAAGTTCGAGAACTGAGGTACCACTGTGTTGCATTTGTGCCAGCAGGATTCCCCCAATGATCTGTGGGAGTCTTTCTGTCCCAGTACTCGGGTAATTAAGTGGTCTGTATTTGGATGGAGAACAACATCTGGAGGAGTGAATAATTTATTGAAAGGGCCACTTTTCGGTCCGCAGCTAATTTTTACCGAAAGGAACACCTGATGTTATTTTCTACATGAATAAGTAATTTCTGGGAGCAGGGACACAGCCTCACCCTGCAGGCATTGCAGCCGTCACAGGGTACTATCTGGTGCTTCTTGTGTAAACGGCTGCTGCTGATGCTGGTCTGATGGACACTTTGCCTTTGTTGGGGAACGCTCATCAATTCCTCCACACTAGCGTTTGAAGCAGCAAACTTCGTCCTGGTCGATTCTGCACATGCCAGGGTGCCGCCATGGTGTCTCTAGCCTCCTTCCCCGTATGTGTGGATTCGGAGCGGCTGATGGGAACGGCCATATCTCACGCCACCCTGCTGTCCGCGCAGAGAGGCAGCTGACAGCGACAGGGATCCGGAGAGCAACCCATCTGAGGCACCTGCGGCTCTTATCTCGCAGCCCAGCCGGCTGCTCAGACTGATCCCCCCCCAACCCCCCCCCCATTGGCAGGCCTCCCAGTCAGCTGACCTGTTTCACAGTGGACCAATGACCCATCAATGCTTCACCTGTGAGGCATGTCAATCACCAGAGTCAGGTCAAGGCAGCAGCTCTGCACCCCTCTTTGTAAAACCGAGTGAGATGGTGACAGCGCAAACACATGTGCGTAGGCTGCATGAACATCAGGACATATTTGAAAAGGTTGTTGTGTTTGTTATTTTAATTAACATTTTGTTAGCTTTCACCTAAATTGACTATAATTATATATTTTTTGCCAACTCTGGTATGAACTTTGCTCAGTGACTGCACAGGAAGAACGATTTCGGCACTTGCCGTTCATAAGGCAACCACCTGATACAACTGTATACTGTATATTTTATTAACATTGACTGTGAGGAAACATGAGACACAAGCCCATACTAAAAGCAACCTACTTGGAGAGAAGAGTTTGAAGCCACATTTTTTTAGGACTTGAGTCTGGTTTGTGCAAAGGGGTATAATTAGTTCATTTTTCTTTAAAAAGAATTTTTCAATTTGGCATTGGGGCTACATTGTTGAAAGAGATTGCTGCTGAATTGGCAAGTTACTGGTTAATATTCCAGGACTGATTTTGTGATTATCAAACTTGGGTTCCAAACCTACGCAGACTGACCCCCAAATCTTTAAGTGGTGGAATATGTGCAAAGTAAATATTTTATTTCACTTGTATTAATAATTTATTGTACTTTTCGCTTCGACTTCCACTTGTCTACATCTGGAATGAAGCTGAAGCAGCTGCTGGTTTTGCCCTTTTATGGTTTGGGAGCAGGAGCGGAGAGCCAGTGCTCACTGGCAGAATGGAACATGCCCCACTGCAAAGCACCCCCAGCTGTGTTCCTGTGGTACACTCACCGGGGCACTGTCAGTTTACTATCGGATCCACACACCGACCGGTTAGCTGCTTAGTTAGTGGAGATTATTTAAGTGATTTTTTCTCAGTTTACACGATCTTTCACACCTTCCTATGCACACTATTTATAACCATGAGGGACCATGAGAACACGAAATGCATCATGAAAAAAATGTATCCTTAAGAGGTAAAATTCCTGCTCAGCGCCACAGAAACACAGTATTTGACTGAAGCATGACTGCTGTGGCTGACTCAGTGTCAGCACGTTTCCTAGCAGACTAAGAGGGTCCTTCATGGTCTCACACCACCCAAGCTCTTAATAATCTACAAATAATGTGTTTTTAATAAGCTACACCATGCGCATATGCTGGCGTTTCATGAATGGTATGAATGAATTCATTCTACAGGAATTCCAGTCTTGCTTAAATTGCTGTTCTTGTGCCCTCTCTTGCAATATAAACAGCCCCTTAAGTGTATTTTTTTCTTGTAATGTGGATCTGAATGAATGCTGTGCTACTTACAATACCTTCTAACACTGTGAAGGAGAGAATGTTGGTGCGGCTGGCTTTGTGTGAAAGGTGTTTATGTATCATGGGGTTCCTGGCCAAGTGGAAGCATGACTGGACCAGTCTGTTGATCTTTCAG
This sequence comes from Stomatorhinus walkeri, assembly GCA_026784285.1. Classification (NCBI taxonomy): domain Eukaryota; kingdom Metazoa; phylum Chordata; class Actinopteri; order Osteoglossiformes; family Mormyridae; genus Stomatorhinus; species Stomatorhinus walkeri. The sequence continues at coordinate 2,149,239 of JAODUD010000035.1, read as the reverse complement.
TAAATGTGACATTCTTGGCATTCTCCTGTCTGGGAGATGACCCAACTCCTGATTAATTACTTTAGAAGAAGTTTTATCTGATATGAAAGTGATCAGAGTGTAAACACTGGAGTGTTAATTATTTTTAAGCAGAATCTTGAGTATTTGCTGGCAATTGTAAATATTCTTTCAGTTTTGTTGCTCAATTATCACTCTTTCTGCACCTGTGCTGCATTCAGTTGCGTGACCAAATGAGTTTCAGCAACCTTGCTCTGACCAAGATGTAGCTGACAGAACCTTTTTTACACTGACCAGTGAGTATTGCTCTGGACTCGGTGAGTATTGCTCTGTATTCGGTGAGTATTGCTCTGGAGTCGGTGAGTATTGCTCTGTACTCGGTGAGTATTGCTCTGGACTCGGTAAGTATTGCTCTGGACTCGGTGAGTATTGCTCTCTTAATGTAACGCTCTGCGCTCTGGTTGCTTTGGAGTCTCCTCCCCAAGTTTAGTCCATCAGTGTTTTATTTCCAGGTTTTCCTCAGGGTTGTCAGCTCCTCGTCACTGGCTTGGTGGTTTTGTGAATCAACATCTATTTTTGGATTTAATGGTTTTATTTATCTGGCATCTTGTTTCTTATGTTCACAGTCTTTCTGTCAGCTTGTGTGGTCTCCCACCTTGAGGTTGAACCTTCCCCCTGACATTTTCATTTGACAATCGCTTCACTTGTGGTTGACCAGGTCAGATCTAGTAGGGCAGAAATTTTGTGAACTTTAGTTTAGTGAACTTTAGTTAGAAATATGACATCCTTTTATGGTGCCGAGTAGAAGTCATTCACTTATTCTTTACAACCACCCATTCTGCTGCATTTTGCTACCAAAGTCAGAGTGATGGGACAGGAGGAAAAAGATGGAATTCACACAGGTCATGTAACATGACTGTTGAAAAGCTCCAGATTCTGATATGGTATCTAACTATTAGAATAATTTAAAAGTAAAAAATTACAATTAGAACCTGTTGTTACGAGTCTCTTCCACATGAAACACTGAGCTTTTATTACGCGGTCTAGGTAACGTGTAAATGAAGCTGTATTTTTTCTCATTTATGGACATATTTTTAACCAAAAAGTGCTGAATTTATTATTGTGTGTATTACCTCTGAAGTGCTTCCTTCCTCCTATCATTTTCGGTTTATTGCTCTCCTTCAGCCACCAACCGCAGCCTCTGCACTCTGGCTGAAGTTCATACCAAAGAAACCAAAACCACCACCTGACTTATTGTCTTAGAATGAAACCCAAGTACCATGAAAACACTCAATCAGTCCATTTCTATCCACCCATTCCAAGTAGTACCAGGAACTGAAGTATGTGACGCATTCATATTTGATGAGGCATTATGTGATTATGTACATTAGAATGAGGCAGATTGCATAATCCTTCAAAATTCATCTTTCATAATGAGATATTTCTTCATCGTCATCTCCTAGGATGAGGTTGCCCAGCAGTATTTGTGTGTTTACATGCATTGCAGATTAGTTTGAATTTCAGTCCTCCTGTGTTCCAGATGTGTCAAGGCATTCTGCAGCTGCACAATTTATGATATTCCTTTGAAGAAGGTTGAGATTAATTTAGCCAAGATGAGTTTGCTTGGGGTTAATTTGGGGCGCCTTCAACACGTATCTCATGAGCATGTCCACTGCCAATGCTGTGACCAGCTCTTCCAGTCAGTTATCATTTGCAGTGCCAAAGTGATTCACTGTGTGCAGTAAGACGGACATTAATGTGAAAACGCATCAAATGTCATCTACTTAGTGGCCACGCACCCAGATGACAACCATGTGCGAAGTGGAAAACGATAAAGAGGAACTGGGCTTGGGGGGGGGGGGGGTATTGTCCCTTGAATATTTTTCATGGTTTCTGGATGTGTCAACTACAGACCTCAGAATGATAGCAGAAGTTAGGTAAGGGAAGGAATATTAAATCAAATTACAACTATTTTTTGAATTAGGAATTTATAATCGCCTGCTGCTTTACTGATTGTATAATTCATCTACAGCAGGCTTGTTCCTGGTAGTCATGAGCATACTGTCGTGAATGGTGCGACGAAGGACTCGGGGGAGCAGGCAAGGTGGAGAAACAAAAAGAGGTTTATTGAACTGGATAAATCAAGACTGGAAATAAACATTGCCACAGGGAATCAAAATGGGAGAACTGGGCACAGACATCAGGACAGTACTACGTCAATGACCGGGCTAACAACGACAGGACAAACGGGTACTTTGTCTAATACATAAACTAATAAGGATCAAAAAGAACCAGGTGTGGCCCATCAAGGTCATGTGAGGGAGAAGATAGGAGGGGCAGGTAGTTACGAAGACAAGGTTATCAGAGGTTGCCAAGACAAGAATGCTCCAGATTTGACCTAATCTGAATGAGTAAGAAATCCATTTAATTTCCTTCAACCACGTGAGACTCAATTGATTTTAGAAGTGCTCCACATTTGTCAGTTCAGTAGTTTGACAAACCTTGTCGTTTTTTTTACTGATACTATAGTTTTGTTATTTGTTAACAGGGATAGCTATAGCACATAGTAAAAGTGTAGCAAACAGTGATGTGAAAGGAAAGGACATTTTCCTTAAATTCTTTGATTTTGTAGATTAGGATGTATTTTTTAAAATCATGCAGTTCTCCCCAGTTCCAAACATTAGATCTACCTGTGACACATAAAGTCCTGTCATTATTTATTCAAGAAAAACATGTAGAACACCACATGACCTAGACGCTTTTAGAAAAAATAAACTTTAAGAGCAGTAACTTGAAGTAGTTGTTTTCTGCATGAGTTTATCACATTGTTCTGGAGGAATTCTGTCCAGCCCTTCCATGCAGCATTGCCTTATCTCAGTGATGTTTGAGAGCCTTCATTTGGCAGAGCCACAGCATCTCAGAGGGATTCGGGGCTGCTCTTCTGTTTGCTCATTCCAAATCCTTGATTCTTTCTATTCCTTCTAGTTCAGCTTGATCATTGCTGAAATCTTGTCTCCTTAGAATGGTGCATAACCCGCCAGACCACCAAACTGCTAAAAGTTTGGCTTGTAATGATCACCTAATCCAAGGGCTCCAAACTTTTCAGCCCACGACCCCCAAAATTGCAATGCCTGAGTCTCATTACCCCCATTTTGAGGATCCCCTCAGTAGATATCACCAGGGGAGAGCCACCCCCCCCCCCTGCTGGTGTAACTCCAACTTTGGGAAGCCCTGATCAAGCACATTTAATTAGTAGTACTTTGCTACTAATTAGCATCTTATCTCTCATGGAAGTAGCTGAACTTAATTTTTCTCACATGACCTGCATTTTGGTGGGGGTGTGTTCTCTTTTCTGAGCACAAGTATAAATCCAGACAAAGATGTGACTATGGTCAAGTGGTTGTTTGAAGCAAAATCTTGGCCTGGATTTGTACTTTCCGCCTTTGTTTCTGAGGCTGAATTTATTGAATTGTAGAAGCAGTTGAGGATCAAACGAATGTTATATATGCCTTGATATAACTTAAAGAGGGCATACTTACACATATATGCATACAGCCACTAGATTGACCCAAGAATAAACAGATTTAAAACCTAATAAAAACTCCATGACATATTGCTATCAGCTTCCATTCACTCAGGACACATATTGTGCATTTGGTTGAGGATCCAGGTGTCTAACATACTTAAGGAAATTGGAAACATGGTCTGCTATGTAAGTCTCAATGGAAAAAGTACCTTCTTCGTGGTGTTGTTGCAACCTTAGGTGTTGCTAGCAAGCTTTAGCCTGCTGGAGATGGCTATGATTTCAGTCAGTGTAGGCTGCCCAAGGTAGAGTTTCTCTAGCATATAATTATAAACAGTACACGGGTGTCATGATCCGTCCGTCCGAGCCTCATCTGTGCCACGCCCCCTCGCTACCCTGTGTTCTACCCTGATGGAAATCACCTGTTGTCAATTTGTCTGATCGTGTTCATCTGTTTTGTATTAGTTCAAGCCCGTCTCAAGTATTTAGTCCGCGTCTTGGTCAGTCTTGTCAGATCTGTCATTGTTGTGTTCTGTGGCGTTTACCACGTGTGTTCCCAAATAAAACCCGTATTTCTGGAATTCCTGGCTTCTGTCGTCTTGCCTGCTCCACGCCGCCGACACCCAGACACGCTTCGCACAACGCAACGTGACAACGGGAAGGTGGGAAAACACTACAATCTGCTTCTTTTTACTCCCACCTACAAAAACACTGAAGGTGATGGTGTTCTTGTGTGGAAGGTGGTGGTAGACATTGTGTACTTCTTCAGCATGCGTAGTGCAAACACAACATAATTGCAATAAGTGCTAAAAGAACAGGATTTAAGTCCAGGCAAACACTGCTTTTATCTTTATTTTTAAAAATCCTTTAGATGTTCTCCTGAGAGTTTCAACACTCAAGCTTACACTAGGCAGCTCATTCTTGTCAAAGTGATGTACAGTAGTAGTTTCTAGATGGCGGCATGTTTGGCGGGCTGTTAAAGGAACCTGAAGACACTGGCTGAAATATTATTGCTTTTATTTAGACCAAAGAGGGAGAAGAGTCTCAAGGATGCACCCTGTGTTCCCAGTATGCTGTTTTCCTTCTGGCTAGGCAGCAGTGAGGGCTGGCGGGGAGGGGGGGCCATTCGCGTGGCCTACACCTCTGGCGGGGCTCCATACTGCAAGGGGGCCAGAAATCCACTCTCATGCAAATGTCCAGCTCAATAGGCAGACATTAATCTGGCAGTAGCTTCTGAATACCAAATTAAAGCTGATTATCCCACGAACGCTTCATAGCCTGAGGTACTGAAAATATTTTTTTATAGCTGGCAGCTGGACTGATAGATCAGTCCACTAAATGACGGCATGAAAAAGAAAACCTTTCGTGTTGCATGCAATGCATGTCTTCAGGGCTTTTGCTGCCAGAACAAGTGAATAACTGTAACTACATTAACTGACTTGCTGAATAAGTGAAGGCATTTCCAGTTATGCACTGAAGTGACGTTTTTCTTTAATGGCGATCTTGAGCTAATCTATTTAATGAAAACAACTAATTAAAGCTCAAATGCAGCCAGTATACCTCTGAGTAGTTATTCATTACCCGTGTTCTCCCAAAACAGCTTCTGCCTGAGGGAAGCTATTCTCCAGTGTAACATGTAGAATCATCCCTCCCACCTCCCATGTAGGTGACCTAAGTAAGATCTTTAATTTAGAACAGTTATTTTTCATCGAGCTCTGTCTCAGCTTCAGGGACCTCATGACTAAAACAGCAGGGATGTAAAATATGGATTCACTTCTGCGCCTGAGGTCAAGTGTGAGTACAGTGTTCTCCTCTCTATGGTAACTTCACAGGAAGCAGGTTCAGCACTGCCGCCATTTTACTTTACCTTCATCACTCAATCAGTGCTTAACCTGTGCTGATTACATCAAGTGAACAATTCCATCACTCAGCTATTCTTACCTTTATCAGCCTCCATAAAGCCAATAATAGGCTATCAACTAACCAATTGGGCCACGGGGACTGGAAGCTGCTTAAGTAATTGCAGGTTTAGCAAAGCGAGCGGGAAAACACTAAGACTGACATCTGACTACCAGGATACTCACATACATACTGAGGCAGCTGGGGTAAACACCAAGACCAGTCAAGAACATGCTCAAAATCATGCTGTCTTTGCCGGTTTTGATTAGCTTCCATTAATTCATAATGACAGACTCTCAGAGAGCTATGCTTAACATTTTGTGGGGAGGAATTCTGTCGGAAATTTAGCCCCATGACCCAGGGAATCAAAAATATTTGTAATGCCAAACACATTTTTAACAACCAACTCTATGCTCACATTTTGTTCATTTTTTCTAACAATGTGCAACAGACTCTAGTAGTGCTGGGTTTATGATCAGTGGCCATCAGATGATAATAGCTTCTGTCAACAGCTCACCGCAAATGATAATTGCAGGTTTGGTGGCCCCGTCTGACTGCTTCTCAAGAAGGACCAGGACCATGACTCATCAGCGGTGATGAAACCGTCTCTGAGGGCTACAGTTTGCTTCATTTAATCACCATGGAGAGCCAGTGAGCGCGGCTGAGGGACAGGCAGCATCCATGCCAGCACTTGCTGTCTGCCACTTGAACACACAGACACATACACACACAAAAGCACGCATATTCAGACATAGATATTTACTGATGCGGTGCCATTTTTCATTAATCCCAGAAAAGGAACAAGCAAATCTCACAGAGACACCCAGACGGGCACAGACACACATACATTGATAGAGACATAAAGACATGTACACACACGTCCTTGTTTGATTCCAGGATTTAAATCATAGATAAGTCTTTTTCTATCCATACCTCCATTTTTGCTCAGTAATTATACAGTATGGAGATCTCAGCTGAGACCTTCCATCAAAACCTATTCATGGTGGCCCTAATCCTCACCCCGGCCTGTCTGCTCAGTGAATAGGCTGTAAGCTTTCACTGCTGGGTTTAATTTTTAATTTAGCAAACCTGGATTTTTATATTTCCATGTGAGAAGCCATTTTGGGCATCATCACTTTTTCATTCTCTTTCAAGAACAGGGATTGGCCCTTGAGAAAGGAAATGCTTGTGTAGTGCAGGAAGGATTACAGAAAATGGAAGAACCAAACCACCACATTACTATGAGCGTCTTTGATTTGATAGCGTGGAGGGAGGGGGGATATTTGTCTACATGTAATGTGCCTTTTAAAAACACGAGTCATGATGTTACAATAGACTGGACAGCATTTAGAATTAGTAAAATTCAGCTGAATAAATGTGTCACCTGGGGGGTTTTTGGACGTCGGACTGCTGTTGACCCTGTGCTACGATGATCCCTGTTGGAATTAAATGTCGACCTGGGTGACTTACCCTTTGGCAAGAGTGCAATATGCTCAGAAAGTGCGCTGACTAATTCAAGAATTTCGAAGTCATGCCTGGCACTCATGATTTACTCTTTCCCATGTGTTCCAGTCTCATAGGTGTGAAGGGTGTTACCACTATGGAGAGCATTGTGTCTCAAGAGGCAAGTGATGGATTAAGGAGCTGAAATGCTTTCAGTTCTGCACCTGAAGCCCCTTTCAGACATGCACTGCCGACCTGGACTTTTCTAGACATTACCAGAGGGGCTGTATGTGTGAACACAAATGTCCGGATCAGTCTTACAGACATTACGCAGACTTTACCCTGCTAGATCCTTAATACAAAGTCTGGGTAATTTCTTATTGACCTCCATGTGTGAATAGAGCAGGAGAAATCACCACGAGCGTCTGGGCATGTTGATGAAGCATCTATCAATCTGTCTGGCATGAAAACAGAAGAATACAAATGTCTGAGGGTGACGAAGAAGGGCCAATTAAACAAATAAGACCCCAATAAACATGGCTAACTGGAGAGATGACAAGATCATATCAATAGTGCTGTAAACAGAACTCTGCCGTTACTTCTTGCATCATTTCCTGCCTCCTGCATGCTGTATCCAATTGCTGTCCCTCATCTAAACCAACCAGAGTATTTCTGGTAGGTGTGATCACATCTGTCATGGACAATCTCTGGTTGTGTGCCACATGTGTGAAAGGGCAACTCCAGAAAATGCCCAGACCTGTTTCTCTGGACAGTGTCTGGAGTTCATGTGTGAAAATGTTCTGATTGTGTCCCACAGTGAGGAGCTGGAACAGGGGAAGGTTAAACTATCTAAGCTTGCATCCTTAACCCCACACCTTCTGCATCTTAAAGGCCTGCACCTTACATGCCTCCTCTCAATGGACACGATGACTGTGACCTCAAGCCATCAGTCTGTCATTTTTACAACCAGCAGAAATCTGACCATGAACAGTATGAACTCCTGGGTGATGCTGGGAGATGCAGGCAGCTGGGTGTGAGCAGGAGTCCCACCTCAGTGGTGGTCTTCCCCCTCTTTTATGATACACACTTCTTATCAACATTATTGGCATCCCTGAATTTTATATACATCATGAACAGTACGGAAACTGCTTAGGGGTAAACACACTCATATGTTTGCTACAGAATAGTACAAGACATAATGATAATTCAAAAAGATTGGGGGGGGGGGGGGTAAAATAAT
>JAODUD010000035.1:2115580-2127093 GCA_026784285.1 Stomatorhinus walkeri | reverse complement strand
GAGAGAGATTAGTGATATTTCAGTGAGTAAATGATCGTGGATGATTATGTTAATATATGATAATTTACAATTACACTTAGTTTTGTAGCGGGAATGCGCTTTTTTTCGTATTGCGTAATTAGGGTAAATATCCTCAAAGGACAGTGGTTTCTAGCTGAGATCGACATACAAACAGACATACGGGAATATAAATGATGTTTGATGCATAAACCGCGATTCTACACCAATGAAAACGTCGGTTTCTGCTCGTCGCAGCGCCCGCAATTAGCCGAGCCGCTCCGAGAACTTGGCAGTTCGCAAGGGAGACCTTGATAGCAGATTAATATTGCTTTAATTACGCCTTGGTTCATCATGTCTTGATAATTCGCAGCTGGCTGTTTTATTAGATAAAGTGAGGGCTCGTAATGGGCTTGTTACAGGGCTGTCTCTAGGTAAAACAAGAGTGCCCTGTAAACACCAAAGATATCACTTTGCTTCCGGAGAGAAACCAGGCTTTGAAACGCTCAGTGGGTGGGACTGGCATGTGTTGTGAGACACTACTCAGTGTAAACCAATTAAAGTCAGTTAAAGGGCTGCAATATTGACACCTTGCCATAATCCCATAAACTGAATTTTCACTGAGTCCCTATTGGCTTTCGCTCACTTTTACCCCATTATCACAATCATGGTACCTGCAGCTTGTTTCAGGAAGAATCGCAGGTGACACCATGGACTTGTAACTTGAACATTCTTGTTCACAAAAGTGCGCCTCCTGCAGGACTGAGAAGAAATGCCTTTGATGTGAATACAGTAAAATCCCGTTATAGTGGACTCGCTTATAACGGAATATCTTCAATAACGGACGAGGTCCGCTGGTCCCGGTCGTGCGCATCGGATATATATCCGCATCGGACTCTCATATAACGGAATTTCGCTTATAATGGACAAACAATTTGGTCCCCAGGGCTGCTTTTAGCTGTAGTTTTGTTGGGCTATAACAGACATGCAGGCCCCGCTTCAACGCAGATACGTAGTCGGGATTATTAATAGTCACGCATCTGCTCAGGTAAAATTGGATTACTACATGTACAATATAATAATTTATAAATCCAGTGTGTCTGCTGGGGTGTGGCATGTGTAAATGGTGTCCTGTAGTTGTGTTCTGGGCATACAGCAACTCTGGATATAACGGACTGTTTTGCCAGGTCACTTGAAGTCCTTTATAACGGGATTTTACTGTAGTTGTGAAAGGAGTAAAAATAATAATAACTGGATATAAGCAACAGCTAGACTAGCGGTTCACAATAATATTGACCAAAAAATGAATACAAACTTTTATCACATTGAGAAAATCATATTATGACCCCCCAATTTTTTAGTGATCCCTGGGCAGTTGTGATCCACAGTTTGAGATTAATCGAGTTAAATAACTCAGTACCAACCGGGAACAACAGCAGATTCTGTCATGGGTGTCATTATATCTTCTCACAGACTTTGTGAGAGAACCTTTACCTGTCACATCAGATGAAAAATGTTGTCCAATCACAGGGGTATGGCTAAAGGAGGGCAGGGGGTACAGTGCCCCCCCAACAGACCAGATCTAACCAATCACTAGTAATCCAATTGAATATTCATTGGAGCCCCTATACGAGAGAAAATATGATTTGGTGCCACCTCTCCTCTCGGTTGATAACTACTGCTGTCTCCACCCTTATTATAAGTAGATCCTCCAATTTTTTTCTAGAAGTAGCTCTCATTGAAAATAAGGTTGGATATTCCTGCGCAATATTCAAGCAAACTTTCACATCATGATCAGATTGCCCACCAGGGGACCCCCAGGACCTCTGACGTTATTCCAGCACTGGTGCTCTCCCACTGTGGCCACTGCTCACCACAGGAAGGAAGGTGTCCTGATAACATTGTTGTGACATGCAGTGCAGCTCTTGAGGCTGTGAAGTTCTGTCCTGATTTATTTGGGTTATGTAAGCACTGGTAAGACAGGCCACAGACTTATGATTAAAGGGTTCAAGTCCAATGTGGGGCAGCATAGTTTGAAAAATACACTTAACATTTAAATACAATGTCTACCTCGGTGAAGATTAGTGGAGAATCACGGTCCTTGTCTCCAAAGTCTGGTTCTCACACTGAACTCATGGAGAATGGGTTTAAATAGCATTTCAACTTTCAAGAAGTCCCATGTTTTCAGCAGATTATAGCATCAGGCTTTCGGGGTTTGTGTCAAGCATTTTTATTAATCACTCTGATATACATAAGGACAGGGTATAGGCATACAATACACATAAAATGATGTGCAGACCATGAAACACATACACACACAAGGATGTTTGAAGAGACATTTATGGTGGCGATACTTTCCAGGTCCTTCATCTAATCAGTGTTTGTAAACAAAGTGCATCAATGTGATCCGGACATAATGACCCCAATTACAGCCTTTCAGTCGCACTGCTGCTATCTATGATGAATGGCACCGATCGGTCTTATTTATTTTCATTATCAATGTTAATTGTAAATCTTGGTGAGTAGCACTGTCGCTTCACACCTCCCGTGTGGTGAGTTTGAATCCCACCTCTGCTTTCTGGGTGTGGACTTCGCATGTCCTCTCCCTGACATGGTGGCTTCTTCTTGCAGTTTGGTCTCTTTAAATAGTCCAGTGTGTGTGTGTTTGTGTGTGTGTGTGTGTGTGTGTCCTGTGATGCACCCCTCCAGGTTGTAACCTTATCCCTTATGCTGAGCCTGTGATAGGATCTAGGCCAGTGTTTCTCAACCCTGTCCTTGGGGACGCCCAGTCGGTCCACATTTTTGTTCCCTCCCAGCTTGAGAAACACTCTCAAGCTCTAACCCCCCCCCCTCCCCGAGACCCTGGCCAGGATAAGTGGACAGGTGAGTGGCAGTTTTGTTCCATGTGCCTTAATAGTCTAGAAGCCCCTTCCATGCTGTGCAGCTTCTGTGAGAACATGTCAATGGAAGGATATGAAGCCACGACGTTTCCATCGTCGCCTTCCCAGCTTCCAAGCACTGCTCTGGTCTGCCATAATAATAAGAACCCTGTTGTTCTATATAACCCTCAGTATATTTGTCCCCTATTCCATTTTGCTGCAGGCAAGATTAATTGTTCTTATTGTTTTATTGTCATTAAAGTGGGAGCTGTTTTGAGACAGCGCACTGCCTGACGTCTGTTAGCAATCATTGAGTGGTGTATGGTCTTTGTATAACCCCTGACAGCTTGTGTTCAGGACACCGGGAACGACACTATACATGAAAGGGTGGGAAGACACGCTCATTGTTGTTTGTCTTTGCTGAAACTCCAGAACGCCTTTTTTTTCCTCTGCATGACACAGAAGCGTTGATGAAAGAGAGCATTTGCTACAGGGCTGGTTTCTGTCTACCGATAAGTAACCGCGGAATCTTTTTTCCCGACTCGGAGGAGGAGGACGGGGCTGGAAGCTGCAGGAGCTTCTGCCTGAGGAGCGGCCGTTCCCCTTCAGATTGAAGTGTTTTGTCAAAGTGAGATTTTACTCCCGGAAAATTCTCAGTCACGCTTTTAATATACCTGCTTTGTCTGGCTCCATTAAAGCGTCCCTCTGAAGAAGCAGGGCGAGCAGCCCCGCGGCTGATTTTGGCACTTCTGAGATCCCACTCCTCTCATGCCTTCTGCATGTCATTTTTCGGTGCTGAGCCGATGGCTGCAATATTCTCGGTGCTTTACTTGGATTTAGGCTTTGAACCCGTCTCATCAGGGGGTTGGGATACAGCCTCAGATGAGAAATTTGCAAGACAATTCAAGTGTTTTTGAGAGTGACCAGTTTGTACCATCATGTGTCTAACTTATGAACATGCGCCCCTTTATTTTTATAGCTGCAGAGACAAGAACAGCAGGAAGGTTTCTCAATTTGTAAACCTGCAAAGGTCTTTCAAAGCTACATTTCTTTATTTGTTACAGGAATGTGTCATCTGGCTCTTTTCAGTGCGTTCAGGCTCATTCAGACTGAGCCGTGTGTCGCTGAGCTCAGTTCTAGATGTGAGATGTGTAACCTGATGTGATCTGCCTATTTTAGGACGAATCAGACTCACTTTTTCCATAACTGAAGTGAAATTGAATAAAAGTTTCATCCTTTAAGGTTAAATTAATATTTTAATTAAATTTTACCCCATAGCATGGCTTACTGGAAGGAAATGAGGGCAATGTTTATTAACTACCTGAGGAAGTTTCTCCAGAAACTGATCTCTAAGACTGACTATGGTGGAGGCTCCCTCATACATGAATTTTCACTTCTTACACATTCTTTTATGAAATAGAATTGGCATTCAAATATTAAAAACAAAAATCAGTAGATATATATTCTTTTATATATCATTTGTTATTGAGCAGCCATGTTAGGTTTTTCAAGGGAATGCAGTCTAAGAGTAAGCAGGTCAATATTACAAAGATACTGACAGCAGTGTTGATATCTGATGAACTTATATAAATCAACTGGAAGTCTTCGTAGAGTTCAGTGTCTGTCTTTTTAAGAGAAAACTTGTATATATTCAGTGTAAATATGCAAACACATTACTTTTGCTGGCTTCCAGGAGCACTGTATCTCGTGGAAGAGCGGCATGCTGGGATTGCTAGAGGCCCAGCCCCGCTCCACCTATGGCACCATCCAGTGGCCATGACAACCTAGTGCACTTGCCGTGTAAAAAAACAGCGGCTCACTTAAAACCACACTGCATACCTGGCATCGCCTCCCCAAATCACAAGAAATTGAAAGGGATAATGGAAGAATCATGGTCACTGCGGTCTTGGGCTTTGAAAGGGACCCTTTGTTTGCTAGCCTTTGTCCACTAGTGTTGCTACAATTATTCATTGAGTTTTGGTATCAGCTATTTTACCACAGCTAACAAAATGCATGGAGGCCATCGTTTTGTCCTGTTATCGGGTACATTAGTTCATTCGGAAGTCATATTGAACCCCCCATGGAAAGCAAGGATTTTTCTGAGCAGTTATTGAGTTATTGAAGTAGAGTCTGACGCTTGCTGAGGCTGAAACGTTAACACGTGTCGGGTCCCCAGGGGAGTGTTTCTGGTACTCTACATGAGCCCCGAGCCTCAGTGAGTGTGAGTGAGTATGCCTGTGTGTCAGTACGTGTCTATGATTGTCTGTATGTGTCCACGTGCCGCCATGTCGTGCTTCATCGTTGAGCGCCTCACTGATTCAGTATGTGCAGTCCAGCACAGCATGTGAATAGTGCTCATTAAGCACGGCGTTTATTTTTCTCTGTGTATCTTGTCCCCGCTGCCGGGGGATTGATGTCATTGTGAATGGTATTACCAGCCAAACAGCTTCCCCATTATCTGTCAGGCCCCTCAGTGTTTGATGAGAACAGGTATGTGGATCTCTGTCCCCATTGTGAGTCTATCCCCTGCACCATCAGCATTTTGTGTCTCTCGTCAGGGTACAGCTGGCCGCTGCCTCCAACCCTGTGCCCAATCTGGATCTACCTGGACGTCCTCTTCTCTACAGCGTCCATCATGCACCTGTGTGCCATTTCCCTGGATCGTTACATCGCCATACGCAATCCCATCCAGCACAGCCGCTTTAACTCCCGGATGAAGGCCTTCATGAAGATCATGGCAGTCTGGACCATCTCTGTTGGTATGTGCTAATATGGTGGTCTGGACCATCTCTATTGGTATGTGCTAATATGGTGGTCTGGGCCATCTCTATTGGTATGTACTAATGTGGTTGTCTGGACCATATCTATTGGTAAGGGCTAATACAGCGGTTCTGGACCATCTCTATTGGTATGCGCTGATATGGTGGTCTGGACCATCTGTATTGGTTTGTGCTAATACGGAGGTCTGGACCAACTCTATTCATATGTGCTAATATGGCAGTCTGGACCATCTCTATTGGTATGTGCTAATATGGAGGTCTGGGCCATCTCTATTGGTGTGTGCTAATATGGAGGTCTGGACCTTCTCTATTGGTATGTGCTAATATGGCGGTCTGGGCCATCTCTATTGGTACAGTATGTGCTAATATGGCAGTCTGGACCATCTCTATTGGTATGTGCTAATATGGCAGTGTGGACCATCTCTGTTGGTATGTGCTAATATGGCAGTGTGGACCATCTCTATTGGTATGTGCTAATATGGCAGTGTGGACCATCTCTATTGGTATGTACTAATATGGTTTCAACAGCACATGAGATCTTTGTGCTGCGGTTGTTGTTGTTGTGAGTCGGTTACCAGCTCTAATATTGTAATTGTGGAAACACTGTGGAACAGAAATGGATGTTCAAATATCTCAAACACTTGTAAACATGCTTAATTTCCCAGATGGAAATGAAGACCCCTGCTTTCAAAAAGAGTGTTCATATATTCATATGAAAAGTCTTTAATTAAAAATCTCCCAGCCAGTTCCTGGATATACTTAGTCCAGTTGGTTTTACATATTAACTTATGCTGATGGCTTCTGGAGCGTGACAGGCATTGGTTGGTTCTCTTTAGATCAGCTATTGAGAAAAAGGTGACAGAAACAATGACAAAAATAATGTTAGTCAAATCAATTAGAGTAGATATTGTCCACATTGATTTTCTGAAAAAGCAACTGATTTATTAGTGATCTACCATGAACAGCATGTCCACATACTGGCCAACTGCGTCTGGGTATTATGAAACCTCACATGAACACAGAGCACAGATAAGAGTAACAAAAGTGCATGTCAAAGAACACCTGCATGCAGGAAAACTATTGGTAGTTCTCAGCAGCTGCCTGATTTGGGGTCTTACTGCCAAACTCAGTCTGCTGCCAGACTGAACCTTTTCAATCGGAGGCCCTCTGTGTGCAGACCGTCTCGGTACAGAGCAGCCAATGGAGGTAGGGTGATGGGTGCTTGGAAGTGACCTCTTAATGTGTTCCCACAGACAGCCGCTGTTTATGGGCAGAGTTGTTGATGACTGTGGTCCTGGGGAGAGCCACTACAGGCTACTTCTGTGCTGCTATGATTGCGACGCAGGACATATGAGGGCTTTTTAAAGCGCCCTCTGGTGTTTCCAGTGAGGATGTCGACTGGTTAAATAGTCTGTGTTTGAAATTGTTGTGCTGCTTGATGGAAGGACTGGCTTGCTACTCTAGTACAGTTCAATGCTTCGTAAAAGCTCATTTCAGGCTTGCCAACTTTGGTCAGCTGGCTGAAATGAGATTTTCAATTTGAGTTAAGTCGCCACACATATTTATACATATGTAACAGTTTTATTACATTGTAAATAGTCTGTAGGGTTTCAAACTACCCCAATATGTTTGATGCAGCTCATTGTAGGTTTATAATGGAATAATATAGATTTGCGTTCTTGGATGAGCATGAGTGTTTGAAAGTGTGACTGTCACGCCAGATGTGTGAGAGTCGGAAACCTTTTAATTAGCATAACCTTTGAAGTTAAATGACCCTACCCTTGTATCTTGCTATTTTTCTTACGTAAGGAACAATATTATTGCATTCTTTACCAAAAAATGTTGCATATACACACTTTGCAAATTGACTGAGATGCTCATTAATCAGAGGGTAACCAAGTGACACAATAATGTAATTGGGATGTGGACACAGTTAATGGGCATCCCACAAACTCGCCTGCTGCTTTGCATGCAGTCGTCCGCCCCTGAAGTTCAAACAGCACTCAAGCTCATCCTTCAGCAATAAAGCCAGTCCTAAAATATTTATGTCACTCAATGAAAAGCAGCAATGACAGTGACACCATTATTTTTATGAGCTTGACGATTCGCTGTAAAAACAGTGGGGCAGATAGCTTCCTCTATGCACAACGGTGTCATAATTTAAAATAACAAAGTCCTAATTGGATGGTGAAATGTGGACGGTTTTATTTCACAGTCATGATTGTGATTGCTGTCCGTGACTGCAGCCCGAACCAGCAGAAATGTGTCAAGTGAAAGTGGTTCAGTTTAATTTAGCCAATACACGCTTCATGCATTCATTTTATGTGCACGTTTATTCATTTAACATTCATTTTACTCACAGCAGTTTACCATGTAAAGGCAATATATGGTGTCGGGCAGATGCAGGAGCCAAGCATACAGAAAGGCAACGGGGTTTATTCTGGAAGGACGCAGGACGAAACACCACTTCCATCAAACACGATACTACGCAACAATACACAATGACCAATCTGGGGAAGACTGACACACACGCTGACTAAATACAGGCAGGAATCAATCGACAACAGGTGGTCACAATCAGGAATAGACACGAGGTAATGAGGGGGGCGTGGCACACATGAGGCTCGCACGGGTGGATCATGACTATATATATATATATATATATATATATATAATATGTGTGCATGTATATATATAATGATTAATACAAGTGTGTATTGTGAAAGATAATTATGAACCCCAGCCCAGAATTAATACTAGTGTGGTCATATTAGTCATGCATCATTGTATAGCTGTATTATGAGAATATACAGTACAGATAATCATGACTAAACCTATTTGAGCAGCAAGAGGGAAGCTAAGTGCCACGCCCCGATCGTGCTAATCCTCTTGTGCCACGCCCCCCTCGTTCCCCGGTCCGTGCTCGGCATATTCATGACACTAAGGGGCTCTGATTATGGGTAAAAGTGCAGTTTTTTAATATTTAAAGAAGAAGGTTTTGAGTCTTTTTTTACATTAACCACAGAGGGAACACTGACACACTGCTGGGAATTCTGATACATACAGCTTTACAGCCTCAGATGGCAACATTTAGAAATGCTTTGCCATCAATCAAGTTTCCTCATTTCCTGTTTTACTGTTTTTAACCATCTATGTCTACAGTTTGTGGTCGGTGCAGCTTATGTTTGCACACACTTTCCTGTCAGTCACACAGGTATATTTTAGGCTTCTAGCTTTGCTTGCCTGGTGCCGTGTTTGACTTGCGGTCAGTTTGGATTTCCCAATGGCCAGACTATGGTCTGCCTTGATAACCTCATCATTCGGTTTTAGATTTGCTGAGAGATTTTCTAGATAAGTACAACAGGCAGAGGAATCTGCACTGTGAAGGCTGCTATTACCGGAAAATGTATTTGGAATTGAATGTTGGCTCCGGTTAATGTTGTTTCCATGCACAAGGAATTTAGTCTGAATTATCTCCATGCAGGAAAAATATTTAGTATAAAAATGCATTTTGTTTAGTGTAATGTTTGTGGAAATGTCTTTACTCATTGAACAAACTGGGTTTCATATTTATACATGATATAATTAAGGGTTGTGTGAGTGTATATAAACCGATTGCATCAGTTTTTGATATGCACTTAGATACACACAGATATGTAGCTGCTTGCGATCTCTCCTTACATTAATAACACGATATCCCCATCTTCGTATCCGCAGGGATCTCCATGCCCATCCCTGTCCTGGGCCTCCGTGATCACTCGAAAGTTTTCAAGAACCGCACCTGCCAACTCACGGACAACAGCTTTGTTCTGGTGGGCTCCTTCGTGGCCTTTTTCGTCCCCCTGATCATCATGGTGGTCACCTACTTCCTGACCATCGGTGCCCTTCAGAACGAGGCCACCCTCTGCTTGGACCAGCTGGTACCCAAACCCAAGTGGGCCATCCCCCTCAACTTCCTGCCACAGGGCTCCCTGTCCTCAGAGAAGCTCTTCTTCCGGCGGTCGCTAAGCCGGGAGGCTGGGCCTCAGGCTGGGAGACGGACCATGCAGTCCATCAGCAATGAGCAGAAGGCCTCAAAAGTTCTGGGTATCGTCTTCTTTCTCTTTGTGTTCATGTGGTGCCCGTTTTTCATCACTAACGTGCTGGCGGTGGTATGCGGTGGGGCCTGCAGCGCGGGCATCATGGACGGCCTCCTCAACGTCTTCGTGTGGGTGGGCTACCTTTCTTCCGCCGTCAACCCGCTCGTCTACACGCTGTTCAACAAGACGTACCGCTCTGCCTTCTGGCGCTACGCCCGCTGCCGGTACCGAGAGGAGAGGAAGCCACTTCAGCTCATCCTGGTCAACACCATCCCACCAGTTGCCTTCAGCCACAGCCAGCTGCCTCTGGGCGACATCGCCCCTCTGAGGAATGGGAACTGTGGAGCTGGTCGTCATGGTTACGCCCCCGTGGCCTCGAGGGAGGACAAACTTGGTTTGTCTGAGCTCGGGGGGATGAGCACTGGTGAGGAGAAGGTCAGCTGCGTGTAACTGGAGACTGGGGGGGGGGGGGGGGCTTGTGTATTTCCTCACTATAAGAACCATGGCAACCATGCAGGAAGTCCTGCAAATAGCCGTTATCTGCGAGATAAAGGCTCTGGGTTAAAGAGCGATTGATAAGGGAGCAATTAACGATGGAGCAATTGATGACAAAAGGATGAATCAGATAGAGGCACGACAAGAAGTATCCGCTGCTTTATAGACAGTGTTTAGTACTTTGGTGAAAGCATATCAAATAACTGAAAGCCGGTCGGCCTCAGAGAAACTGTGACCTCTGAATCCATACCACATATTTTTGTAGGAGACAAGCAGTCGATCCTGCACCTTGCAGCGTTTTGATGCAAAACAGCTCATGTGCATCCATGATTTGTTGCATCTTGTCTAGTTTCTTTTTTCAGTCAGTTCTAGGGATGGAATCAGCTTGATGAGGTGTGGGCAGGCCTTGTTGCCTTATCAGGACCTGGAGATGATTGATACAGATGCATTGTGGTTAGTGACCCATCCGGCCACTCTGCAGTCCTTGCTCAGACATTTGCAGAGCATGAACGTGTGGAGATGGCACCATCACTGCACCACGTGAATCTCCCTCTCCTAGAGAATGGCGCCGGCTGTGAGGCTGCATGGCTGTTGTTGGCACCCCCACACATCTCCTTCTCATACACACCCCTACACATCTCCTTCTCTTACACACCCCTACACATCTCCTTCTCATACGCACCCCTACACATTTCCTTCTCATACACACCCCTACACATCTCCTTCGCTTACACACCCCTACACATCTCCTTCTCTTACGCACCCCTACACATCTCCTTCTCTTACGCACCCCTACACATCTCCTTCTCATACACGCCCCTACACACCTCCTTCTCATACACGCCCCTACACATCTCCTTCTCATACACACCCCTACACATCTCCTTTCATCCATTTAGTGTCTCTCTGACACACAAACACACACAAACTCTAATTATCGCTCCTCGTCTGTTAAGTATTTCTCACTCACGCTCACCTCTCACATTCTCTCTCTCCTTCTCCATCTTTCTCTCTCTCTCCACCTTTACACCTCACAGGATCAGCCTCAGTGAGTATACAGTCATTGTCTTATGGCCATTTACTCAACTTTAAATCTTTAATATGCCCATGACATGTTTCATGTGAGATTTTTAACCAGGGCACCAGTGTGATCTTGCTCCTGTGAATTTCACTTTACCTTCAATAATTAAAATTAAATATTCAATGTGCCATTATCAGAGGACATTTTACCTATCAAATGAATAATTTCTGATATATTTTTCTTGAACTTTCATTAAATTATA
>JAODUD010000035.1:2097454-2108351 GCA_026784285.1 Stomatorhinus walkeri | reverse complement strand
TCCCTTGACTTAAACTCCACACACCTGGAGATATACCCCAACATCCTATTGGCTTTTTTTATTGCTTCCCCACACTGTCGAGAATGGGACATGGAAGCATCAACATACACACCTAGGTTTTTCTCATAATCAGCTACCTTTAATTCAGTAGGACCCATAAAATACCTGTACTTCATATTTCTGCTCCCTACATGGAGTACCTTACATTTGTCTATGTTAAATTTCATCTGCTGAATGTGATGGTCAGCTGGGTTGAGACTTTTTTTGTCATAGGAAACAGCATTATCTAGTATCTCAAAAAATCAGTCCAAAATTTACTGCCGCTGATATGCAAAACCCTTGAATTTGTATGAGCTCTGCATAGCATATGCTCTCCAATCCGATCATAGTCGTCCTTGCTGTGTGACATACGTGTAGGTACTGTGACGCATGTGAGAAATTTAACAAAAATTAGTGAAGAGAAGAAAAGTGAACAATAACTGGTCACTAAAAGTCATTCTTCATGTGCTGTATGGAAATATTTCAGATTCCATAGAGATGATGAGTAAAAGCAAGTGATTTTTCAGCACTTTGTAACTTGTGGCGACACCACCAACTTATTTGACAGACTCAGTTGGTATATAGTAACAACTTTGCTTCAGCTATAGTTAATTTCTGGTACATTTTCAGCAAGTTTTTAATTTAGAAATATCACAATATTTATTGCAAATATGTCAAATATTACAGTGTGAATTGTTTGTAGTATCATTTAGCTCTAGCTATAGGGCTACTTCAGCATTGTCACTGACTGGTCATTATTATAAAGACAGAAAAGTTAAACCAATGATGCGAGCAGTTTCAGGGCTGTACTACTTGAAATTAAAATTCTTTTTGCATCTTCATGTTACAGAACAAGAAATCCATTGCACCAATCACCTAAAAAGTACTAACTTCAAAATAGAACATGCCAGATGGGACGAACAATGAACAGTGTAATTATACAAGAAACACATTGGGGTGGGCCGCAGGGTGACATCGTCGCAAAATAGGGAAGTCCCCTGCAAATATGCTTTTATGTGGTCTACCACCCAGCATGAACTCTGTGCTACTTGTCTGATCTCAACAGCCTGCCACATCTCCAGTCAGCCCTTCCCACCACAGCCGTGCTGATAGTATATCAATGGCAGGTCCCTAAACACAGTCTGTGGACACCCAGACTGTCTACTGGGGCCTGCTATCAAAAGTGATTATCATCTCTGGCTCATTTTCCCTCATTATAGGGGAGCGTGCACTTTTAAAGCTAGCAGAAAAGAAAAAAACTGGTGCCTCTATTCTTCCCGTTATTCTTTTACATCCCTAAGATTTTTTTTGGTCCATGCTCCACTGTTGGTTTTTGTGTTACCTCATTTCTGTTTTTCTAATCTATTTTTATGTCTATTTAAAATCTATAAGTTTTATTAGAAAATCTTACATAATATTACAATATTAGTTTAATCGACTGAATATTAATACAGTTGATGAAACAGAACATGACAGTTTTAATGAAATAATCCTTTCTTTGCCATTCATACAAGTACATTGGAACACATATTTTCATATATCCCATGTGGCTCTCCTTTGAGACATACACATAGCTCAATGGACAGAGGCTCATATCAGCAACCTTCCAATCTTAGACACAGAGGCCTAAACTGCTGAGCTAACTGCTACCAAACCTATGGTAGGCTAGGCTATGATATTCGTTAGGTTAGGTGTACAGTGTTAGAATGCATTTTCGCTTTACAATATTTTTACCTTACCATAGGTTTGTCAGAATGCCATCGTAAGCTTGGGAGTGTCTGTATGGGAAAATATACAATAAAATAAAGATGGTCATTATATAAAATTGCTGGGGGTCAGAAGAAAGTCTGTTAATAAATCTTTAACTAAAAATATAATTTCTTTTAACAACTGCTATTGAGAACAATAAGTAGTATTGGAATAGCCAAGCCAAATAACCCATTCAATAAATTAAAACTGCAAACCCTGTAACTGCAAAAATCAAATAAACAAATCCCATTGTTGGAGCAGATAGGTAGATTGAAAGTGTTACTGTTTCCCTGCAGAGGGAAAAGGGATACTGGCACATTCACAAAAAAAGACTACATCATAGTTGATGAGTGGCGGGTCTTTTGAGGACTTTCCATGACACAGGAAGTATCTCCACTGGATATTAATACATGTACAGTGAAGTGCCCATAACCATGTAAACGTCAATGTGAAATCTTATGTGTTACCATCCGGTTACACACTGTACACAGATTTTAAGTCATCCCATTCATGCCTTACAGTAAACTCTGATATGCTATTATCAATTTGTAGGCCCTTGTAAGTCTGGGGAGTGCAGGACTCAGGAGTGACAGTAGAGGACTAACAGAAATCCTGAAGCACATAACCTAGGTTCTTTTGTGCAACTACTAATTCAGAAAATTAAACTGGTTTTACTAACCATTTATACCACCCAAAATGGTAATTACAATTATCTCTTCTCTTGTGTCCATCTAGTCAGACTGGTGTCGGCCTGTCTGGTGTTGGCCCGGTTTTCTATGTGCACACGAACACACACACATGCACGCACTCCTAAAAGCCACTCCCTGGATGTCTCAGTCCTAGCTGTTAGTAATTAGAAAAAATTGCAGGATGTCAATTAGTGTTATCGGTGGATGGGAAGGCTGAAGCTAGCTAAACTCTTCCATGGTCACGTAGCGCAGTAAAGACTGTATAATACCTTATAATGCCTGGAAATTCAGCTTCAAACAAATGTTATGGAAGGAACTGTGAATGCCATCTTTGAGTGTTGCAGGCGGTGGGGATGCGGAACAGTTGAAGGGAAGGAAAATGAAATAAACAAAAGAAATCCCAAAACAATTTTTTATGAGGAGGCAACATTGTACAAGTCACGTAGATATCAAATGTATAAATGAATTCAATTTGCGCATACAGGTAATAGATTGTGGAAGAAGGTAGTGATTATGTGACTGTGAAGTGAATTTTCCTGGAATCTTCTTGCATATCAAAACATAAATATGAATGAATACTAACAATAATAAACTAGTTTAACCAGATTATGCCAGTATATTGCAGATTAGATTTATGGGGGAAATAATCTGCCCATTTTGTATTCGCTTGCACAAACATTACAAGTATATAAAATACAGTTCTGGAAGTAGAAAATAAACACTCAGTAGAACCATTCACGAAACTTATTTTGAAATGGTACGACTATTTTTGCATGGTTTCTTTGCTGATATAAATCATCACAGAAGGACAGATAGCTTAATGATGTGTTTAAAAGACAAGCTTGATGTTTTTTTGTAGTAACACCCTTTACGGAAATATGACAATAGTGGTGTTTGTGTTGATTTATGCACTGTTTACAATGTTTATGTGCGAGTCCAGTACAATGAATTATAACACAAAAAGTTCTTGCTCTTCTCTAAGTTAACAATAAAAGCCTATGTTGTCCCAAAATATGCTAACAAAAACATACTAACTCTTGTAAAAGGAGTGCCCCTGCTCTGAATAATCACTAACAAAAACCAATGACACAAAACCCTCCCTGCTTGCCAGAAACATAGGTACAAGAACATAAGAAATTTACAAACTAGAGGAGGGCATTCGGCCCATCAAGCTCATTCAGGGAGAAAACTAATAGCTTAGAGTTCTTAAAATCTTATGTAGCTCTGATTTAAAGGAAACCAGGGTTTTCGCTTGTGCTACACTAGCAGGAAGACTATTCTATTCTCCAACTACACGCTGTGTAAAGAAGTGCTTCCTCAAATTCATTTCAAAATGTTCTCCCACTAATTTCCACGTATGGCCACAAGTTCCAGTATTTAAACCAATATTGAAATTGCCATTTGGCTGAACAGCATCCAGACCTGTAGGCTGTTAGAATCTTGTATACCTGGATCATGTCTCCCCTTAGTCTCCTTTACTCGAGGCTAAACAGATTCAGCTCAGCTAACCTCTCCTCATAAGACATTCCTCTAAGACCAGGAATCATTCTCATAGCCCTATATTGCACCCTTTCTAAGGCAGCAATGTCCTTTTTAAGGTATGGTGACCAAACCTGCACACAATATTTTAGGTGAGGTCTTACCAAGGAATCATAGGATCACTTCCCTTGACTTAAACTCCATATATCTAGAGATTATTTCTCATAATCAGCTACCTTTATTTCAGTGGACTAGTTTACAGTTTCAGTCTCATACCATTAAAGTTAGCCTTCCTAACATTGTATACTTTTATTTTAGACTTTGCTCTTCTGACACTAAAATTAACCATAACATAAATTTAACTTATGATCACTACCGTCCAGTGGTTCTAAAACCTCTAATTTTTAATTACATCTTATTAATCCTATCCTGGTTATTAGAGAAGAGAAAATCAAGAAGGGCTTCTCCCCTGGTAGGGGTATTAAAAAACAGAGTAAAAAAACAATCCTGTACTAATTCCACCATCTCTAGTTCATTTACATAAGAGCCAGAGACTGTGTCCCACTGTATCCCAGGTAAATTAAACTACCACATCATTTTTATTACTCATAATCCTGATATCATCATATAACATTCTGCTTTCCTCTGCAGCTACATTAGGTGCTCTATAACAAACACAGACAATTAAGCAATTTGAGTTTTTTGCATCTAGTTTTATCCATACAGATTCTGTACTTTTATTTTTTTTTATCAGTGAGCTCCCTTGCCTTCAAGTTTTCTTGTATGTATACTCCAACACCAACTCCCTTATTGCCTATCTGGTCTCTATGGAACAAAGTGTAACTATCTATATTATATTCTTCTCCATCATTGTTACTCACCCATGTTTCTCTTATTCCTATAATGTCATAAGAGTCTGATGAAATTAAAGTCTCTCAGTGTTTCTCCTACCATTTTATTAAGTATAATCCTGTCAAATCCTGTTGGTGTCTGTCTGCCCCCCCAAAAAAGCTGTAAACCTAGGGGAAGCACTGCCACTATATCATGAATTTTGTTTCTAATACTCCTAGTGTTTAAATACAGACTGCAAAAGGAAGGCCTTTTACAGTGCCGACTTTAAATATTTATTGGGGCTTTCTGTCTCTCCCCACCTATATTTTTGGCTAACCTCCCTGCCCCCCCCAGTCCCTAGTTTTAACATTCCTCAACTACTCCACACATATGCCTCCCCAATACACTGGTTCCCTTCTGGTTCAGATGCATCCCGGCTGGCTTGAACAGGTCCCACCTGTTCCAGGTCTTCCAGTGCCCCATAAACTTAAACCCCTCTTTCCTACACCACCCTTTCAATCAAGCATTTAATCTCCTTATCTCAACTAACTTAGCCTGGCTTGCATGTGGCACGGGGAGTATTTTAGAGAATACTACCGTGGATGTTCTGCTTCTAAGCTTATCCACAACTTCTATAAATTTATCCCACAGAACAACCCTCCTGCCTTGCCTATGTTATTGGTGCCAATATGCACCACGACCACTGGATCCACCCTGGTTTGGGCAATAAGCCTATCCACATGATTCTGAAGGTCCCCTACCTGGGCACCAGACAGGCAAGACACCGTACAGGACCCTCTATCATAGGTGCACACATAACCATCTATACCTCTAATAATTGAATCCCCCACTACCACAACCTCCTTACTTCTGGGGGGAGGGGACTCCTTGGTGCTCAAGGGCCCACCTGCCTCACCAGTCTCTTCAGGCTCTAAAGCTGGAAGCACCTGAAAGTGGTTAGACACAGTCACTTCAGGTGATACCTTTAAAATAACCAAAGTAACAATTACCTACCTTTGACTAACTTCCTGCTGAACCATGTTGAACTAAAATAAAGCAAAGTTGCTCTTGGGAGGAAGGCTAATTTTCTGTGGACTCTAAATGTAGACATAAGAAAATACACAAAATAATGACAATGTTTCAAAAGCTACAAATAAAATGTTACATATAAATAAAGCATACCTATTTATGTTGCCATTTGTCTTTTCATCAAGGCCATTTACCTGTGGGTGATATGCTGCTGTGACACTCCTATCAATTTTCAGTAAGCTGCAAAGACTAGAGTTGAGCTTCAAAGAATAAAAGAAAATAGATTCTTAAACACAATCACACAAAACTTTTGGCTTGGCAGTCACTTGGCACACTTAAGTAAACTTAACACTTACTTTGTTCACAAATTCTCTTCCTTGGTGACGGGCTGACAAATCTCTTTTTGGGCAGCCATGTCTATATATCATTAAGCACAACTGTTGAGCTATTTCAGCAGCACATTTGCTTTTTAATGGAAATGCCTCAGCCCATTTTGAAAAATTGTTTGCTGCAGTGAGAATGCACTGGAAGCCACTGAGGCATATCTCCTAAGGTTTTGCCTCTGGGACTTGTAGGACCCATCAGAAAGAAATGTGAGCAGATCTTTGTATTTATTCTCTGTAACTAAGGAGAAATTTTTCAGAATAGCTTCAGGATCCATTATGTAAGAAGCAATGCACATACTGTAAATAAAAATACCAATGTTAAGGTTCTTAGAAATTAAACAACGTTATCACTCAATTAGCAAGTATGTAGTGCAATATTGCTTTCTTTGAGATAACAAATGAGCATGGTGTCCACTAACTGCATGAGGACTAAATTTAATTGACAAAGTTTACACATGTATGCCAGTTTACAGAAGTTTAGAAGTAGTAAGTCAAGACTTGAAACATGACTTCAATTGAGACTTTAAATTTGATTCTTTTTGCACAAAAAACAAAGCGGACGTTCGCTTGAAAAGTTAACAAATGCACAATGGCTTAAGGAAAATAAGTATCAACTTTAATTTAAGTAAAACATACAATACTAACATTTTCACTCGAGATTAGGTAGGAAAAATATTAAGCGTGTACAATAGGTAGGACAGCTTTATAGGTAGGATATTTTGTCAGATCACCTGTTTGGAAAAAAAAGTGGAAAATGTCCTCCTGGCCCCAACTGGTGACTGAGCAAAGCTCAGGAACAACTGTCCTTTTCAATCAGCACTGGATAGATGTTTGAGAAACTGAATGAAACAATATTTTGTTCAAATCATATAGTATAGAGTATGATTTTATAATTTCTACTAAATATAGTTACAGGAAATATCAACCCAGTGCAAGTCAAACAAAAATAATTTTCATAACTATATTACATACATTTTATTTCAAACAAATTATTATTAAAAGCATAATACCCACTTTATCCACTTTTTGCTACATATCTTTGTAATGAATAATTCTGCTAATTGTAAGTGGGTCAAACTTAACTCAGTAAAATATATATACTACAATGAGCACCTTGCACATTCAAATAGTAGCAAAATATTTCCGTTTGCTGGAAAAGTGGAAAGTCCTTCCAATATGTGATATCGTGTTTCGTTGGTGTTCTAGCTTTCAAACAAGCATGTGGAACTTTCTGGTGCATGAAAATGCAAATCTGTAATAGTTGTCCTATGGACAGATTCCCCCACCTGAGCTGTAGATCTCTGCAGCTCGTCCAGAGTCACCATGGGCCTCTTGGCTGCATTTCTGATCAGCGCTCTCCTTGTTCGGCCTGTGAGTTTAGGTGGACGGCCTTGTCTTGGTAGGTTTACAGTTGTGCCATACTCCTTCCATTTCTGAATGATCACTTGAACAGTGCTCCGTGGGATGTTCAAGGCTTGGGAAATCTTTTTGTAGCCTAAGCCTGCTTTAAATTTCTCAATAACTTTATCCCTGACCTGTCTGGTGTGTTCTTTGGACTTCATGGTGTTGTTGCTCCCAATATTCTCTTAGACAACCTCTGAGGCCGTCACAGAGCAGCTGTATTTGTACTGACATTAGATTACACACAGGTGCACTCTATTTAGTCATTAGCACTCATCAGGCAATGTCTATGGGCAACTGACTGCACTCAGACCAAAGGGGGTTGAATAATTACGCACACCCCACTTTTCAGTTATTTATTTGTAAAAAAATGTTTGGAATCATGTATGATTTTCGTTCCACTTCTCAAGTGTACAGCACTTTGTATTCGTCTTTCACGTGGAATTCCAATAAAATAGATTCATGTTTGTGGCTGTAGTGTGACAAAATGTGGAAAAATTCAAGGGGGCCGAATACTTTTGCAAGCCACTGTATGTGTCTTTGGTTAAACATGAAGGCTCAAAATTGTGTAAATAGGGACACTTGGCAACTGGCTTTGTGGTGTTAAAATATCAAGGAATTTCTAAGGCATTTCTGAAAGAGAAGGACAAGCCTGAAGCCCGATGATGTGTGGCAGCTATAGTCTGCTGCTGAAGTGCTCATGCTATAATGACAGGAGCCTGAGGGGACATCGTGGTCTTGGCACTGACTGCTTAATGTTAGGAGTCCAAGGAGGGGCCTGGGCTGCTGTTTCAGCTTGACTAAAGTGTCCATCGGCCAGTAAACACATCACTTTGGGTAAGAACATGATGCTTATCTGCGTGTGACCACTTCTGATGGTGGGTTTGCTCTCCTTGACACGCAGGATTGACTTGCACCGAGCAGAACTTCATCACCAAGGCGGGCAGCCAGCAGGCAGCGTCTGAACATGGCCTGATCGTCGTGGCACCAGACACCAGCCCGCGTACGTGAGCCGCATCCCTCCTTCAGACTGACTTGCAGACTCTCTGGTTTCTTGGCTTGTTGATCCCTGCAAATAGACCTGGCTTCACCCGGAGCATGTAAAAGCTGCATGCTTACCACCTGTTCGAGTGCGACAGTCAGCTGATTCGAGACGAGCAGTAAACAGTAGCATCTATTGCCCTGGATTGTCCGTCACTGACTTTGGAGCAGAACAGTGTCTCTCACCTGCTTTCTCCTCCCCACTAACTCCCTCTTGGCTTCCCAGGTGGTTGTAACATCGAGGGGGAAGAGGAGAGCTGGGACTTTGGGACTGGTGCGGGTTTCTATGTCAATGCCACAGAGGACCCCTGGAAGCAGAACTACCGCATGTACTCCTATGTCACGGAGGAGGTACAAGCCCCGCCCCCAGTCCAGCCCGTGGCCCCGCCTCTGCCCTTCCCGTGGCCCCGCCCCCACTACCCCCTTGCATCTAGACCTTTAAAAGCATGTCAGCCTGTTGGATTGTTGCTTTGATAGAATCTGATTTGGAGGAAAATAGAGGTAATTTGGCTTTCCTCAGGGAGAACTTTCTAGAATTTATCGTCTGTCTGTGTAGCAGCAGTGTGTCAATATGACCCAGCCTGCAGGCCGTGAGGCGACAGGCGGCTGTGGGAGCCCTCTACGCTGTCTCGGTGGTCTGTCTCTAAGCCCCGATACCACCGTCTCAATGTTTGCGTGAAGCCTCAGGACGCTGGTATATTGTGCTTCCATTTTTAGATGATCAGGATGTATCTCTAAGCTTGTGTTTCCCTTACTGTCCTTCTGAATGATAAATGATGACAAAGAAAGAAGACTTTGGCCATGGTCCATTCCAGTTGTGGTTTCTGTCATCCAGGCCGGAGTCCTCCTTTGGCCGTCTGTTTTGACATTACGTTCTCAGATGGGTTCAACACTCCATTGTCTTACATCACTGCAACAGTCTAACAGAAGAACATTTCCAGGGCACTCCTCAAAGCAGGACTTTTAGTAAATATAAAAAACAAAAATATACATCATTTATACTACCCATTTTCTCTATTCTGGTAGAGTCGTACCTACTTTCATCTGGCCATTACAGTGTACCGGCCAGCTACCTCTCCACCCCACAGGCCTGAGTCACCTTCCAGGTTATAATGGTAAAAACAAATCCAGTCTGGGTCAGTGCTGTTCTCTCTCAGTGTAATAGTTGGAAAACTCTCCCAGTGTCGTGTGTACCTAGGTCTGGGGTTGTCCTGGGTTGTGTTATGAGTGCAGTGTGAGCTGTTTTTCTTTGAACCTGATTACAGCTGAGGTTATGATTAATAAGCCGGCCCACTCAGCAGGCAGGCGAGCTGAAGCGTCGCGGTGACTTGTCACCTTGCTGATACACACGCTGTGATCGGTAACACAGGCCTCTAAATGCAGCTGTGCTTAATCCCCAGCAGGGGGAGATAGAGTGGAAGAATGGTGCGAGTGGCATTCATAAAGTAGACTTTTATCGCAAAGTGATTTATAGAAGTCAGCTCTGTTGAACTTTATTTATACCCCAGCTTTGATAAATACTATTTGCTTATTGGTCCAGAGATGTCACATGGGTGTTGATTATTTCCGTGTAACTGCACAGGTAGTTCTGGCAGCCTATTAAATGTCCTGTATTAATGTGTTTTAATGTTTTTGTTAAACATGTTAATATACACCAGGTCACATCATGCCAAGCTGTTGTTGATTATTTTTGTATAGCGACACAGCTTGCCGTGTTTTATCCCTTACATAAACTATATTAAAAGGTTACCTGTTGAAAAACGTAAGCACAGTCTGTTGGCTGAGCCTCCTGCCGTCCTGTTATCTCTCTCTCTCTCCACCCCTCAGCTGCCCCGTCTAATCAGCGCCCATTTCCCAGCTGACCCCGAGAAGATGTCCATCTCGGGTCACTCTATGGGTGGCCACGGTGCCCTGATATGCGCCTTGAACAACCCAGGGAAGTACAAGGCAGGTTTTCTGCATTTCACCGCTCACGTCTGTAAATGAGCACGACAGATCTGTCTTACAGTGGTTGCTGTGAGCGGCGTGTTTTGTTGACGCTGACTTGCCGCCTTCGCCATGGGGGGGCTGGCTGCTCTTACCCACGTCCTGCCTCCCTGTCTAGGCTGTGTCCGCATTCGCCCCCATCTGTAACCCCATGCAGTGTGCCTGGGGACAGAAGGCCTTCGCCGGATACCTGGGCCCCGACAAGTCGAAATGGGAGGTAGGCCTTACGGCCTCCCGGGTAGGGTGGGGGGGGGGGGCCGTGTGTCA
>JAODUD010000035.1:2085973-2097354 GCA_026784285.1 Stomatorhinus walkeri | reverse complement strand
GGGTAGGGTGGGGGGGGGGGGCCGTGTGTCAGCACCCTGCCTGCTGTGCTGGACCTGCTGTGGCTCTCTGCGGCTGGGAAAGGACCCTCCACAGTTTGTTATGCTTCAGATGTTTCTTCCAGGGCCTGGAACACGTGGGATCCCTGGTCCCACTAAGCAGGGATTATCAGGAGATTATAGGGTGTCTGTAACCAACGGGCCATTTAATAGGAATGAAGTCATCCCTTCGATTCAACCAGCAGACAAAGGGCTCCGCAGGATTAAAAGCAGAATTGGAAACCTTAATTAAGGAAACACATTTTAATTGGCACCCGCTTTATATTCTATGTATTGGTCGTGATGACATTCAGAAATTCACTGAAGTGCAGTTTAAAACCCTGTTATGCTTTATAATACGCTTGCAGCTAGATCTACAGTGTTTATTTACCGATTGCTTCCAGTTAAGTCATTAATCATTTATGTGAGGTTTTGGCAAATGCTTGACAGAACTGTTTGTTATATAGTGTTTGTTAGAAGTCTGAAACACTCTAACTTGGTGAGCTGAACTGTTTTTGCACTTTTTATGTGTCATCCTAAAGTGAGTTGTCATTTTGAAGGTGCTTAAATATTTAATGGATATTTTATTGCCGACAGCCGTCAGCCAAATAACTCATTGTTCGGTTTAAAATAATTTCTGCCAAACTCTGCTGGAGGGACAGAGATAAGCTAGATCAAAGAGCAGAAATGCACTTCGGTTTAAAGACCTTTTGCCTGTGGCGATTGATTCGATAAATTTAAATTAAAGTTTTAGACTGTAAAGTATTTTGTAACACCTCATGTGGTCTGATCAATTAAGATGGTTTTAGGAGTGAAAGCCTCTAAATAAGGGACTGCGGCTGTTTCTGTTGCAGACTTATGATGCCACCGCGCTGGTGGGGAGTTACTCTGGGCCCCAGCTGGACATCCTGATCGACCAGGGTCGTGACGATCAGTTCCTCTCAGCTGGCCAGCTGCTCCCAGACAACCTCATCGCAGCCTGCACCGAAAAAAAGATCCCTGTGGTGTTTCGGCTGCAGCAGGTAAGTGGTGCCACCTGGTGGCAAAAAGGGAAAAAAAAACAATTAAATTTATTTTAAGACCGTGCATTCAGAAAGTTTTCAGTCCTTTACTTTTAGCAAATTTTGTGTTGCATCCTTGTGCTGAAATCATTTCGATTAATTTTTTCCCCATAAATCTACATACAATACTTGGTTATAACAAAGCAAAAACAAGACTTTTCCGGATTTATTGACAATAAAATCACATTGACATAAGTATTCAGACCCTTAACTCAGCACTTAGCTGAAACACCCTTTGCAGTGATTACAGCCTTTAATCTTCTTGGGTACGACATGACAATCTTTGCACACCTGGATTTGTGGATTTTCTGCTACTCTCCTCTGCAGATGTTCTCCAGCTCTGTTATTTTGGATGGAGTCTGTCAGTGGGCAGCTCATTTCGGGTCTCTCCATAGATATTTGATTGGGTTCGGACTGTGCTGGGCCACTCTAGGACCTTTAGCCACTCCTGCATTGTCTTAGGGTCATTGTCCTGTTGGAAGGTAAACCTTCGGCCCAGTTGCCTTGACACCGACTTGTCTCCCAGTCCCTGCCACTGACAAACACCCCCCAGTATGACGCTGTGATCACCATACTTCACCAACCACTACTTGGTTGTTCCAAACTTCTACTAGTTAAGTATGATAGTGGCTACTGTGCTCTTAGGAACCTCCAGTGCTGCAGTTTTTTGTAGCCTTCCCCAGATCTGGGCCTCGACACAATCCTGTCTCTGCAGGCAATTCCTTAAACCCCTTAGCTTGTTTTTGCTTTGATATACCTTGTTAACTGTGGCACCATTATATAGACAGTTCTGTGCCTTTGCAAATCAAATCCAGTCAGTTGAATTAACCATAAGTGACCTTCCAAACAAAGTGCAGAAACATTGATCATTAGAAGTGGGTCAAAGTATCACACCAAAGGATCTGAATACTCATGTCAATGTAATGTCCAAATATTTCATTTTTAGTAAAGAAACAAACATTTCTGAAATTTTGTTTTGACTTTGTCATTAATGTGGTATTGGGTGTAGATTTATTAGGGGAAAAAATGAATTTTAATTATTTTAGCATGAGGCTGCAACATGGGTTTGCAATACTAACAAATTCTAGTATTGTGCAAGGAAATGAGCAGTGAAATGTATGTAGTATATCAGGCAAAGATTGGTATTTATTATAAATGTATTGTGTGAATGTATCAGATTAGTGAAACTGTTTTTGGGAAATTCAGCTGCTTATTTAATGTGAGGTACGTACAGGTTTAAATGAGTGACATCACTTCTCCTTCCTTCCATGGTCTGTTCTCAAATTTATTTTGTGTTGTTATCTTTCCTTCTCCAGGGCTATGACCACAGTTATTTCTTTATTTTCTCCTTCATCAATGACCACATCAAACACCACGCCAAGTACTTGAACGCTTAAGGTTGTGATCACGAGCTGGATGTCCGCAGTGCCTTTTCACGAGGCCCCGCCTACCCAGTGTCCAGCGCTTACCCGTCTCACTCCAGCTACAGTGTTAGCTGTGTTGATGGGGTAGTGTGAACTGCTGACTGGTGTGTGCCAGTCCTGGTTGATGTTCTCTTTGCATTTTTCAAAAATAAAAGGTCAGCGATTGGCTAACAGCATCTGCTTCCATCTCACCCATAAATCTGAGACCTGTACTAGGAAACATTATGTCCAAGGCAGGATGGGATACCAGTTTATTGCTGAGCACTGACACTTGGGAAAATCAAGTATGTGGATTGGTTGGCAGTTGGCAGGGACCTTGGCGGACCGACCCATTGGCTTCAGGAACATGGAACATAACCCCTCTGGTGGGAAAGAAACCTGAGATTAGGTATGGCCAGGCTCAGACCAAAAAGCTCAGCATGGGTTCTGGAACCAAACTCTTAGAAGGAAGCTGCACTCAACTGCATTATGGAGAGGTGCTGGGCAGTTATTGGTCTACTTCAGCCCCCTGGTTCAGTGTGAATACATTGGAGTTCATTGGGGAATAAGAGAACTCCATCGAGTTCTGACTATGGATTGAGCCTGTGCACTGAAAATAAGTTCACTGCTTTTCTTGGAGGCCTTGGATGGGGTGCTGGGACGCACCCCCTCTGTGGACTCTGTTATACTGGGGGGACTTCAACATCACACGGGTAATAAGGAAACATGGGAGGGGTATGATTGAGAGATCGGGGCAGATTGAGCTGCCCGATCTGAAGTGCTGCTCAGTTATTGGATTTCGCACCAAAACAGACTTGTTTCCAGTGGGTGTTAGCCTCCATCAGTGCTGTTCTGTGACACTGATTCTGTTCATAATTTTTATCGATAGAATTTCTAGGTGCACTCAAGGGGTGAAGGGTGTCCAGGTTGGTGACCTCAGGATTACATCTCTGCTTTTTGTGGATGAGGTGGACCTTCACCATGTATCAGGCCGGTTTGCGGCTGAGTGTCAAGAAGTCAGTATACAGTTTAGTCCATGGCACTCAACTGGAACGTGGTAGATTGCCTTCTCCAGGATGGGAATAAGTTACTGACTCAAGTGGAGGAGTTTAAATATCTCAGGGTCTTGTTTGTGAATGAAGGAAGATGGAAGTGCAAGATCGACAGGTGGATGCGTGCAGTGTCTGCAGTTATGTGGTATTGCTCTGTCTAGGCAGAGAGAGAGCTGAGTCTGTGTCGAAGCTTTCAATTTACAGGTCCAACTACGTTCCTACCCTCCCCTATGAGCTTCCTTTGCAGGGTGTCAATCAATCAGATGTCAGTCCCACCTCCTCTACAATCTGATTGGTTAGCTCCCTGAATCAATCAACATTTTCCAAAGGCTGCTAAGGGATGCCTGAGCACTAGTGTAATCGGTGACAGTCACTCCTCCTGCTTTGTCAGTAGGCAATGGAATTTTTAAATGTAGTCTGATTTTTAACATATTCCTAAAATCGTATGCATCCTTTTTTCCTGATCTAAAGATCAAGTTCATGTTTATGAACTCTTAAGGATTTGTGGGAAATTGGAAGCGAAGTGAAAATATGCAAGTATGCAAGGCAGTTGTATTGTTAAAAAAAAAAATAAGCTGAAACCTGAGTAACTGCTTCCGAAAGTTGCCAGGCACAGTTGCAGATACTTAGACACAAAGGAATGATTTGGTGTTATACTCCGTTGCCTGGTGCTGACCAAAATGCTGATCCTCAATTCCCATACTTCTGAGCTCAATTCCCCTTTACAGGTCAACAGTGTTCACAGAAAGCCTTCAGCAGGGACTAAATTGGGGTAACTGGTCTCAAGCTCATTTCCTACACTGCAACTCCAGCCACTGCGGTGCTGACAGCCTGTCTGCTAAGTAATAAAATAGCATCAGTCAAACACACAGCTCTTTAAACAAGGCTTTATTGTTAAAGTAATATTTGAAGTATGTACATTATTTACAGCAACCAGCAATTAAGGTGACAGTTTGGATATGTCTGTGTCATTATCTAACGTTTGTACATCATATAACTTTAGAAATGCCACATGAATGTGTAATAAAGTATTAAGTACTTCATTTTTCAATATTGAAAAACATAGATCTTTAAAAATAAGTAGAATTAAAGCCATTATAATCCAGTTTTGTAGAAAGTAGGAAACATCTGCTCTAGATGTGACAGAATACAGCTTGAGATAAATATGCAATGTGACATTTGTGTAAGACTGAAGGGTGATCTGTGAGGTGACAAACCTGTTAAATTCTGTAGATAATGCAAAAGCAGTATCACTGACCACCACCTCACTCGTTTCATGAGAAACATCAGAACATCAGCTGATTGGGATTAAACACGTAGATGTGAATGTGCCCTGTGCTTAACAGTCCTCTTTCGCTTTCCCACACTTTATTTTATGAGGTCTGCAACAATAATTTAGTCATTTTGCTTCAGAATTCTTCATCTTATTATTTTGAAAGACTACACCTCACCAGCTGTGTTGGCATGAGGTCTAACGAGGCCAGTGTGCTGCAAGTACAACATGGTGCCACTACAGTAGTTATAATATTCTTCAATTAAAAACAATCTATTTGAATTTTAAGGCAAGCGTCTGCATTGAACAAAATGCAATCTATAAACACTACTTCCATTGTATGAGAATTTTCATGTTTTTGACCTGCCAAATGTTTAAGTAAAAATGTAGATAAAATCATAAAATGCCCTTGATTACTCTCCTTCAGCTGCACATAAACTCTAAATGAATATCGATAATTAGCTGGTGTTACAAACATGGCAACCACACCGTCATAAATGTTCCATCCTTCCTCTAACCTCTTACAGTGTTATATGGTCATGATTATTCCCCGTAGCATCAATCAGCGCTTATTCAAAACACGGCTACATTTCCGAAAGGGAGCTGGTTAACAATGTAAACAAACAAAATATAGGAAGTTCGTCCTAGGAGAAATCTCCATGGCAGCCCGGTAAAAATCACTGCATCTGCCTGAAATGAATACTTTCATGTCTCCTTTGTTGGTGTCACTACGGTATTTAGGTTTCCTGTAACATACGCTGAAACCCCAGTCCCCCAAGTACAGTGGTCACAATTCATTTAGCCTAAACCATGCATCCTATCAATTTAAAACATATCTTTTTTCAGATAAATTTTCTCTTAAACAGTTTATAAAACAGAACATCTTATAATGAGGATGTTTCAAGACAAAACCTAAACTGAACAGCTGTTCATAAGGATCTTTATCAAGCTACATGGCTGTCAGCCTTGATATCCAGAAATAGACGTGATTTCCCAAACTGTCGTAATTATAAACATACAATATTTACATTTAATCTCCCTTTGGAAAGACAAAACATACTGATGCTCATATATTTATGAATATTTGCCTGAATCCCATTTATATAGTGTCTCCTAGTTCAAGCATTAAACATCCCTTTATAATTCCCGACATTTTCCACCAATAACAAGCATCCCACCTTAGGGATATTGATTTAAGGGAGGCAGGTGAGGGGCATCCGGGAGGGTGGGGGTGCTGGCCAGTGCTTGGCTGGTATTACCGTAGTAACTATATATTGCGGATTGGGGTGTGGGTGTAAAATTTGGGGCAAGGTTGCAGCAGTAAAACTTACAGCCGGCTAATTTTCCACAACTGAATAGCAAAACGACAGATTTCCAGGACATTGCACATCATTTGCGGGTGTCGGGGCTGCTGGCGATTTGCGAGAGACGTCTGGGAGAGGTGGGATGTCTGCAATAAAGACTAAAAACTAATGAAATACCAAGTTGTTCACCTGCAGCGAGGCAGCAAATCCTTTTTTTCCATCCATTAATCTATAGCACAATTGCCTATAGCTGACAGTTAGTGTTACTGACACTAATGGAATGAACAGGCTCTGCACACTAGTGCGACATTCTACACCTTCCCCAGCAACTTACACAGACCATCAGCACATCATGGATCCATGTCACTCTTACAATACGCATCCTAATAATCATATTAGGCACAAAAGTATTCGGTGTGATTTTTAAATGTAAGTTTTATGTTATTTATTTTTTTGGTTTCCTATGGATATCAAAAGACAGCTTAGTTTTGTCTGCTAACCTCAGACAAACTTCTTCCTTAGTCGCCTTATGAAAGCGGGTTCTTACACAGTAAACCATCCCTGTCTCGCAGCGCACGCACGTGCACACACACACACACACACTCACAGTACTTTCACAATGGAAGTACATTTCTACCTTTTTCCCTAAGCAGTGGCAGATTCTGATGTCATCTTTCAATGACCCACCTCTGGAGAGAGTGGCCCCTGTTCAAACGATGACTTTAATTAAACAGTATAAAACAGTTTAATGGGAGCTGAAGCACATCCAATGTCCAGCAGAGCTTACGGATTGGCACTACAACAGCGCCACTGCTGGACTACCAGGCTGCCACCGTAGCGCTGCTGGACTGTGTGCTGGGAAGCACGTCTCAAACACAAATCACTGTATGTGTAGTGAAGGCCAGGCAATGCTCTGCCTCACTAATGTCCTTCCTGTGGACCAATGACATGGGGTGGTCATGTGGTGTTTCCACATCATGCGGTGCAGGATCATCCAAATGCTCTGTGTCCTGTTAGACCCTACAGGGGAAAACTAGAAAAATTCTCTTTCTCTCAAACTCACTCACACAGACACATTGACAAAAGCAGGTAAAGCACTCCTTCCCCACAGTGGATCCACGGCGTCCTGAGAGAGACACGCCCCCTGATTTACACGCAACCTTCCTCACAAGCTGCAGCAATGCTATCAGGTTGCCTGGACCTCTGGGCAATGAGTCTGTGACCCAGCTCATGCATAGACTGGGGCCATAACCAGCCTCCTATCAGAATGCACAGAACAGAGTAATCTGACCTACACCCAGAATCATATATTAAATATTAAAATATATAGCTTGGATATACTGCAAATTATACATCCCTCACCCAGCTGGATGACTCTTTAATAAATAAATATAAATATGAAGGCACCAGCTGGTGTCCTGGTTTCTAAGGCCTAAAATGAAAGCTCAGAGTTGTGAGAGACTCTGTCGCTCTTTGCTTTGGTGACAGTATCCCTGAACTGAACACAGGAAGTCCCACTCCGGGGGGTGGGGGGGCCTGCACTGAGTGGGGCGTCCCGGCAGTGCGGAGGTGGCGTGGACCCCCAGGTTCATTTGGGTGGGTGGCATTTTCCCCCTGCATGTCTGTCCTTGTCTTTACGCCACCGGCCGAGCACGGCGCCCGTCGCGCCGCCTCCCGCAGCCTCGCTCACGTAAAGGAGGCCTGCTTGCTGGCGGCTTCCTCCACCAGCGCCTGTACGGTGGCACTGACCTTCATCAGGCCCTTCTCTTCAAGTATGTGGTGAGGAAGGCACAGCTTCTCCTGTGACAGACAGCAGAAGAAAGGAGGGCGAGAGGAAGAGAGGACAAAGGAGAGGGAGGAAAAGCAGGCAGTGCGAAAAAGAGACAAAGTCAATATGGTCTGACTATCCAGGAAGGTAACTGAGCGCATAAACAAAAGGGCCACATGTGTTTGTGTCGCCGTCACATGTGTACGTGTCCCTCTCGTGGGTATTCCTTTCACGTGTGCTAGTGTGATGCGGTGTGGCACAGTGTTTGCACAGATATTCACACTTACATATGTGAGAGACACCAAGAGGACAAACACAAGAAATGTATCCACATCTTTAAAAAAAATGATAAATGAATACAATTTAATTATTACTTTAATAAATAAATATAAATATGAAGGCACCAACTCGTGTCCTGGGTTCTAAGCCCTAAAATGAAAGCTCAGAGTTGTGAGAGACTCTGTCGCTCTTTGCTTTGGTGACAGTATCCCTGAACTGAACACAGGAAGTCCCACTCCGGGGGGTGGGGGGGCCTGCACTGAGTGGGGCGTCCCGGCAGTGCGGAGGTGGCGTGGACCCCCAGGTTCATTTGGGTGGGTGACATTTTCGCCCTGCATGTCTGTCCTTGTCTTTACGCCACCGGCCGAGCACGGCGCCCGTCCCATCATAATAAATAAAAGTCCTGGAGATATGAAAGCAGTGGCTTATCTGACTGGCAGGTAGACAAAGGCTGCACAACATCCCAAAGGCCCTTTGTGTTAGACCTACCGAAGCCTGAGTGCCATGATACGACAGCATTGTGAATCTCATCAGGTGTCTATCTTTCACATGCTGAACCCCGGCAAACATGCAAACGTGTCCCCAGCATGAGGCGGGTGTCAGATCCAGGCCCGCGCCGCACGGACTGTCCAAATGACAGCATTTCACGCTCCAGGTACAAATCCTTACACTGTCACTCTTGTAAAAACAGCTGCTGTTTCATCACATCCCTTCTTTTTCTTAAGGACCATCTGTTCTTTTTTCAAAAGATATAATTTGGGACAGTGTTCAGTCAAGGTGAAAAACCAGCACCACTGTCTCCTTATCGCCCCCCCCCCCTCCCCAGGAGCTCACCGCCTGACACAGAGCAGTAAAGTAATCCAAACTATACATTTATTACCTGTGCAATATACAGTACCATGTAGGTCATAAAAATACAAGCATCACAAAAGCATCCACATCAATGCTGAGTGAATTAAAGCCTTGGAAGCAGCAAATGAGCCCAAAATAAACACTACTGGTTGGCATGGCAACAGCGGAACATCTAAAAGCCTGTGGAACATGAGGAAAAATCAGGGCAAATCAGAAAGCAGGATGATCTGTAGTGTTTATGAGCCACTAGGAGGAGCTGATTAGGGAACAGTCATCTCTGTCTGAGGACAGCACTTTATTGCTGCATTATAATCAAAGAGCATAGGAATAAAGATAAAGGAATGCCAAAAATCGCTCAGTTAACAGGAATACAGATCTGGCAGCTTACAGGTACTGGATATACATTCTGAACCATGAAGCCCTTTTGATTGGATGCTTTGTAAGCCATTCAGATATCGGTCATCTGTTGTGAAAACAGACGCACAACCTTTACACAACAGTCTGGCAGTTTACTGAACTCAGAAAACAACACTGACAGCTCCTTATCAAGGCCTCACATTAGTGCAGAATTATGGGTATTAAGTCTGAACAGAAGCTAATATCATTGTTATCACAGTTCGGTGTGAGAATGTGTCATACAACACAATTCAACTCGTCTACTCAATGTTCTCTGTATGAAATGAAGGGAAAAAAACGAGTCTTTCATGTTATTCATCATTTGGGAGATGTCCTCTACTGAAACATCCCCATTGAGGCCTCTCAAAGAACACGTGGACACATCAGGGATGTGTTTGTCACAGAAATCTGGATAAATGTTGGCAGAGAGTCAGAGGCCCAGAAATATCGTTTCAGCCCAGGAACATTATCTTCAAATCTCTGGAGGGATTGTCAGTGTTGCAAGTAGTGAGTCTTCTGATGTCTACCTGGACTTCATGGCAAAATACGGTACCGTCATGTACCTGGAGGGTTCAGCAATATCCAGAGTGACATTTTGGTCTTGGGTGACAAAGCAATAAGACAACAGAGCATGTAGTTCCTGTAGCTGAGTCTGACACGAAGCTTTCCCCAGAGCATTTGGCAGTATAACAAGTGGAACCATTACGTGACTGCAGCTTAGCAAAGAGGCTACAGGGTCCTCAGGGCTACTGTACTTGTCCAAGCTGCTAACATGTCCTGTCAATGAAAATAAGTAAGCAGAACTACTTGGTTTTCAAGTTTCAAAGCCTGTGTTGCATTTGCAACAGTCCAAAGCAATGTTTCTCAATCCGGTGCTCAGGGACCGTCTGGTAGGGAGCTGAGAGGGAGCAGAAACAGGGACCATCTGGGGGGTCCCTGAGCACTGGATTGAGAAACCTAAAGCAAGGCTGAGCCCCGCTGGCTAGACTAAGGCTATTTCAGCATTGCTCTTCCAGCCTGCTCCATGTCACTGGTCCTATCCCAATGAGATGAGAGCCAACTGAGCAGCACTGGCTGCCTGGAAAAAGGCGGGAAGCCCCTAGAAG
Source organism: Stomatorhinus walkeri (assembly GCA_026784285.1). Classification (NCBI taxonomy): domain Eukaryota; kingdom Metazoa; phylum Chordata; class Actinopteri; order Osteoglossiformes; family Mormyridae; genus Stomatorhinus; species Stomatorhinus walkeri. The sequence continues at coordinate 2,086,824 of JAODUD010000035.1, read as the reverse complement.
CAGTTAGAAAGAGCTGTGTCTCAGCACTGTGCAGTACAAACAGCTCCCTCTGTCCGCCTGTGTGTGCCTGCTCCCAACTCTCTGTCCCATATTGCTATCATGTATATATGTCCTCCTGGGTGTGTATGTGTTTGTGTGTGTATGCACTGTGGGACTTCCTCCAACTTTAGACGAAAACCCCCATACCAGTTTTTGGGTGTGGTTTTGCCTTAAAATTGAACAAATCTTTTGAGAGCGCTACCTAAACCTTATCCTCTGTGCGGGGAACTTAAAAGGATGCTACCAATAAGAGAAAATGAGGAAGAGAAAGAGGGAAGAAGAGGCGGAGAGGTGGCAGCTGCATGCAGGCCGAGTGTCAAGGTCATGCTATTTCAGCTCACTCCAGTTGTACGCCACAAAGAGCAGGACCAGGCAGAACACGTGCAATAGGCTGGAGCTGATCCAGTCCCAGATGCGCCAGCCAGTGGGCGGAGCCTGAGGGGCGGGGCTTGCAGGCGCGTCCACACCCGCAGGCTCGCTCTCACTCTTGCTCTCTTTGTCAGTGTCGAGCGCCACCAGGGCACGGACCGTTTTCCGGACGGGCCGCACGTCCCCTTGCAGAATGTCGTACGCGGAGCAGAGGGCAGACTGTGGCCCGGGACACAGGATGAGGAAGAGAGGAAGAGGACGGAGACGCGGGATGGAGAGGAAGAGGAGAATGAAGGGATGAAGGAGGAATTAGAGGAAGGGAATCCATCAGGGAGCAAAGAAACACAAGGCAGAGGATTAAACAGTCACAGAAGTTCAGAAGGTTTAAAAGTATCTGTGCGTACGTCGGGGGGGGGCGGGGGGGGGCGGCAGGGTGCAGGGTG
>JAODUD010000035.1:1928353-1939824 GCA_026784285.1 Stomatorhinus walkeri | reverse complement strand
CTGTATAAATGAGCCCGTGATAAAGGTGTAATCAATACAAATGGTTTTTATAAAAGGTTATTCTAATATTCAAAATGCATAAAAATTTGGAATCGCACCTCAAAATAAAAAGGCAACTTTGCAACCGATCAGATCTTTATGTGTGGAGGTAAGCGGTAGGCAATCATAAAAATTATGTGGTGACTCAAGACACAGAACCTTTGTTCAAACTGACTGGACAGAGGTACCGTAACACTGTGGTTGAAAAACAAGTGCGAAACTGCGAGCAGGTGCAATCAGCATAATTAATAAAAACAAATAACGCAATATGACAGAATAATTTATACTCTGTTCACTTAAAATGCTGGTGTAATTACTCAAAACTTCATTTACATATGATTAGCCGACCTGTATCAGTTGACCTCAATATGTTAATTTCAGTCTGCTTTACTGTAAGCAGTCGATTTCGCTCTTTCCATGCTATGTCGCTGTCAGTGATGGGACGAGCGAGAAATATTTATTTGACTGATGGGACGAGCATGCATTGTTTATCGATGTTATCAATGGGAGCATAACTGCAAGGCTGGGGGATTGATCGGTACGTACAACCAAATATGCACGCAGAACGACTGCTATACACTGTCTATTGTGTGTTACGGCTCTCTCTGAATAATGAAATAGGATCACGAATCGCATGCGTCAACTTCCTCGACACATAACAAACGACAGAGGGGCTGCGCCGCTGTCTCGCCAGGCATGTAAACGCGCGATCTGTCGTGGCCCAGTGATGGCAGGTCCTACCTGTCCTCCGATACACTGATGACCCCGTCTTCCTTAGGAATAATGACCGCCGTGTTCACTATATCCTGAGACGCCTCTATCTTATTAAGCAGCACGGGTTTCCGAGCCTGAGGTGTGGGCTGTACTTCTGCCGCCATGGAGATTCGGGTGACCCTACGCCAGTTCTTTCCCTCCGTAGCATAACAACCCTACGCTGCCGGCATAGGTATCTCAGGTAATCCTGCGTCCAGTACAACTACACTAAGGAGAGTAAGTGACAGAGAGTGACGCTATGGGTCAGCTGACGTCCTATTCCCATGTTTACGCGTCACAGATACGGAGGTAATTACAGACGGATACCGACTGCGCGTGCGCGACGTCTTGCCGACAAATTCCTCCTTAGTTTCCTGTATGGAAGTTGTGCAGTAACAGCATCGGCAGACTGACCTTTTCGATGCTTGATGCACTCTGGGATTATGAATGCGTAATTTTTAGTAGCGCTCATCCGGTTGCAGTAGCTCTGCGGAATTGATTACAGGATCCCGGGAGGTTACTGAAGTGGCTTCGTAGAAGCTCAGAAGAGAGACATTTCCGTTTCCCTTGTCATCCAACACGTTGCATCGCGGGGTAATCTGTCTAATCATTTCACATCTATTCTGCGCAGGACTGCAGAGTACTTTTCATTCTTATACTCTTCGCATTTATAGAAAACTGAATGATGGGGCATCAGAATATGTGGGAATCGCTGATGTGTAGAATCACTTTCACTCTCATTTCACATCCACTATAACAACATGAGCAACGGTTTTCAGTTGGGGCAGCTCTGGGAATACACAAAGTTCATTAAAACTTAACTTATTTTACGAGTTGAATCACCATATTGTTCTAAATTTGAGAACATTTTAATTGCCGAAAAACTTATTTTCTTACTTAATTAATATCAGTCTATAAACTTAATAAATTGTGCAAAACATTCATCACTGTGACGGTCTTGCACATTGTAACAAACGTACCTGTGCTTTGTTATCCCTTTTGTTTTTTTTTCTTTTTTGTTGAAATCGAAAAATAATCAGCAGCCGAGCGTTTACTGTTAATACAGCGCATCATTAATCGCACTGCTTTTAGCACTGAACTGAAGCTTATTTTCGCGGAGTCTGATAATGACTACATTTTACGTAAATTTGTATTCAATACAGTTAATTTTAAATTTAGTACTGATGCACCTGTTGACAAAACTTAAAAAAGAAAAACATTATCAAAATTCTTATAATGGGAAAAAGTCACTTCAGCCTCATGGCTATGTGAATAAAACCTCAGCTAATCGCTAACATCAGTTAGATTATTAGGACGTGACAAGCAAACCATTTTCTGTCAATCTGTGAATATTGCATTAAGGATTTAGCATTTAGGCTGAAGAACTGAAGCTAATCAGTCTTAGAGATGGGTGACAAGATCTTGATCCAATGTCAGTTTAACTATGGAAGTTACACTCTCTCAGTTGATGTAGTTACAGGTTTATTACTTTGTTGACTTGGTCTTAGGTACTAGCTAGCAGAGTCCACCTTGTATGGCTCCAGTTAACATTCTGGCACACTAAGACAGAGGAGAAAAACAGCTGGAGGTCTGTGTATTCAGTCCAACCTTCTGACACAGCAGATCTGCTACTCAATGCTTATTCCCCGTATAGAATGACCCCAGATATACACCAATCCCTCCTACCACTTTAGCATTAAAATTAAGGGTTTGAGGGACAGACAAATATAGCAAAAGGAGTTAAATGAGAAGTAAGGGATATGAATGGGAAGTAACATTAACAAACATATTTGATATAGTGAGAACTTAGCAAAACGGCAGTAGCAGCAGCTTGGAATATGATTACGGGAACATTGCATGGTTCAGTGATTACAGGCATGGAGGAGTAGAGTAAGGACACCAGCTTAAATATCAGGACAATTCAGTAGGTGCTGTAGTGCAGCTGGTATGAATTACTCCAGTCAGATAAACAGTTGTATATATGTGTTGCTTTAGTCAAAAGCTAAGCAATTAAATGTATACAGAAGAGGGGAGGAGTGTGTCTAGGTGGTCAGTATGGTATTAAAAATACTGTTATGAAATGCTCCACTCCTCAGTATATAAAACTATGGAAAAGCATGTTTTACAGAATTTATTGAAGATAACATAATTCATTTTTCTGTGAATCTACAGCTCTGGAAAAAATTAAGAGACCACACAATTTTTTTAAAATCTGGATTTTTAAATCCTGGTTTAATCCTGTTTCTGCTGGCATAAGGCTACAGTGTATCAGGCTGCTTCCAGGCTCTAAGTTTCTAAGAGAGCAGTACACAAGAACAAATTGAAGGAGGAGTCACAGGGAACGACTAAGAACCAGCCAGGTAGAGGGCAGAAGAAACTTTCTAATGCTAGAGATGACTATGAACTAATTGAGCAGTGCCTCATAAAATGGAGGATGACCTCAAGTGACCTTCAAAAGGAATGGGAGACATTATGTGGCGTGAAGTGCACTGCTAGGACAATTCATAACAGGCTCCAAGAAGCAGGACTGAAGACCCAAAAAGCAAGGAAGAAGCCCTTCATTAATGAGAAGCAGGGAAGAGCCAGGCTGCAGTTTGCAGAAAAAAATTATATTTTACACAGGTTCTTACCCATAAATTGAAAAATGAGTGAAACTGAACATTTTGCTATGGTCTCTTAATTTTTTCCAAAGCTGTACAGTATATAGAATTGATCTGGAACATCAATATCACATTATATGTTTTTTCTGGAAATGTGTTCCATCCAATTTGTAACCACTCATCCTGGCCAGGGTTTGGATACTTCCAGAATAGGATGCCAGTTCACTGCAGGCACAGTCAAACACACAATCATACACTACAAACAATTTAGAGATGCTAGTTAAATGTACCTGTTCGGGACAGAATATTTAGAGGAAATCTGCACAATACTGGGAGTTCATGCAAATTCCACACACACAAAACAGAGCAGTGAACCACTGTATTTGTCATAAATTATTTTATACCTCAGTTTGTAACATGTGTAAATGATCAGATTCGGGTTATTTGCTAAAATAATTAATTAGTGTGCCACACCATCTGAACCTTTCTGTATATCTATACAAGGTGTTTGCCAATTTCACATTTATGCTGCTATAACAATGCAAAAAATCTACACAGATATCCATAACAAAGTACTTCAAACTACTCTGCTCCATAACAAAGTATTTCAAACTACTCTCCTTCAAATTTATTTTACTGGGAAGCACATTACATAAAGCCCATAAGTATTAATTCTTATGTTCTGTGATGCCAGGCACATAAACTGCTGCTTCAGCATTGAAATGCATAAGCAGGGACGGTCAATCCTTCAGGTGACACAGGCAGCTGCCTGGGGCACCAACCGCTGACTGGCTGCTGACTTGCCAGCCAAATATAAGTTTGCCTTGGATAGGAGACGTTGGTGTTGATGCTTGCCTAGGGAGCCACAGTGGGTAGGTACGGCCCTATGAATAAGAACCTAAGACAGGATGTGGAAAAATAAATTAAACTGATCCCATATAACACCCTTCCTGGTGTGTTTTCCTAAAACATTTAACAAAGGTTTAGCCAGAAGAGCAGAATTAACTGACAACTGTTTATACTGCTTACTTATATGGTCATGAAAAAAAATATTAATACCTGTCATATTTTAGTACTCTACCAATACTGTGTTACTTTGAATAATTTGAAACCTGCACTCATACTGTATTCATGTTTGCTCTGTGTTCTGAGAATAAATTCTTTGTCACCTCTGTCAGCAGTTGTGATGGATTTGGGCTCCTGTCGGTATTGATAGTGCATAGTGCTTTCTCTTCATTTTTTATTAACCATTTTTCACACTGTAAACTAAAACATTTAACAGACAAATAATTATGGATAAATTACCTCAAGTCCACTGTTCCAGTGAATAACTCAGTATGAAAGGCTTGTAGTAAAACGTTTTGGCTATAATAACCAAAATAAAATGCCATTGTTATATTCCCAGAAAATGACATTTTCAAACAATATCACAGATAACACAATAAACTTATTTTATCAAAAAAATGAGAAAATGCACTACAAGGAATTAAAATACTGATCAGACGGGTCACGGGTCTTCTCTGCTTGTTATGTAATGTATAAGAGTTAGTATCCAGCTGTGCATTAAACAGAGATAAGAAGGTTATTCGCCACAATGTTCTTTGAAGAAAATAAAATGTAAATCATATTGTAAATATATATACGTTATTTTTTAGTGTGATGTTATGGGTCTAACATAATAGATACAGGACAAATGTGAGACGCGTGACTAACTGAATAATCCTGCAATTCATGTTAGTCATTGTAGCTGTACGGTATAACTAAATGTGGCGATGCAATTTAACGTCTCATTTAACACTAATAATGAACACATTCACAATACATAAGCCAGTAAGTCAACCACTGAATAGAAACTGGAAAGCTGCATTTTAACATAATGGTGAGTTAATCTAAATGTAGAGGCTTTTTGTATGATGTGTGTTTACTTCAAAGGTAGGTAGGTGGCATGCTGCTGATACAAACAAAAAACAAACAAACGAAGGACACGAACAGACAAGAGTTTGGTTGGACACAGCCAAAAGTAAGATAATATAATATATTTCTTGTGCCCATACTGCCAAACAACACAATTTAGCAGGAACACGCCGATTACATTATTTACTTTTAAGGATTCATACTGTATAAATGGTACGTAAACTCGTCTCGTTGTAGGCCCATGTGCAATAATTGAAACTGTCACGAATTCTTTTCGTGTCGTTTTCCTTGTATAAATACTTATAGGATTTGTTTGTGATTTCAATGTGTTCAATATAAATCCCTCGAAAAATACAGATTCCGTAGATTTAATGCCAACGTGTATCCAGGCGGTCACTAACAAATTATCTCGGCATTGAAATATTTAAAAATATTCGATATTAAATCTAAGAACATAAACTACAATATGTCAAACTGTTCAAAGGCTTTTCGTGAATTTTAGCGGCTGTGTTATTCACTAAATGTATTAAGGCTGAAAAGCACTGTGATAAGTTTACACGCATAAAGAACAAAGAGCGGAGGGGGGTTTCTGAATATGGGTCACAGAGTCTTGGTCCGCTAGTAGGTCTATACCAGCCCTTTTCCACAATCCCGATCCATTTGACAAGGAGAAGAACTCGTATTTATGTAATCCCTCAACATGTACACTGCGTAACTACTGTTATTGCACTACCTTAGATCCTATATTTTAAAAAAAAAAGCAATTACTTTGCATCACAATTTTTTCCCACATTTCTTCAGTCTGATTTGCACAAAAGCCAGACCGCATGCGCTTATGGGGCTTTTTTTTCTTACCACGTCCCAGACGTCCTCTAAAAGCGCATGCGCAACCGGGCAACCCTGTTCCTGTCTTACTTGGATATGTTAATAGAATAGCCTCTAACAACCAATCAGCGGCAGACGTTGCAGCCATATGGTTATCAAATGTCGCTTGGGGGCGGGACGAAACCCCAAACTAGGGTTAAAACGAGTGAGAAAGACGGTTAGATCTCAGTACAGGGAGAACTAGGAGTAGTCAACTTAGGTCAGTGTTACAGTATTGTTTCTTTTTTTTATTTTAAAAACAAACTTACGTAAAATCGACCTATTAATAACAAGCAACAAAAATCCCTTGTAGACCACCAGTCTTGCCCCACAGGATTTTTGGGTTTATTTAGAATAACTGAGGAAAAGGGGGTTATCTACTCCACTATCCTTAGTTTTTGAAGAATGAGTAAGATAGCCGGCCAACTCGCTAAATGATTACCGAAGCGACAGGGGGCGAACAAAAGATTTTTTTCCCGTTTGGTCGATTGCACTGACACAAAGTCCATATAGAAGGTGTCATCACCAGCACAATGCCCGTTTTACTTTTTCTGATAGACACGTCCGCTTCCATGAACCAGCGCACCCCTCTGGGTACTACCTATCTGGACATAGCAAAAGGCGCTGTTGAGACTTTCATGAAGGTACCGTAAAATCAGGGTCCATAAGCAGCTCCGAACATCACATGGGGGAGATCGCGCTCGTTTGTTAGTCTCGTGGCAAATGCATGTCCGCTACAGTTTTTCAGCAACCTCGATTATTCTATATCTTTTACATATTCACACAGCTCAGAGCCAGAGATCCAGCGAGCCGAGGAGACCGGTACATGTTGGTGTCCTTCGAAGAGCCTCCCGTTGGAATCAAGGTAACGTGTCCCCGCTGTCAGTAGCCTTTCCTGCGCTTCAAACTGCTTTTCTCCTGCCCCTAGATCTCTATTCACAATTTACTGTATGATTTCAAAGCAGCATCCGTAACCCGTCTGAAACATGGCCGACATTTTGTTTTAGTGTGCAGCAATGAACTGTGGGTGATGTCTTGGGTGTTCAGATTTCAAGTTGTCAAGTTGGTGTAGAAAAGGGGAGGCGAGATCCACGCGATAGGCCCTGTAACGACCTGTCGTCTAGTTTTCCCTATAAACAAAAGTATCACATGATAATCTTTTTCTTTCTTTTTTAATTCAAATGTCAGACTGTCACAGTAGTTAAACCCGTACGATACTGTTTCTTTTCAGGAATTCCCTTTTTTATTAGCAGTAATCTGATACTCATTAATTTTAACTTTTTAAGTGAAATTTATGCTACAGCTGTAGCATTGTAGATAGCAATACTAATGAGGGAGGATGATTATGAGGATGATTTCTGTCCTCTTCATCAAGGCGGGATGGAAGGAGAATCACGCCACCTTCATGACTGAGCTGAAGAACCTTCAAGCTGTTGGACTCTCCACCATGGGTCAGGCGCTCAGGACATCTTTTGATTTGCTCAATCTCAATAGATTAGTTTCTGGAATAGACAACTATGGACAGGTATGTTGTGTACAATGAAAATTATTCATTAATTCAGTTTCTGTGTGAGAAGAACTACAAACTACAAAAATAGATGTTTTAACACCCAGCCTCCCATCACTCACCCTTCTAAAATTTTCACACAGTATTATAAGCATCACACACTAACTAATGTGTCCTCATAAACAGGATCTGAGACCAGCCTGAAAAGTTTAATACAACAAAACTAGTCTTGCTCATCTTATGCTAACCAAAGTAGGACCTGCCTATTTTTATTAACCCTTGCCCACTGAGTGCCTGTATGAATACCTCCAGTTTCATTCCTTTCCCTATTTAACATCATGGGCATCATTTGCCTAAAGAAGCCCCATCCACGTCAGGAATACTGTGTTTTGTATATTTGGTCTGTTCGTCATCTGGTGGAGTCTGTGTGTTCAATGGAGCCTTTTCTGGTGCCCTTGTCGCTGTAAGACTGGACAGCATTTGTGAGGCAGATTTGGCGGCGTACATAATCCTCCTTTTCTTGGTGTTGTAGTCATTGAGGTATCTGACATTTGAACAAGGAGTGCCAAAGACGTATGGTGACTATTTGTTAGTTTTCAAGTTACCAGCAATGTATTAACCTCAACCTTTGTCCCTTTTCAGTTAAAAAACTGAAATTGCTGAAGTTTATAAAGTGGCAACTGTACTGTTGCTGAAATGGTATGAATCAGAGGCCTTTCTACTTGTGTCTCAGGCACTGAATTTGACTTTGAAGCTGTTGTCCTTCACTCATGCTTCCAAGCAAGTCCACCCCACTGCGTCAGCAGTCCAGACAGAGAAGCTGTAACTTATGCACTGGTGAAGAGGGGAAAAGTCATAGAAGTCATCAAGGCGGGATGGAAGTTCATGAGTTTTGAGAAATAATATAAATGTGTTGCATAGAAATTATATATACACACACACACACACAATTCTTTATTTTAAAAATGCAATACAATACCTTTATTTTCATTGTACAATGGCATTTTTACATTTAAAATGTTTCACAACATTGCTTAGCAGAGGCACAGTTTTTTGTATTTATTTTACTTCACTAGTTCTTGTTTCGTCCCCCGACCTTCACCGGTCAGGCCCCCCGGCCTTCACAGGTCACTGGCCAATCCCTTTGTCATGCTTTAGGTCATTGTTCTCTAATGCTGACTTTCAAAAATCCCGCTGTCCTTTGCATTGAACTGTGGGTGCTAACTGTCTCTCTCCACACACACACTCACACACACACACACTGTCTATTTCTCTGCTCCTCAGCGTGGTCTCAGTATTAATAATAGATCAGGAGTCTGTTCATCCCCCCCCGACACGGTGGATAAGATGGGCTGCAGTGAGTACCAGAGAAAGATAATGTGACACAATCCTAGAGGCTCATGGGTATGGTGACATTTCTGTCCCAGCCACTCTTTTTGTTTTTTTCTTTTTTCTTCATCTGTTCTTTTTCTCTCTTTTCTTGGCTGTATTCTGCCCTTCCCTGCTTCTCTTGGTCCCGTTCCAGTCATGTGTATTAGTTCTAGCCGCAAGACTGTGCTTCGGGGAGACTTGTTGCCTTGGGTAGCATGTGGTATTGTGATAAGTGAGCCAGCATTGTGACCTGCTGATGTGCTGCACAGCTTCATTAGTCACATTGCAGTTTCAGGGGTAGAGCTAGAAGGCATATAGTCTGTTTATTTTTTTTTAATTTTTCCCCTGAGTGGCAGGTTTTTTTTGTGTACTTGATACTTTGCAAGCTGTATGGGGCTGGTGGTTCTGCCTCCCTAGTCCTTTCTGGAGAACTGACAGCTTTCTGTGTACCGGGAGAGATAAATAGTACATGAAGACAAATTCTTTGTGCACCTATAAGGCCTACAAACTACCGAAAATGACACTAAAGCCAATAGTTATCTTTATATGTAGAATTTTAATTGACAGACTGCACCTATGAGCGTCAGTAACCAAAGAGGTTTTTCTTTGGTCTTTGTCCGCTTCATTTAAATAGATGTTTCCAGAACTTCATATCTGAGCAATTAATAACACGTAAAAAGTTACTGGAAATTGGGTCTTATTCAATCAAAATGGTGCTTCATGATCAGTCGTACCAGTCCACTAGTGATATTTGTCTGAATTCAGTGTGTTTTTTTCTGTCATTATACTTGTCGGGGGATTCTCAAACGGTATGACCCAGTTCCAGTGGCTTGTGGCACAGAACACATTAGGAACTATGGGAACCCTTTATCACAGCGATTGCTGCCTTGTTTAAATATGTATACCATAAATTGAAGGCGTTTTGTTGCCTTTGTTGTAATGGGAATCAGCTGACTGGTATAGCAGTACCCAGCCCCAGGTACTTTGAAGCCTCCTAGCGCCTTTGCACCCTTGGTCTGAGCATCATATTCTGACATGGGCAGGTTGTCATGCCCTTCTGGTCTGTAGTTTATAGATTTTGGGTGCTATAGTAATCATAATAATGTTGAGATTCAACAGTTCTGTTAGTGAGAGAGTGTTTGACGGTGTAGTTGTGTACCTGTGTCTGCTCATGTCTCAGGCTGCTGTAGCTCCACTCCCTCTGGCCATGTGCCTCTGTGCTCCCCTGATGCTCATTAGTGCCACCGCTGGCTGCACACACTCTCCTGACACATGTGGCCTCTGCCCTGCCTTCCAGTTTGTCCTTACTCAGCTACCGTAGTTTCGTATAGTAGTGAACTGCTCAAATTGTGAGACCACGTTCATGCCTATGCTGACCTTCACTCCAATTCCCTTGGCCCCCATAATGTGTCCTCATATGTGCATTTTATACCTGGATTGATGGTCCTACTTATTTACTAGTGTCTTTGTGTATTACTCTATTTATATTTGTGGGGCAGAAGCGCACACACACAGGAAACCAGCTTGCCCGACTCTCGAGTCTGATTGGTCTGTGAAACGTTACTGTTTGTGTGAATGAGTCTGGTATGGCAGAGGTGGCGTGTGAAGGTGCACAGAGGGCTCCTTGAGGAGGAGTTCACAGCCCCGGAGAGCAAACTTGTTTGCCTGCCGCTGCCTTCTGGCAGCTTGTGGGAGATGTGTGTTTGTGTGTCTGCGTGGGCTTGTGTGCTTAGCAAGCGGGCTGCATGTTCCCACATTTAACTCTCTTCCACTCAGGGACGTAACCCCTTCTTCCTGGAACCCTCGGTCATCATCGCCATCACGGATGGAGGCCGACTGACCAGCAGCTGCGGGGTGCAGGATGAGGTAATGGACAGCATACCATCGCCATGGAGACAGTCAGGAAATCTTGTGACAATAGCAGTGGGTTGCTGCTGAGCAGTAACTGTTGTGGGTTCAAGTCCTTGAAAAATCCTCTGCCCCGAATCACTTATGCAAGATACTTCAAGGTAGTGTGCAGCATATCTGGGTAGATGGTCAGATAGGTAAAATTGTCAGGCTTGTGGAATGTGCACCAGCTGACACGCAGAATGATAAAGGTGTTCTTTTCCTTCCAAGCCGATTCTCCCTGCCATTCCTAATGCGATTGTATGTCGTCTGTGGTCCTCCTGCCCCTTCACCAGCTGCACCTGCCTCTCACTACGCCCCTTCCGGGCAGCGAGCTGACCAAGGAGCCTTTCCGCTGGGACCAGCGTCTCTTCGCCCTGGTGCTGCGCATCGCGGGCCATACCTCGGCAGAGGCGGAGCCTTTGGGGGGGGTGCCCTGCGATGACTCTGCCATCACCCCCATGTGTGAGGTCACTGGAGGTACGGAGTTGCGGTGGTAGTGGGGGGGGGGGGGTACGGGGAAATTGGCTCAGCTT
>JAODUD010000035.1:1893421-1914027 GCA_026784285.1 Stomatorhinus walkeri | reverse complement strand
CCCCCCCCCCCCCCCCCCCCACACACACACACACACACAGTGGTGGACAGCAACAGCAAAGGAAGATGTTAGGATGAAGAAGGAAGCCTTCCTAAGCTTGCTTAGCTTGGGTGACTCTAGAGGCGGCTGGCAGGGTACTGGCAGGTTAAGCAGAGTCTGGCATTGGCAGTTGCAGAAGGAAAAACTCGACTGTAGGAGGATTTCGGTGAGGCCATGGAAAAGGACTTTGAGTTGGCCTCAAAGAGATTCTGCCACACTGTCAGACAACCCAGGTGGTGGAAGCAGGGCTTTGCTGTTTACAGCAGGGTTGGAATGCTGTTGACCTCAACTGGGATATAGTCAGACAGTTGAAGACGAATTTTGAGGAGCTACCGCATACTTCTGATATGCCATCCTTGGTGCAATTAGATTAGGACTTGGAGGAAGACTCACCCATCACTAGACCTGAGGTTACTGAGGTAGTTAAAAATCTCATCAGAACTAAGGCTCCAGGGATGGATGAGATTCGTCCTGAGTTCCCAAAGGCTCTGGATATTGTTGGACTGTCTTAGCTGACATGCCTCTTTGATATTTTAAGCAGGTGAGGGACAGGGCCACTGGACTGTCAGATGAGGTCCCAATCTTTAAGAAAGGTGAGTAGAGGGTGTGTTCCAACTTTAGTTTGATCACACTCCTTATCTTATGCCTGGGCATTGGAGATGAGGATCAATCCATGAGTTCAACCTCAGATTTAAGAGGAACAATGCAATTTTCATCCTGGTCATGGAACATTGAACTAGCTCTTTATCCTCTCAAGGATACTGTAGCGTTTGCCAAACCAGTCTACCTGTTTTTTGTGCATTAAAAAGACATAGAGTATAACCATGTTCCTCTTGGGGTCATGTGGGGGATGTTCCTGGAGTGCCAGGCCTGCTCTTACTGGCAGGGGATGTTTTGTTCTTAATGAGATCTTTTGAGTGTAATACAAAGTGAGTTTTATATACCTAAAGTAAATTTTCTGGAGCCAGGTTAACAAACCCTGATTGCCGCAATCAATATGAAATGGTGGTATGGTGGTTATCAGCACAGTAAGTTGACTCGGGGTTTGTCTGTGCATGTTCACATAATGGAAACTACTGTTTCAAACTAAGAGTTACCCATTGATAGGTAGGAGGTAGACATTGGCCATCATGCTCAGCGAACTTTATTGTCAGCTCTCCTGCCCAGCTGACAAGGGGCTGTAAAGCGACTGACACCGAATATCAGTATCAGTATAAATCAGTGGTATCACCAAATCCAAATCCTTAGTCAAAGGGCTGCTCTTATATCAATTTTTTGCAAGTTTTTAGGTGAAAGGACAGTTTCTACCTACATTTTTGGTGAAGGGGCAGGACGTACGCCTCTCTTAAGCTAAAAGTCAGATTTTCTTGGAGCAGGTTAGACATGCAGTGTAAAATACTGTAGTGATATACCCCATTTTAAACTGAGCTACTCAGAAATAAGTCTCAAATAACCTAGCTAAGCCAGTAAACCCACTTTATAGTATAGCCCTCAGCAGTGGAAGCTAAAAAATAAGCAAAATCAAAACAGCTACATTTCTCAAAATAAGATGAACACTGTGATCTTTTGCCCGGGTGGTATGTGTTTAGTCATAATACCTCAAATAAGAATTTAAAAAATGAAAAACAGGTATTATAATTTTATTCTCAAATATTTCTACAGCTGTTATCACACTGACTCTGCTCTTCAGGAACCCACAGACAGTGCATGTTTTTGCTCCAGACTTTTCACATCAGGAGCTGGGAGGGAGCAAAAACGTGCACTGTTTGGGGGGCCCCGGAGGACCATATTGGCAAACACTGCTGTAACTGATTCAGTGTCCGTCAGATTGAATAACTGTGGTTTTATGTTTTTTTTTTTTTTTTGGGGGGGGGGCAAGTTTGATTATTGCCCTCATAGTTTCTGCTCTGCTGGATTCAGCATACGCCCGATGAATAGAATGGTTCCTGCAGTGAGGAGAGAAAGTAGCAGTCACTGCACACATGGGTTATAAGGAAATAAAAATAGGCTTGAAAACAGAATGCTATAGATTTGTGTGCCAGAGTGTTTTTGCGCGCTGTATACAGTACGCATGTAATGTGATAGTACAGGTCACAATTCCCTGGTGTGAGTAAAACTGCAAGCTTTAGGATTTGCATTATTTATTTTTAAAATCTGCTAAGAAAACCATTTTCATTTAACTTTAATTTTCAACTTTATTGTACCTGTGCTGACTTGTTTGAGGAGGAAAAGGAAGGGTCGGTCTGCCTTGAACACGGGCGCCCGGGAGCGTTTCAGCAGGACCACCGCTGTGCAGGAGGATAAACTTTTCATGTTTGTGTCATTGTTGAGTCTAGTTTGGAACTTGTCTCCAAAATAACACTCTTTCTGCAATTACCAGCCAGTTTCACCACAAAAATGTGCTACAAGATGTATGACTAATGCAGTTTAAAAACAAGGTGATGCACATCTGTAAGCGTTAAAGTAGTACGATGTTTTCTATGCATCTCTTACATGGAAAAAGCAGAGCTTAGGTCCCACAGACTGTGCTGGTTTTCTTATTTAAAATGGATTCTGATGTCCATGCCTAAGCTGTGAGAGCCAATAAACAAAGTGGAAGTTTGAGAGAATCACTTGTACGTACCTGTGGCCGCCTCTGCCTTGGTCCCATTCTCCATGACCTCCACTACGGCCTCCTGCAGAGCCTCTGACACATAGAGGCCCCTCTCAGCTGGAAACAAGAGGGGTGTAGGTGTTACGTAATGCAAGGGGGTAGCCCTGAAGTCATTCAAATAATCACGTGGATAAACTGGCCAGGTGCTGCTAGTAAGCAGGTACTAATTTAAATTTAAAAAATCATAAAATCCAGTTCTTTTAAAATTCTAATGTATTCTCTAAAAGCTCCAGATCTCTAACATAAATGGTTACGATGGGACCAATGACACTTTCAAACCCAGCACTGTTGGCATTACACCGTCAGGCTCTACCTCTCTATTGGTTACTCAGGCAATACACAGTAATTGACAGTGTACTGTAAAGCCCACCCATCAGATTCAAAGCCTGTTCCAGGCAGCAAAGAACAAAGGCTGTGCTCGAAATGTCCAATTGTATACTCATTCACTCCATAGTGTTTGCTACATAGATCGCTCATTAGGGGATAAGGGCAGACAACGGTTGATAGATTTTGGACAGCAGGGGGATGTTATACTGCTACATATTTATGCTCCAGATATTCATAACTGTTATCCCTGTCACATAAACAAATGCCAGAACATGGAAAACAATGTTGCTATTTATGAATAAGTACATGTCGTTGTTCATGCTTCTTTGCAACACATCACTTTATTTACAACATACTTGACTGTACTGCATCCACTTGCGCAAACATGCTGGGGACTGCAGCTGTAACTATGGTGTTTTATACTAATCTTCAATACACTGTATTAATTGTGAATTAACCTTACTCATGCAAAGCAGTCAAATCCATTAAAATAACTGTTTGTTTTTAAAGCAGCGGTAGCCCTGGAGCTGTTGTTATAGTTAAAATATTTCATAAGCAAGCTACTTAACAACGATTTATGGTTACAGTTCAGACCGAGCAAAGTTGTTCATATATTGTTCGACACTCATGTGTTGTGTGTTATGTAGTCAATGAAATTTACAGTCGAAAATTTTAACAGCACCACAAAATGGCATACTCACAATATATTGAACTATATATTGGGTGATGGGAGATTTTGAACACAGTTAAATACTCAGGTTCTGAGGGCTGAAACTTCGGGTGTAGATGATAGGGGAAAACTGGGACTAATATCTGGGTTTTGATACAAAAAGCAGTGGAGACAGCCAAAGAAGTTCTTTGATTTCTGAATATTGTAATGATGTTATATAGCAAGAAGTACAGTGTATAAGCTGTTCTACTAGCGTTACAAAACAATTTGGCTCAAACTTTATGTCCTTGGGGAATAAATAATTCCCTCTTTTTTGAGCTGCTCAAGTAACAGATTAGTTCAATGACTATCTCAGTGTTGCTCCGAATAGATCCCTTTACAAGTGATTTTTGCTTTTTTTAGATCAGGATAAAGTTACCTGAGATCCCTGTGAAGTCTGCAACTGCTGGATCGAAGATGTCAGAGGCACCAAGCGAGGGTAGCACCGATCTCAAGCTGGACTTGCTGTGGATCCTGAACCTGCCAATGGCAACAGACTATTTCATTCGTTGTCTGGTGTGGTATTACAGCACCTTAATGTCAGAGAACAGGAACTGGAAACTCTCTATTGTCCTCCATATCCGCTCCACAGGAGTGGTGCTCACCTGGGGAGGAAGATGTCCATCTTGACCCTGTGCAGGCTAGAGTGCCACATGGTCACAGCATGTCCACTGAGCTGTGTCTCCAGTTGGGACAGGGGCACCTTTCTGTCACTGGGCTGGACCACCAGAAGACCAAAGTAACCTCCCAGGTAAGGGAGCTCAAGGACACTGTACCTCAGGTCCATGGGAGTATGGAAATGGCCTGGACACACACACACACACACACACAGTTCTCATTTATATCTTTATGGGGACTCTCAATACATTTCTGTGGGGAAAACTCTAATCCCAACATGTCAATCTTAACCCTTATTTAACCCCTAACCATTTTTAGTATTTTGATAGCATTCACAGATCTTTGTGGGGACCTGAAAAATGTAATCCTAATCCACACCTACACACACACACATTTCTTTATAAAGCTGAACTTAGGTGACTTATTTGCAATATAGCTATAGTTTCATTTAGTATAGGGATCATTCAACATAATGGTTGACTAGAGACTTCCCCTAACTATAGACTTGCGATGCATTTGCTTACCAAAGCGGGCCTCTGTGAGCTGGTGCATCATGGGAACCTTAGTGACACTGCCATTAGCCAAGGTGAAGGGCAGCTCCTCCCCTAGATGAAAGCACCTCTGCCAGGTGCTACGGAAAGCCAGTGTGCTCACCAGTGCTATGTGTGGCCCCGCCCACTCTGGGGAGTCACTCCAGATGGGCAATTGTACATCCATCTCAATGTCAGCTATAAGACAGAGCACATTTTCTACAAATTATTTAATAAAACTTCCTGCATTACCATTTTAAGACTGCAGACTCATATTGGAAAAAGGACTACACTTTAAGCTAGAAGATTCCAGGTTCAAAACCATGGGGAGATACTTCAATTAAACCTTTGAAATGTCTGCCACAGAGAAATGTCTACCTGTATACCATTACCACTTGAGTGAGTAAGTTAAGTTGGGAGAAGGTGCTTTCACAATGGTGAGGTTCCTGAGCTAATTAACCAATTACCATCCCATCATGCTTTACCAGTAACTAGGAGAAATTGGAGGACGCACGTTCTGTTTGACTGCATTTGTTGTAAACAGATGGGCAACTTGGAATGAAGGGACTGTAAATCTCAATCTTAGGCATGAGCCTAAGAACATTCCAATGAAAAATTCACAGAGATGGGCACCAAGTGTGAGCTGCCGTATATAAAATCTGAAGCTGCACTTTTATAAGTAAAGTGGCACAAAAACAAGGGCTGTGGTCCGATGACTTACCCTGCATCTGTTGTCAGTGAGTGAATGAGTGCATGTGCGGCACATGTGAAGAAGCCAACAGGCGTGAGGGATTACTCTCCATAGTGAAACTCAACGCAACTTTCCCACAACTGCAAGATATATCTTAGTTCATTTTTTAAAGCAGATCTCACTGTAAAAATGTTTGGAGACCACTGTGCTAGAGAGAACAATAAATGCTAAAAAATACAAAACTAAGCAATCATATGCATCCCCATGGGCTGTAGTTATCAAGGTTGGGAATGCCTTCATCCACGAGGCAGCTCACTGAATGGCTTGATTAGTGTGAAAACAATATCAACCATATGACATGGCCGTCCCAGTTCTTCACTTGTGAGAGATTGCGGAACAATGCCTGAGTCAGCATTTTCCACCACCATCAACAAAAGACAAAGGGTGGAAAAAACAGTTTTAGTTATTCAATCTATATTAGGAATAACAAACTATGTGCTATTCCACAGAACCCCCTTTACCAGGTTCAATGCCCTGTATAGCTACCTTTCTTCTCAATGACCATCATGAGCCTGTTTGTCATTAAACCAATTAAGGTTTTGATTTGATCCCATCCTACATTAGCTGAGGCAGCTGGGACCACCTCCCAGACACTGCTCTGAGAAGTGAACTGCTTGCCACCTTGGTAAATCTCATACTTCAGTAAGGCCCATTTCTCAGTGCAGGGTTTAGTCACACAATGAAGGGAACCAGGTCACGATTCAATCTTTTCCACACCTTTTCAAGCCTTCCTTGGCCAATCCATTGAATACTTTAATGCGTCGGAGGGGGAATTGTCTTACATGAATGTCATAACCTTTTTGAAAGTTACTCACTGCTTCTTGTGCCATTGTTTAAAGAAGGTATCTTAGAGAAACTAGCAGTATATTCTGCAGTTAATTTTTACACCATCTGCAAGTCTACAAGTTCATCACTGATAAGTACAGCCCACACCATCACTCCTCCACCACCTTGTGGCAGAAGGTGTGCATCCATGGACCCATCTGATCTGGCAACAAAAATTTTTGTAGCCTCAGTCTTGAAACGTGTCAATGGCCATTATTGTTGTTTTAATGCGTGTGCTTGTTTCAGTTGAGCTTGTGTTTCATCTTTTGTGACTTTAAGAATGTAGTGTAGCACACTGCACCTAGTACTCCTGGAGATTCCGTTCAGATTGTCATTTTGAAAAACGGTGTCATTTGATTCTAAACAGTTTCTGGACGTCTTCACAAATATCTGCCAGTTAATTTGTGTCGTCTTCTCTCTACAAGCTTCTCCCAGCCTCTTTGGTAGTTGGCCACAAAATTATTAATTGTACAGTGATAATGTTTTATAAGTTTGCCAATTTCGATTGTTTTGTATCACTCTGACTGGCACTTTATTGTTTCCCCCCCCCCGCTCTCTGTAAGATCCTGTTTGGGCCCATTTTAATAGCAATAATAATTTGCTTAATAATTCTGCACAGGGGAGTATCTAAGGTTTCCTGTTTTACTCCAAACAGAAAGTACCCAGACAGAATATTAAGCATGCTCTGTTTTTAAACAGGCCATTCTTAACTGGAGATTAATCTGGACTGAAACTTTTGGTCTGAAGAGAAGATACAAGCAAAACACACACATAATTAATAATTCTGTATGCAGCCTATATTGTTTCCATTATTATACTAGTTACTTGTGCATCACTGTGTGTAATAATACTGTAAGTATTTAAATAGGTTTGCGATGATAAACATAAATGTTTTCATATAGTGCTAGCTCACCATCTGCATTTCTGCGGATCCATTCCTCTAGCTGGCTGATAGTTCGGTTTGGCTGATTAAAGCTTGTTTGAACCAGGTTGCTGTTGCCCCATGCTGATGCATGTTGGGTAAAGGCTGGGAGGAGAGATATGCCATGCTGGATGAACAGGGCACATGCCAGGCGAACTGCCACTCTCCGGCTGGAGTTACCCGCACCCCCCCAATCATGTTGCAGGAGTTCCTGTACATGCACATCTGGGGGTAGCAAAAATTGAGGTTAGATTTGATATGTTACATATGCTTCACCCAGGGGACATGGGAACTGGCATCACACTGCAGTGCTGTGTCAAATGATCCTCATTCCCTCTTTCTACCTATAGCTTCCTGGGTACTGGGCAGAGAGGAACCACTTTGGCCTAAAATATCCGTCTTCCAACAGTACTCAGTCATAATGATATACAACGCCCATCACAATTATTGGCACCCCTTGTAAAGATTTGTAAAAATGGTTAGAAAACATCCACCTTTTGGTGAAGTAGCTTCATGTCACACTGAAAAAATGAGAAAAATCCAACCTTTCATTGAACATATGATTCCTAACCCTTTTTACAAATCTTTTCAAGGGGAGCCAATAATTCTGTATATACCAATGAGTCAAAACATGACCATCTGCACATGAAGCTAACATTCCGTACTGGTAGTTGATATACTCAATGCAGAAGAAATGGGTAAGAGTAAAGATCTGAGTGACTTTGACAAAGTCCAACCCATTATGGCCAGACAACTGGGTCAGAGCATCTCCCAAAAGGCAAGGTTTGTAAGCTACTCACGGTCAGTTGTGGTGAGTACATACTGTGCGTGGACAAGGTGGGAAACAACCATCAATCGCTGACCAGGTGTTGTGCAGCCAAAACTTGTTGTTTTTTAATAATATATCTTTATGGAAACTCCATTAATTTCTATGGGCATATGGCTAAACTCAAGACAAACTACGACAACCCTAACCTCTACCCTGCCCTAACCTTAATGCTTCTGTCATTTTTTGTTATTTGATTACATTCAGAGATATTTATAAAATGGATGTTATCCTTGTGGGGACTGAAAGAAATGTTAAAAGGTTACAGGTTTTTATCACATTGTGGAAAAATCTGGTCCCCACAATGTAAAATATACATGCCCCCCATCCTCACACAATTATTCCTATAAAATGATCAAACGCTTCAGTAAAATGTCCTGCACTTTTATCTTGAAAATTTAAAAGAATATATAATTCTAATCTTTTTCTTGTTATATTGTCTTCTAATTGACTGAAGGTCATTTGAAGTTCTTCTCATTCTCATGTTGGTCTGTCCTTTCGTTCTCTGGCTTTGTTAACTGAGACGTCTCCAAATGGTCTTTTTGTTCACTGCCTATGATTGTGTGAAGCAAAATGGAAACAGCCCTCACACTGGTCTTTGCCTGGGGGCTCCATATTACTAACACCACCCCTGGGTGGTCATAATATTTTGGCTTATCGGTGTTTATATTTATATTCATTTTCTACCTAAATTTGACTTTAGGAGTCAGAACCTGGTCACCCCAAGAGAAAAGCCTGTACACTGTACAGTGTTTGGGATAGTGTTGATAAGATCAAATAATAAAATGACCTTGTTCCAAAAGCTTTTCACTTATAAAAGCCCTCAGGCAGTGTCAGTTTTTCTACTAAAACTTGGAATGATGTTGGACTGTCTGATTTTGGTAGATGTCAGGGCTTTGAATGATGGGGCCAGATTTCCAGGGGCGGTGCTGGTAGGTCTTACCCTTGACGTTATAGCCGAGGGCCTCCTCCAGCTGGGCCAGACTGCGTCCCCTGGCCCCAAACTGCAGGAGCCCCAGGGCCGTGGAGACGCTGAGGGGCGACACAATAAGGTTGGAGCCCCTGTCTGTGTGCGCCTGGTAGAGTCTGACCGCGAACTCCGCGTGCAGATCCCGCAGTCCGCCACAGTGGCCCCGCACCAGCCAGAGGCAGACCAGCAGCCAGCTCAGCCACTGGCCACCCATGGCAGCACAAGGGACACGATGCAAGGCACTACAGCCAGGGCTCATGGTGTCTGTGGAGGGTGCACAGTTTCTCTCGAGACAGGGTGGTTGTGGAGAAGGTTTGCTGTAAATGAAATTAGCACAAAATATCATTGCTCATTTCTTAGCTGGGGAACATAAAGTGTGAAGAAGAACAGAAGAACATGAAGTGTGAAGCAACATTATATTCATAGCCTATATTTGCAGTAACTGGATGAACACTGGTAAATGTCATATGAGCTGAGCTTTTATTTATTTATATTATGACACAATGTTAGATAATTATTTCCCCTCTGAGACTATAGCCTGCACCATTTTTGGAGATTCTTTAACTGCTGGGGTTGGTGTTGCTCTATAAATAACTGCGTTTTTGCACTTCCAACCTGCTCGATTGTCTTTTGCTACTAAGGGCGCTTTTCCACTGCACCAAATAAGGTCGTTCTGGTACGGTACTTTCGGTACATTGGCTATTTCACTGACTAGTTCGAGTACCAATACCAAAAGGTTCCAGTACCGAAAGTGCCAAATCAGCTGGGGTACTTCTTTGGTACTTCGGTACTTTGGGTGGGACTTCAAACGCTATCTTTTGTTGATTGGTTATGCAAGCAGCCTGCCAATAAAACACAATACAAACGCTGCCTTGAAAAATAGTTGCGAAAATATTGATAAACGATCTGATCGGAAGAACAGATACAACAAAAAGATCCGGATGGCATGCCAAGAAATGAAAAAATATTTTGTTGAATATACTAATTATTAGGCCTAATACAGCACGCATATAGAATGTTGTCCTTGTGATTTTGTTAAAAAATATATAGCGATGTAATTGTGTTGTAATTTCTCGAAAAACCAAAATTTCGGTACCTGGTGCGGTGGAAAACGCCCTTTGATTAGCACAATACCAGGTACGGTAGTAACCCGCTTACGGAGTAAACTTGCGAGCAGTTTAAATCAGCTCTCCCCCGACGCAGGACACCAGGAAAACTCCAGAATGATACATTACTAAAAGAATGTATGGCTAAAGTGTAGGTTATAGGCCTATATAAACCTAACATAAAGTGAAATTATTCCCGAATTAATTTAATCGTTCACGTTTTACTATAATGTTAACCACAGTATTACTGTAATTGTTCAACCACATCATAAAATACATCTGCACACTCCAGGATGGAAACGTCCCATGCAGTCTTTTCCCCTGACAGAATAAAAGCACATATGAACATCTTTTCCCACAAACGCCTAATTAAATTTGATTAAATAACAGGTAATATATTTAGTCATTTTACCCTCTTCTCTGTCCCAGCTGATATTGCACTCGCAGTCACCGTGCTTTCGGGGATCCCGACGCTCCTTTTCCTTTGTCCGATATTTGTGCGGCATTTAGAAAGGCATGTTAAGTCAATAAATCGTGTTGAAAGGGGATGGTCAGTGTTTGCGATCTCTGTCGGCGATGTCCGTACCACTGGATCAGAATCCCTGGCGGCGGGAGCTCCACGGGGCTCTACGGGGCCAGGCGGGGAGAAGCATACCTCCGATCATAAAATCCCGTACCGGTCGGCCCGTACCCACCCTCACGCAACCGTGTAGACAATTACGTGCATTCAGCTACTGCAATCAGTTTGTAACTAATAATTAAACAAATGATAATATCAAATAATAATGCTATTGGGTGACAATATTCCGTTTTTCAGTATATTTTATATGCGCAATTTTTAAAATCTGATGGCACTACATTTACTTTGTTTGCACTATGTGCAGCCTGGTGCATTTGACCTTGTCGGTTTTGCACTGTATGTATGTTCCTCAGTGCACTATGTTCTTGCTGCTATTTGCGCCTGAATTCCCCTCTGGGATCAATAAGATTAATCTTAATCTTAATAAGGTCTGTGAGTCAGGACCCAAAGCATCCATGGCAGAAGGGAATGTGCTTTGGCTTCCAGATTCCAGAAGTCCAGGTCCAGACTGGAGAGACCTTGAGAAACACTCCAGTTGGACAGCCTTTACAGCCCTGGTCCTGACTGATATGTTTTAAGATGCTGGTTCACTCTTAATCGCTTATTTGAATCACTTACTACAATAATTGAATTCAGACAAGATCTAAGTGTTCTCCTTATTTAAAAGAGGTTTAAAATCAGCATTGTGAGTCCTGGACCACAGATACCAAATATAACACATATTCAGTGAACGAAGGTCTTTTAAATAGCGTTCAGGTTTTCTTTCCTCTCAAGCCCTTAGTCAGTTTTTTTCCCTATTAATACATACTATGCTAATATAGCTGCTAGCAGTTACAGCTGAATATAGACCTTGCCCACCAGCATCTTGATCTGATACTGTTCTCACCACAGTTCATTTGACCTAGAAGTGACCTTTGACATCCTGTATATTGTTTTATTGTAGGTGGTTCTGAAGTGCTTGATGGGACACACAGGATGGACTATTATTCACTACGTTTGGACACTCCAGATGTGGTATTAAAGAGACACACCTGGAATCTGTCCTAAATGACCACTGTGTCACAGATGGTGATAGAAGATTGATACCATGTGCTATGTGTATCTGGTCATTTCTGGCTCTTTCTATTTGGGGAACTTGGGGTCACATAAGATAATGCAAAGCTTCTGGCTTTGTGGTTGGGGAATGCCAGAAGGATGACCAAAGTGTGGGTTTCAAAGTAAGACATGAAATTGGCTTTGTAGCTGGGATGCTGCCAGTATTAACCATGGTGAGGAGTCAGTGTGGTGAACAGCCTGCAGCTTCGTGGCTGTCAAAGTCCATGAGGGGCTTGTGAATGGAGGCCTGAGGCCTGTGGGACATGGCAGGTGGCTGGGAAGGCATGTACTGGAATCCTGGTACTGAAGTGACCGAATGTTAAAACACAATTAGCTGAAGCGAAGGATGGTTACTTTCTTTTGGTGCCAGAGAAAGACATAGAATCATTAAAGCAAGACAAATAATGGACATTAATTAGCAGAAGTGGAAGCTAACGTGACCTACTTCCACACCCGAGCCTCCAGGGGTGGATTAGCGGTGCACAGTGTGGCAAGAAGCGGCGTCGGTGCGTTGGGCTGCCAGGTACGCTGGGATTAGCTGCTAGCAGCCCTTTCAGGAGTAGAAGTCCGGGAGGTTCTGGCCAAAGGGAATGTCCAAAAATATGGTTTCTGGCTTTCTAGTTAGAACTGTGGAAATACAGAAATCTACACTTTACTTAGCTGATTAGTTAAACAACTGTTTGAATCATCTGTGGTCTGTTTAACTTCATTCATTCATTTTCCATACCCCCTTGCCCTATGCAGGCTCATGGCAATCTGAAGCCCATCCAAAAAACAACAGGGACAAGGCAGGGAACTTCCCAGAATGGGGCAGCAGCCCATCGCAAGGCACACTCACACACGTAGAGGGTCAGAGGCCAGAGAACCCAAAGGAAACCCCTGACATGGGAAGAACATACAAACTCCATACACATGAAGCCGGGGCAGAGGCCTGAATGCTGCTCTCCGGGGATATGACGGGACCGTGATACCCACTGTGCCACCATATTTTACAAACATTCATCTTCTAAGAGATTTCACTCTTGAGATCTCAAGGCTGTAAATGCAGAAATAATGCCACTTGACCTACCTGTTGGAGTCAGACATTTGACAGATGGGACTTTATCACACACATTGTATTATGAGGCAGTAGTCTCCCAGTCTGCTACCACATTTGGAGTCACAATGAGATTGTTCTAAAGTTGATTTACCCAATACTGTTCCCTGACTGGTTGTTGATGACATCGGCACTATAAGGCTCACCTCTCCATGTGGAGATTCTGTCTCTGGTTTTGTGTTCAGGAAAATGATAAAACCTAAAATTGTGATATACCTGAAATATGGCAACTGAAAATATAATAACACGCAATATGTAATGTGCTGACTGACAATATAATGTCATTGAAGGCTATATGTGGAAAACAAGATGAGGAGCCACTCATTAGGAATTTTTTGGTTTCCTTGGAACCAATTCTTACTGGTTCTTGACTGAGGTCATTGGCCCCATAGCTGGTGTCAGGATAGAGAACAGTCTGCATTTTTGGATTTGGTTATAATTTCCAGGGTTGGTCTCCTGTTGTTCCTTGTGTAAAGTAAAGTCGTCATGAGTATTGATTCTATCAGGGTTTCTTTCACACTGCGTTATGGGGTTACTAAAGTCAGATTAGCATCTGGCTAATACACATATGCATAGTCCAGAAAAACAAGGGCTTTGAGATGGATCAGCTGTGCTGTAGCCACTTGGGCTGACGGCAAATTGTGAACAGATTTGAGCCTGGCCTAATATAGAAAAACGCACAGCCCAAGTGAATTGGCATCCAACTGATATAGACCAGCACTTCTCAACCCCTGGGTCATGACCCATATTTGGGTCGCAGCAAGTTCTGAAAGGGTTGTATGTGTTTTAAAGCCAGCAAGCGCTGATGCTGATCCACAATCATATTTCCCAGCCTCAGTCCTCAATTTAACTTATATAATTGAGTCTTGGGTCTGCAAATGCTTAGTGCAAAACTAGTGAACACACAAGCAATCCAATAAGCCAAACCACAGATGCTTAATTTAAAATTCACTGGCACATCCAATCAGATTTGTGCGATAGGCAATGATTGGTGTAAATTGCAGAGCGTTGCTTGATCATACCGTTAATTTAAAGCTATACTTGATATAGGGTCATGACTGAGCTGTCATGGTAAAAATTGGGTCGTGGTGCAAAAAACATTGAGAACCACTGATATAGATTAATATAGACTTTTGAGGATCCCCCCCACCCCACCACCAACACCCTGTACTGGCATGTAAGCAAGTTCATAAAATGGACTGATAGATAGGTACATCATATACTGTTGTTAGGAAAATAAAAATGAACAAAGATAAAATGAAAGTTCCACTGTGTGAGAGTTCTTTTTCGCTGAGTGCAATGATAACTTTCCAGGATTTATATAAACTTAGTGACATTAAATGAATTTTATAATTTAAATAAATGAATGCATACGTTTCTGAAGAAACCCTCGGAATTCACAGAAACTGGAATGGACCTAGCCATTGTTGATTTACTTATGCCATTTATAAAAAGGACATGAACACAAATTTTCACACTATTCTTCCACTAGAGGGAGATGCAGATTTACAAAAAAAATCACAGTAGTTGGACTGGTATGAATGAGCAATGGGGATTTGCTGTGCAGCTTCCTGCATTCTTTATTTTGTTAATGTTTTCTGCTCTCTTCAGTCATGCATTCTGGGATTGAGACTGTACTCTGTTAACCACATCAGGTAGACTGACCTCTCACTTAAAGGAAGTGTCTCAGCAGATTTCTAAACTATACAGGCACTATGATCAAATTAATCTTAACAAAAATAATAGCAATTACAATCATAAAAATACTGAAAGTCCTTATACAAATACTTTTTACTGGTCATATTAATAATATACCTTACAGATGCAGGCCTAAGAGTGTTCTTTAATTGACTCCACTACTAAACTGAACAGATTAAAATTTTTGTACTCTTCCAAGGGTCAGAATATGCCATTCATTTCCATTCAGATGTAGAACTCCTGGTCTTCCTCTGCATGTGGGGTGCCAGTCTGTGATTTGCTGAGTGGGGGACAGGTGCGGCCGGGCGCTGGGTCTGTGGCTGGGGGTGTGGTGGAGGCAGGCCTGGAGGCGGAGATGCTGCCCAGTGGGCGAGAGGGTATGAGACTCAAAGAAGCATGGGTGCCATAACACTGACCCAAAAGGGGTGACTTGGGTTCAAGAGGAGGCGCAGAGACAGGCCGAGGGCGGGGCCGGGGTCGGTGGTGCGAGTAGCCCGACACCACAGACAGGTCCAGCGTGCCCCACCTGTCCAGTGTCTGCCCCGTGTCCACATCTGTCTCAACAGCACCAAGAAGCATGTCCACATTAAGACGGAAGGGAGGGGCCACAAACGAGCAGCGAGAGGGAGCTGGGAAGTGGGGGGTGGACGAGGGAGGTGAGGACACATCTGTGAAGGACAAGGAGAAGAGCGAGGGGGCTCGCTGACCCGTCCACTGCGTCCTGGAACCCCCTGGGTCTCTGTGCCGCCTGGATCCCTCCTCCCAATAAGCTGGCAGCAGGTCCTGCAGAGAAGCCTGCGATTGGGCCTGCTTCCTGAGGCGGGGGGTGTGCGGGTGGCTGTGACGGCTCCACTGGGATGGGGGACCGTAAGTGTCCTGGGGCAAGGGCACAGGCTCAGGATCAGAGGGGGGGGGGTCCAGTGCGGAGCAGGAGCCATCCAGCAGGCTGTGCAGCTGCACTAATGTGCGTCTCCTCTGGTGTCTGGCAGAGCCTGAAACCTGCAGCCAAAAGGATGTTAGCTGCCATAGCAGGATCGGGGGGGTCGTGTTCATATTCTTTAAAGGGCACTATATAAAATTATTGGATTCCTTAAAATTATATTTGTGTGTTTTTATATGTTTAACATATGCATTTCTTCTTGGATGTGCTAATAATTGTGTTTCTGTTTATATGTACATGTAATTATTTGTGTTACATAATAATATTTTTCTATGCGCCTGTTATTTTCTGTGCTGTATGCATGCGAGTGTGTTTATGCCTGTATCTAGAAGCATGGATCAGACGGACAGCACTGCCACTGGTGACGTCAGCTGCCTCTCTTTTAAAACTTTCAGGTATCTCAGCTTCAAATGTTGAAAAGAAATTTAGTGGCTGGATTGGGGTTGTGGTGGAAGTAGAGTGATGGGGCGGGTTTCCATTTGTGTGCGTGCCTGGGAGCCTGGGTAGGCCCAGGAAGAATCAACAGTGCAGCTGAGTTATATCAATTACTAAGCAATGCAGCAAAAGATAAAAGTGGCTTAGTGGGTAAGACAGCAACTTTCCCCCCCACCGGCGCTGGGGGTTTGAATCCCACCTCTGTGCTGTTTCCATGTTCCCCTTGTGATATTCTAACTGGTGTCTCTAAGTTACCCATAGCCTTACTCCCTGTGCTACCTGGAATAGGTCAGACATGGATAAATGGTGTTAAGAATGTTAATTATGCAGGCACAGTACAGGGATACTTGCAAAGGCGATCACTAGTCAAACAAGGGGTGTATCCCAGAGCAGTTGAGTTAATAATTAGGTATTACATTAATAATTAGGTATTGCAGTGAGCAGATCCTAGTGTGATCTGAAATGTAATGAAACGGCCAAGCAGCCTAGTTTATAAAGAGCTGGGTTGTGTTCTGTTGCTCAGTCTGTGTTTCAGCTGCCGTAAACCAGGCTCCCTGTGGAAATAAGCAGATTCACACTCCTGGGCTTTAATCTCCTCTTTACTTCCCGAACAATTAGTTAAGCTCCTGCTGACAGAAATCCCTGCTCACTCAGACACCTCTGTGGGTCCCGGGTGTGCTCTCTGTAGCTGGGTGGGTGTCTGTCTTTGTGTATCTGTAAATGTATTCTGTGTGTTTAAATGTGAGCATGTGTCCATTTTTGGTGCGCACGAGAGTGTTTAAACTTAGATGTATTTATGCATTTTTCTCTCTGAATCTTGTTACGTACTCTACCTTACTCGAAAAATTAAGAAACAGATTCATGGAGCCAAAGGTTAAAGGGTGTCTCAGTGTAAAGTTTAGGTAAAGTTGGACCTGATGTTAGATGTTAGACTACTTTAAAGATGCTAGACCAGAGATAAAGATCTCTGTGAAGATGGCTGGAGCCTTGGGTGTACAGATGGCTAAAAAGCGAGTAAAGCTGAGCAGGCACCAGGGAAATCCTCCATGGACAGGAGGCCTGCTGCTTTTGGCAACAACAGAATAATCCTTATCACAATGGGCCTTGGCTCTTACACATGACAGATTGAATCTTGCCATTGTCTTTCTCAAGCACCGTTTCATGTTTTCCTGCTGTCATACTCAGTGTAGCTGTCTTTTGATGGCCAGACTGTGACTGCTGCAGGCAGAAGGTCAGTAACTGTGACACAGTGAAGGTAACCATACATGATCCAGGAGATCATTCCTGATTATGTAAATGACAAACCAAGCTTGTTTGGCCCAATCAAACCATTTTGCTGCTTTATAGCAAATGAAAAAAACGTAATTTCTTACATGCTATATTTCTACAACTCAGGAAAAACCGCATCAATATATATTTCATAGGAGGGTTGAATAGTGCCTAAAGGACTTCAGACTGAAATCCCAGGAAAACCTAAGTGCATTTTTGAAAGGTTTCTGTAAAACTGCTTCTGCTTTCAAACGTTTCGATGCCTTTCGTTCACCTGCAACAAGATCTTGTTACCATCGTAGTCTTCGGTCTGCCAGCGTGCCGCGCTGATGGGGGTGCACGGCCGGGGCAGCAGGGGCACCAGCGCCCCCACATCCTGCACGCGGAACTCCAGGACAGCGGCCTCGGCGGGGGTGGGGCTCTGGCGGCGTGGCAGCCTCTTGAGAGACAGCTGGATCTCCATGTCCGGGGTGGAGTAGAGCACGAAGAAGCAGAAGGCTTCCGTGGCTTGGGAGGAAGCAGGGCGGCGGTGCAGCAGCAGGCTGTACAGACGCACCATGTCTCCAAAGTGCTCGTGCCGGCAGCTCAACGCCAGACGCACCACCTCGCGGCCATAGTGCACCTGCCGCACGGCCCATGGCGGAGTTCCTGGGCCAAGCGTGAACAAGTCCAGACCTGCAGGGGGCAGCGGCGAGCGGTGTCCTTCTGGCCGTTCCGTGTGGTGGTGGTACCAGGGGGGGAACTGCAGTGCTCCATAGAGGCATGTGGCTGGCCCCTCCCGGAGAAATAGGATGATCGCCAGCACGGGAATGGCCACGCTGCCGCCGGAAACGGGGGTCCGCTTGGGCTGGCGCTGGCCTGGCCCGCGCTCGGACACGCAGAGAAGCCGCAGCTCTGGGTGTACCCATGACAGGGCGGCGTCGGCGGCGCTCTGCAGTGGCTTGGCTGTGCCGGGATCCGTGATGATGTGCACGGAAACCAGGTACGGGTCTGGCAGGTCACCCCTCAAAAGGTCACCTCCAGGAGGAAGGGGAAGGCAAGGGTTGCTGTTAGAAAGCAGAGAAGTAACTGCCAGACACAGGGTAGATTAGGAAAGGTCTCAAAGGCACAAGCACACAACTCAATGTAAACTGACGACTCCAAACCAAAACAACCCAAAACATGCAAACAACTCTACAAAGACTGACTGAAACAGAGCAAAACAAATACACGTCAATTATGCGCAATTCTATGGAGTGAATATGACAGAATTCCATGGTTGTGTACTAATAATTTTGTACACACATGCAGCAAAGTTTGTGTTCACAAAATAGTTTTGCATACTATCAAGTCATTTGCACATATTTTACGAAGCCGTGTTGCAACTACGAAGCGGGATTACAAGAGCACAAACAAACAAACTTTATTTGTCGTTTGCACAAATACATTGGAATGCTTCTCTTCATCAACCCCATCTTACTCTCCATAGCTTGGGGGGTCACAGCACAGTGTCAGCTAACGTGCAGCACCTCCAGAGCTGGGGGCTAAGGGCCTTGCTCATGTGACTGTTATACTGAGGCCGGAGCTTCATTCTGATGACAAGCACCGAGTCTCACCCCACTGAGCCACTCTCTGCACAAACTCAATATACAGCTACGAATCAGGATTATGAGTGCAAAAATTCAATATCTGTGCACTTGGAATGCTGCAATTTCTGACAGTTTTGTGACACAATATGTAAATTCCAGACACCAAGGAGCAAGGAGCAGTGTACCTAAAACCATGACAGCCAATCAAAAATCGTCTGACTTTTGTTTCGGCTGGATTTGCCAATCAAAATGCTGCTCCATTCACATGCCTTCAGAAATCCTACACAGCCAAACCTGTGTATTGCAAGGCTATCTTAGAGCAATGGGTTTGGATTTTGTGAAGCAACTGGATACCTATGGCAGGGACGGATTACGGACCGGGCCAGCGGGGCCGCTGCCCAGGGGCCCTTGGGGTGCAGGGGGTCCGTGGGGCCCCTAGCCCAAAACAATTTGCAACGCTTATCAACAATGTATTTTCGTTTGTCTATTTTACAGGGCCTACATTCTTTGATCCTCTGCCTACAAGGGCCCCTGACCCTATAGGGCCTCTGATGGAAACGTGGAGGGAGGGCGTTTGGCTGCCAAGGGCCCTTGAATTGTGGTGGTTGTGGTGGTGGTGGGGGGGCCTCGCGAATGTTTGGCCCAGGGGCCCACACAACCCATAATCCGTTCCTGCCTATGGAAGGATTATTTAGACTTTATAAATCAAATAAATGTATGCATTAATAATTAAATATACGATATAATGTGGCAATAAATGAATGAGAACGACATGACCAGTCCATCATGTGTCCCTGGTACAATGGTTTTGTACTTAAATGTGTGACTTTGAAAAAAGAAGTGTGCTAAACTTTCTTGTAAACACAAACTTTGCTGCACAGGTCTACAAAACAAAATTATAAGTACGAAAATATATTTTGCAAAACCACAAAATTCTGTCGTAATCATCATTCCACACAGTTCAACATGAACAGCTACAATAAGACTTTGGTGAATCTGCATTCTGCTGGAATTTTTAGCCTGTTTATGCACAAGTGTTGCTGCCTGTTCACCTGCTGTCAGTACCCAATGGCCCTCCATTCATTCATTGACAGAGACAATGTCACTGGTGCGTTTGGGAAACTGCATAAAAAAACTGTACTATCCCTGCCAGGGCATGGAAAAGATTGCTAAACAGGGCCATGGAAAGTACTTGTTGACAAGAACGTTAGTTAACGGGTTACTAATCCATTCAAGTTAACGGTTGTCTTATAGACAGTTTTCTATGTGCAACCAGCACAAATGAAAATAATCCCAGCTGGGAGGGGGGGGGGTGGTTAGAAATGCGAGTTGCAGCAAAAAGGGTTTGGTCCCAGAGTGTGGTGTCTTTGGTCAGCACAAAGTACATTTGAGGGTATCTGCGGCTGTCCTCCCACATTTGTCTGCTTAGGGTGATGAGCATGCATGCAAATAGAGAAGAACACTCGGACAGGGGCAGCCTGTTAGCGACAGCTATGGCTCTCACAAGAGTCAGCTGAGTCTTCCACTGTTTCCATGTTTTTCAGTATTTTAGAGGTAAAACAGTGTAGACTGTCGCTGTAATAGATCAGGGGTAATCATGCATGAGAAAAGGTTCTCTGGGGATGTGTCCCCATTTGTCTTCACTTAGG
>JAODUD010000035.1:1861867-1874822 GCA_026784285.1 Stomatorhinus walkeri | reverse complement strand
CAGTTCTAGTAATACTTCTTATGTGAGCATCAAAACATAGATCTGAATCAACTAGAAGACCAAGATTTTTAACCACCATGTTGGGTTGTATAGGCCATAAAATATCCTCAAAACAATAATTTATCATCCAATTTCTTTATTACCTCTTGGTCCCCTTGTTAGGCTTCCTTATCCATAAAAATATTAGTTTTAATAGTTTTGGTGAGGTTTTCTGGACCTTTCTTTTGACAGCATGCCTCTTGTTTTCAATAAAAAAATAATGGTAAAATACACCTCAAGAGAATTATATAAATAAACTGAATTGGTCTTATCTTGCCTTACATGTCTGGGCATGCCTTGCCTAGTGATTGTTTGTATTATTTAAACAAAGTAGAGGTTCCTGATGCAGTACACACATTTGTGGTGCCTTCATGCATTTTAAACTTCCAAATGGGTCAGTGCCGACCCCAACACCACAGGAAGGTTAAGGAACATCCTGTCTTCTCACGTGATGTTGCCTGTTTGGTGTCCCCTGTAATATCTTCTGTCATGTCTTTGGTGTACTTGGCCCAGTCCTGATCTCCGTTGTGTTGCGTCTCCCCAGGTCTTCAGTCCTGAGAGTCTGGTGTCGAACCCTGTTTAGCATCCCATGTCCTGGGCCCATTCCCCATCTTCTCATCCAACCCCTTGTGTCCCCTCCCCAGCTTGCTTGCCATGCCTGGACTATGCACCTAAGGGGGTGTGGGGGTATTGTCAGGTCCAGCCCTGCCCTGCTTGTCTGCTCCCTGATTTTCACTTGGCCATAGGTGCTAGTCAGCCACACGTGAAGCTTGTTAGTCTTACCTCTTGGTCCTGCCCTTTTTATAAACCAGCCACAGCTACCTTGCATTTATTCCTCTGTCAGTCATGTATATTAGCATCTCAGCCTTGTGCTCCCTGTTCAGCCATTGTTCTCTGTCTGTGTGCCTCCCTGCCTATTCCCCATTGCCCTGTGAGGGATTTCACTTGCTTATAGCCTGTGTCTGGGCCGTCCTTCTCCTGCCACAATGTGACAGCTACAACAGGGCAGACACGTGAACACTTTGAATGGGGGGGTTAGCTCCCTAAAGCTGTGCTCTGCCTGTAGAGCAGTTTGTGTTGAAATGGTTTGGTAGGGTGCCATGCCGGAAAGAGACAGGGAACAAAATGTAACGCTTCTTTGTTGCTATTGCTTGTCCACTTTGGAATGACTCCCCTGTCATTTATCAGTCATAAGCGCCCCTGTGAGGCCTGACAGCAAACACATAAGAAGCTTCACTTCAGATAAGGTGCCCTTCAGCAACGTCCTTATTTCACAGTAATAATAATTCAGTAAATAACGAACTGTTTAGATGAGTTAAGACGGAAATTGATGAAATTTGCAAAAAAAATAATGTTAAACATCTATGCTCCAAATGATTAATGTATTCAGACTTTCCATTCATCCATTATCTATACCGCTTAATCCATCTGGGTCATGGGGAAGCTAGAGCCAATGTATTTAGATTTTGTCAGTAAATATTTAATATTGCAATAGTGTGAATCTTTTGCTTTAGAAAAAAAACCTGCTAGTTAAAAAACAAGCTCATCTGGAAAATTCAAACATGCCAAGAAATGATCAAAACAGAAATATATGCATTTATGGTTCGGCACTGTACTAAAAGATAAGGCAGTTTGTTCACGGTTCCCACACCCTGCACTAACTGTAATCTTATCATTAATTATATTATTATTAATTATTTCCTTGGAAGTAAAGATTATGGTTATTTTTGTCACTAAAGTCCTTTCATGTCCAGGCTCTTCTTGTTCTTGCTAAACTTTCTGGTAGACATCTTGGTAGTGGCTCACCCGGCATGCCCAGAAACCCAAGTTTATGCCATGAGCATAAGCCTGTGGGTGTGGGGATGGAGGCTTCCTTACCCACAGAGCTGAGTGCCCGAGGATACAGCACAAAGGCCCTCCTGGAATTTTCCATTCACTACGCTACATGTGGCCAAAATATTTTCCTGTGGCTGACTCTTTCATGATCTAATCACCCAATGTCATGGATGAGAGTTTGCGTGTGATGATGTAAGACTTTAAGTTATTAAATGTAATAATTTGTGACGTTCATGTTTTAGCTACCGAAAGTGATTGTGTGTGGTCAATCAAGTTTCTTCATAGTACACCTCTCTGGTAGCTAAAACACATATCACTGGATAGCAGAAGGAAGTGAAAGGGTGGTAATTTTGTGTCTTCTTTGAGAGAGCGGTGTGCGAAATGCACATTTCTTTAGTATTAGGCATTTCATGTCTGTCATTGTGTTGAATGTCAAACCAGGGCTGCATACAAACTGTAGGTATTCTAAGGAAACCGCTGTCTCTAAAAAATAGCTGTGATCTATTCTAGGAAGGGTCCCTACTATTATAGCAGTGCAAAGAACCTTTGCAGAATTGCTTTTGTGAAGATATGCCCACCTGTCTAAATGTTTAAGCATGAAATTGCAAGTTATGGAAATCACTTTAAATAAAACCACCTGCTGAACAAATATAATTGTAATGTAGTTGTCCTTGTGTGTCTAGGACACAGAGTATCTGGTGTAATTTCGTGCCTTCCCTGTATGAACAGTGGCTTGTTTACATTCTAGGACATCACAAATACCACTGGACTTTGGCCGTCTCAATTTGTTAGCCTAAGAAATCATTAGCTTGTTTTTTTATGCTTACCCTGCCTCTGTTGTTATGGTTTATTATTGTTTCATTGCTATTGTATTTGTTTATTAAATATAGAAAACTATATACACATTTATAAACCAGAAAACTGATGAGGTTATTGTCATAATTATGGTATGTGTGAGCGTTTGTGTGCTGTTTATTTTATATAAATATATATATATATATATAGCTGTAAAATATTTTTGTAGGCTCCAGGAAAAAAAAATAATTGTACCAGGTGTAATCTTTATTAGGAGTCATGTCCTTTAGAACTCACTGACGCGCCTTTATTTTGACCTGCCCCCGACCCTGATTGGTGAGTTTGAAGCCACATCCGATTGGTGGATTTTAGATGAATCCCGATTGGTGGGTGTGCAGCCGACGCCTTCTCATGACATGCCAAATCGAGAGACGCCCCTGCAGTCGGCATTTCAGTTCTACGTCACAACTAC
The DNA here is from genome assembly GCA_026784285.1 of Stomatorhinus walkeri. NCBI lineage: Eukaryota > Metazoa > Chordata > Actinopteri > Osteoglossiformes > Mormyridae > Stomatorhinus > Stomatorhinus walkeri. The sequence continues at coordinate 1,871,680 of JAODUD010000035.1, read as the reverse complement.
GAGTCGCGCATGCTTTACTGCTGCTTCTGGTGTTCTTTCAGAGGTGCCGGGCGTTCCGGGTATAAAACACGCTGCTGTCCGGCCCTGAGCATCGAAAGACAAAGCGTACATGAAAGATACTATGGCAGCTTCTTCCGATAGAATCATGCTTGGTCCTCTTGTGGCGGCCATTGATCAAGGTACCAGTTCCACGAGATTCTTGGTGAGTCACAGAGCATAATCCCCAGTATTTTCGTTTCATTGTGTTCTTCACTGTTACTGAGTGTCCTTTAACTAACCCTCTCATTGACGAGAGGGGTGGTCTTAACCCGCCGGTTACTGGGCTGGTTATAGACATGTGCTGACAATATTCAGTTCATTTTATAAATGTTTGGAACCCATTGATCGTATTCGGTTACTGTCTCCTACAGTTTCCTGTCATCCTGTTTATATTCACAAACTCGTATGCGGGGTGAAATGGCTTACAACTGGAATATTATCCTACTCTGATGTATGTCTGGTGCAATTTCACCAAATTGAAGTTGTTAATTTCTACCCTTTGGCATTCACGCTGTGTAGCATGTATACTTATTGCATTCTTCTTTATCCTGTCGTTTGAGTCTAGTAGGACATCAAGCTGAATGACCGATTATAACTTGCTCAATTTTCTGGTCTGAATTGACACTTATATTCGAATTGGGATGAAGAACTTGCTCAATGCTGTTTAGTTTCAAGTAGTACATTATCATGCACGTCTAATTAGTCTGCCAAGTTCTAGCCCTACTGTTTCATTCTTACTGCCTAAATGGTGCTTTCATAAAACACACAACCTTGGCTTGGTCATTGATGCCTTCCTAGTTCGTTTTTCCTAATCCCCTTTTATAGCTCTCTATACAGATGGTATAAAGCAATAGTTCTAGACCCTTTTTTAGTATATCCGGTAGTGACAGTGTGGGTTGCAACTTGCAATATGACTCCTACTAATGCTCATATTAAATATATCTTGTGTCCCCTTTTAAATGTGAGTTCTTCACCGGTATTGGGTTCTCAAAAGCTCTGGAACTGCCAATGGAAAAGCGTTGTCTTGTCCAAGCTCTGCGTTGTGGAAGGCTCTTTGCTGCTCTCCTATGGCTGTCTCAGATGTGATGTGTACAAAAGAGTCTAATGACCTAACTTGGCACATGAGAGTGCTGGACCCCAGTGGGGTCGTTACACTCCGGTGACGTGGAGAACTGCCCTGACCTCGGCTGCTATGCAAACATCAATGCTAGTGGCATGGTCTCGGTCAGCTGCCTGTGGCCATTTTTTCCATGTCTGTGGCAAGTTGCTTTTTCTGTAGCTGTGCGATGATCTTTGTGCTCCGTGTTATTTCCATGCCTGAGTGTATCCACTGTAATCAGATGGTTGCTAGTTCAAACCCCAGTCAGCAGTGCTGGGTTCCTGGGCTAGACCCTTAACCCCAGTGTTGCTTTGCATAAAATCTTAATGGCCTTGAATCCGTGAGAACTGCTGTGCTGTTTAAAAAGATTAAACATAAAACTGTCCTCTGTATAACGCAGATTAGGGATATGCTTACAGAATCTCAGTGGTGCTTTTTTCTCCGTTATTTATTCCTGCACGTTAAGGAATGTTTTACGAGAGAAATTACATTCATTGCCAAATATTTTCCAGGCCATGGAGGTGGGTTGGGAATGGGAGGGGCCCCTTGTTCAGCAAATGGGGCAGTATAGTGGTTTGGGTGGGGCAACCAGAATGATTAGCCCAGCTGACAGTGTAGGTGTAATGGCCACCTTGCTGTAGGAGTTAAGCAGGTTCACCCACGTCGTTAGAGTAGTTTGTCTACTGACTTTTGATCTTTTAATCCATTTTTAACCTTCATCTCTTAAGTACACAGTGTTCTGTATGTATAAGCAGCCTGGACTTCTGACTTGCAGAAGTAAGATCTTCAACAAGCCACGTTAATGATGCAGTTTTTCATAAACCAGTTTCAGATTAGCCGTTAACCATATTGGCACACAGCAGCTTCTCTTCAAATGGGAAGAGTCTTGCCTCAAGGTTTCATTACTTATGCTTATGACATCTCTAGTTAATAGTCAGCTGATATAGTCTCTCTCTGAAGTGAAGGCAGGGTGTGTTGGTTTACTGTGGGTTTACGTTTGGCGAACTCTGAATGGAGTCTGATTGGAAATCATGATCTCTTTTGCTTTTATGTTCACTGCTGTCTCTCTCTGTACCTTTTCAGGTATTTAATGCCAAGACAGCCGAGCTCCTCAGCCACCACCAGGTGGAGATCAAGCAGAGTTTCCCAAAAGAAGGGTGGGCACTCTTCCCACAATGCCTTGCAACTGCACACTGTGTTTATGCCGTTTTTTTTTTTTCTTGTGAGCTAGAACCAACTTCTGATTCTCATGGGATGGAGCCTCTTTAATGATTGGTTTTCTGTTTACTGGAATCAGTGATTAAAAAAATACCTTTTATTAGTGCGCACAGATGTGCTTATTATAACTTCTAACAAATTTAGTCTAGCAAGTATAATTTTATGATAACCAAGTCAATTTTAAACTGTGTATAAGAGCCTGGTTAGGCACTTTGCGATGGGTCAGCACTCCATCCTGGGTTGTTCCCTACCTTGAGTCCACAGCCTCCAGGATAGGCTCTGGACCCCCTGTGACCCAGAATAGAACAAGTGGTTATGGAAGATGGATGGATGGATGGAGCTTGGTTGGGACTCTCACACTGTGTCTCTTGGTCAGATGGGTGGAGGAGGACCCCAAAGAGATCCTTCATTCTGTGTATGAGTGCATGGAGAGAACATGTGAGAAGATGACCCAGCTCAACATCGACATCTCCAACATTAAAGGTACACCAGCGTTCATATGCTGGGGGGAGAGGGGACAGGGGCCACCCCAACCGTTCCGTACGTTTCACCATCAGCTCACTTAATTAATAAACTTAGTTATTTCAAAAACGTTGTGAGGTATTGATTAGTCAAACATGGTGTGTTAGCGGGCGTATTGGATGGTTGTTGCAAATACAGGAGTGACTTTAGAGAGGTTTCTAAACGCTTGGATAGACAGTTTTACGCCAACATTAAGACCATGTAAACAATTCTCTACTACCCAAGACTTGTGCTCTAGCAGACCACAATGGGGTTTGCCAAAGCTACACTAGTTTCTCCATGGGAGTGCATGATGTGTCTTTTCTGTTTCTGTTCCATGTCAGTCTGTGGTTATCCCTGTGGTTGTAAAATACAGATTTTTCACAATAAGCTTGTACACATTAGCTAAAGAGTTGTTTCGTTAAGGGTTGTATTAAATTGTTGCCTTTTTAATTACCAGCAATTGGAGTGACCAATCAGAGAGAGACCACGCTGATCTGGGACAAGCTGACTGGAGAGCCTCTCTACAACGCTATTGGTAAGTTCTGGTCTCCTTTGGAGAAGCATAAATGGGTGAGCCCAAAGCTGGCCACGCCCCCTACACTGCCCATGATCCCATCTGATGCAACATGATGAACTACTGGACCTGCTTGTTGCTGCTTAGTCACCTTTCCATAATGTTGCCATTTCTCTCTTGCTGTGCTGAGTCACAGGACTTTTGACACATGATATCATTAGAACAGCCTTGTAGGAGTTACTGTGCTATTCTATGCAGTGCCTGTCCCAGTCTGGATAACTCAATACATGCATTGTAATAAAAATGCTGATATGACCATGAGAGAAACCTTAAACTGTGTGTATGTGTATGTGGGATATGTGTACATTGTGGGGACCAAATGTCCCCTGAAATGTAATGAAACCCTGTTATTTTGATGTTGTGGGGATGTTTTAGGTCCCCACAAAGATCTGTGACAGCAATCAAAAAGGGGTTAAGGTTGTCATGTTGGGATTAGAGTTTTCCCCATAGAAGTGAATGGAGAGTCCCCACAAAGATATAATTGTGTGTTTTGTGGGTGCTCCCTGCTCTCCACATAGTGAATACACAAACGCTCTCTCTCTCCGTGACAAGGGAGAATGCCTGCTCACAGGAAAATAGTATAGCCTCATTGAAAACCTCCTTATGTTTGTGGGGGCCGTAGCTCAGTCCATTGGCTGCACTGAAAGAGGCTGTGCTGTGATACCATCTCTGAATGTGAAAGCAGTCCTCTGTGACATTTCCTCTAGCAGTCTTGTACATGTGGTCTGTATTACATGTGCGATATTACAACATGACTCATGATATTACAACATGATTTCTCGGAGTGAATAGTGGTCTTACAAAGGCACTTCAAATCAGCTACTGTTAGCTCATCTGTGTCTGACGAAATGACCGTAGTAGACGCCCCAGACACTTTAAAATCTTGTGTGGCAGCATTTTGGGAACCTGGTGGAAAATAATAAAATACAAATGGCAAAAGAGTGACAAACAAAACACAAACAGTCTGTAAGTACAGTAGGAACTTCGTGGCTAATGCTACTCCTGCACAAAGCCATTGGCAGCACCATCATAGCACCATCATAGCACCATCATAGCACCATCATAGCTCTTTACTTAAATTCACTGCACCGGTGAAGAAAACATTATAAAACATTTTATGTTTGTTATTTATATTGTTTTATTTTTATTCTATTTTATGTTCATTTCAGAAGTCAAACAGGAGAGAAGCCTGTCGTTTGAGTTTGTAGTGAAATATTTTATGGTGCTAGATATTTATTCTGTTCTTTACTGCATATAATTATAATGATTATTTAAAATATTTCACCATAGATCTGTATCATTTAGCATTTTTTGTCTTTCATATTGATCAAATAAAAGGCTGCTTTCCAGTAATATATTTCCTCTTAAGTTTTTCCTTAAATTATTGTTAAAATATCGCCTCGTTCTCGTCAACCCAATGTCGTGTCTCGTCTCGTCCCGTGAGCTGAGTATATCATTACACCCCTAGTGGTCTGCATGCCTTCGCCCTGACAGGCCTTGGGGTTTAGCGGGACTCTCCGGCGGCATGTTGCAGCTGTTGCCTGAGCACATTCTACTCCCAGGCACACTGTGTCTTATGTCACTGTTAACTCTTTAATTTCTGGCTTCTGGCAGTGTGGCTCGACCTGCGCACACAATCCACTGTGGAGCGGCTCATCAACAAGACGCCTGGGAGGAACAAGAACCATCTGAAGGTGAAGCTGCTGTCGTGCTGGGCGCTACCCATCTCAAAAGATGGGGATAGCTACAGATTGATCCCTCTCTTTCTCTCTCTCTCTCTCTCCCCCTCTCTCCCCTCCCTCCTTCCCTCCAGCATAAGACAGGCCTTCCCATCAGTACCTACTTCAGCGCGGTGAAGCTCCGGTGGCTGTTGGACAATGTCCCTGAAGTCCGAGAGGCTGTCCAATCCGACAGGGCCATGTTTGGCACCGTCGATTCCTGGTTGATCTGGGTGCGAAATGGACTCCGTTTTTACTGAATTCAGTGTTGTATACTACAGTAGTCCCCTCTGGAACTGAACCCCCTGTTTACTGGGTTTGTGATGTCCCCACAGAGCCTGACGGGGGGTAAGAGTGGGGGAGTTCACTGCACTGATGTGACAAACGCCAGCAGGACCATGCTCTTCAACATTCACACCATGGACTGGGATCCAGAGCTTTGTCAGTATGTCTCACTGAGCTCTACCTGTGACTCAGCCTGTATGTTAGACCAGCCTGTGTGTGTGTTTGTAATACAGTGCATTTTTATTTTCTGCACTTTTAATTTTTGATTCTTTTTCCTGCTCTGTTTTGTCATTGTCTGTCTCCAGACTGATGCGGGTCTGTCTGTCTCCGAGGTTAATTTGACCTGTTCACTTGATATAAGGGCCAGTTAGCGCTTCGCTTTGATTACAGCACACAGGTTCATTAAATAAATGAGGAGTCAGTCATTCTGGTTTTATTTTTACCTACCTTCCTGTTTTTTCCCCTCCAGATATTTTGATATTCCAATGGAGATTTTGCCAAAAGTGAGAAGTTCCTCAGAAATATATGGTTTGATGGTAAGCTGTAGCCTCCGTGACTCACATAAACCATGAACACATTATTACACATTTATCCAATCTTGAGCTTTATACAGTGCCAGTCAAAAGTCCTACACGTCTACTGAATATTATTAGTTTTTCAACAAGATAACCAAGGTTATGTAAGTACTATCTCTGGGAATAAGGAAATAGTTTGAGTGCTGCGACAGATGAAGCACCCCCCCAGTCTCAAGACCTAAACCTGAAAGAGCTGGTTTGGGATGAGTTTGATTGAAGAGTAAGAGCAAGGTAGCCAACTTTTGCCCGGAACTTGTGAAAACGCCTTCAGGGCGGCTGGAGAAGTTTTCCAGGTAGCTACAAATGGAAGCTGCCTGAAAGATCGCCAAGAGTCTGCAATACTATCTTGGAAGCTAAAGTGAGCTGTTAGGTGTCTAAAATTTGAGGAAATTATGGGATTGATGTCTTTTATTATGAGGTGAATCGCTAAAATAGAGACAGATGTATTATAAGCAGGTGGGTGCAGACTTTTGACTAGTACTGTAGATGCATACAGTTTGTCTAAACTCATGTGGCAAAGCCATAACAATGGGTGAGGATGTTTACAGTGATAATTGTGTCACTGTCTTTTATTGCTGCGTATTTGTAACCTTTGGAGATCGTTTTGGTTAGAATTCATCCTTTATGAATGATCATTGCTGTGTTTAAGGGGCCGAGGGATATTAAGCCCTTTTGGAATAAGCGGCTGCCTTTCAGATGCTCTTGGTCTATGTGCAGATCGGCACCAGGGCGGTGTCAGTGTCATGGGCACTCACACTCATTCCTGTTCTGTTGTCTCTCTCTGCTTACTGGCAGAAAATAAGCTCTAGTCTGGTGAGTAGGTCTTCATCGTTGTTACAGTCATCACCATTGCCACCATGAAAAGCATGTCCCGGTCCTCCTCTTCCTCGTTCTGTAACTGGACTGATACAGTCAGGAGGCAGAATGGAAAGCCGAGAATACTCTTTAGCCGTTGTTTATGTATTTGGAAATCTGTCACTCTTAACAGACTGGCCTCGGTGCCCCTCCTGGCACTTGTACCTTTAAGCCTTTCAGACAAGATGAGTTCCCTTAAGCACTGACCCACCTGAGGCTCATGGTGTTTCTTTCCACTGGTAGTCTCGTGATTCTGTTTTCTGTACTCAGACGTAATTCAAACATTCAGGCACCCCTGCTGTAGGGTCAAAGTTCATGGCCTGATTTGCCTGCAGTTGCTGAAGTACAGCCTGTGGGGCATTTAAAGCACTTAACAGTCACATGACAAGTAATGTGAAGCCACAAATCGCCCCGTGTGTAGATCTGTGAAGTTCAGGCCTCAGTGGCCTTCACTACACTCCCCGTCTTCACTCCATGGGAACTTGTTAAATGTTGCAGATGTAATTCATCTGTAGGGGGGTGTGCCTCAGCTTTGCCGAGTCCGCAATGCACGCCTCTCAGAACAATGGTCACCTGAATTGTGATGCCGTGGCAGTAGCATTGATGAGAACGGGCGACCTGTGTAGAAACACATAGTGACGTCACTTCCATGGAGCTGCGGCTCATATACCCTACCTTTGGTCACTGCAGGCCTTATCAGGTCTGTTACATTTCTTATCCTGGTTATTTATTGGTTTGTACAGTAGACATCATCTTAAGAACTTGCATAGTTTAATAGTAATTTTTCACAAGAAGATAGTTGCCAAAATCCTCCAGGGGAGGTACCTTTGTGGAGGCTACCGTAAAGGACAGAGCTTATCTGTGTGAAATGCCCCAAAAACTGCACAATGGTGAGAATAGTGGTTGTTCACACCTCGGATGAGGATTAAAAACAGTGTGTCTATGAAAAAATAGGGCCACTCCTGCTAGGATTCCCAACATAAATGAACAGGCTCTGACCAATGAGAAGGGAGCATTTTGGTGGCTATGGTAATGCAGAAATGCTGTTGTCCCACACTCCACACTTTCTCTAAGCTTACAGAAGGCCTGCCCACAGCCCCTGTCACCTGTGAACGTGTCGCCTTGTTTGAATGTGGTGCAGATGGTGATGTATGGTGTCCATCTCAAACACATGGGTCTTATGGGAAACAAACCACCTCTTTTATTTTTGCAGTTGCTTTTGTGTGTGTGACTTCACTGTAGAATATTTTATGGCCCGAACAGGCCTGAAATATGAAATGGGTTTTTGGCTGTGTGGGTGGGTGTGCGGTTCACTGCAGAGGCAAGACCTCGCTGTTGGCTTGTTTGTTGATTTGCACTAGTGATGTATGCAAGGTGCTCCTCCTCTCACCCGTCTTACATACTGTCTCTTCTTTACAGAAATCAGGCTCTCTCACTGGGGTGCCCATATCTGGGGTGAGTGCCATGTTGAGTTCTTATCTCTTCTAGGACCCACAGTACTAGTGCTGCAACACTACAGAACTTGCTATATGTAATGCCACACTGTAGAGGGCGCCATACTATACAGACCAGTAGAAAACTACAGAAGCTGTTGCCTTAGTGCTGTAGTACAGAACATACCAGGCTGTGAAAAGGACTGCCCTACTGCAGAAAAGTATTCTGTGCAGATGTGTATCATTCTTCTTGAATGTGGCAAGGAAATGTGCCCCCACTAACCATCCCCCACTGGCGCTGTCCCATAGTGCCTGGGGGACCAGTCTGCTGCCCTGGTTGGGCAGATGTGCTTCCAGGATGGACAGGCCAAAAACACGTGAGTGCTCTCTCCTGGGTTCCCTATAGAAAGGTACAGACACGATTTCCCAGAATGCATCGGTCACTATCGTTTTATAAAACATAAGATATGGCCTCCTTTTCAGGTATGGAACTGGTTGCTTCCTTCTCAGAAATACAGGCCTAAAGGTAATTTTGTCTCTCTTTGCAGTTTAAATCCTATTCTGAAAGGATAAATTTAATCACTGTAGAAATCTGAAATTTCCCGAACCTTGTAGCATTTTACCAGTTTAATGCAGGTTACTAACTGATCATGGCCTTTTAACATTTTAACAGTTTTGATCAGTTTTATAGAGTTTAGTTTGTTCTCCCCCAGCTGTTAGAGGTGTTACGATAATAGAAGCTCTGTTTGTGAGGTACATCACCTACCCTTCCTGGGATCAGTATGACACAGTTATTAGACTGGGAGGAAAAGCTGTACTTTTGGTTTGTCTTTTTAGCTGCTGATAACTGCAGATGGCTGACAGTGTAACGTCTTCTACTGTGTCATGCAGCTAAATTGTTTGCTGGTTGACTGGAAATTTGCACAATCTGTTCTTGGACCAGCTCAGCTGGTGAAAATTTGCAGTGATTGCATTTCAAAGAATATTATATTGGCACATTAAAAACTGGGGCAGACTCAGTGACTCAGTAAGTGGTCCTTGTTATGAAGTGTCTGCTTGATCTCTGGTTCTGTCATAAAGAGATTTTGAGGTCCATGCTAAGCCAGGCTTTTCCTTTGGTGTCTTCATGTCCATCTGTAACGTGGGTCTGTCTTCTGCTTCCCATAGCCGGTGATGTCAGACCATGGCCTCCTGACGACGGTGGCCTACAAGCTGGGGAGAGATAAGCCGGCCTGCTATGCGCTTGAGGTAGGAGCACCTGCGTTAGCCTCAGCTTTGTGGAATCAGGCCGGCTGCCTCATCTGCGTTAGCCTCAGCCTTTTGTAATCAGGCCGGCTGCCTCATCTGCATTAGCCTCAGCTTTGTGGAATCAGGCCGGCTGCCTTATCTGCGTTAGCCTCAGCCTTTTGGAATCAGGCCGGCTGCCTTATCTGCGTTAGCCTCAGCCTTTTGGAATCAGGCCGGCTGCCTTATCTGCGTTAGCCTCAGCCTTTTGGAATCAGGCCGGCTGCCT
>JAODUD010000035.1:1823196-1833330 GCA_026784285.1 Stomatorhinus walkeri | reverse complement strand
AATAGTAGTAAATTAAAATGATCAGCAAATAAAATCACCACAAATAAAATCAAAAGTAGGCCTTTTTAAATAGGTGAATTTTAAGGCCACATTTAAAATTGTCTGTTGAGCCCTCAGAGCGTCTGGGAGGGCATTCCATAAGCGGGGAGCTGCCGCACAGAAAGCTCTGTCTGACCTACTATTGTCAGTTGCCACTGACAGTTTCTAGTGCTTCACTGTTTCTGTGGTTGCTATAGTTCCCTAGTCTTTGTGCTTATCTAGTATAAGTCACTTCACCTGTTGCTTCACTTGTTGCTGTGTGTTGATTGGTCATTTTGGTCATGTTCCACACCTATTCCCTTGTTAACCCACTTCTGTATACTGTATATTTACATGTCTGCTCAGCTCTGTTAAGTAAGTAACTGCATGCATTAGGTTACTGTGCTATGTCACTGTAGTTCATTATGCTATGTCACCCATAGTTCATTATGCTGGAGCCATTTAAAAACATCAAGAAAAACTATGACTGGTGAGTCTTTCATCAGATTTTACATAATACACTGAGAAAAGCAGGGTGCCGAGCTAACTCCAAAGAGAAGTCTGCTGTAGACAAACAATCCCCTGTGGAAACTGATTGTGGTGTATTTCTTGGAGTCATCATTTAATAGCACTATCCATCTTTGAAACGAGCTTACCTCCACTAAGGGTTGCTAACAGCTTCTCTAAACAAGACAATGGGCATAATATGTGGAGTGATTTGTCTCATTTTTCCATTGGCACTATTGGTGCCCCCATTCACTGTGCTTAACTGGAGATATGTTGGCTTTCTCCAGTCTCCCAAGCTCTTTCTGAACTCTTTCTTTCATAGCAAGTGGGGGGGGGGGGTCTGTGCTTATAAAATTTTGGAGTTACATCAGGTTTGACTATGATCAAGGCTTGTATGTCCTTAATAGTCCCTAATTCCACTCTCAACACCTCTAAGTATTTCTCCAGCACATCTCCAAGTGACCTAGTATTTGTTTCTTTCACTTGCTAAATCTTCTGCAAGTTCAGCTGTTGTCTTAGCCAATCTCTGCCACACAGATCTGATCCTTTTCTTTTAACAACTAAAAGTGGCAGTCATAAACCATCCTGGTTGTAATCTGCCCCAAAACTGGAATGCAACTTCCATTATAAGTTTTAAAGTTTAACTCTTGCTTTCTGCATATGCAGATGTGGGAACATCTCTGTGTATATTCCCTGTGAAAAGATTGCCCCGGTATCTAATTTCATCTCTAAATTAACATCATCCATAGAGAATGTTGCTTCATACAGGTCAGAGTGCTCACTGACAGTTGAAATGGTGAACACTTCCAACTCTGTCTTTTCTTTGTCCGCAACATACTCTGTTTCTTCTGCTGTCCTTTTCCCCAAGCTAACTTTATCCCCTCTGTGTCTTGGCATGGCATGCCTTTTTAATGGGCCCAGTCTTGCCACAGCTATGGCATTTAGTGTCTTTGAAATGGCATTAGTTTTTTATGTATTTTTTTTACTTTACATCTGCTGTAGATCATGGTGCACTGTGATTTGAATTTTATATGCCACTGAAATCCTAACATTGAATATTTATGCATTGTAAATATGCATCAGATTTTTTTGCCTTTGAATTACAGTCTTAAAATTTTGTATAATGCAGTTTCACTGCTATTTTTCCATGGTCCGAATTTGATGGTCTGAATTCACATGCAAAAATACATGGTTAAAAATACGAGTTATACATCCGGGATACCAAGGCTAAGCAATCGAATCTGTTGGTGCATTCGTCTTCATGCAGCTGCTTACAGCACTGGCTTAAAGCAATGCATTCTGGTCCTGATGCAATGCATCATGGTTAGATTTGTTTGTCCGACTTAATGGGTGCATTCAACGTGACATGGAGTGAGATCTGCCAACGCTGCAGGGTTGGAGTATAAACTGACTGCAAAAAAAAAGCAAAAAAGCAGCAATCTGAAATATGCGAAATCTGCGCGGTAAAAGTGCCAGAAAAGGCTGTTTACCAAGGTAGTTAAATATCGGCTTCCACTTGTACATTTCCCTGCGTTGAGGAAACAAAATGAACAAAACTTTTCCTCTCTATCCAAGAATTCCAAAACTTATCAGGGCCTTTTCCAGGTTTTCCATGACTGTAGGCACCCTGTATGTAGTGTAGAATTGAGTGCTGCGAGACAGGGGTGGAGGCCATCAAAGGTAGCATAGTCTACAAGTGCCAAGTTTAAACATCTTCTAAAACTCAGGCAGTAATGATACGCTCATCTATCACCATAATCGCTTAATCCCAACTGGGGTCGCAGGAAGGACCGGAGCCTAACCCGGGAATAATGGGTGCAGACAGGAACCAACACAACTTGGGGCCAATTTACACTCACCAATCAACCTGCCCTGCACACTTTTGGACTGTGGGAGGAAACCAGAGCTCCCCAGAGAAAACCCACAGTGACCATGTGACCTCCACACAGGAAGGACCCGAGACCAAAATAAAGACCTTTTGCTGTGAGGCAGCAGCGCTAAGCACTGCACCACGGTGCTGCCCTGGCCATAATGATAATCAATAAATATGCATTATCATGATGCATAATACTTATAATTGTCACGATAACTCTCTTTCCGTTATTGCTCTTACTGAATAATCAGAATGAAAATGTATATGGATCAGATTTTATGGGAACTGTGCGCCATTCTCAAGCAGGAGTGTTCTTCAGATGACCACTAGGGGGAGATGGTTTCACGGTCACAGCCATGTCAGACAGTTTACTTAGAGAACATTACTAGAGATTTTACAAATGCATAATTTATCACTACAATGTGTTATTAATTACAAGAGATAACATCAAAACAGATGATGGTGGAACAGAAAAAAAATGAGTAAGATGAAATGAGATTAAGATATCGGCACCTGTACATAGTCACAGACGTGTGCGAGCATACACACTGCGGCAGAGATGGATTGACAGCATAACTGGAACAATGAAATGAATCTGGAGGACCTCAGTGCTTGACAAAAGCAAGGAATGTGATTGAAAAAAAATCTATTATCACGACAACGCTAACTAAAATTGCTCCCATTATAAGAGTAGAAACTTACCTCAGCTGGGAAATATAGGGCAAACACTGGAGAAAACTCTTCATCTCATTCTCTTCATCTGACCAGTCAAAAAGCTTTACTGGTTTCTTCACTGTCTGTAGTTCCAGCACTTCAAAAAGGTTGGACACCTTTGTCTCAAAGAGGTTTATAACCCAAACTGCAGGAGCTGATTGATAAATTGACTGCAATGCCAGCAGAACATGCTTATATGATGGATTCTTACAGTCTTTCAAAAATGAGTACAGATCCAGCAGAAACTCGCTCTGTTTTTTTAAATCACTATCTCTGTTTGTGTCACCAGCAAAAGGGAAAGAGGAATAACTGCAGACTGATGAGAGAAGCTGCAGTTTCTTCTCTCCTGTCTCTCTGTCACACTCTGCTGCTTGAATGAAGAGTTTGGCAATGAATCTGATGGCTTCTTCTGTGTAAAAATGCCTATCAGACAATCTGCAACACAGTAGGGAGAAAGTTTTAGGCAAATTATATCACTTCTTTGTTTAATATACATAATAAAAACTCAAAAAATGCTGTCTGTTCTACCTGCTCATGTAGCAAGGTGATTAAAATAGGTCAAGAATGACTGCCATTAAATATCGCAGGATCAATCCCGTGGTCACTAGCATTCGGCTTACCAACCAGTTTGGGTGAAAATTAAAATTGTCAATAAACCATATATTATGAGCTCTGCAGGTGGACTGCAGGTGTTGAGGCTGAGGATCCTACTGAAACGCTCTGCACCACGGTTTAATGTTGGTATGCAATCACCGATAAAAATGCTCATTTACGTGCATATACGGGGTAGAAACAGGGTTTAATTGGGACACCAAAGGCTCACTACAATCTATGACGCTATATGACAATACAATGAACGATCTGGGGAAGACTGATACAGACGCTGACTAAATACTATAGACAAGTGTGAACTGATAGACACCAGGTGGTTTTAACCGTATTCTAAATCCTATGCCAGCCTGCAGTTAGCACTCGCTGCAGCTAGCCTCACTGTTTAAATGAACTCAGCAGTAGGTGGCAATAAATGATTGACCTTTAAGTAACAAATGGGTCTTACCACTCAAGTTCCAAGTCAAGTCCAGAATCAAAACAAGCAACTCTCGAGGCAAATCTAAAGTCAAGATAGTCTAATATATATCAAATCAAGTCTCAAGTCAATAAACCAAAGTCTCAAGTCCTAAGCAAGTCAAAATATAATCCTTTTTTCTCATTTAATGCCACAACAAACTTATATAGATATATAAACACATTCTATCAATTTTTACTAGGGATGTAATGAATAGCGTAATATCGCGATAAAAAATACCTCGAAATCACTGTCAGACTCTAACGATATCAACCACGATATTATGTGGTTATTTTGCTCGTATAAGCTCCATCTCAAAAATACATACTTGCATTAACAAATGCTCTATTGGCCTTCTGTAACCCACATGTCAATAGGTCATTAAATCTATTATTATTACAACAATAATTTATAAATTGGTCAAATAGAAACAAAAACACATTTACAGTATATTAAAAAATGATTATGATTATTAAAATGAAAAAAGACGGTTGTATGCAGATTGTGAGGTGATGTCACGGTGTAATCTGGAGAGCGCAATTTTTTTTTTTTGCAGAAGCGATTGAGGCTGGCTGTAGCGGGTGTTAACAGCAGGCTGCCATAGGATTTAGAATACGGTAAAAAGAAAGAAAACTTGGTAAATTTGATTTTATAGCTTATGTGGTGTAAGAAGATTTTTAAAAGTAACTCAAAGGAAAGGGAAAATTTAAAAAATGGTTTAAACTACGATAAATAGTTTTTTTCTGCACTACATTGACTCTTCCGAAGATTGAGAAGATTTGGAACAGATATTCCTGCACGTGCTTTGCTGAACAGAGACCCACTGAACGGAGTTCATATCAGGATGGTGAGCTAGACCCATGGAGCAACTGTGAATGATGAGTAGAGGGTACTCATATAGTAGAGGGAACATTAACATTTTTTACAACGTGTGCAGTTAGGATATGATGGACTAAAGTGAACTGCATATTAACCTTTGGACATTGTAATGCCTGAATTGAACGGTATTTCAACCCTTGAAAATTGTTATTCCTGAATGGTATACGAGGTGATTTTCTTTTTTCCTTTTATACGTGGCAGGCGGTGGTTGATGTGGGGAAACTCCGCCCTCATAGGGTATTTAAAGATGGCGGCTGCCCCAAGCACAGATGCCCATGGTAGGATACTGACTACTTTGTCACTGTGGCGCAATGGATTGTATTAAGCTGATGTTATTGTGCAAGGCACGCATAAATGAAAATGAGGTGGCGGCCATTTTACCGGGGTGCAAGTGACAACAGCGGCAAGAAAACCCCGAATCTAAGTCTCTTTTGTATATCTTTGGATCATACAAATCAAATCAAAGAGATGGAAGAACTGCCAGAAAGGCTACAGAAAACTTGGCTAAGATCCATCGATCGAAAGAACTTGAATGACGATACTGTTAAGTCGTGGCTCGTACTTTGTTCTGTGAATGGGCAGTTAATACATTAAAAATGCATATTCATTTACTTTTGAGGATTTTGCAATTTATATTTTGCTGGATGGAAAAAAATCCGACGTAGGCTAATTTGTAATAAGGAATAATTAGCTCTATGATCACATATAATGTGAAGTTGTCTGAAAATGTAGTTTGAATGGTACTTGTTTTGTGGGTCTCTGGTGATAAGTATGGTAACTGTCAGTAGTGAGCAATAGGGACAAATCTCAGACTGCAAAGTATTGATTAGAACAGGGGTGGCTAATTTTATCCAGAAAGGGTCGTTAGGCATGCAGCTTTTTGCTGCAACTCTGTGCTTAGAGTAGAACGTAGAGGACAGATCGACTGAAGAGTTTGCACAACTGGATTTGAGTAACCGTTATCCCAAAAAAAAACCTGCAAACACACCGGCCCTTTCTGGATAAGATTGCCCACCCCTGTAGTGGCATATGCAGTTAGTGTGTATTGCTTGGTAAAGGATGTTGTGTACCCTGTGGTCATTGTGCCAAAAGGTACACTTCGCCATATATAGGAAAAACAAGAGAAATAATAATAAAAACATTAATAAAATAAAAAGAAAATAATAAAACCCAAAAATAATAATAATTGTAAATCATTATCCCTTGTATGTGTACATGTGTGTATTTGTAGGCCTATGCAGACCATTGGGTGTTGTACAGTTTCTTCATTACACACATAACTTAAGAGGGACAACAGTCACCTTAGAAAAGAGCACAGCATTTTGATGAAGTACTCCTTATTCACTGACAGGTGTCATTGCCATAATGGAAGAGTAGAGAAGACTAACATTCTGTAAGCAACAACGTCGGATCAGGAATTTTTAGGTGGTCATAGTGTGACTGAAACACTATGAACTGCAATCAACGTAATTACAGATGGAGTGTCTTTCACAAAATGCAGTGTTATAGCTAAAAGTTCTTCTGTTTACCATTCCAAGAAGTGTTGCATTATATATATGTGTGTGTGTGTGATTATATTATATCTATATGATATTACACAGTTCACGAGTTTTTGTACGTGACCGGCTGTCAAAGTAGTTTGCTAGTTGTTGTGCACAACTCGCCGTAAATCTGACCAATCAGTGTTGGAACCATGGTAGTTCGAAATACGGAAGTCCCAACTACTGTGACTAACATGGTTCAAACTACTGTGGTACGACAGTTTTGGGAAACAGTCGTATTTTGGATGTTGGTTAGTTTGACTACCATAGTATGATTCATCGTTAATGCTAACTTCTGTCGTTGTTTGGGAAACGCACCCCAGGCCAGCAGTAACCATGGTTTCCTCACCACCAGTCTTAAGAAGTGCTAACGGGAAATAACTGGTGAGTGAATAGGATTGCAGTCAGGGGGGTAACAGTCTCCCTGGCCAGGCTTAAAGCCCCATCTGGGAAGCAGCAAGAGGAGAGAGTGGAAGTAGCTGTGTATGTGGGGGCTTTGCAGTGGAAAAGGGGGGATGAGCATCCTGAAGGGGGAACTGCCTCCTATCTGCTGGATCACTGGGGGATGACAGCCCAGACTGACTACCATCGCATCGCAGGCATTAGATTCACCAAGAGGAATGTAGAAAGGAAGGTTGCATTGGAGGCTAAGGATGACATTAAAAGTTTCTTCCAATATTTTAACTCCAAAAGAGCTCTAAAAGCTGAAAAGAGGAAAGGCTTGCAGAAGCACCGATCAATTGACAAAACTCACACCAGAAGTGGGAGATGAACTGTGGCCCTCTGTCAGAAACCACTTCGCACTGCAATCCATGGAGCCTGAACACATGGTCAATTAGAAGTCTTGCCATGTCCTTTCGAAAATGGGACAAAATGCACAGCCTTTGAAAAACGATCTACAGTCTTCAGCACTACTGTAAACCCTTGGGACGGTGGAAGACCTGTAGCAAAATCCAATGGGAACAGGGGCAATGGGGAACAGGAAGGGGCTGTAACAGACCCTTCGTGGCCTAGGAAAAGCTCTTGCTCCTGGTACAGGTTTAACAAGAGGCAATATAACTGTGAATGTTGCATAGCATGGAAGGCCACCAGAAGCAAGCCTCTGGTTCAATAAACCCCAGCATAACAAGCTAAAAGAGAGGAATGTCCACACTGGAGTATCCGTGATCATATGAACTCTTGTACAAAAACAAACAAAAGTTTACCAGACAACCCTATGGAGGCTGAAGAAAATGTTGGACTGCACGGACCGCCTCTTCAAGTCCCCATGACACTGCACCTAAGAAACACATAGTAGGAAGGATGGGGGCCAGTTCCCTCATGCTGTCTACCCCCTTAAACTGTCTGGAAAGCACGCCGGGTTTGTTGTTATTGAAGCCAGGCCGAAAGGAGATCTGGAAACAGAAACAGGCAAAAAAATAGAGACCATCTGGCTTGACAATCATTAAGATATTTAGCCGAACTAAGGTATTTCAGATTCTTATGATCTGTCAGGATCAAGAAAGGATCCTTAGCACCCTCTAGCCAAAGCTGCCACTCTTCCAACGCTAACTTAATGGACAGAAATTCCCGATCCCCTACATCATAGTTCCTCTCAGTTGAAGATAACTTCTGAGAGAGTAAGGCACATGGATGTAATTTACTGTCAAGGAGTGAACGCTGGGACAAGACAGCCCCCACTCCAGTTCCAGCGGCGTCTACCTCTACAACTAACTGCCTTGTTGGATCAGGTAACTGCAGGACAGGTACAGTGGAAAAACACCTGCACAAGTCAGAAAAAGCTGTCTGGGTAGCCTCAGTCCACTGGAAATGGAGCTTGGTAGAGGTGAGTGTATTAACTGGGGCGGCCACAGAGCTGTATCCTCTGATAAAACACCTATAGAAGTTAGCAAACCCCAGAAAATGTTGCAAATCCCTACGAGACTAGGGCTGTGGCCATGCAGCCAATGCTTTGACCTTTTGAGTCCATCTGAACCCTACCATCTGCAAAGGTGAAACCCAAAAAAAGAGATGGCATGTTGATGGAGCTCACATTATTCAACCTTAAAATATAAGTTATTACTTAGTAACCGCTCGGAGGACATTGTTAATGAGGCCCTGCAAAAGAGCCAGAGCAATAGTTAACCCAAAAGGCATCACCAGGTACTCATAGTGGCCTGTGGGTGTGTTAAAAGCAGTCTTCCATTCATCCCCCTCACAGATACCGATTAAGTGGTAAGCGTTCTGTAGATCCAATTTGGTGAAAATTCGAGCCCTCTGAAGGTCAAGAACTGATGAGATTAACAGAAGCAGAAGCCATTTTTTCATTGTTACCTTGTTGAGTTGTCAATAGTTGATAGAGGGACTAAGTGACCCATCCTTCTTGTTTACAAAGAAAAACCCTGCTCCCACAGGAGATGAGGAAGGACAGATAAGACGTGCTGCTAACGATCCATGAATATAATCCTCCATGGCCTTTCTCAGCTGCTGAGCGGGAATACAATTGCCACGTGGGAGGACTGGTACCTGGTAACAATTTGATGGCACAATCAGAGGGGCCGTGAGACAGAAGGGAAGCGGCACAGAACTTTCTGAACACCATCTTCAAAAGGGATTCATATTCTGAGATAACGGTGGTCAGGTCCGGGTAATCCTCCTCCCTGAGGGACTCGTGATTGTCGGGCAGACAGACACCATGAGAGGCATGACAGAGACCACCCCGTAATCCAAGGATTATGTTGCCATAACTACGGGTGCCCTAAGACAAGAGTTGCCTGAGGTGACTCAATAACACATAATGATAAGAGCTCCACATGATAACCACAGAGACTGAGACTCACTGGGAAGTGATGTGGATAACCATGGCCTTCTTGTACGCATTGAGGGCATGGGCTTCCAGAGGTGTCTGTGCCCGGGTTGTGGGAATTCCCCACTGGCAGACGAGCGTAGCGCCAATAAAATTCCTCTCAGCTCAGAGTTGAGGAAAGCCACCAGAGCCTGTGTGTTGGACCCCCACAAAATGGTTGCCTGTAGACGGCTGGAATGAGCCAAGGAATAAACGCTCAAACTCAGAACAGTTTCAGGAAAAGTAGAATAGGCTCCACTGATTAAATAATTAGGAATCAGTTGAGAGGTCAGACTGCCCAAGAACTAGGAAAACTAGAAAAAGGAGAACCACGTAAACCAGGCAGTTTCCATTTCTCAGGAAAGTAATCCTCCTCGGGGTCTCCCCAGGGGCGTGGTCCTTCTGACGTCACTAGGGGATCCGTGGGGTTAGTCCATGACATGCAGGGAGCAGAAATATAAAGTACCGTATTTTTACGCATATAACGTGCACACGTGTATAACGCACCCACGCGTATAGCGCGCAGGAACAAAGGAATTATGTAAAAAAAATTCTGTATAGCGCGCCCATGCGTATACCGCGCATGCTGCCCATTGAACTGAAATCTCCTCCCGCCACCCCCAGACATAGATCACACATAGAACGATAGCGTCTCATTTCCACGACAATGATGACATGACATAAATCATAATCATGATCAAATCGTTTCATT
>JAODUD010000035.1:1793336-1804655 GCA_026784285.1 Stomatorhinus walkeri | reverse complement strand
TGGACTTTCTTTACAGCGTTGATTTAAACTCCTCATAACCCTGCATAATTAGCATGCAGTCTTCCTCCGTGAAACATGGAGATCAGGCCATGAGTCAAACGGTGACTTGCGCTGCCAACCGTGTTCTATTTATGTGAACGTGCACAAACTCCAATGCAGTTAACGCCGATGTAACAAATCAACTTCTTAACTGGCGTCATTGTACTGATTAGCACCGACTGAGACAACCTGGTTTTGTGAACCCCGCATTCGCAAATGGATTTGGTTAAACCCCCTTCATAGTGCAGGCCACTGGAGTCATTGTTGTTCTTTTTGGTGATGGTTCTTGTTGATTGTGTGTTTGATTTTGATTCCCTGCCTGTTCCTTAGTCTAACCTGTTACCTTACAGATCATTTTTGTTTTGTTAGTTTACTTCACACCCCCTTTTTAGCTTAGTTTCTGTAAATAAACCCCTGTTGTGTTTCTGGTGCCGTAAGTGGATCATTCACCTTCTTTTCCACCTGCACCATGCCCCGCCCCCATAAGAGAAACCTGCCAGTTCATGACAAGCCCTTGTTTAAATGAATTACCTCCTTCCTGAGGAAAAAGAAGCTCCTCAGTCAGAATAGGCAACTGCTTCTCATTCTCCATCCCCATTAAATGTGGCATTTTCCAAGGTTCAATCTTTATTCTCTATATTCATGCTCCGCCGTGGCTCTATCTTCAAAAAGTACAACTTTTGTATCATTGCTACGCAGATGATACGCAATTTTACCTACCAGTTACAGCTGATAGCACCTGCTCTCTGAAGAACTTGCTCGACTGCTTGGATGATATTAAATAACGGAATACTTCGACTAAATGAAAACAAAACTGAAGTAATTATATTTGGCCCCCCAAAGTCTATCACTAGCCTTAGCAGCGCACTTGGTCCCCTGCCCATGTATTTGCATAATGAAGTTAAGCACCTCGGTGTATTTTTGGATACGTCATTGAATTTTAACAAACAAGTCAGCAGTGTTATAAAGGGCAGCTTTTATCATCTTAGAAGTATAACCAAGTTAAAGATGATTTTATCTCATAAGCACCTGGGTATAGTTATCCATGCTTTTATCGCTTCTCAGCTTGACTACTATAATTCCCTGTATATGGGGTTGTCCCGTTTCACACTTTCTAGACTTCAAATGATTCAAAATGCAGCTGCTAGACTCTTAACTGGAACGAAGAAAACACTATTGGAAACTGTATTGGAAAGACTAATGAAACTGACTAAATATGGCACAAACCAGGCCCACCTAGAATATTTTTCACTAGCCTGCACTCTTCCTACAAGTTTGCACTTTTGTTAGGTAACATTTTGTTGTGTTCTTTTAAGGTATAAATAAAATATAGATGTATGAAATCTTTCTTTTCCATGAAGGACGTGGGGGGTTGAGTTAACTTTTGCTTGAGATGAAAAACTATTCAGTGATGGAAAAAACACCATACTGTGAGTAAAAGGATTTTAGATGGTGATATTAAATTACTTATTCAGTTAATTGGAAAACTGAAGTAATCATAAGTTTGCTGTTCATTTCAATCTATAACTTTTCAGCCGAGCCAGATAACATTTCAATGCTGGGGCAAATTTTGTATAAAATGGCAAACACAGCTACCTTAACAGAGGTATAGCATGAAATTTGAAATAAAAATATTGATCAGATATTGTTCCTGTGCTGTAATGTGCACAGCATTTACAAAAATTGGTGCATTTTGTGAGGCTTCTCTGTAACAGAAGTTGAAAAGTAGCACTTACACCAAGCACAAAAGCAAAAGGCATTAAACATATTATCAAAACAATGAAATGATGGGCACATACCTTGAACCAATTCCAGAACAGGTAGAGCTTTCCCTACAAGGAGAATAAAATTAAATAAAAAATATACTTAAAAGAATTAGGTCATAAATATCATTGTTGTCATGATCCGCCCGTCCGAGCCTCGTGTGTGCCACGCCCCCCTCGTTACCCCGTGTTCTATCCCGATGAAAACCGTCTGTTTGTCTGCTTGAACCTAATTACCTCCACCTGTTGTGTATCAGTCCATGCCTGCCTCTTGTATTTAGTCCGTGTCTGAGTCAGTCTCCCTAGAGTTGTCATTGTGGTGTCCTGTGGCGTTTACCCCGTGATTCCGGTTCCTGCCCTTCGTATTTGAAGATTAAACACCGTTTTACCGACGACCTGCCTGTCTTTGCCTCTCTTCGCCTCACGTCGCCGACACCCTGCACCGCTTCACGAAGCGAACGTGACAGAATGACAACTCTCCGTAAGAAAGACAAGCGACAAGCCGAAGCGGATCGCCTTGGCTTGCTCCAAGAAGTCTTATATTGGAGCAAAGAACTGGAGATCCAGGAGGACCCGCTTGTGCGGATGATTGCCTGTCAAAACGTGGTCCTCTTGTTGAGCGACCCCCCTCCGAGCATGGAGTACCCCCTTCCAGAGGTAAGTAGAAACCTCGGGGCGCTACTCCAGCGCGTTACCGCCACCCGGGCACGGCAGAAGCGGACCCCGAGACGGAGCTGATTATCTCCGTGGGACTGGGCGACCTCCGCGCCCGGGAGCTCCCCAAAGACGAGGAGTCCCTGCTCCAGGGATCGGTGCTTCTTCCCGACACAAAGCCCAAAAAGAAGAAAAGGCGGATGGGTGAGACACTGTCTCCCCACTCACCTACTGAGTCACACGCCTGCTTGTTGGCTAAATCGCTGGCCCGCTCCTTTGCTGAGTCGCTGGCCTGCTCTCCCGCGGAGCTGACGCTCGCCTACATTTCTGCCGAGTCGCTCGCCTGCTCTCCCCCGGAGCCGACGCCCACCTGTATTCCTGCTGAGTCGCCCACCTGTATTCCTGCTGAATCGCCCGCCTGCATTCCGGCCGAATCGCCCACCTGCCGGAAGGGTGAGGCTATCCCTCCCCGCTCACCTGGTGAGTCGCCCGCCTGGCGGAAGGGTGAGGCAGTGCCTCCACGCTCACCTGTTGAGTTGCCCACCTGCATTCCAGTGGAGCCGACACCCGATTCACCGGCAGCCACGCCCGCCGAGCCGATGCCCACTTCGCCGGCAGCCACGCTGCTGAGCCGACGCCCGCCTGCTCGCCTGCCAAGCCGACGGCCGCTTCGCCGGTAGCCAAGCCCACCGAGCCGACGCCCGCTGCGCCGGCAGCCACACCCGCTACCACGCCCGCCACGCCGGCAGCCACACCCGCTGCCACACCCGCCACGCCGGCAGCCACACCCGCTGCCGCCCCGGCCCCAGAGACTCCAGCTCCCGAGACTCCCGCTCCAGAGCTTCTCATCCCTGAACTCCTTACCCCTGAGACTCTGACCCCTGTGACTCTGACCCCTGTGACTCGCACCCCACAGACTTGCACCCCACAGACTCCGGCCCTAGACCCAAGCCCCGAGGAGGTCCCAGACAACATCCTCGCCTCCTCCTCCTTGGAGGAGGAGCTCGAATGGAACCCCTCAGGGATATGCCTGCTGGGGCCACTCTGACCAAGACTTGGACCCCGCCGGCGGCTACCTTGCCTGTCTGTGTCCCGTAAGGGAAGAGGGCACCGGCGTAGGGTCCGGGTCCCACCCGCCCACCCTGGCTCGCCCTCGGTTGCCCTGGCAAGGGCTCCAGGGCCTCCTTCGTCGCCAGGGGCTCCGGCTCTTCGGTCGCCTGCGGGTCCCCCGGCGGTGTCCCATCGCCCATCATCAGGCCGGCCGCCCCCGGCTCTTCAGTCGCCTGCGGGCGCCCCGAGGTCGGCCCCTCGGGCCCCTGTGGTTCCTCCTCCTCCGGCACGTCAGTCGGCTGCGCCTTCGCCGGCTCTGCCTAGGCCGTCACCTGCCGTGGCTTCCCCTCTGTCTCCTTTCCTTGTCTGCCTGTCCGCGTTCCCCGTCCTTTGTCAGCTTATGTCCTGGTTGTTGCCCCTCTGCCTGTTTTGTGTTTCTGTCCTGTTTCCTGTTCCCCAGTAACCTGCCTCTCATTTTGTCTTCCAGGTCCGGTCTTCCCTCGTCTCGTCCGTCCCTTCCCTGAGGCGCCTCCGGATTTCGCGCCTTAGGGGGGGGCTCTGTCATGATCCGCCCTTCCAAGCCTCGTGTGTGCCACGCCCCCCTCGTTACCCCGTGTTCTATCCCGATGAAAACCGTCTGTTTGTCTGCTTGAACCTAATTACCTCCACCTGTTGTATATCAGTCCATGCCTGTCTCTTGTATTTAGTCCACATCTGAGTCAGTCTCCCTAGAGTTGTCATTGTGGTGTCCTGTGGCGTTTACCCCGTGATTCCTGTTCCTGCCCTTCGTATTCGAAGATTAAACACCGTTTTACCGACGACCTGCCTGTCTTTGCCTCTCTTCGCCTCACGACGCCGACACCCTGCACCGCTTCACGAAGCGAACGTGACAATTGTGGCATCAATACAGTCAAAGCAGACTTTATAGGTTAGTCAGTTTTGCCTGTCATCTTATCTCATCCAATCATTTCATGTCTTGTTTTATCTTATCTTATATTGTTTGTATTGTGATGGGCACATACCTTGAACCAATTCCAGAAGAGGCAGAACTTTCCCTACAAGGAGAATAAAATAAAATTAAAAATATACTTAACTCAAAAGAATTAGGTCATAAATATCATTATGGTATCAATATAGTCAAAGGAGACTTTATAGGTTAGTCAGTTTTGCCTGTCATCTGATCTCATCTTATCATTTCAGGTCTTGTTTTATCTTATCTTATATTGTCTGTATTGTGATGGGCACATACCTTGAACCAATTCCAGAAGAGGCAGAACTTTCCCTACAAGGAGAATAAAATAAAATTAAAAATTATACTTAACTCAAAAGAATTAGGTCATATATATCATTGTGGTATCAATATAGTCAAAGAAGACTTTATAGGTTAGTCAGTTTTGCCTGTCATCTTATCTCATCTTATCATTTCATGTCTTGTTTTATCTTATCTTATATTGTCTGTATTGTGATGGGCACATACCTTGAACCAATTCCAGAATCTGTAGATCTTACACTACAAGGAACAGAAGACACAATTGAAAATAACATATCTTTCCTATCACATCTTGTCTGGAGATCATAACCAATACATTGTAAAGCAATTCCTAAAATAAAAAAATTGGAGTTAGATTTAATTTGTGTTGATATCAAGTCAAATGGTTAAGTCAAATCAAGTAGGTTTATTTGTGCTATTTACAGGTCAAGACAATTACCATGAAGAACCAGTATCCACTTCCGTTAAACTCATCAGTTTTTTATTTTTTTCAGGGGGCTTGGATTTTCACCAAATTGGATCTATGTAATGCCTACCACTTAATCCGTATCCATGTGGGGGATGAGTGGAATACACCCACAGGTTCTCTCTTGGCTCTCAGCGGAGACGGACGCATTTCTCTCCCTCTCCCTCCCCTAATCTTCCCTGCTTTGCTCCTCTCATCTCGTCTAGTCTACTGTCTTATACTTTGAGAGACTCTCTCAGCCCTGCTCTCCAAACTAAGAAAAATATGGATTTGATCAACTGGTCTCTCAACAAAATTGACACCATCTTCTTGACGAGAAGCCCAGGTTCGGGGAACCTGACTGTCCTGCAGGGATGTATGCAGCTGGCTACACAATGGACGGATGGGAGAAGTGGAGGGTCATGTGACTGACAGCTCTTTCTTTGGAGGACATCGAAGATCTACCTATTCGGAACCATGATTACACGTCTATTGTTGATTGAATTAGGCATTGTCCTGGTTTATCAAAGACTGAAGAAAACAGTGACAGCCGCTCAAAACCTCACTAGGCCGGCCCGGAATGATTGATGGAGTGGGCAGAGCTGTTGGCACTCAGACTGTGACTATTGATCACAAATTGGATAACATCACTGTCACTATTGATCGCAATTGGAAAACCTCATGGAGAAGGTCACAGTTTTGCACAGGATTTTCGATGGTGGAGACCAGCGTGGACATCAGAGGAGCTGCGAAATTACAGCTTCTCGCCCAGAACCCCAAACAACCATATCCTATCTGCTTTTGGCTGCCCTCTAATCAGCATTGGCCTCGGCCAAGGCTGCTGCTGAATTGGAAGAACAAGGCAGTGAGACTCTCCTGCATTCCTCTCCCCCAATCCCAAGGACACCTGGATACATACACACATATACATACGTACAGATATGCAGTCACCGCACCCACCCTCAACCCCATACCACACCTTTGCCGCTTCATACCCCCAGCATGAACAGGCGGGTCTGTGACCAGCGCCTCTATGGCTGCAGGACCGGATGGCTGTCTGTCTATGCTGGACTACCTCCACCTCCGCATTTCCCTCCCCTGTTGCGAGTCACGACTTTTTATGTTGTAAGGTGTAGTGACCATGTGCTTATGTTGCTGAGGTGTTTTTTTCTGTTCCTACATTGTACTCCCCACTGGAGTACAGTCTGGGGGTTTTTTTTCTCCTCCTCTCTCCTCATGTAATTCTGTTTTCTCTGTTTTTCCTATATCCCCATCTTCTTGACCTATCTACCCCTTATAATGTGATGACGGTTGGGTTGATGGCCAGTTTTTTCACTGGTGACTAGTGATATGGTGTATTGCAACAGCAATAAAGGGTTTTCATCATCATCATCAGCATCATCACTATGAGTACCTGTTGATGCCTTTTGGGTTAACTAATGCTAATGATGTCCTCCAAGACTTCTTTGACCGTTTTGTCTTCGTCTATCTTGACAACATTTTAATTTTTTTAATTAAAATGTTTAATTATGCCATTTCCTTCTGAAAGTGTCAGTAATATATTTATTGCCATAGTAAGACTTGAACTGAGGCATCATTTATTAAAGTTCCCCTAGAATGAAGATAAAATGGGCTGGAATTGAGCATAAAAGCCACAGGCAGAAAATCAGTCCCATTCCATGCCAGAATGATGGGCAGATGGATGGAAGGACAGACTTACAATATTGAGGTTAGTAACTTTTCTGGAGTGCTAGGAAAGACCTACAGCCTCCAGCTTCCCAGTTAGATGTTGCTGTTGGGCCAGTGGGTTGGCTCCTTATAGCTTAGACTAGCTTAGGCAGTAAAGGAAACTATTTTACTTTATAAAAGATTAACATTTCAATTATGCAGTTCATTTATTAATAATAATAATATATTTTATTTATATAGCCCTTTTACAAGAACTCAAAGACACTTACAGAGAAAGTACACAGAAAACAAACAACATATTATGCATATGGAAGGTTAAATGCCTTAGCAAAAAGAAAGGTTTTTAGCTTGGTTTTAAAATCTGAATCAGAGGTTGATAAACGGATGGCAGTAGGGAGTGAGTTCCAAAGGTAGCGAGCTAAACGGGAGAATGCATGGTCACCATAGCGATGTAATTTCGAGGGGGGGGGGGGGATGAGTAAAGAGTAGTAGAGGAAGATCTAAGACTTGCTGAGTGTGAATTTTGTCCCAAAGACAATTAGTTCAATCTCATCACTATTCATTTTTTTAAAAATATGGCTCATCCATAATTTTATTTCAGAGAGGCAGGTGTCTATATGTGCAAGTGGGAGGGTGTTTATGGAGTTGGAGCTAGCATTGATCTGGGTGTCGTCGGCATAAAGATGAAAATTTAGATTGAAGCAGCGAATGATCTGGCCTAGAGAGTGAATGATGAAGGGCAGTGGCCCCAGGACAGAGCCCTGGGGATCGGCACGTGTGACAGCTGATATGTCTGATGTCTGACCGGATAGGGTGATAAAATACTTTCTGTCTGTGATATAGGAAATAAACCAGTGGCATCCGAGACTATATTAAATGCTGCGCTTAAATCGAGCAAAAGAAGAAGGCTTATGGCACCAGTATCAGTTGCAACTAATATATCATTTAAAACTTTAACTAAAACAGGTTCTGTGCCAGACTGAAGTGGTTCAAGGAGACTATTGTTTTGTAAAAAGGAAAGAAGCTGAGTGTAAACTAAATGTTCCAGTAGTTTAGAAAAGAAAGGAAGATTAGAGATCGGGCGATAGTTAGCAAGGTTAGATGGGTCAAAGCTGGACGTTTTAAGGATGGGGGTGATGGCCACTACTTTGAAAGTGGTAGGAACTTGACAGACATTTCTTAGTTAGAGATGTAGGAAGAGGGTCTAGTGAGCAAGTGGCAGAATTAGCAGCAGAGATTATGTCATGGTCCTCAGCACACTGACAGATGAAAAGTTAGTCAGAGAGCTAGCTGGAGCTGGGACATTGGGAGGAGATAGGAAGACTGGATCAGCATCTGACTGGTTTATGTCCAGAGAGGCATAAATAGCAGACATTTTCTAATCAAAAAATTGAAGGAAGGCATTGCAGATTTCCATAGTGGGAGAAATGTTATGGTCAGAGGGCTTGAATAATCTTCTGATAGTAGAAAACAGGATGCGTGTGTTCTTATTATTGTTTATGACACTAGAATGGTAGACAGATTTAGCATTTTGTAAGGCATCCTTGTAACAGGCCATATGTTCTTTGTAGGCTTCAGCATGGACAGAAAGGTGAGTTTTCTTGAGTAGTCGCTCAAGTCGCTGGGTTTTCTGTTTCATGCAACGAAGCTCAGGGGTATACCATGGAGCAGGGTTAGTAATGGAGACCAGTTTGGTTTTCAAGGGGGCAACAAGATCTAATGAGTCAGACAGGATTGTGTTTAGAGTGGAGACAAGATCATCGGGGAGGAAGGGATGCATTTCATTGATAGAGCTGTAAAAATAACTTGGGACAGGACAGATGAGTCAACAGAGTTTGTGTAATGAAACTACATACACCGTTTATGAAGTTAACGAGTAAATAGCAGAGGGTCTTGTAATCAGAGAGCAGGAAAACAGAGAAGTGAAGGTTGTAAATAGACAAACCAGAAGAGCACAGCAAGTCTAGTGTGTGGTCTTTACAGTGAGTAGGGAAAGACACATGCTGTGTAATGTGGTGGCAGCCAAGGAGTGAAAGGTCTTGCAATCAGGTTGATCAACATGAATATTGGCATCGCCACAAAATAGTAGACATGAGGAGAAAGAGAGAGATATGATAAGGAGTTCAGACAGCTCAGAAAGAAATATGGAGCTACATTTTGGTGGACAGTAAATCAGCAATACCAACACAGAACTGGGTAACCTAAATGCAAGATATTCAAACGATGTAACCATGATAAGATTAACTGCCGTGATTCTGAAATTGTTATTATAAATTACAGCAAGACCCCCACCACGTCCCGTAGGACAAGGTTTACAGCTAAAATTAGGGGCAGTGGATTGGCCTGGTGGCTGCCATGTCTCAGTGAGAAATTACAAGTCAACGTTGTTATCTATTATCAGTTCATGCAGTAGAGATGACTTAGTGGAAACGGAGCGAACATTCCAGCCTTATTCTTATTATAATCCCACACTTTGGTCAATGGGAGAATATGCTTAAGTCACTAAGGCACACAGCTACTTGTTTCTTGAATACATGTACAAGTTGTGGTTTGAGTGAAGTGTGGGTGGAGTATTGAGATGGTTAAAATTAACAACATACTGGGTACAGGTAGTTGGCCGACACCAAGTTGTCCAGAATGTGCAGATGTGGGTATTGTCGTAGCAGAGAAAAGTTTATAGCACTTTGAACCACAATGAATATAATATTCCTGTGGAATATTGTTCCTGTGGTATGATTTGCATTGCATTTACATTATATTGTATATTTAGGGAGGATTTTCTGTAACATAAAAAGTAGCACTTACACATAGTAGTACAAACACAAAGGCCAAAAAATGAACCATATTATCAAAATAATGAAGTGATGTGTACATACCGTGAACCATATCCAGAGACTGTAGATGTAGATACACTGCAGACAGGCAAAAATAAAATAATCTTTTATTAGGTCATAAATATCATTGTAGTCCAAGTCAAATGTAAATGTATTGGCAATTTGAATTTTTGTAAAACCAAGTTTCTTTGTAAATACCATGGGCTGTATTTTAACGATGTAACCTAAGGCGTAAAGCTCAAAGCGCAAATAACATTTATGAGCATGTACAAATCTACTTTGCTATTTTGACGACAGAAAAAACAGACTTTGTGCCAGTGCAAGGTATAAAACGGATGTCATACTTCTCTTAATCATTTAGAGGCATGTTTTGGGCGCAACAAGCAATAAACCAGTCGAAATGGCAAGTGCCGGCGCGTGATCTACAGCGGATTGCTATCACAATGATGCCACATTGCTTTTGGCCTGAGGAAACAGACGTGCTCGTACTTGAGGTGAGAAGGCGTGAGTAAGACATCTATGGGAGCAGCACTATTCCTCCTAAGCCTCCCGGCGTGAAGCAGACATGGAATGAGGTAGCAGCTGCTGGGAACAGGGACTTAATTACGCTCGTCTGTTTCTTTATTTTAATTTTGTATCTGCACTTCACGAAATATAAATAAACATGCAATTGTTGTTCAAACAAAACACCATTTTTAAGGTGTTTTAAATAAATGTTCAGCTAAAAGGCAACAGTGCTGTAATTTTTCTGTAAGAATGCTTCCTAGTCCGGTGATCCCCAGTCCAGTCAATGACGTTGCCCTGGTGTGCATGTGTGCGCGCCCAAGTGTTTTTCCCTATTGCCAGTGCCTTCTGTGTGACCCCATGCAGTCAATGTACTGTTTGCCTTATTCCTGTTCCTTTTAATATACCCCTTACTGGTTTACCCTCATGCTTGATCCTGTCTCCTTCGTGTTTGGAATGTGACAATTCACTGGCATTGGCTTAAAAATACTCTAATTGTTGACTATAGTAAAGCACAACAATGTACGGCAATGTCGCTGCTACTTGAAATGAATGAAACTAAGGATGTCAACAAAACAGAATGAACTCTTAACTGATAATGAAAGCGTCTGTTTGTAGCTCCATAAATACATGTTGGCATAAGCGCATGCAGTTTACTACCCCAATGACTGTACACTTCCCCATCACCTATCAAACACCTCACTAGGCCAACTGGGGTTTGGTAATCACACACAATATAAAAACCATATACATAAAAGTCACGTTTTTGACTCATTCAGCCACTTGTCCAGCATGGCTGCTGAGAACTAGGGTTAAACTATTTCACATGCTAGGTATTTTCTTATTTCTTTGTCCTTTTCTTCCTTTCTTCCAATATTTGGATTGCAGTTTTGTGACTTTATTATTATCATTCTGACATTTTCATCAATAAACAACTGCCTCCTTTCGCTCCACTGCTGCCTTTTTGATAAGCAAACTCAAAGATAAGGTGCCGCTCCATGCTGGCTGCAGGTCCAGCCAAAATCCTTCCGCTCCTGCTCGCACTCTGCTCAGCTCACATGCTATGAGTAG
>JAODUD010000035.1:1744903-1760012 GCA_026784285.1 Stomatorhinus walkeri | reverse complement strand
GACTTCAAAATAGCCGCCATGGTCACCACCCATCTTGAAAAGTTTCCCCCCTCACATATACTAATGTGCCACAAACAACAGGAAGTTAATATCACCAACCATTCACATTTTATTAAGGTGTATCCATATAAATGGCCCACCCTGTATAGTTCTGGCAGTATAAAAGAGATCTAGAGGAGTGGGGTTCAGAAAGCTTGTTTGTGGGTTCAGATTTCCCTTATGGCGGTATTAATCAGACTTGTCCTCTAGCATATAAAGAGATGTGGTAAAGCACTGAGGAGTTGTTGTTGAAGTGGCAGGGGAGGGCGACTAATGCGATTCAGCGAATGGCAGTCATGCCCAGCCACCAGGGCCATGCTGGTTGTTGTGAGGGAGCCAATCTGTACAGGCAGCAATCAGGACAGCACTGCGCAGAGCTTAACGAGAGGTGATGTGTGAGGGGCGTGGGTCAGACCCCACTCTGAGCATCCCAGGTGCAGCCGGTAATTGAACGATTTTGCTTCCCAGCACTGCAGATGTCACATGGCTGCAGCACTACGGACCAAATGATGTCACATGGATGCAGCACTACGCACCGAATGAATTGGTGAACAAAGAAAATCTCACTGCTGTTGCTGAAAAAAAAAAAATAAAATCATAAAAAAAGAACGATGTCAGAAACTGATGGTAATAGGTTTGTGTTTATGGCCACAACAGTTCGCATGCATTTGTATAATCTGTTAGCCAAAATTATAATATATAGCACTATGTGCAAAAGCTTTAAGCAACAGGCCATATTGGCATCAGTCCAATCTAAAGTGTGTGTGCAGCAGTCTACTAAAATCTTAACAACAACTTAGCTTTAGTTTTTCCTCTTTATGTAACACACTGGGATAGACTGATGGGAACAAAAACCAGCGCAGGAAGTTACATCCCCCTTTGTTCCAGGACGAGACGAGTAGCTTTCCCTGTTCCTCCAAACAGAAAATTACAAAACATTAATGGAGAGGCTACTAAGGAAAAACATGAGAATGGTGTGGCAGCCAGGAGGTAGATGAAGGCCTGGTAGAATCTGCTCTTTAACAGATCTGACACAGATTTGTCTGGTGTCTTGGACTGTTTACGGTTGAATGTATTGCTACAGAGCTGTGTCTGAGCAGGAATGAAAGTAATGGGATGTTGTGGACTTCAAACTACCAAGGGTACACAAGGTAAGATGAACAGGGGTGGACTGCAACAAAGACCCTGTACAAGAAGGGACAGAGCCAGGTGCTTTGGTATATCTGGTATACAGCTATAGATGTTCTGTCAATCAGTTATGATGGCAGCCATTCTCTCTCATGTTGTGCACTGAGGCAGCCACAAGAAGGCAGGAGATGTTAGGAGACAGAACGAGCCCCTAAGGAAGGCTACTTCTGTGCTGGGGATCATTCTTGATGCCCTGGAAGAGGTGGGAGAGGAACAAATGTGCACCAAGCTCTCTGCAATCATGGGCAACACCTCCCATCTGCTCCATGAGACTGGTATGGCACAGAGACTCCATGAGGGATTTTGCAGTACTTTCATTTCACTTCTGCCATCAGGGCTTACTGCAGTGCACTGGGTTGAGGTTACTAGCCATTATGGTGTTTCTGTGGACACCATTACATTTTCCACTTGCAGTACTTCCTCACGTTACCAGTCTCTTTCTACTACATATGTTTGTATGTTCAGGCAATTTCATTTATTACATCTGAACATAATTATCATTCTAAATTCAATCTGTAGATTGTATTTATTTTTATCTGTAGCTTTATCCATACTGATACATTTCATTTTATTCTAATAACCTGTACATTAATTGATATTCCACCCCTTTCCCTGTGTTGGTCTCTGTTTTTGCTATCAGAATCAGAGCTGCTGCAATGCCCTTATTTCCCTCAGGGGATCAATAAAGTACCATCTTATCGCTCTTATCACAGTATAATGCAAAATATACAATATTTACTAACAAACTGTGAGCAATCAACAGGACTTCATCTGCCTGTTATCTCCAATTCAGCAAGGAAATCCTGCTAGTGCTGAGCGGTTTATGATAGCTCACTTTCACAGCTGCATCATAAGTTCATAAGTTTCAAACCATGAGCCAAGCATGTACATTCTGTAACATGCTGAAATTCACCAGCCCTCTATTACAGGTTATACAGTTGTGCTCATAAGCTTACATACCCTGGCAGAATTTTTTACTTTTTAAGCATTTTTCAGAGGATATGAATGAAAAGTTCTCTTCCACTCATGGTTAGTGGTTGGCTGAAGCCATCTATTGTCAAACAACTGTGTTTACTCTTTTTAAATCATAACGACAACAGAAACTACCCAAATGACCCTGATCAAAAGTTTACATACCGCAGTTCTTAATATCGTGTGTTGCCTCCTTTAGTTTCAATGACAGCTTGAAGTCTTTTGTGGTAGTTGTGGATGAAGCCCTTTATCTTCTCAGATGGTAAAGCTGCCCATTCTTCTTGGCAAAAAGCCTCCAGTTCCTGTAAGTTATTGGGCTGTCTTGCATGAACTGAACATTTGAGGTCTCCCCAGAGTGGCTCAATGATATTGAGGTCAGGAGACTGACACGGCCACTCCAAAAGCTTAAGTTTATTTTGCTGTAGCCAATGGCGGGTCGACTTGGCCTTGTGTTTTGGATCACTGTCACGTTAGAATGTCCAAGTACGTCCCGTGCGCAGCTTCCGGGCTGATGAATGCAAATTTTCCTCCAGTATTTTTTGATAACTTACTGCATTCATCTTGCCATCAATTCTGACCAAATTTCCTGTGCCTTTGTAGCTCACACATCCCCAAAACATCAGCGATCCACCACCATGTTTCACAGTAGAAAAGGTGTACCTTTCGTCATAGACCTTATTCACTTCTCTCCAAATGTAGCATTTATGGTTGTGGCCAAAAGTTCCATTTTAGTCTCATCACTCCAAATGACTTTGTGCCAGAAGGTTTCAGGCTTGTCTCTGTGCTGTCTGGTATATTGTAAGTGGGATACTTTGTGGAATTTGCGTAGTAATGGCTTTCTTCTGGCAACTCGACCATGCAGCCCATCCTTCTTCAAGTGCCTGCTTATTGTGCATCTTGAAACAGCCACACCACAGTCCTGTATTTCATCTGAAGTTATTTGTGTGTTTTTCTTTGCATCCCAGTTGTGGCTGAAA
This sequence comes from Stomatorhinus walkeri, assembly GCA_026784285.1. Taxonomy (NCBI): domain Eukaryota; kingdom Metazoa; phylum Chordata; class Actinopteri; order Osteoglossiformes; family Mormyridae; genus Stomatorhinus; species Stomatorhinus walkeri. The sequence goes on along the minus strand of JAODUD010000035.1, from coordinate 1,756,836 downwards.
TTTTAGTTGGTCTACCTGACCATGGTTTGGTTTCAACAGAACCCCTAATTTTCCACTTCTTAATTAGAGTTTGAACACTGCCCACTGGCATTCTCAATTCCTTTGATATTTTCTTATACCCCTTTCCTGTTTTATAGAGTACAGCTACCTTTCCCCACAGATCCTATGACAATTCTTTTGCTTTCCCATGACTTAGAATCAAAAAAACGTTGGTGCAGCACTGGATGAAAGATGCAAGCGACTGTCAGGAGTCCAGAGACTCATTGACCTTTTATTCACACTCACTGATTGAAGCAAATGCATCACAGGTGAAGATGGTTACCTTTATTAGTCATTCAGATCCGCTCATGTCAACTTATGTGCATGTTATCAGGCCAAATCACCAGGGTATGTAAACTTTTGATCGGGGTCATTTAGGTAATTTCTGTTGTCATTATGATTTAAAAAGAGTAAACACAGTTCTATGACAATGAATGGCTTTAGCCAACCCCTATCCATGGGTGAAAGAAAATTTTTTCATTCGTATTCTCTGAAAAATGCTTAAGAAATCATAAATTCTGCCAGGGTATATACACTTATGAGTACAGCTGTATACCTGGACATGATACAATGTTTAGTTTATTGTAAAATGGGTAACAATGTATTTTTGTTCCTTTATCCATTGATGAAGCATATATGATTTTCTTTGCTCCATCATCCCTGGACACATTATGTTTTTTCATTGCTCTATCGTCTCATCTGAATTAGTCTAAAATGTCAGAATCCCAAGTTAATGTGCAATATTTTTAATTGGTATTGTTTTACTGGGCGTAATTTATCAATTTAACTGTACCATATGTCAGTATATCGGTTTATATATAACGGGTGTGCAGATGATTAGTTATTGTGTGTCATGAGTGGTAGGTCCTTGTACAGTACTTCTGTACTTCAGCTAATGAAGAAAATTTCTTTTTTTCAGCTTTCCAGCCTAAATAGAGATTTGGAAACATGCTTGGTATTTCTTCTGCACTAGTCAGTCCTTTGTTCTGTGAGGTGCCTCAGTGAGGGAAGCGTAAGCATGATCCATCTTAACGGTTGCATGCAGTCTGTATCACACGGCAGTACACATCCTACATGCTTCCATCTGAGTATGGTGTCTCCTGGCAGCCAGCCTGCTGACTAAGGTTGAGGTGGGTAGCGTGAGTTACAGTGGGTGGACAAGTTGAGTAAAATGAATATTTGGCAGTATCCAAATACCCTTATGGAACTCTTCCACAGGAATCAATATGATCAATATCATGAATTACACATGACTTAAATAATTCTGTATTATGATTTTTAAATATAATTGATCTGTGTTGTGCATATACAGCCACAGAAAAAATAATACCACAGCACAATTTTTTGTTTCAGTCATTTTTCAATTTATGGGTGTGTGTCTGTGTGTCACGACCGGAGGGAGAGAGACAGACGGGGATCCAGAAATGCGGGGAAGTAGCCGTTTTATTGGACCAGCTGTAGTCACACAGGTTGCATTACACTGAGCTGAGAAGGCAGGTTCAGGGCGTGTGCTGGTCAGGAACCGGGGAGCAGAGAGGGGAGAGCCGAAGGGGCGTCCTCTCGGGGGGATCGGCAACCGGAACTGGAAATCGGCAGGCAGGATTCGGAGTCGTGGGGCAAGAGCGAGGGTCAAAACCAGAAGGATCCATCCGACACAGAGGCACAGGTACAGGGCATGGGAGGATGGGGAGACGAGGATGGAGGAGGACGTCGGGAGCGGGAAGTCAGGTAAGATGAGGGTTCTGAGGAGGGAAGGAACAAAGGGAAGGCACCAACACGGGTAAGACAGATGGATCGGGAGAACAAGGGTGCACGACGAACAAAGAAAACGCTTGGTAAGGCTCGATGTCATCGGCTCAATACTTCGCACCGTCCGTCTGTTGCGGCGTTGCTTTTGACTCTGGTGTTGATTGTCTGGGATGCATGCCACCTGGGAGGGCTCCGCCCCTTGTGGGCGTGACACTGTGAATAATGTGTTTTTTTTTTTTTTCTTGTTTTTTTTTTGCAAACTGCAGTTTGGTTCTTCCCTGTTTCTCATTACGAAGGGCTTCTTCCTTGCTTTATGAGACTACAGTCCTGCTTCTAGGACCCTCATACAAACTGTCCTAGCAATGCACTTCACACCTGTACTTAATGTTTCCCTTTCCTGCTGAAGGTCACTTGATATCATCCTCCGATTCATGTGAAACTGTCAGATAAGTTAACAGTCATCTCTGGTATTGGAAAGGTGTTTCTGCACTCCACCTGACTGGTATCTGGTCATTCCCAGCGTCTCCTATTTCATCTTATTCTTATGTACTGCTGTCTTAGAAATTTTTGACCTGGAAGCAACCAATATATGACACTTTCAAGTATAGTTACATAATGATAGATGTGTGTGTATGTATATTTTAAATTTTAAGGACCAAATATCTAAACAATGTGACATTGGGGGACCACCTTTATGGTCTTCAAAAGGGGATACTCAATTTCATAAAAATCTGTGACTGCAACTAAAGAAACTAAAAATGCCAAAAGTCTTATATTTTGTTTGGTTACTTATGGTTAAGGTTATGGTTGGGTAGGGGTTAAGGTTGTCATGTTGAGATTAGATTTTTCCGTGTAGAAATGAATAGAGTCCCCACAAAGATATGAGGTCTGTGTGTGTGTGTGTGTGCGTGTGTGTGTGAGTGAAAGAGTATATACAAATTTGAAAAATGCATAAATATCATTAGGAATGTCTGAATGGATAGACAGTATTGACACTTAAATATCAAACAATTTTATTGGTTATGTTTTTCTGAACTTTTAAGCCCTGTGGACTTTTACATGGGAAAATGCCATTCTCGTGAGCGCATGGTGAAAGTGCTGAGAATGACCCCATACCCCAGACTTTCACAAATAAAATGAAGACAAATATCTGAACATGTTTGAGAATGGCTGCAGCCCTGTGAGAAAGTGCATGAAAATAAACACTGGGATATTTCCAGCTTGCTCCATTTAGAGGGTAAAGCTGGTCTGGTTGGAGCTGCAAGACCTTGCTTGTGACACAAAGAATGAACACGGGGTGTCTGCCATCCCGAGCCAAACAGACTGCAGATCATATTGTACACGCCGATACAAAAAGGAACTTGTAAAAATAAACAAAGATGCTGAATGACTAGCAAAAATCACAACAATATGTTATTCTACCTGCAGGAATACTGCAGCAGTGTACTTTGAAAAGTCTCATTTTCTTCTTCTTCATCTTTAATTATTATTATTGTTTATTATTATTGTTTATCATTATTTGTGGGTCCTATAACCAAAACAAACTCACAAATAATGATAAATACATTTTTTTAAAAGCAGTTGCCACTAATTATACATGTTAAATATGGAATAACAATTTATATTTGTTTTACAGGCACTTTTATCCCGTGTGATATTTAAGAGAGCATGGTTACGAGCCCTGTTCAAGGGCTCAAGAGCAAAATCACATAGCCAACACTGAGAACCACACACTACCCCTGGCAGCATTTTGGTAAATAAATAGGCGAATATAATAAAATACAAACAATTATTTTGTTTTTCTTTGAATTGTAGTTGAGAATGCCACTGTGACCATCACTGAGATATCCACTGTCACATTAAAACTTTCATTCTAGTAATAGTATGCTATTAGCATGAAAGGCTTATTACTTAAGATATTTTTTATCACATATTAATGAAATACAGAAGGAAAAGGCAATATACAATCAAATGGCAAAACAAAACCCATAATCAGGTTTTCCCCAAGGTAACATTAAAATTACATCTTCAATGACATTAGAGTAACACAAATGTAATACAATCAGTATACTCAACAAAGTAGTTAATAGTTCTTGATAAGAAAAAAGAAAAGGCGCTTCTGCGGGGGGGCAGCACACGGCTCCGTAGGCTAAGCTTCTGTGTCTGTGATGCTAAGGTCATTGGCTTGAAACCTAGCATCAGCTCACCTGCAGACCCAAGGAAGACCATTAACCCCCAGCTCCCTGGGCACTGTTATGGGTGGCTGCCCTTCAAAGCCAGCTTCATCTTTCCTATAGAGAGCAAGCTGGCAGAGGTATGAGGAGAATCTCCCTATGGGGATCAGTAAAGTGTCAGTTATCATTATTTAAAATATCAGTCCGTAACAACATACTGATACATTTAGTGGCTCCTTCAAACAAGCAAAAAGTTAGCAATGATGAAGGTCACAATCTCCTCATCCCCCCAAAATGAATATAATTTGAGAAAAATAGATGTTATAGAAATAAAAAACCTCCATATTCAGTGTTTGAATTTAGCTTTTAAACATCATGACGTCGAATTGCAATACTGACAAACGAAATATGTGAACTATCAAACTATCAGTATTATACACACACACAGACACACGCGCACACAAACACACACACACACAATTTGTCTTCCATGGGCATTTCCTATGCAATGGCCCTCCTGTTGTAGACCTGTTTTGTCTGTAACCCACATATCTTGTGCAATGGGGAGTCAGAACCTGTACAGGACACTCCTTTATCTGTATTATATATACTATCCACACACTCTGTTCTGCTTTCTAGTCCATACCAATTCATTTTTTTGTTTGACACTATCAATTTGCAGCATACAAAGTTGCTCAGTATGAAACGTAAAAGCAGGCACACATTCTGGCACTACTCCCTAAACATTCCTCTTTGTAAGACTGTAAACTGATTAAGTGCCTAACTGCGTTCTTTAATCTATGCAGCTTTAAATGTTACTCTGGGGATCTAACCTGCTAGAGTAATGAAATGCATCACAAACACATTTAAATACCAAAAAATCACAATTCATTTTACCTCAGAGGCAAAAAGGGAATGAAATTGTATTTAGCAGATGCCAATGGGATTTGAAACAGATGGTCTCAGCAAACAGGTACAGCAGAACAGAAATATGAGATCTAAGCCCTTGGGATACCCCCACTGTTCGCTTCCCAGCTCTCATGGTGTATTTAGTCTCCTCTGTGAATTATGAAAGGCCCTAAATACTCACCTGTCTCATCTGTACAGTACAAACATGTAGCAAACACCAGATTCCTTGTTTACAAAAGATGTTTATCTAGACATTTCAGAAATGTTTAAATGCTTGATACGACATTGAGTTGCTGATGAAATTATTACTGCTAATTCTCATTTACATCATCAAAATATAAACTCAATGGTTAAAATATTTCTGTCTGATACAAAAATTGTGCACCAATGATCAATTATCTTATTGTCAACGTGCTACAAATCCTTAAAACAATTTAATCAAATGATAGAAAACGATCTACAATTACAAACACGTGACAAATTGTAGATAGTAAATTCATAAAACATCAGCATCATCGCCTTTGTACCAGTCGCGGCATAGACCGCTAGCAAGACCTCTCCAGGCACCTACATCTTGGGTGTCTTTCCAGGTGACCCCCATCACTGTTCTCTTGATTCTTAATATCTGCCTCCAGGTCGCAACCAAACATTCCTCCCTCAGCCTCCGATTCTTCTTCCCTGTAGGAGGTTCCAGATAAGGGTTTGTCTTGCTGTACTGGATGTGTGTTTGCAAAGGGTATGGCCAATCCACCTCCAATGCCTTTGGAAGGTACCTACCTGTGCCAGCTGCTGTCCTATTTTCTGTCACAGGCTTTGGTTGGTGATGGTGTCAGGCCAGTGCATCAGAAGGATCTTTCTGAGGCAGGTGTTGATGAGGATTTACATTCTTTTCATGATTACAGTGGCAGTTCTCCATGTTTCAGCTCCATAGAGTAGCTCAGACTTTACGGTCTGGTTTGGGGCATCCCAGATGTTCCTTGGCACCTGGAAAGCTGACGTCGCTTTGCCTCTTTGTGCTCTCATGTCAGCATCTGTTCCACCCTGCTTGTCAATGATGCTACCAAGGTAAGTGAAACTCCACCACTGCCAGTCAAACTATGCATTTACTGGTCCCAATCCCTGAGAAAGGAGGAGGGTTGCGTGAGGGGCTAGTACAAAAGACAAAACAAAACAGAAAAAAACAAATGTTTCAAAATGAAATAAACCAAGTAACAATGCTTTAATGACTATGCTCTCCATCAAATTCCCCTGAGACACTAACTGAATGATTTGATTTTACCTGTAAATTAGTGATGTCTGATACATGAATGAAAGTTCTTTTGTACTGGTTCTTTGCAGTTAATCAGTGAGGCCAGTTTTCAAATCTAAAGGAATTTCAACTTTTTGTGAATCAACGTATTGTAGAGGTAAGTCTTATATTCTAAAAATCTACAAATATTTTAGAAATATAAACATCTTATAAACAACACACAGCAACCTTTTAAATGAGCTTTTCATAGACTGTCCATAGCCATGTCGCCTTGGGTGCCCCTCTGTATACCGTATTCCGTCACTTTGTGTCCATGCCCAGCTGCATGCTGGCTCTTGGCAATCAGCAAGTTAGGGAGTTCAGCACTTTTGGTTGAAGCAACTCTATGGCATCTGAAGTAATGTTTTTTCTAGTAAGAATTTAATCACAGATCTCTAGAATTAATTTGGAGATATCTGAAATTACACATATCCAAAATGTGAAAATGTGTACAAGTATAGCACGATTTGAATATCCCGACATGCTCGTGAGCACTTACAAATAGTCCTGCGTATGTCCTGTAACTAGCTCTCATACATATATATTACAGTAAATTCCTGTACTCCTGACTGTCACAGGTGCCATTACCTGTGTTGTATGTGTAACCCTGATGTGCCCTAGTGTTGCGTAATTACCCTACTGTGTGTGAACCTTTCAGTTTCAGACTTCCCCATGTTTCCCTGCCATGTGTGCCCCTGTCTTTTTGAGAAACCTTCTCCTCTAGTCCGATGCCTCTAAGGACTGTGTGGTAATTAGCACAAGAAGTTGAGTCAGGTGTGTTAAATGAGGGTGTGTTAAATACTACCCAGATCTCATTGTCTCTGAAACTTCTGTTGTGTTGTGGTTCACTTCCATTGTGTTTGAATTAGATTTTTGTTGTTTTGAGTGTGTTTTCAGGATTTGCATTACATCTGTCAATTTATAGCACTTGGAAAATGTATCATGGGTATCGTCATTATGACTAAAGTTCTTTCTGGGTTTGCAATGCATCTGTTAATTTTCTGATCATTTGTAAATGCAGAGCATACATGTTTGTCTTTTGATTAAAGTGTTTTAAGAATCTGTAGTATGTTCACATTAACTGGCTGCTTTACTTATCTCCATTTTGAAAAATATACATTATAAGCCTCAGTTAGCCATTCCAGCAATCGATATTATTCTGTTTCCATTTTAACAGTTAGAGAAGTTAAAGAAGTTGACACCTAAACTTGCATGGGCTCATAAAAAATTGCCAACACCACCAGCAAGCTAGATACCTTGCACGAAAAACATATAGAAGCTCAAATAAATCAGTGCATGTTGAGCATTAAAGTCTCTTTTTGAAAATCTCAACCTTACAATACCTTCTAAAATATGTATTAATTACATTAAATATGTGTAACATTATTGTTTTTAGACTGCAGAATTTCTCAGAATAATTGTATTTATTACATTATCACATGGTCACCAAAAGTAACATTTACGTGTTTAGAACTGTCAGCCAAAACATTTTAATATAATACTCAAATTAATATGTAACCTCATTTAAATAAAATGACAAAAAATGATTCGTTTTTTAAATTTCATAAATACAGGATACTTCTGTCTACCCACAAAAGTAGATTACAGAGGAAGAGGAAAATTATATGAATGTAGCAGGACATTATTCTCACTTTCAGAAAACAAGATGGTTTAGTATGAGGTTTCCTTGGTAACCACATGCATTTTTAAGGCCTAGTCCCATGTATTTAATTACTTTAATCATGGCAAATTAGAATGAGGATTCAATCAACATGGAATACATCACGTGTGATTTTATAATGCCAGTATTATTTCCAAATCCCTTGTGTGTGTCTGTGTGTGTGTGTGTTTGTGGATTATGCTTATATTACATTGTGGGGCCCAAGTGATCCCTACAATGTAATAAAAACCTGTTTGAAATCCTTATTGCAATCAAAAGACTAAAAATGCATATATATATATATATATATATATATATATATATAAAACACATGTCACATTCCGTCCATCCGAGCCTCGTGTATGCCACACCCCTCCTCTTGTTACCCCGTGTGCAATCCTGATGAAAACCACCTGTTGTCTGCTCGTGCATAATTTTCTTCACCTGTTGTTTATCAATCCGTGCCTGTCTCTTGTATTTAGTCCGCATCTGAGTCAGTCTCCCCAGAGTAGTCATTGTGGTATTATGTGGTGTTTCCTATCCATTGTTCCCCGCGTTTACATTTTCGTCTGAAGATTAAACCCTGTTTTCCCAATTCCCTGCTTGCCTGTGCTTCCTTCAGCCTCACGCCGCCGACACCCTGGCACACGTAAAGCGCGAACGTGACAGAATGACTACTCTCCCTAAAAGAGCACAGACGGACTGCCTCGCCTTGTTGCAGGAAGTACTATATTGGAGCCGGGAGCCCGACGTCCTAGAGGATCCCCTGGCTCGCTCGCTTGCGGCCAAAAGCGCGGACCTGCTCCTACAGGATCCCCCTTCTGGGATGGCATACCCCCTCCAGTAGGTACGCAGAACCCTCTGGGATTTACTTCAGCGCGTCACCGCCACCTGGGCGCAGTGGACCGCAATGGAGGAAGAGAACGATCCGGAGAAGGAGATTATAATTTCGATCGGGCTTGCCGACCTCCGTTCCCTGGAGCTCTCCGAAGACAGGGAGTCCCTGCTCCCAGAAGCGGCGCTTCCCCCGGAACTGAAAGCCCGAAAGAAGAAGAAAAGGCGGAAGGGTGAGACACTGCCTCCCCGCTCATTTGCTGAGTCGCTCGCCTGCTTCGGCTGCAGAGCCCTCCTGCTCATCTGCTTCGGGCGCATCGCCGGCAGCCACGCTCGCTGCCACGACCGCATCGCCAGCAGCCACGCCCGATGCCACAGCCGTCCCGGTCCTAGAGGCTCCTGCCCTGGCCCAAGAGACTCTTACCCCAGTGACTCTTGGCCCTGAACTCCCTACCCCAGTGACTCCTGTCCCCACGACCTGGGCCCAGATCTCTGAGGAGGTCCCGCACAGTGGCTCTTTTGCTCCCTCCTCCTTGGAGAAGGAGCTGGAGTGGGACCCCTCGGGGATATACCTGCTGGGGCCGCCATGACCATGACCTGGACCCCGCCAGAGGCTTCCCCGTATTTCTGTGTCCCGTAAGGGGAGAGGGCACCGGCGTGGGGTCCGGGTCCTGCCCGCCCGCCCTGCCCCCAGGCTCGCCCTCTGTTGCCCTGGCTGGGGCTCGGGGGTCGCCTCTGTCGCCAGGAGCTTCGGCCCTTCGGTCGCCTGTGGGTCCCCCGGCAGTGTTCTGTCGCCTGTCCTCGGGCCGACCGCCCTTGGCCCTGCAGTCGCCTTCGGGTGCCCCCAGGTCGGCTCCTTGGGCCCCTGTGGTTGCTCATCCTCCGGCCCGTCAGTCGGCTACGCCATGGCCGGCTCGGCCTTGGTCCTCGCCTGCCGTGTCTTCCCCTCCCTCCGTTCCTTCGTCAGTGTTCCCTTTGGTTCCCTTGTCTCCTCCCCTGATTCCCCCTTCTGCTCCCTCCGCTCCTCTGTCATTTGTCCCTCGTCCTGTCTCCATGTCCCCCTTGTGGTCCCCTCCTGCTTGCTTTGTCCCTACACCCGCGCCTCCTCCGGCCGCCGCCCATCACCCGCCTGGTGTTCCTTGGGCTCCCCCTTGTCATCCGCCCTTTCCTGTGTGCCCCCCTGTCTCTGCTCCTTGGCCCCCTGTAGTTCCTCTGTTCACCCTTGGCCCTTCTGTCTCACCACTTTTTCCCCCTCTGTCTCCTTTCCTTGTCTGCCTCTCCGCGTTCCCCGTCCTTTGTCAGATTTTGTCCTGGTTGTTGCCCCTATGCTTGTTTTGCGTTTCCATCCTGTTTCCTGTTCCCCAGTAACCTCTCTCATTTTGTCTTCCCTCGTCTCGTCCATCCCTTCCTTGGGGCGTGCCCAGAGTTCGCGCCTTGGGGGGGTTATGTCACATTCCGTCCGTCCGAGCCTCGTGTATGCCACACCCCCCTTGTTACCCCGTGTGCAATCCTGATGAAAACCGCCTGTTGTCTGCTCGTGCATAATTATCTTCACCTGTTGTGTATCACTCCGTGCCTGTCTCTTGTATTTAGTCCGCGTCTGAGTCAGTCTCTCCAGAGTAGTCATTGTGGTGTCATGCGGTGTTTCCTGTCCGTTGTTCCCTGCATTTACGCTTTCGTCTGAAGATTAAACCCTGTTTTCCCGATTCCCTACTTGCCTGTGCTTCCTTCTGCCTCACACCGCCGACACCCTGGCACACGTAAAGCGCGACCGTGACAACACACACACACACTACAGTTCTAAATAGATACCAACATTCATGGAATTTCTTGGTCGCTTCTTGTCTTTGAAACGGTATATAGTTTGAGAGGTGTCTTTTATTTCCTGTTTTTGACTAGTTCTTAATAATGTAACATTCTATGTAATTTAAATAATATCGAAAAAATGCAGCAAGTGAGATGAAACACGTTTATTATACAAGGATTGGTCAATGGATGGGTTTTGAAATCAAATCTCACATGCAATTAATTTAAAAATGAATATTCATAAATATCTAAATCCCTGTGGAAAAAAACCCCAACACAGAGTGCTGAAAAATACCGTGGTAAGCTTTATGTGAGTATGGTTTAGTCTCTCCTTGACAATCCTTATACATTAAGTTATAGCCATAGTAATTTTAGTAATAATGCAATTATTATATTGGTTGTGTGATTACGTACTATTTCTGTCAGACTGTGTTCTGGTTTTGTTTACATGCATTGCTACCATGAGTAACTCACTTTATTAGCCAAAAACATACCAGCCATCGACAGACATTAATGTTTTTCCCTACTAAGACCTAGCAAATATCGATTATCGATTACTTATCGCTTACTTATTGGTCAGAAGTGCCCAAACATATCTAATTTCTTATTATGCTAAATGTCATCAGTTCTGATTCTGACACTAATGTTACTGACGCAACTGCTGATAAAGGATACTGCATACAATAATAATCATCGCGTTTTCAGAATAATTAGTATAGTATTGCTCAAAACTCCAGGGCTTGATGGAACGGCAGTTTCATTAAGAATGAACATTTAGCTAAGTGAATGACAGAGTAGTCATGCAAACCATATAGTTTTTCTCCTCATTTTCAGTCCACTAATCCCAAATTCCTAGCACCTAAGAATGTGCTCACATGCATAATTGGCAGCCTGCTAGGGTGTCCCTGCGGATTATTATCTGTTATTATTATTATCTGTAACTAAAGTCATTATAACAGCAGTGCCTAGGTTTGTTTATATAATGCTTGTGATTAAACTCGGCTATGACTTCCTCTATGGATAGGAAATTGTATTTGTAAGGAAATTGTATTTGTAAGACTTTCTATTTCAGCTATAATGGAAACTTTCGATTCAATTTCTGGTGGGTTGCCTAGAAACATTTTAAACAGCTCAGCAAATTAGTTTTAGCCAAAAGGGTATATCACTGCAGCAGTTTAATAATGACTTTAAGAAGGTTCCAGAATGTGCCAAATAGCCGACTCCAACCCGAAGCCATCATACACCAACCCATCATAACATTAACACCACCTGCGTAATTTTGTGTAGGTCTCCCACGTGTTGCCAAAACAGCTCTCACCCACTGAATCATGGATTCCACAAGACCTCTAAAGGTGTTATGTGGTATCTGACACCAAGATGTTAGCAGCAGATACTTTAAGTCCTGTAATGACGCTTTTCCACTGCCACCAAGACCCGAGTCATAACCGAGTCGTACCGTGAATTGGCAGTTCTC